>MU269989.1:22232806-22832806 GCA_021432705.1 Caranx ignobilis
ATATCTCCTTATCTTTCCATTGCACTAGTCAAGCCCTAAGCCTTCCCTTCCATCACTCCCCTGCGCACTCCATCTCAGCATTTTTCTCTCTTGCTTGAACCCCATCACCCTTCATTATAAAAAAGAGGGGATTGGATATCTTTGTGAAACAGTCTCATATCATTCTACCTCCACTTTCCTGCTCAGTTACTAGTCTATCATTTCCAGGATGAGAAATATTCAACTTATATTTAAGTGTATAATTTCCCCTTTTTTTTTCTTATATCACAGGCATAATGAAATGGAGTGGACATCCAATCTTCAGACTTATATTTATATCTATACATATCAGATTTCCATGAGATTACAAGACATCATTTACTGATTGGATGAAGTTATTTCCAGAAGTCTAGAACTTCTTTTTTTGCTCTTGCTGGCCAGCACATAGATAATAAGTCTTATCTGGTTTCTTCTCATGCATAGAAAATAGACTGGAATGGTTCAATCATTATTCTTTAATCATTAAAATGGTTGCAGGCATAGGATTAATCGTGCAGGTATTTAAGTTCCTCACATTAAAAATGACATACAGTACATTGGCAGGAGTTTCATTCCTGATGTAGCTGACTGTGTAAAAGGCAGACGCTTTTACATCACAAGTTTCTGGATCGCTTTGTATTCCTGATTGCTTTGCATAGTAATTTAATAAGAAATTAGTTGAAAGTGCAACAAATATTGGAAGCATTCACAACCTCTCAATGTCAAATTTAGTTTGTACTGAATATTTGTCATCAGTAAATTTGAGCATGACAGCTCTTTATTAGTAAAGGCCCAGAGCTGCTTGGTAGATAAGCAGGCCTAATGCAACTTTGCATCCTCATTCTAATTTTCCCACAAAGGCCAGACAGAGTATTCTGGTCTAGGGAAAGATAATCAAAAGCACTTTTCATTTATTTGAAAGTACGACAAAATAATCTCCCCCATCAAAAGCAGCAGTGACGGTGCTGGAAATGATTGGCATAAACAACATGCACACTCTATATGACCTCAAAGCATGTGACTCTGACCAAAGACAAGCAATGGCAGTTGCTCACTTGACTCATCCCCATTAGTTAAGGTCTCCTCTCCAGCATCCAGTCTTGTGCAACAGTTACATCACATAGGTAAATGTATTGAGATGACACTTTATTCTTCTTTTCTATTTCCCTGACATACACATGAATAACCCCCCTCAGCCCCACAATAATTGCTTGATTTGATATAAATGTCATATGAACCCCTGAGGTGTCAGGAGTCTGCAGTGATAGTTTGTGTGCCTCAAAAAAAAAAAAAAAAAAAAAACAGCAGCACAGGAGGAAGTGTGTTCCTTGGATTCTGAGTTATGACACAATTGAGCAACTGTCCTCAGAGGCTAAATTATGGCACTTCCAAGCAAAGACAGCGGAAGTATGTGTGACATTTTTGCAGGTTTCGGCTGCATGCTATGATGCTCCAATAACCTACGGTGAAACAGAGGGAGTATGAAGGATGGGCAACTTTTAAATGAAGGGTCCCTGTGTCCAAAATGTGTGTTCACTTGAAAATCATGCCATAAACCAATACAACATTTCCTAATGCTGCTTTAAGCTATAGACGATGGCCTATGGTTTTTGCTGCATACTCAGCATGAGCGGCTCCTTCACACTCTCAGCACAGATGCATAAAAGAGTCAAGTAAGCCCTCTGCGAGCCAGAATGGTCCATTGGGTAGGAGTATAGCTCTCTATTGTTTCCGTACTGTGAGCCAGTTTGGCATACTGGAGAGACACTGCAATGCTGGATAAGACCCGAGTAGGTGAGAGGGGGAAGTTATAGACCCAACTGACAGCTTCACAACATAATGGGCAGGTTGACTGTGTCACCAGTGCTCCCACAGCCATGAAAAGGTTAAGAGCATATCAGAGATTATGTGCCATTTAGGAAAAGGCTGAAGGCTGGTGCTAAATATGACTTTGCCAGGCAGATGAGTGCAGAGCCAGAGGGTAGAGATCTACACTCAGTGGCGCTGAGCAGTGATCTGCACTCACTTGCCTAACCTCCCTCCCCCTCGCTTTGATGAATGAGAGTAAAATTTCTCCATGATATATTGGATTATATTATATTACTACTGCACCATTCTATAGATTAAAAGTAAGGAGTAGCACAAGATGTTCAGCGTACAAAATAAAAGACTGGGCCTCTATGTTTTATGCAAATATAATTAATCAGTATGCTTTGTGCAGTGTGAGTGTGAGTAAAACCATCAGGAGCAGTTGCTTCTTAGATTTGTGTATTTCTGGAAGGGATTAGAGTCTCAGCGGGGGGTCAGATAATTTTTTTTTTTTTTTTTTTCCCCCCCATTAATGTTACTCCCATCTGGATCGGCCCTGTTTCTGCTTTTCACCTTCCAACCATGACTAAATTTTAACACCATTAAAAAACTAAAAGTCATTCTGTTCATTTTTGTCCCTGCTGGGTAGACACCCTGGTCTTATTTTCGTCAATTAAAGCTCCTGTATATGAGTTCTATTTGAAGTTGTGATATGTGTAAGAAGACATATTTGTGATTTTACCAAAACCAATAGCAACATGTATCTGATAAAAGTCATGCATTAGGTTAACCATCTTCGCCAGATCGTTGCCCTCTACTATGACCTGACAGTATTAATATAGAATCAAGACTTTATGAAAACATGTTCCTTTACATTCTGTTTCATCTGTCTCTGTGTAAGTGGGTTCTATACTCGACACTGGATCTAAATCTGTGTTCCCCATGTGGGAAACATACTAAGGCAGTCTTGAGAGATTTTCACCAGGCGTCCCATCCTGCTGTGACCTCCCACCCCAAGGTCCCATCGCCACGTTAAGCTGCATCATAACAAATTTAAATGCAGGTTCCCAATATAGCAAACCAGACAGCATGTAGTCAGCCAGAGGGGAATACCCTCTCAGCCAAATGAGACATGTATGTTCACAAACCTTCCTGATAGGCCACTCTGGTACACATAGATAAGGAAAATGAAGAAATTATGCGAAGTAATAGGCACGAGAAGAACTAATCCCTCCCAAATGCTATATGCAACGCTATAAATTTTCTCCCAATATCCTGTCAAGATCCTCAAATGCAGTTAATTATGCCCACTGTGAAACATTGATTCACTTTAAATCCTTCATGTCCTCAGTACAGCTCTTTGCAAGCTGACCAGCAAGCAAAAGATATTTCTCTGCACGTCTTGCATACAGCCTAAATCTGTCAAGAAAGGTTTGATAAGGGGCCCCTTGTATTTTGTCTTCTTTTATTTTCTTGTCTTTCTCCCTACCAGCCCTTGTCTGTGGAGGGCTCTAAAATAAGAAATCCCTTTCCGCAGATATAATTAATCACTCTGGGAGAACAGGGCGTGTAATTATTTAGGTTACCACAGAACTCTCCGAACCCCACCACCCTCCTCCCTCCTCCACCTCACATCCCCCCTTCACTCTACATTGAAGTGAGGCTTTTTAGGAGACACATAACCAAAACAAACACGTCAGCTGGTGACAAAAGTATTTTGTTGAGCCCTGTTTTGTTTTCAAGGACAAACGCATGGCTGGCATGCAGAAAAATATGAGCGATCTTGAATGTGCAGCATGTTCACAGTGGCACAGGAGGTGATAAAAGCTGCACTGAATGTCGGTTTGATGCATTTTTTATGCATCTCTTTGCATCACTATTCCTCAGAAAGATTTGATTTGTGTGAATTCCCACACATCCAAAATACACTGTGATTTATAGTTTCTACAGCAGGAAAATAAAGCATTAGATAGTGAGGCAAAGCTTTCACAAAGGTTGATAAATCAACGATAATGACGATAATCATGACGTCGACACTGCTGACGATAACAAGTGGCTGTCTAGAAAACCTTTTTTTTTTCTTCTCTTTTTTTTTACTCTCAGACAAAAATGCTGGCATACAGCACCAGGATATTTGTTGAACATGAGTAAGATAGTGAAAGAGGGAGGTGGGATTGCCTTGCCTCTCCTCTCCTCCCCTGCCTCTCTCACAGTCAATTATACACCCTCCCCCTCACTGATAAAGAGTTCAGCATCAGTTCACCAAAAGATTAATATGGCACGATGAACACACCCTTTGGAATGGTCCTGGCCGATTCAGAATTAGCCCGATTAGAGGGGACCTCAGCTACAATCCCCCCTGTAGATGAGTCCAGTAGCCCATACAAAAGTTGCTATTGTGCAGCGTCAGCGGATTTGCATCAAGCAGCCAGAAAAGGCTGAGGCCGGCCAGTAATGCGAGCAGTGCCAATTGGATAACATGGGTGTCCAAATGAGAGATGGCAGCAGTTGTCAGGCGGGTGATTGAGCCATGCTTTCTAAAGGGAGGGGAGATAGATGGTGTACTGTGCCTGGTGTAATGCCCCCAAATACAGGGAGCAGAACAGAGCCAGAGTGTCCAAACCAGACCTCAACATATGTCTAGCTTAATTCTCCTGATGAGATGTGTTATTAAGGGGATGTGGTGTTGCTACACTCTGCTATATTCATTCTCAGTGACCTCAGTAAAGCAGGGTGCGGATTCAAATACAATAAGTGGTGGGAAGGTAGTGCTGCAGGGTTTGATGTACACTACAGAGACTATACCCATGATTGTGGCACTATGAGACGTGCTTAGTGCTAAATACTAACATCAGTCAGCTAATATGCTAATAGTCACAATGTAAACATGCAGATGTTGATGAGGTACAATGTTTATCATGTCATCAATAATGAATGTTATTTTCCAGTTTAAATTGAGAAGTTCTGGCCTCATGGTGGCGCTAGATTGGATCGCCCAAGTCATAAAGTTTCACTCTGTGGAAAGTGTCGATTTCTGCCAAACTACATGGGAATCACCTGTATAAAAATTACAACCTTCCCCTGCCACGAGACGTAAAGTCAGTGGATGACCACAGGCAGCACAGGTCATCCTCTGGAGACTTTGAAAGTATGTGCACAGTTTCATTGAAAAACCTCCAGCAGCTGTGAAGATATTGTTGGGAAACCAGGCAAATGTTTGGGATGCTCAGGGGAGAAGAGGGCTCCTGATGGCCCCTGGTATTATCACACCTTTAAACCACTTTAAATCTCCCATAAAGGCACTACACAGTGCACTGCTGCTGCTGTCCTACCTCTCCACCCCCAAATGGGGGGCCTGTTGGGCTTCTTTGCCTGGGGCCACCACACACAGTCTTGGATTGCAGAAGGGGCTGCAGTTCCAAAAGCCCTGCCAGCTTGTTGGTGCAAAGTGTGAGGATAAATTTTCCATCACAGTGAAGTAAATCCAGGGTTATTAGTAGGAAGGTCAAAACAAAAGAAACGCAGCCAGTTTACTGAGTGACAGTGACTCTAGTGGTGGCGTGTCTTTTTATGAATTTGTATCTAATCAGTTGAGCCCACAGAGGGCAGCATCAAAAACAGATAAAACAAATAAATATTAGTATACAGAAGCTGCCAGGCGAGGATTTTTAAAATCTTATCTGTGTGGGTGATTTGAATAAATAGCTTGTTTATTAGAGTATGTTCCTTTGGTGTTATCATGCCTGTGTGTTATGGAAACACATGCAAGCCCATGCAGCCCCCTCTCTTTCATTTCTCTCCCACACACTGTCTCTGCGACAGTGCCGACTCCAAAGTGACTAATACTTTATAAGTTCCTGTAGCCAGGGGAAAGACTGTCAAGCGAAATTATATGTTGGGAAGATCTTTCATCATTGCAGATGTTGTCATTTGCCTCAGTAAATGACACAACTTTGAAATTGGAAATAAACTGTAACATTAAGGGCACAGAATAAAAACAGTCATAGTTAGCTGTTATTTATGTAGACCTCTGCAAATAACACAGAAAATGGGTTCAATATATTCCAATTTATTACCAGCAAACCTTTTCAAGTTAAATATATAATAAAGCAATGTGATAAGACAAAGTAACTTGAAGAGCCTCTGTCTGACAGCTGCCAGTCATGTTGTCTGACCTTTAGTTCACTGGGGATATGATGCACCTTATACATCTATAATGGTTCTCAAATTTAAAGCCAAGGGGCTGCTCATTCATAACAACTGTCTGCTGTTAGCCAGTGAGGAGTTGCACAAAGCCAAACTGAGGTTAACAGCCTTGCTTGCATCTTATCATCATCTTTTTTTTATATGCAAATCTTTTCATCAGGTGATTAGGAGCAGCAACATTTAAGCAACGAGCTGCTCTATTCAGGCTCCCTCTTCTGCTGATTGTGCACCTGATAATCGTCCCATTAAAAACTTTCCAGCTGCAAACTCTATTCTACTTTACTCAGTGCTTGAACTAGGTCCTGAAGTGATGCTGTTGGAGCCTAGAAAAAGAAATTTAAGTGTTTTGTAAAGGTCTTGATAACACCATAAAGATGAGATTAGCAGAGGTCATGTCGCAGTCTCAACTAAGTCCTGTGTCATTATGTGTCCTCTTTGTTATGTCCATACAGCACTGTCGAGTGCCACCTTGACATTTTATAGTGAATGCATTTAATTCACATCTTTCCTGGAAAGACTCACAGTGAATTCTCTTTTGTGCTAATTCATATCCTTTTTACTGAACTGGTTGAAAAATTGGTGCCTCTGATTTACAAAAGAAAATCTGAGTGCATTTCTGGTCGATATAACTCAAATGTAATCACAAACATCTATCAATTTAATACAACTGTATTTGTTTTGAGGCAAATCCTGAGAGGAATGAAGGTAATCCATTTGAAAAAACAGGAAGGTTCCTCTAATTGAACTGTAATTAAAGGTCAATATTGAACAACCAGCTGCAACAAAAGTCAATCCCTTCATTAGTTAACTCCATTCTTTTCTCATTACCATTATTATTCAATAGTTTGTATATACCTTTTTATATCCAGGTGGTCTGACTTTGGATTCATTGAGGTGTCTGTTGATCCTGTTTGTTATCACCTACCTAGCTAAACCAGCTGTAACAGTGAGTTTCCAGCATTATTACGATTTTCTAGTCAACAATTTCACAAGGCGTATACTGTATTTAACTTGTAATATGGCTTTGTTGACTTTCTACCCCTGCATGGACAATGCAGTGTTTTATACTGCAGCAGCCACATACATGAACTTGTTTGGGACATTTACAATATTCACCCTCAGCAGGTATCAAGGTCTGACGTGTAATGGTGATAATGCTGAGCTCTTGCCAAGTGAGTCACACTGAGCAACAGAGGGTGATGTAGCAGCCTTCATATCATTGATAATTAAGATACATTTGACTTTGGCAAGGACAAGGGGCGGTGCGTTAGCCAGAGAGTTTCAACAGAAAACTGTACTTCATGTTGCTGTACTGGTGTTAAAGGAAACGTCCATGCACATGGAATTCTGTCACTGCAGTAGAAGGTGAATGATTTGCTGTCTGTACTTTGAGATACAAGAGGAAAAGGTTTTTTTTCTCTCTCTCTCTCTCTTCCAACAATCAGATCTGGAATGTAATTTTCATCTTGTCGATCTCACGTTGGAGGATGGAAGAATGCAACTGTTCAGTCTGTCGTCAAGGCAGCTCAATAGACTGGGCTCACTGGCACAATCAATACATTTCATCAAGTCGGCGCCATGTATTGTCCTTCCAGTCCATGTAAGCCATGCAAGAGACAGCAGGAGCTCAGCAGGAGCTCAGTGAGGCGATGACAACATGTTAGGGAAGTCAGAGAAAGGAAGGCAGTGGAAAAGAGTGTCCAAGGGTAAAAGAGGATGGAAAGAGTGGGAGAGGAGGAAGAAAGGGGCCTTGACCGAGGGCAAACGGATGAGAGATCGCACTTGGATAAAAGATGGAGTGTAATCTTACCGAGGCAGAGAATAAGGACAAAGAAAACAACAACATGCTCTATTTTCTTTTATGGATCTTGAATGTGGGAAAGGTTATCCGAATATGGTGCCATATAAGGAGGCAAATGTCCATTCAATACCCCACCAATGTTATTTTTAAGGTCTTGGCCTCGGTATCTGTGGATTATTTTACAGGTGAGCAAGCAGAAGTTGGAAAATGAGATTTAAGGTCATCAGAAGGAATACACACTCATTTGTGCAGTGAAGTCTCACTGCTGAAAATGAAACAAGACTGTAGATAGAACTCAAGGGAGAGAGCCGTGGTATGAATATAATGTTACAATTAGAGATAGGGAGTGAAGAAACCTAATCTATAAAGATCAGTGTTGCTGCTTTCATATTATTGACTTTTATTGTACCATTGACTTTGACTCAACTCTTTAAACGAAACAAACTTCCACAACCTCGCCATCTTAAAATAGGAGCGCTTCGCGCTGAGTTCAAGGAAACCCGAACCAGCGATTGACAGGACAGCTTCTGGAGCTTGACTCGACTGTCTGCCATGGAGACTTCAAAAGGACTGCTCCCACACTTCAACAGAACCTCCTGCTGGTTACTATTATCAAATTTTGGCAAGTCAGGTTCTTAATTATAAATTAATTTCAAAAGGGCTTAGGACGTATAGCCAAAGCATTTGTTTAAGACATTTCCCTTTCTTCAAAGTTTATCCCCAACTGACAGTTTGATTAGAACCTGTATAGTCCTCTTTTGTCAAGCATGTGAATTGCTGGCCGGATGTGGAGGCCTAATCAAAAGCACTGGGCAAGCTGTGTGCTTTTTGGGCAGCCTCAGCCACTGTAACTGACAGACTACCAAAAACTCTTTGGCAGGTCCACTCACCCATTCACAGCGGTTCTCAGACTACCGGCAGCCTGGGAAACAAAATTGCTGTATTGCTGTCTGATGATAAGAACCAAATCACATCAAACCACATAGAAAGGCTGATTGTGCTTTTTTTTCAGTTTCTTGCGATAATTTTCTTCCTATACGTTTTCTTTGTTGTATCACATTCTGAGAGTATTCTTGGAATAAAGTCAGACAGGAAAATAGTACAGTAATAGAAGTTATTTTCTTCATGGAAAGGGACATTCAGAAACACCGAACACTTTGTGTCCTCTCCTGATCTCACAGTTCCCCGCAGTCTGCAACTCTATTTCCTCGATAAAAAAAAAGTTCATTTATAGATTATTAGAAAATGTTCCAACTGTCTTTTAATTATGAGGTCAATTCAATCTCAATACAGACACAGAAAATAGAATAAAATTTTAAAAGTAATAAAAAGCTTGTGACAGAAAAGAGCAACGATATGTGGGATACAGTGTTAGAAAATTGATTTATCCTATGTCTCAGTGGGATTTCACTGAATTGCTCCATTATAGGAAGAACAGAGAGGAAGAAAGAGAGAGGGCAGGCATTATTGGAGAGCAGCCTCTTCTGAGATTTGTCTCTCCTCTCTATAACGCTGCTCCAAGTTTTCTCTGTACACACGCTGAGTTGTTGCACATTCATAGAATCTCTTGCTCATTCTCCCCCTTAATGCTCCTGCTCTTTCCGATTATAGCATCTACATTCTACCAGAATACTAATCGAGCAAGTAAATGGTAACACGTTACTCAGAGTGAAGTTCAAGACCTCAGCTAATTTGGTTTAGCATCCAAGTGGAACAGAGTTTAATAGGTCTCAAGTACAACGGCTCATACATAGAATTAAAACAGACACAGCTCTGGACCCAATGCATGCACGTATGTCACGGCATGAAATATACATATGCAACATTTGCATTGCACCAACAAAGAGGCAAACCATGTAAATGGTATTTGTTGATGAGAGTTTACAAGCAAATACTGGAAGCAGAGGACTGTATTCACCTCATGAGATCTCTCCTAATATGGCAACCATTTTTTGATTTGACTTAATTACTTCAAAACATAATGGCCAACAATATAATGGGATAAAAGCTCACAGGATTGTGCCTTTCCATTAAATTTTACAACAGTCAAAGGACTATTTAATAGCACATGGCCTACAACCAATGTTGGATTTTGTCCTTTTGCTCTCTGTGTCAAAAAATTTGGTTGGCTCTGCCAGAGAACAGGGCTTGGTACAGTAAATGCTATTTTTTTAGGCGCCTCCTAAAACACTCCACGGTGACACATTTATGCATTCAGTTCAGTGAGAGACCACCAACCAGGGCCAATATCTATTACCATTTGGCTCGTAGGTGGTGTTCATTTTATTTCTCACTTTGCATCGTTCTAAAGCTTGGAGATCTAATCACCGTCCACATTGCATTCACCATTACCTATTCCTCATAGTGCCATTTGGTGCTGCTAAATAGCCAAGTGATTAATTGTTTTTGACAGCACATTTAAAGGTCTCTTGCAAACTGTGAAATAATCCCTGGATGGTTAATTTGCAACTGTACGGTTATTCTTGGACACTATTTGACATTTGATTTTTTTTATAGTCATCACCTAAGTATCATCCCAATATGATGAGATTTCTTTTGCCATAAATGGAGGAAGATGGAGAGTTGAAAAGGACATTCCCGCTGCAAGGGACATTCTCCTCTGTTCATATGCAACCCCCCTGTGGGTGTACTTGCCAAAGGTTGGCCCTGCAGATCTCAAAATGTCATCGACCCCATCATGTTTGGGAATGCCAGGGAAGGATTTTTAATTATGAATTGACCCGTGTAAATCTAAGGATCTCAGATCTAATATAGTTGTGAGGAACAATGCTTGCAGTAAGCAATGAAAAAAAAAAAGGAACAGAAAGCCTGGAGACGGCTTTGGGTTGACGGCTACAGCCATAAATCAACTGTCAAAACATAAACAAACGTTGAGGACAGAAGCTAGGAATAGGTAGGTATGCCTGTCTTTAACTGTAAATGGCAGAGAGTTGCACAGTTACAGATTTTTCATTACATTACGTAGATCAAAAATCAGGCAGTAACTGTGCCAGCAGTAAATCCAAAGGTTTAATATCAGCATTGAGACAGCAGTGAAATAAGCCTCAAAACACTGCTATTTATGACTGCCTTTGTGAACCAGTCTCAGTTCTGGGAGTCCTCAGCTCCCATAAGGTTCGGCCCAGAGGTCGCAAACTTCACAGGAGGAGTTTCTGACAAGATAGAGAAGGTAAATGAAGCCTTTCATTGTTCTTGTACAAAGTATATGCTAGTAATGATAATAAAATATTTGACTTATTTCCAGGTGAAACCTCTGCCTGTTGGCTGTCTACATGGACACCTTGCTTTAACAAACAGAAGTACCCAGTGTGTCAGCGCTGGTTTCTGGAGAACCGATGAGCTTGGAAAGATTTGAAAAACTCACAGGTGTGATTGTGATGTGTTGAAGGCTTGCTCCTCACTCGAGCGAAAGAAGACAAAGCGAGTGGCTCTCAGCACGCACACACCTTCCCACTCAGAGAGCTCTCCAAGGCTTTACTGCTTAGCACATTCAAGCCTCACCGTTCTCCCATTTTGGCCTCTCTGTGTGAGCAAGAACAATGACTATCTGGAAATAGTGTCTCCCTGTTGCTTCGTGTCCTTGGCTTCATAACGACAGCAACAATGTCCATGTTGTCTTGCACGGCTGCAGATTGCAGGTAAGCAGTGAAGCCTGGGCTGAGGCAACTGGTCTCTTACTGGTTCATTCACACTTGCTCCTGGATTAGCACCAGGCATGAATGGAGGTGTTGGAAACCATTATGTTTATTTCTGGCCTTCATGCTAGTAAACATTCATCTACTTCATCTTCAACTAATGCTATATACTAATTTGTAATAAATCAATCAGTAATATGCAAAGGGATTGGATAGGCTTTTCTTCATGAGTTATGTGACTCAGTGTTTCTGCTGCCACAGCACAAACACTCCAAAAAATCTGCAAAGACCCTGTAAAATCAGTAGTTAATAAATCATTTAAGAAGGTGTCAAGTGTATGCAGGCTGCAGGATTTAGAGATAAATGCCTCTCTGATGCTTTGAAGAAAAACTGGAATAAGATTTGGTGTATCTTCTGTTGGAGGGGCTTTGCAATGCAGAAATGCACTGATATAGTGTCTGTGGGAATACAGACATTACATGTTCTTAGCATAAAAGGTCACAGTGATGCATAGTTTTGCTGGAATTTATTGTTTAGTGGCTTTTGTGGCCCTGCAGAAAGAACCTTGTTGTATTTTTCTTTCAACGGAGTTAGTGAAATATGCTTTTAATCTGACATGGACAAGGACACACAAAGCAGTGAACAACTAAATATGACTGATTGGAAAAGAGTTATTTCTCACGACTAAGGCTTTAAAAGGCAGTTTGTACAGCATTAGCGTGTCTGAGCAATGTCACTGTGGAACAAGAAACTGTGCTCCGTGGTATAATATGACAGTCTACACCACAACAATCAGGTTTCTTGACACTCACAAATTTCCCTCGCATAAAATGTGATTAAATGATTACGGCAGCAGAGATATGCAAAGATTAAGACTGTCTAGACATTAAAATAATACATAATAACTCCAAGAAGAATCAACAATCTTGCAAATGAAAATAAATAATATGCAAACTTAGCTGTGTGTCATCACATTCTTTGTGGAAAAAGCAACCTGTTTCTGAAAATACACTGTGAATTAGTTTTCTCAAACTGTTGCCATGGTAACTCTACAATGATGGCAATGTGACTCAAAGAGCCAGATGAAGGGGATATTATAGTTTGGGGGTAATGTGGACCACAACACAAAAAGCAGACGTGAAAGCTATATTACTCCCCTTTTGTATCATCCGTGCTCAGGTTTTACATCAAGGTGAAATTATGCAATCTTTTCCTAAGGCTCTTCTTTTCTGAACCTCCTTTGTGCTTTTTATGGCAAACTTTCTGAGTGCATTTTTGTTCCCTTAAGGTTAGCCATGGGCAAAGTGGCGGTTCCTGATGATAAGTACTCTCCTTCTGGAAATACACCAGTGTTGGCAAGCAAAAGAAAATTTCAGATGCTTTAGAAATGCAAAGGGGATGACTATAATATTATAAGGATCCCAAAAGTCTACTGAAATGCTACAAGATGATTTTCTTTCTGCTACATGTAGTTTCTTTGCAGCCATTCCTTTATACTTCTAACAGCAGTAATGGTTTATTTGAACTTCAGTGGCATTACTGTACAATTAGATACACACCAAATTGTCCCTGAGCAAAAGTCTGCACCCTTTTATATTTTGTCATTATCTTAATAGACTCTGGTGCAATCAAAACTGTTCAATCTCATCCCCCATCTTGGGGTTTTCTTTGAATTTGACTTTTTGAACATTTACTCTCCAGTCTTATCTTTCCACCACTCCCAAACTTAACTTCAAGAATGTATCAAAAATATGTAAGTAATGCATGTTGACAATGTTAATGGTTTGTTTTCTTTTCCCCTGTGTATATAGGTATGCATGGCATAATTTTGGCAATGCCTTCCTTTGCAGACAGTGAGATAAGGACAAGTCTGCTGGCATTTCCACCCCCCGGAAAGATATCTGGAACATCTGTTTGAACACACTTCCCCATTAGTACCACAGGGTGTCGACTAAATCTTATGGCTAAGTTGTACAGTCCATGTGTGCGTGTGTGTGTGTCTCAGAAACCTTCCACTGAAGTTTATGTTAACGGTAATAAAAGACACAAGCACTCACAGATAGCGCAGCTCTGATGCCTGGGCTCCAGTATTGGTTCTGTCACTGGACCAAAATATGGGGAATAATAGCTGACGTTTAAGAGGTGATGTTGTTTCTAAAGACACTGAACTTCTTCTGGGTTACTGATCCAATCAAAATACTGTACTCCTACTGCAAGTGTTTTATGGCAGTTATTATTCCAGGCAGTGGTTTTGCTGAGCATGGTCTTTTGGCTTAAGATCAAATCTTTTGGCCTCAGTGGCTGAAATATCTTGTATCTACTGCATGGATTGTCTAAATATGAGCAGAGGGACAGGTTTGCCCCTGGATGGTGAACCATAAAAACGTAAACCTCAGCAACTTGCAAAGTAATTGATAATGAACCTAGTAAACACCACGATGCAGCGTTGCCCCTGTAAGCATGGCAGCTGCTTTTGGCATTTATTTTAGGTACAACATAATCACAAACTGTCCACACAGTTCTATTTGTACATATTGGGTACATGGATAGTTAACCACTTTCATACATAGTCATAAATTTTGCATTAACGGGGATGGCCTGTGTGTGTGTGTGTAGGCCAAAACCCTCAGAGGTGATGGCCTCTGAATTGGGACAGAGTTTGTGAGTTTGTTCTTTTTAGCACCATGTAGTGGGTTCTTTACATGCCTGCAGAGGTCAGCTCATTCATGCTGAGACTGACAGAGTGACGGTCATGTTGAAGAAATTCCTAATGGCTGCACTGGCTGATAATGTTAGCATATGGTGATTATTGTGTATTTGTGTGTGCTGGAATGCCAACGCCTGTGTGCTATGCAAATTCTGGATTCTGTGCATGCATTAGAAACACTGACTGTTGCTACTTTTGCACAGTTGGGATTGCAGATGGAATGAGATTTGTTGTGTTTATCTTGTCTGTTTTTTGTGTGTGTGCTCTCCCGTGTGTGTGTGTGTGTGTGTGTGTGTGTGTGTGTGTGTGTACCATGAGTAATTCCCTGGACAAAATCATCCTGGGAATTGGTGGGTTAAAATTATCTCAGAAATTACACATGGCAGCTCTGTTGTGTCACTTTCCTTTTCTCAATGTATCTCCAGGACTTGTCCTTAACAGCTTGTTTTTTACCCTTTTGTCAATGTAGAAATTATGTACCAAAATGTTTGGAATCAGTGATGTAGAGCAACATTTACTGTTCAGTAAAATGTCATTGTTGTGAGTGCAGGAAGAGTAAGATCAATTCAAAATAGCATTATTGGCTTCCTATTATTGTTTGTCCTTTTGTACCCCTGAAATGTTGCATTACATAAAGAGCTAATTTGTTCCATTTACTGTAATGTCAGTTTAATGCCAGTTTGTTTCCCTGTTATCACCTTCTGTGTTATTTTTTGGACCAGTATGTGGCAAAGTCCAGGATACTAAGCAGTACTGCCCTTCAAGCTGTTGTCCACACACTTATTCACTGTGTCTGAGATGTGAAATCAGCATGACACTGTTTCACTGCAAACAGCTATCACTTCTCACTCAAACTATGATGATGATAATGACCCTAAAAACTATTTTCATTTTTAATAACTCGAATTGCATGACAAAAAAATTATTATTTACCAACTTTGTTTCTGCAGCACTTAGTTGATCAACTAAGTGCTGCAGCTTGAGGACATACTCTAAATAAATTTTACCATTTAAGTAATGGTAACTGTACCGTTTTACAGTCCCTTCCATGCATACCGGATAGCACATATGTGTGTATGCGTTCAAGCCTGTATGCATCAGTGAATTCCTCATAAAAGCAGGTCAATGCACAGAACGTGACAATCTAGGGGATGTATTTTAAATTCAGATTCGGGGCCCCCCTGCAGAGCAATTCAAACAGTTTACAATGATGTGTTTATGTGCTCATGCAGGAATGGTATAGGCAGCAAATGTCGTTTCACTGTATCTGCAGCTGCCTTGAGCACAGTCTATATAAATACCATGGAAATGTTGCTTAAATGGAGTCATTGTGTGGGCAAAAGCCATTTTTGTTGCTCATCACCTCTTTCAGAGAAGCTTTACATAGGGATACTAGATAGGAGCAAGGCATTTTATCAGTATTAATAATTTACTATTTATCAAGTTTAATACAAACACATTATGTGCATCAATTATTTAGCTCAAGGTCGTTTCAGGTGATGCTTTAACATTAAATAAGAAATACAGCATACACAATAGAGATCACTGAAAAAGTTTAAATGACTAATGGATCAGTCAAAGTTTATAATCAAGAGATTTCTACAAAGGTCAGCTTGTTATAAACATGGGTGAGGAAAAGTAAGTATCGTCTGTATAACCCTGAAGGAGACACTTCACCACTTCAACAGCTGCTTCTGTCAGGCTACTTAGATTTACTCAGAGGTTAAATGAAAAGAACTGCTTGAATTTTTTTTTTCTTTTCTTTAATTATTTAAAGACACTTGATTGTGTATCACAATTACCATAATCCCTCTTCATTTGCAGCCATTTTCATTGAAGTAGCACAATCTTCAGGAGGACATTGTCGCTCTGTTTTTTTAGAGATGTTTTTATTGCTGGTGTAAGATGAGATGAGGACGAGACAACAAGAAGCAGTTTATGAGCCTGTAATGTCACCAATGTGTAGCACTCGCCTTAGCCCACTCAAGCTGCTTGTGTTTTCCCATTCCATTAAACCTTGTATGGTTCCCTGCCAGTGGATACATTCCTGTCTGAGCGATGCACACTCACACACACACACCAATGGGTAGGTCAAGCATAAGGTGACCTAGCTAAGCAATAGGATGAAATTACGGTTCTTACACAGCCCTTGGCCCTGTGCCTGGTCAAAGCGATTGTCCCTGACATTGTGCAGTTGTGCATACGATGTGTGTGTCTATATAAGAGGAGAGTCACAGAAAAGCATGAGAGAGATTCACCTGCATCGAATATCAAGTAAGTGAATTATTTTGCCATGTAGGAGACAAAGAGGAGATGGTGAAATTAATCTGAGGAGCCAGCTGTCTTTGTGCCCTGTGCACTTCGCTGATGATGTATTCTCCTGTCTGAGAGAGGATGAGATGACTAAGTGAGAGCCTCATTCTTAATGTTTAGACCCACAACCAAGATGATTTGCTGAGAGGATGCTTGTTTGGGAGGGGAGAAGGTCAAATCACTTCACTTACCTCAGATAATGACGTTTGAATTCAAAGGAAACCAAAACCAGCAATGCAATAGTTCATTTCTTGACCTTACTGTATAATAATGGACTTAACATTTCCTTTCATTCAAAATGTAATGATGTAATGAGTAAATAATGGTTTGCAAACTGAGACACTTATACTGATGTTCTTCATACTACAACATGGTACAGAGATCATAAAAATGCAAGACACACCACAAACGACTGAAGTGATCGTTACTGTTAATAGTATATATTCAATATTTTATAAGCAAAGTCAGGAAATTCAAAGCCAGAATTTTTTATTTTTCTTGCCCCACAGCTCAGCACATTCACCAGCAGGTGGCTTTAAAACCAGCCACAGTCCTGTACTAACAGGACATCAAACATGCTGTTACGTGCCATTGTATTGTTGCTGTCCCTTGTATGTGTGTCTGTCTGTGCCACTGAGCACAGACCTAAGTCCTAAGACCTGAGTCCTAAGTGATTGTGAATTGGAAGACCTTTGAGGCCTCTAGACTGGAAACCTTTGAAAACAAACCCCTTTCTGCTGAAGATTATTCTGAACTGACCAGAACTGCCCAGAAACTACCAGGACCAACTCTGCTGTCTCCCAAATTCATATTTATGGTTACCTCGAATGTTCCTGAGCTATAATTGGTTTGAATGCATCTTTAATTCTCTCAGGATGTAGAATCTTCTGCCATGAAACATGCATGGTTTTCATTCAGCTCCAGTTTTGTTTATCTTGCAGGTTTAGATGTGTCCAGACTGCAGCAGCATCACCTGACCTCTGAAATCCCCTGTGCACCCGCTCACAATTCTCTCATCAGTTCTCTAGGACATAAATCAGCCCTACACTGAAGTCTTCACCCTGTTTTACCTGTGTGAATGAGCTCTGCCTGTTTTCAGCTCCCCTTTCAGACTTGTTTCCCTTTGTTGCTGGCCTGCCTGATGCCTGTTGCTTTTTTGGGGGTGAGCTTAGACCAACTGAGCCTCATTTTAATTCAGCTCTGTCTGCATCTTCGGCTGAGTACACACCACCTCCTCCCAGACAGACAGGTGGACAGAGATGTCTTCTCAAGACAACCAAGACAACTAGACTTAATTTTAGCAGCGTGAGAATGTGAACACATCCTGAGTGATTTAATAGAGGCTTACGGGTGAAAAGACAGCCATGGTGTGATTTAATGACATAGATATCTATCTTGACACTTCCTACTGTTGCAGTCCAACTTCTCCTAAAGGTAGACGTTAAAGAGTTAGGAGGAATTATACATGTTTGTCATATTCAACACAGTCATTAGTTTCTATTGTGTTATAATGTAGTGAATTTGAATTTGGGAGCCGTCCATGGTGCTGAAATAACGGACAGATTTATTTTAACTCCTCTAAAATGAGTTCTCTCGGGCCATTTTAAGAGACATATTGTAGTGATATTCACAGTCACTCCAATTTCCTGACGAAGTGATGTGCTGTTTGTTGGTTAGTGATCTTTGATCTACTCATTACATCAGCGCATTGGAATGCATACAAGAGTTGTTGCCATCACAAACTGTCCCTAATTTTACAATAGTGGGTCCAGACTTGTTCTGTTCCAGCTGATTTTGCAGAGACATTGAACTATTTAACAGATAAAATCCCACACAACGCATTCAATGTATTTTTCATCCCCCCTTTTTTTATCTTTGGAACACACTGGTTCAGTTGTGGTGTAATAAATACATAAAGAATGATACTGACAGTTTTGTTTCCTGTTTCTATGTGGGCGTCACACTCTGCATACCAAATAGTTTTTTTTTTTGTTTTTTGTTTTTTTTTTTTCTTGTTTTGAACAATTTCGTCTGTCTCTATTTTTGCTGTCATGCATCATCCATCCAACTCAACCAACTGGCCAAACTCTTTCACTGGATAAATTACTTTTTAATTCAATTCTCAGACACCAGTAATAAATGAGAGCATGGTGCTTGTTTGCTGCTGTAGGATGTGTTCAATCAACACAATTAACACACCTCATTGGTAAGTGGGGGATTGGTGGCGGGATATGTGTGCACATGTGTATTGGCCCTTCAATCCACAAGCACGGTCCATTATAGTGCTCAGTAATAATGACCAGGCCTCGTCACAAGCGAGTGATTTTTAGTGGATGATTCTGGAGCTCTAGCTTTGCTCCAGTAGGTCCACTTGAATGGTAAATTACAGCCGGAAAATAGTAGTACTTCTCTCCTGCACTTCTTGAAAAGTGATAATTTTATATGCATCGCAGGCCTGGTTATTTCCAGGGCTGACTTTGCAGGGTGACCATTTTAAAACAGATTACAACCTTCTTTTTAAAAGTCTGCATTTTCTAACGTCACAGCTAGTCGACAAAAAAAAAAAAAAAAAAAAAAAAAATATATATATATATATATTTATATAATATGGAACAATGTCAGAAACTTTCAATTATCACAGTTAACTCTCTTGTATTTTTTCAGATAATGCACTGGAACACTATCAGTAACCTCAATATATTCTATTCAATTAACTATAAGGCAGGTTTGTCTCCTAAATACAGTTGATTTGGAGCCAAATGCCCCTTTTTAAAGGTCTGTAGCTCATTTGCATTGACCTGTTCCTCTGTGAATGCACTCAGTGGGGAGTCGCCAGGAAGCACAGATGAGCCAAAGGAGGTAGTCATTTGAATGGCTGCATGAAATTAGTCAGGTGTTGGCACTGCATGGGGCATATCAATAGCTCCCCTCTTCCCTCCTTCCCACTCTCTGCCACCAGCAGCCCTCCCTCTGTCCCTCCGCCCCCTCCCTCCTCTCTCCAGTAATGTGAGGGGAAACAAATGCATCTCACTAAAGACTCATCATTCCACCCAGATGATGTTTGTTGAAAGCCTAATGACTGTGTCAGTGAGCGCATGCGCAGTCGTGTCTAAGTGTGTGTACTGGTGTCTGTGTCAAATTCAAACTGTCTAAATTTAGTTTGCTCCATTCAGAACCTTCTATGTGCGGTGCCAAATGCAGCACAGGCTCCTTTCCACATCCTCCCAGGCACGTTTCAACCTATTAGCTATACACCCTGACAGAGAAAAAAAGATTAAAAAAAACAAACAAACAAAAAAAACACTGGCACCTTCATCAGTTCTACATTTCCACCGATAGTGTATTTACCTTTTTTTTCTCCAAGTGAAAATATTTCTTCCCTCATGTACAGCCACATGTGTATGATTCAGTCCGAGCTCTTAATGCATGTGAACAGAACATCAGCATTGACCTATAATTAGTCAGCATTCATCAGACTTGAATAGTAAGTATTGAAGTGTGTTTTCACTTCTCTTGCCTTGCTCTTACTTTCAATCATGACCTCTCTGAGTACTAGTTCTTGCACCTGAATGTAGCGCCCCTTGTAGCAGGCAGTTTACTGTGGAGCACTGTGTTGGAAGTCATTTTGAAGAATCATTTTCTTTTTGAAATTTATGGTTTTCTCAAATGATCACAATAATTTTGGTGTTTTTAATCTTTGCAAAACACACACATTGTCATCTTTCAGGATAAATAGGTTAGCAGAACGAATACATATTGGAGCTGTTTTTTAGAGTGCACAAGCACATCCATCAAACCTGGGAGGGTGTCCTCTTTGAGGTCTTGCTCAACCTTGATCTGGAAATCAATTTCAAACCTTTTTTTTATTATTATTTTTGAATCAGTTTCCACAAAAGCGACAGCAGCATTTGTCATTTATTGAAACGCTTCATTTGACCTGCATTTACCTGAATGAGAAACTTGAACCAAAAAGTTTTAGATGACACAGATAATGTACTGAATTCTATTGATAGAGCACTTTAGAAAAATGTCATTGGCATCTTACTGGCAACACTGTATGCCATATAATGTGAGACACAGATGTAGTTGATACTGTATGGAAGGTTGTTAACAACAGCTGGCAGACAACAAAAGATCTCCTGAAAGTCTTCATCTCAAGGCTGATGGATAGATAGATAGATAGATAGATAGATAGATAGATAGATAGATAGATAGACAGACAGACAGACATACAGACAGACAGACAGGTAGATACATAGATAGATTGATAGATAAATAGATAGATAGATAAATACATAATGCATACAAGATGTTGGTTTACACAACACTGAGTGTGCTCATGGAAACAATTGCAGTCATGGAAACCATCACAAATCACCAAGCACCTTTACAATCCCATCCAGCCCTTAACAGGGGTAACAAGGAACATGTCACTCATTGCAGTGGCTTCAATTCTACAAGCAGATGGACTACTAGTAAAAAAAAAAAAAAAAAAAAATCAATCCAAGCTTTCAAAGAAGCTACAACACAATGTATTCAGTAGTAGTAGTAGTAGTGGTATTTTTACACTGCTGCCTCTTTGCAACACTAGTGATGATAAACAACAGTATCAATATCTGATGTGATGTGATGTGCAGCATAAAAGAAACAACTTCTCCATCTTACCCACCGTTTTTCTTATTCTTTAATTAGGAACGACCTTGATCAATAAACAAGTGGCTCATTGACCTCGCCGTTGTTGAGATGTCTTCTAAGTATGAAGTCAGTATTTGCCTCACTGCTTTGTGCATCATGTCATAGTAAAATGGACTATTTCATTGCAGGGGGTGTTTAATGGTAAGCGATTTGAGCCACTAATGGCATTATATTAGACCAAGTGCAGCTTATGTCACTGTAGTTAATGGCTAACTGCATGCTGGGCTCATTCATGTTATAACCATAATACTTCCCATCTCCCGCTCTCTCTACAGGTTTGTTTAATACCCTAATGTTGCTTTATTTGGCTTTAAAAAAACAGCAGCGGCAGTATGTCGATGCCCAGACTGGTTAATTTATGGCACTGCAATGTTTTTTTTAAGCTTTGGTTTTGCTATGATGGACTTAAAGTATGCCTTTTCTGATCTCCTGTGTACTTATATGGTGCTGAAAAACACACTTGTGGCTGCAGCATGCTGTGTGTGTGGTGGTGCCTCCTTATATTTTGAGAGTTCTAAAGATGGATTATCGTTCACTTAAGCTCCTCTTTTGTGGATGTGGTGTTCTTGCTGAAATTGGCTGTGAAAGGCAGCAGCGTTATGTGAACTTCTCAGTTCAGAGCAGTGAAGGCATTCCTTGGTGAATAATCTGGTAGGACTACACTGACAGAAGCCCCATTCACTAATGTGCAAAATACATGATAGCTTGTCAACATGTCTTATACCACTATCAATAAGTCATATGACTAAAAAGTTCTAGGAATCATCAATGTTTTTGTATCCGATTGTGATGCAGGTTCAGATCTTCAGTGTTTTAAAATACTAACACTGACTCACCAATTTGTCTGTTCTTAATTTTAAGTGCCCATTCAAAATGTGACTGTCAGTAGGGGCTGAGGTTTTTGGCCTGTGTAAATCCAGCTTGCAGCTTTCTTGAGAGCATCATCCAAACTGCTTCACACTCTGCTGCATGACCTATTTCTGTGCCCTATATGCTTGTGTAAGTTTGTGTGCAAAAGACATCAGTGAAGTTAAAGGTCCATGTATGACCGAACACAGAGCTGTTGTCTCTGCTGCAGGTGTGACTGTAAAACAGCTCATCTATTTATCATCTTCGCAACAACAGCACATGTGAGCTGGCAACAGCCAAAGGATGAGATACATCAAACATCATTTTTGCACACAAAGGAAATGATGCTGTCTTTTCGCCAAACAGATGTCAGAACTTTGTATGTGTAAAGTTGTATTGCATCAGAGGCTACATAGAACAACACTTGTTGAAAACTGTCCCTGCTCCTGCTGACTTTATAATGGGTGTTGCATCCTACCATAATTAATGCTCCAAACAGTTTCAAAGAAATACTGTTGTGATCTGCCAGGACTTGCACCAGGGATGATGTTGAATGTTACAGCACACCAAACAGCAAGTAAAAGCCTCATTATATACAGTGGCAAAGAAATGATGAGCTGTACCTGCACTGATCCACCATAGGGCAAATCCAACTTGGCTGTCCACAGACAGACACCTGCCAAAGTCCTTAAAACTGCCTGTGTGGTAGTTCCCACTTCTGTTGGTGCCTTCAGGACCACATTTTGCCATGATGACACACACACACACACACACACACACACAGCAACTCACAAGATGAAAACAATACCAGCCCTGCTGTCACAGCTGATAATAAATGATTCATTGAGTTGATGGCGGTACAGAGAACAATAAAACAGTGGGTAACAAAAACCACAGCAATGAAACAGTGCATTTTTTTTTCTTTTTTAGCCTAGAACTGCATTTGGCTACAGAGCCTTCTGCCAAGCCACAAACAGGCCTGTAGCTCCACCAAAAACATTGTTATCTGCAAGTTAGAGGTTGTCAAGGTTGGGATTGGGGAATGGCAATCCTGGCAAAGTCAGTAGGATTTGTACTGAGTCTTTGAAGTGCTCCACAATGAAAAATAAAAACATTATGACAATGAAGGAGCGCAGAGTACTGAAGTAGATCATTTGGAGCCATACTGGTGATTCAACTGCATGCACCCTTGAATTGAAGTCTGATTTTGGTGGCGGCATCAACTTTCACATTTAATACAGAGTCTAACATCAGGATATCTGTCAATCAAATAACCCAAACACTATTAGCACACACTGCATTGGGAATGCAATAACTCCATGTTCATCCTCAGTATTAATGTGACAATGACTCCCCTCCTCTGGCCATGGTCTAAACCTGCACTGCACTGAAGAGGTCTTGACTCCTCATCACCTCTCTGTGTGTCTTGTCTGCAGGCCTCAGACAGCGTGGAGCTGGTGTTATCCTGTGTTTGTCCCTCAATGCTTGTAATTACCTCTCCACCACAATCCCTTAATACCTCCAAGTGGGCAAAGACAGCTCCAGGGTGTCTATGAATGTGTGTGTGTGTGTGTGTGTGCATGCATGTGTGTGTGTGTGCATGCATGTGTGTGTGTGTGCATGTGTACGCTCATGTGCATGTGATGGGCCATTCCCAGGTGAGTTGAGCTGTGTGTTTGTGTGTATATATATATATATATATATATATATCCAAGAGTCCTCTGGGGCTTTTTTGTGCACTGGATAAATAATAATGAATTACAGATTGATTACCCAGGAGTGAAAGCTGTGGTATTAAACTTATTATGAAAGGCTGCAACCTGTGCGTTATATATGTGTGTGTGTGTGTGTGTGCGCACAGGAGAACGCCCTCAGCTTTTGCTTTGCTCATAATTAAGGGAGTAATATTTCTGGGTCATAAACACGAGGATTGGCAGCATAAGGTTTTTAAACTATATTGATTGGATATAGTTTGTGTGCTCAGGGCGAGGCAGCAGCTTTGGAGAGCATCAATATTTTACCTGTATACTTTACATGGACACATTGAGTGGGTAGTGGAATTGATGTAGATTTTTACAGCCAATGCAGAGTAATAACCTGTGTCGACCTGCATTTTGCAAAATGAGAAATGTGTTGTTTTTATGTGCAGACACGATGGTGAATTGCACAGTTGAGCTCTTGAGTTGTTTTAAAGTAACATGGGCATAAGTTGAAGTAGAAGAGGAGATTCATCTCTGACTGTGGAGGCAGGCTGCTGGAGCTGCTGTTGGCTGATTGTTTTAATCTCAGTGCAGAAACCAGTTTGTTGCTTGAAGAACCTTCCACAACTAAACGGCACGTTAATGTCACACAAGATGGATGGTAGAAAGGGGAAGATTCCCATGTTTACATCAAGACGGCTGAGTGATTATGGACGTTATTGTGTAAGAACTGACAATATAATGCTACATCTATCAAGCTGGATATTGGAATTGTCAGAAAAGTCATCGTAATTATAAGGTGGATGCTGATGTTACATGTCAGAAACTTGTAATTATGACAACACTCCACAAGGTTTCAATCAAACTTTACACAACAGATTTTCCATCAGGATTTTACAAGGTGTGTTGTATTTTTTTTTTTTTTTTGTTATTTCAGTGCACATTTACAGTTTTAATGAGCATTGATTAACACGGCCCTGGAGCAAAACAGAAATAAATGAAATCTAATGGGCAGCATGTGAATTTGTCACAATCTGAGAGTGAAATACTGATTACTTTGCTGCCAAGGAAAATCAATGTGTGTGTGTGTGTATCTGTGTGTAGGTAAAGAGCTGAAAGAGACTTTCTTTTTGGGACTGTGCTGCAGTTACCTCTGCACTATATTGGATATATGATGAAGACATCTAAACCTAAAGGTGCAGCTCCACCAGTCGATCTGTGTTTGTCTCCTGTGGTCATGAGCCTTGTGTGATAAATAAAAGAAGGGAACTATGAGTTTCCTTCACACTATCTTTTGGGATCATTCTTGGTTTCAGGGTAAAGACCTTGGAGAACTTAAACAGACTGAGTAGAACCTATGTTTGGATCACTGATTCAAACGTCCCCTCTCCCTCCTCTGGAGGTATTCTTTGAACTCTCAACAAGGAGAAGATCCTTGAGCCAACCCATCACACACTGGAGGAATTAAACAACCCTGTGTGGCCCAGGAAAGCCTCAGGATCCCCCAGGAGGGGCTGGAGCACGTGGACAGGGTGGGAGGTTTGTGCCTCGCCTGCTGCCACTGGTGATAAAGATGGATGGATAAAAATCGCCCTGTCTCTTTGAACTGCTGCCCCTGAACTCTGTCCAGGTTTTTTTTTCTCTCTCTGATGGTCTGCTGTAAGATTAAACTGCACTTTTTCATTTGACGTTTCCAAGCAATTGCTTTAATGTGCACCATTAAGCAGTCTGTTGTTTTGTAGTTTATGCCTCTGCTCCTCTCTTTTTTGGGGGGAGTGGTGGTGCTTTTGTTTTTGTGCTGCAATAGTTGTGCAATCCAGTTTTCCCAACTCACAGGTTGGACAAAAGAAGCAACTTCAAATGACTGAGAAGCTTCAAACTTCAAAAGACCAAGGACTTAAGGAGGAAAATAAAATATTACTGTAATTTACATTTGCAGTGTTTAACTTTTTCTAGACATAGAGCTAACAATCCATATGAAGAAAGTGTTCCTGATCTACTTTAAATGCACGGCCTACGCTAAGTGCTTTGTCTCATTACTCAGATTTCCCAGCATAGTTAAGAGCATCT
Organism: Caranx ignobilis; assembly: GCA_021432705.1. NCBI lineage: Eukaryota > Metazoa > Chordata > Actinopteri > Carangiformes > Carangidae > Caranx > Caranx ignobilis. The sequence continues at coordinate 22,258,631 of MU269989.1, forward strand.
ACTCTCTGCCCTGCAGTGGTTATTTGTCTTTTTGCACCACTATTTATTTAAATCCCATAACCCCTAACTTGTATCCACCACTGGATTTAACACAGTTCTGAATTGTTCTCCACCTGATTTAGCACCCAGCTGCTTCACAGAATATAATCTCCACAGAAAAGGGCATTTCTGTTTTCTTCACTGAGTCTCACTCCATATTGCTCAAGATCCAAGTCCAATTAGCCCAAGCAGTGATGTTTAACTTGTCCTACAAGCTTAATCAAGTGGAAATTGGCAAATAACAGGTATTAACACTTGCACTGCTAATTACTCCCAATTATTTCTGCAAAAATAATTCGGTCTATACTGTGAGACACAAAGGCCTTCCACTTCTTTTGTTAGGTTAGATTTAGTTCTTTTATACATCCTCAGTTCTCCATTTGGAGCTGCTGCTGGTCACCAGCACACTATTATCTCTACCAGTGAGAGTGTGTGGGAAAAAAGTATTCACACCATGGGGAGCAGATGCTGTAAAAAAGGCACCGTCTTCTTGTGGATGTAATATCATCATGCAGAGCAATCATTGGGCCTCATGGCTTCCTGGTAGGCTGTTCACATATCACTGGTTCACCGTCATGTTTAACAGTTAGCAACTGTGAGCTGAGGTTATCTTTTTGTTTTCTAAAAATAAATGAATCTACAAAAACAAAAAAATAATGTTGGAGCAGGATCTTCCTTTTGATGTTCCTTTTGAAAAGTGACATGAAAGAAGTGGCTGTGGGACATCTTAATCAACCTGTACTGCTGAATGACATTCAACTTAATTCAAATTAATAACTCTCCTGTGAATTTGTAAGAGTGATTTAGCTACTTCAGAACAGAAACTCTCTCTCATGTGGCATTTCCTTAATTTTCTCACTTCTTGCACTCTGAGCACTTTGTCCATGTAAGTGTGTCTGTCACTGTCACAAGCTAACAGTGGACTAAACACCAGGTTATCATGGCTGAGAACAGGTTAAGGTAAGGGGAGGTCTTCAGGAAAACTACTATGTTATGTGTGTTCTTACATTTGTGTCTCTTGTGTTCAACAAGGCAGTCACTCACTTTTCTCCAGTAACTGCTGCTACTCACTGAAAACAAGTACTTCATTCTTGATAGGACGGTGAGCAGCCCCGTCTCTCTCTAGCATCCTCGCTTCATTGAAATGGTACAAATGACACTTGGCAAACGGTGATGGAGAAATATAAAAGAGAAGCAGGGGGCATGTTAAGGCTCATTTGCTTCTGGACCCAAAACGCACCCACAGACAACAAGGTGGTAAGGAGAGGGGAGTTTCTTGTGGGATTAGAAGGAATGGTAATGGCGAGATAGGAGGCAGGCTGAGGTAGAAGCCAGGTAAGAGAGTGCAGGAGCTGGAAGGAGAGTTAGAGCATTGTGGGGAGACAAGAGGACACAGTGGAGTGGAGGACACAGGAAATCCTTAATTCAGGGGACCACATCCAAGATCAAGATCCATTAACCCTAAAGACCACTTGTTACATCACTGAATCATTATTATACACTTGGGAACTTGTACCAGACTACTGATCATACACCAGTCAGTCAGATAAACCCACCTTTGTGGCTTCTTAAATCTTAACGTGAGGTAAATCTTAGACAGGTGATAATAACCTCCTTTATGTTAAAGTGAAACTGCAAAAATTAGATCACACAAAGAATTAAATGTCAAGAAGAAACAGTAAAACAAGTAGCACTACCAAAAGAAAGCCAAACTGAGTCACTGAAGCAGTTCAGAGACCCCTGCCCGGAGACTGTGATCTTTAAAATAAGACATAACCCGGCCTGAACTCACATCCGTAACACGTGTATTAAGTGAACCTGACTAGTAGAATATGAGACCCCAATTTGACCCAAAGCAATCCTTTTTTTTTTTTTTTGCTTTATCTCATCCATTGCCACTAATTATGCATATTGGGTATTTTGCCAGGGGAGTGTATTTGCCCTCGAAGGTGTGCTCCTGGTTGAAACTGGCCTTGATAACAGGAAGTAGAATAGTGTTGAGGCATTGGAAATCAAAAGAGCATATCGGTTTTAATGAGTGGGGAGAGGAGCTCACAAGGATGGCTTCCTATGAGCGGCTTGTCCACACAGTTGGTAACAGGCAAGATGCATTTAGGAAGATACAGTATGGGCCCTATATTTCTGCGCAACAGGTAGAGAGGATCAGGCATGTTTCCCATCAATTTTTATGTATCTTATACATTATATGTTCATATATATTTATATTGGACAAACTTGAAGTGTTATATCGTTGTCAGATATATACACTGAAGAAGATACATATATTTTTTTGTTGTTAGGGTTAGGTTAAGGTGCGACTTAAGGGATTTTATTTCCTATAATTATTCTATATAAAGTGGTCTTTTATGTCTGAATATAGGTTTGTAAACTGAAAAAAAAGTAATAAAGAGGTTTAATCAGAAAAAATATCAATAATAACCTGAGTCCCAGGTTTTATGCAACAAAACCTGGCCCCAAACCCAAGATGTTGTCAAGATCTGTGAGCTTCAGCTCAGGTAGCAGAAGAGTAGTGAGTATGTGTAATGGATTGATTCAGCAGATTGAGCCTGCCCCTGTTTGATGGACTGCGATAGAATTGCGAGGACATTAAGGTCGGCCTCCCACTGCTCAGTCAGACCACAGTAAAGAGTGGCTGAGAGATCTCCTGTTCCTGACACTGTGCTGCCTGCTTAGTATTAGCATCCTTCCACAGCCTAGCGAGTGTGTGAGCCTGGCCACTGAGAGCTTCTGTTTGGGGCTACTTCAGTGACGGTTGAACTTTATGTTATTTATAGCCCGGCACACTTGCAGCAAGTCATCTTATTAGGAGGGTAATGTGCAGGAGTGGGGAGAAGCAGCATTGTTACACAAGAAAGGAATAGTACAGCTTGAGTAAAAGCTAAGTAATGATATAGAATTATCAGTTCACACAATACATTAATATAACACACCACTGTGATGCAACAGCTCTATTAACAGCTTCATTTAGTCTGTAAATTAATTGTGAATGTACTTAATAGGAAAATCAAGTGTGTTCTTTATGCATCAGTTAAGGTGTTTAAAGACACAGAGTGGTCTGCACCTGCTGCCCAGCCATGTCCTTGCTCTGTGTTTTAAATGGACATCAGCAGGGCACAACTCTGCTGCCATGGCTGCAGGCTAAATCCAATCCTGCTCCACTACAGGTTGCTGCCATCCACCTTCTCTAATCTCATCACTGCACTACACACTGCAGGTTGTAGCTTAAAATAGGCCCAACAGTGATATGACATAATGATTGCAGAAAGTTTGGCTGACTGATAACATAAGAATTCAATGACTCAAAGCAGGTAATTAAACTCTAAAGCCTGACGTTATGCAAAAAATTTGGATATGGCAGTAAAATTCGCTCAACCTTAGACAGTAGTGGCAAATAACCCTGAGCATTTGTGTTGACACTGCAAACAATCGAGGCCGCGGCAGTGACTGCTCGCTGTCTGAAACACTTTTATAGCTCATAGTGTTGGATGTGCATGACAGTTTAGCAGCGCTGATGTTTGCCAATATGAGACTTTACCCTTTTCTTCTAGACTTGTGTATCATTCAGCCTCAAGCCTGTTCCTCCTCACTGTTAAAGCTTGTAAGTGATTAACATACTCTGCAGTACTTTTAGGTTATTTCATGAAAAACTTTATTCATTTACATGGTACATTTTATTTAGTAAAGGAGCTGAGTTAGTGCTATTCTATAAGCCTAGTCCTCCTCTTAATCGGTCAGTTGAGGAGGAAACAGACCCTCTTCTGTTCTGGCTCTTTGTTAATACTCCCTGACTCGTCAAACTATTCAGTTGAAGGCCAACAGCATAAATCAATAAATAGAAAATGTCCTTGTTTTGCATTTGCCAACACATCGTCACATTGTTGTGCCGGTTTTTAGTCAAGTTAGTGCTGTTATGATTTGGGCGCAAAAACCATGACATTCACAGATGAATCAGTGTAATTATATTGGCAGAAAACAAATACCCTGTGTCAGTGTGTTTCCACATTCAGACTGGCAGACCTTACTTCCTGCCAACTCCAGAGTTCTGCCAAGCGAACAGGAAAATATCAATGTCTGGTTTTTATCAAAACGGCTGTTAACAATGAGCTCTCCTTCCCTGCCTTTAACATATATACATTTACCTCACACTGCACACATTTCATTGGCTGCTTTAACCTTCGTACTGTAGTTTGTTTGGCTCTGAGGTCTGACTTGCTTTAATGTAATACTTTGAGATTAGCTGTGACAGCTGTACCAGGTAGGAAAAAAACAAACAGTTTTAAATGAATTAATTGGGGTACAAAGAAAAGTGATCATGGTGCACTGCTGAACAAGAGTAGGAACGTTGCAAATTATGACAGACAGCCTCACGCTGATTCCACCCTGATAACAGAGTGACAAACAAAGCTGGGAACTCGGTGTGTCAACTGACCAGAGGGCAAAGAATTCACATTTGACATTTGTAGCAGGTTTCAGATAAATACACACATTCCCTCACATGCCCCTGCTCTCTCTCTCTCTCTCTCTCTTTTATACACACACACACACCCACACACACACACACACACACAAAGACTGTCACATGGCTCTATCCCCAGGGAGGCATCCACTGCCTTGAAGTCTGCTGCACCACCAATCGCAATCTTCCAAGGTTCCAAGAACAGAACGACTGCACCCTGCTGTATCTAAATATCACTGCCATTGTTGGAGCATGTTGTATGTTTCACTGTGTGTGTGTGTGCTGCACAGATCCTGGCTTATAGTGGAGTTGGCAAATGATTAAGTATTTTCCCTAGAATTTTTTGGTAGGCTCTTCTTATTAACAATACTTACAACATCACAGATAACACCAACTACTGTAGCTGTGCTCCAGACAAGCACACAGATATATTTACACCATGGTAGATGGTAAAGACGCACATGCACGTCTCATATAGTAGCTGCAATGACGCTTTCTGACATCACCACCCCCAGCCCCTTCCCCATGATTGTATCTTGTTACAAAGAATGAGGAGAACGACTGGATGAAAAGGAAGTGGAAGAGGAGATGTGAACAAGAGAGAGAGGAAGAAAGAGAGAAGCTGAGAGGGATAGGTATGGGATGTGGACAGGAGTGGGGGGGGTTGCAGTCTGACTAAGCACGACGAGTGAGTTATGAAGCAGCAATAGGCTGCATATACCAACCGGCTTTTCAGATTGATTTATAAATGTGAGCCGACATTTGAAGATGAGTGAAAACAAACTTTCTGGTTCTGCTGCCAAGAGTCGTCAGAGGCTCGCAGGCATATTATTCACTGTCGTGTGATGCAAGTTGTAACAGTGACTTTGGCTCCTGGGGGATTTGTCTAAACAAAATCTAATAGAAAAAAATTGGGCTATGGAATGGAGTTGTTGTTTCTTTCTTTTCTGTTTTTTTTTTTTTATTTTTTGGGGGGGGTCTTAATTTTTCAAACATTCATATTGTTTTAAAATTTCAATTTATTCCAAAAATGTTGCCTGTCTCAGTGATGTAGCTCAAGTTGAAATTGATGTGTCAGACTCCATATATTCTATATAATATCAGCTAAACACCTGTTTCAACCTCAGTTATTAAAAACTGTAAAAATCCTGTCACTTTTTTATATCAAGTCACACACTTTACAAGCAGAGCCTGAGCCATCTCTGTGTGTTGACTCTGTCTTTAAGATCAGATAGTTTCAGTTTATGTACCATGTTTCCCCACAGCCTAACCAAATGTCAAAAGGTTTTTGCCATTTCTAGCTCATGCGCCAATGAAACATGCAAATAAAAAAGAAAAAAAAAAGGTTGGAAACAACTGCACAAGTCCAACCCCATAATGGCGTATGAGAAGATGAGGTAATTAAAATTTTGGCATAATTAGCTCATCGACTCATCACATCAGGTTAGTCACACTCAGCACATGATGGCTGCGGCTGACAGACAGACAGACATTTTTTAACATCACATAACCAAACAACCACTGTAAAGCTGTGGGGTGTAAACATTTCACTCCCTTCCAACAAATCATCTCACTTAAGTGTATATGCATTGCCAAGCATGTGCCAACTGCCTTTTCCCCTACAGCCTACACACACACATGCATACACACATTGTCTGTCTCTTGCACCCCTCCACCCCCACAACCTCTCCACAGGAGACTGATGCAGTGCCTGATTGTGTGGGAAGTTCCTCTGTCATCATTAGTGGGGTTGCAGCCACTTGTCAGGGGCCACATTAGGAGTTACCTATGGACTACCCCTTTGCCTCTCCAGTCAGAAGAAACACAGACACAGGTCAGTGACACACTCATCTTATTGAAAGAATATGTCAATGAAAGCTGCAGACTGCTAGTGGCAAGCTGGGGTGACTTACTTTACAATGCATGTGTCAGTATGCATGACACATCTGTTTATCCTTGTGTTTATTTTATATCATTTCTTGCACAGGTTTAAGTCAAGCAGCATCTTAAAGCTGGTAAACCATGAGGCAACCGATAAAACAGACACAAAAGGAGCTGCCACTGCTTTGCATCAAGCAGCATAGCAGGCAACCAATCATCAGCCTATCTGGTGCTGAGCCATTTCTCTTCTTTAAAGTGAAAAGCAGCAAATCATTAGGGGTGAAGTTTAACAAGGATCAGTGAGGATTGCAAATGTTGCTCTCTGAAAAAGGTTACCTGCTTGTGTGGTTGGTGTGCCGCATAGATTTATCCTCTAAAGACAACTTTTTATTGGCACCTGGCTTTTCCTGGGTGCTAATTTCAGGGAGCTGGTGTTATGATTTGAGCTATTTATCTGTACTATCATTTTGTTAAAACCGTAAAACCTACCACGACCACTAAGATACCCTTGAGCAAAGCAACATGCAGTCAGTTGCACAACAGAGGACTGGAGCTGTATGCAGCTGTAAGGCACGAATGCAAATCAGCATGCTGCTGAACAAGCAGCAATATGACTAGACCTTGCAAAGCAGCGCTCAACTTTAAAAGGGAGCCCAGAGAAGAAAAGAGAGCAAGAACCTGCTGGGGAGATATTAAATCGTGATCGGATCATGACCCCTGTGCGCTTTTCAGGAGCTCAGATCACATTGTTCCCAAATGGAAAAGCATCAGCACAAACATCACCTATCTTTATAGCTCAGCCCCTCTGAGCAGTCGTTGTTATGCCGGGATGACAAAAGGAGCCACGTAAAGTGTACATGAAGTAATTCAACTGTCCTTTGAAACATTATTTGCCCAGCGTGAGCCATGCATCACTCAGCAGCAGAAGATTAGAAAGCAATAGAGAGGAAAAAAACAGTACACAGTCACCGTATACTTTGATAGCAACGCTTTGCGTCATCTTGAAATTGTTCAATCAGTGTGTGCAATAGGCCTGTATGATAGTATCGTAACATCATAAGCATAAGCTATAAGAAAAACATCAAGACAACACAGTCCAACTGAATTTGAACGGCATTAAACATTACTGAATGTCACATGGTCTGTGTATTTGTTGACGAATAAATTAAGTTCTTCCTGTAAACTATCATCCTCCTCAACACTTGCATTGTGTGCATGGGGACAAATGCAGTGACATATGTAGAGCAACAAAATCTGTATAAGATGGGAATGCAAATAAACCAAAAGAAAATAATGCAGGTTTAAGTTCATATGAAGGAAGCCAGTTAATATTCTCTGGGGAGGTTTATTTTACATTGTAGAACTAATGGCATTTGCACATGGTACATATTTGTGAATGTGTTGAACTATACATTTACATTTACAATTTCCTGTGTAAAACATTTGCAACTGTAAATTTTGCAGTGTGTGTGTGTGTGTCTGGACTTGTAATGTGGATTCAGAGAGTATAGCTTTAGACAGATAGAGGGCCTCTTAATGGGGGAAGTGAGTGTTTTAAAGCCAAAGCTCGGCACGTCAAGGAGATTAATGCGTTGCTATTGTCTCCGGCTCTCATCAGAACACTTTTATCTGCAGAAAATGACAGAGCTTGCACTTTTCATTATGTACGTTAGCTAGCAAGCCTCGCCTCACGCCCCTCTCTCAGCCCCCCACTTTCTCTTTCAAAAAAAAAAAAAGAAAAAAAAGGAATTGCTTTGGGGGGGTGAATGTGGATTTGTGTGTGAAGGATGTTCTTGTGTGTCTGAGGCAAAGAAGGGGAATGTGTGATAGACAGAGTGTGAGTACAGTTTGTGCATGACCAGTTTGTGTGTATGTGTGCACGCTTGTATATCCAGGCCTCATTTGTGCGCCTTACTTGTCACTCTTGGCTTCTGAATAAAATTTGACAAAATAATTGATGTTTTATGTCTCGCAAACATGGATATGGAGAATATGTATTACTCTGGAGACGCCACTGATTGTTTAAAGGGTCTCTGACAACTGCAGAGCCCAAGTTTGCGCATGTGTCTTTGTTCTTTTCTCTCCAAAGTCCCTCCAGCAGAGTGGCTAGTGTGCACTCTTTGTGTGTAAAATTACTAGAATATAACACTCAGGGCTTTGTTGACCCAATCAGAGGATGAAAGTGCCGCAATAACTTGTACACAACCAACTTATATGACAGAGAAAGAGCTGGTTGCTTTTGCTCCTATTTGAAAGTATAATTAGGTTTAGACTATTAGTGCTTTTTTTTTACTTTCAACCAAGAACATTATTCAAACCCTGAAACGTCTACTGCTTTTGGTTTGTGCAGGGGGGATGAAAACAGCAGCCTCTGAAAGAAGCTTCTGGACCATCTGAGCGTCAGCTTCTTCTTTCTCAAACCAACCAGCATAGAAAGTAAAGTCATGCTGGTACTAAAATTCACATAAATGACACCAACAAAAATCATTAACCCTTGTGTCAGGGCTAGTTATCAAATTCTTCCCTCTCAAACACAACTGTTTCAGAAATCTTTCATATTACCAGTATGTCGTGAGGTCTGTATGACCGCAATCAAAACAACTCTTTCTTTTACTCTTTCAACTCGAGTAAAAATATATAGAATTATCCAGTGTTCCCATATGAAACCAATGATGTCACAATTCTGTCACCAGTCTTAATCTGTATTATTGTATTAACCCTAACCCTTTAAGACAAACCGTGATCATTTCCCTGAATCTAACCAAGCTGTAACAACGTGAGTGCTGCTAGGGCATACAGTACACGGATATAGTACTACTACTATAGTACTACACTACTGATGACAGATATGAGTCAGTGTTTTTGAAAGGGTATGTGAATATAAAAATATAGATAATTACACAAAAAATACGTAGAAAAAATGGACATAAAAGCAAATGCATTGGGCTTGTAGGTCATACACAGGAGGCTATCAGAGTGTACCACCTCTGGAAGGTGAAAGGTAACAGAAAGTCTAAAGATGCCTTGTTGCACACTTGAAAGAAGTTTTTTTTTTTTTTTGGGTAGATGCAGGTTGCAGTCTTCTGTGAGTGATGCTGAGGCTATAAAGAAATCAGCTTGTGCGTCAGTGTTAGTTGAAAATGAGATGAAGATGCCACACTGGGATGTGAACAAAGCAAGCACTCAGCAGTAGTCAGTCTCAACATCCATCTGATCAAAGGTTTGAGATTTAATAGCAGAAAAACTTTGATGCTGCTACAACAGCCACGGCAGCCAATCAATCTCCTTGACAGTGATCATCATGCTTCATTTTCGGCCAGCGCACTTTTGGAGGCACTTTCCAGATCTGCACAGTTTGTGCTTTTTTTATATGTACATAAAAATTCTCTGACCTTAATGATGATAGTGTTGCTTTGCCACCATGCTAGAACAAAGAATCTTTCAAAATAAAATAAAAAAAAAATCTCCTCTGAGCTCTCCCTCAGGCGTTATACTGTACCTGCAGTGGAATGCATCAGTTCCCCATAGACTGGCATTTCAGTTAATGCTGTGCTGAGGCAAGGCCAGTAATAGATCCATTTAGATAATTATTTAGAGATGGAGAGGGAGGCAGAGAGGGAGCTGAGGACAGGAGGGGAGCAGACAAGCAGGAGTAGACTTAAGACTTAAATTTGTTGATAATTGCATGTTGCTACAGAATCCTTAAGGATGGTGAGATGGCGGGAACAGGAATGTGAGCGAGACAGCTGGACATCAGTGGATGAAAAGCTAAAATTGGAGTGCTATGATTTGTGATCAGCTGATCCTCGGCAGAGAGCGAGTGCGGCTGTGCCGCATCACATACATGTGTTGCCTCAACGCTGACATGCAAACAGCACTGACATTATGGCCATTTTGAATACCGGCAACCATCACAGGTACGGAGGCCCATACATGATTAGATTTGATACTGACAGTGCATACGTCCTCCTCATGCACAGCAGCGACTTTGGAGAGAGTGGAAATTGAATTAGGTGGAGAAGAGCATTAAACTGTGTTGTTATTGACACTGGGAAGGTCTGGATCAGACTTTTACAGGAGCGCACAGTTAACTACTACATTATAATGTTTACACAAACTGATGCAGTGTCTCAATAGTCACTGTCCAAAGGAGCGACAGTGTTTCAGTCTCTTGCAGAACAGCTGCTGATAGGTTTGTTGCCATCCTCTAACAGATGGATTACTGACAGTCAGCTGAATACCTCGAGCCCCTTTGACTGTTAAAAATAGCTCAGTGTTTATGTGCAAACATGTGCAGTCTCCTTCCCAGCCATTGTCCTAAGCGCTGAATGAGTGCAAAGGGAAGTAGGCAAATGAATCCTTCTTAGCTTATTGCACAACTGAACTGGGACATGCAATGTCAGCCAGTCATTCAATTCTAATTTACCATGGCCTGTCATGGGTTATAATAATTAATCATCCATGCCAATTAGTCCAAACAAAGTGCTGAGCGGGGACAATAAATGGATGGATGGTTCACTTTGCATCTCAGTGCATCCCGTTTACTAACAAACACAGGCCAGAGCCAGGCGTGGAATATTCACTTTTACTTTTATTTACACATCAAGAGGTTGTGATTGGATGCAAATCAACGGCACGGTGCTGTAATCTGAGCAAAGACAAGTGTTGAGGTTGATCAGCCTGATGGACATGGCAAGGCTCTTAATGCAATGTGGACTGGCTAATCAGGAGGACGGGGAGGAATCCCAGCGGGCTGGTTGGACCAGTTGGGATGGAACAGATTTATAAAGTGACCAGGTTGTCTTGCTGTGCTAGACCACTGCTGGTGGTCCATATGGCAGACTGTCATTTTCTTCTCTGTGTGTCCGGCTGGCACACACAAACACACGCGCACACACATACATACACCTCTACAGCGCTCAAAACAGACGGGATCAGGCTGCTTGCAGTGGTCAAGCTCTGGGTTGTTCTACAATGGCGGACATTGGAGTGGAAAATTAAAAGCCAGGACGTAAGAAAATGTAAAAAGGAAGAAGGTGCCATACGGAATGACGTTACTTACTGTCAGCTGCCAGGTTGGCTGTGAAATAACAATGTCAGTGATGAAGCTGAGTCATGGAAGTAGACAAAAACAAAACAGTGTTCATATTAAAGACGGTTTCAAATGAGTAATCCCTGACTGGTTTGTCACTATCTATCATAGTTTCATTGGGGTTTGTAGTCACACTGTGGCTCTGTCCTGACATCAAGTTATTAGAGTGAAAATTTGTAGTGTTATTTTTGCTGCACTTTTGGATATGGAGTCAATTATTGATGCTGGCATGTTCTTCTGTTTGTACCATATCATTTTTGGCAGTTTCTCACATTTCATACTCTCTTCTCACTGAATCACAGAAACACAAGGTCACAACCAAGAAGACCTGCTGCACGCTCCCCAGTGCATTTCAAATTAAAATGTGATACATGGCAACCATATCCCCAGCCCTCAGTAGGAGGAATACATGACTGTGTGAATGTTTTTGCCTGCCAACACAGATAATTGTACAGGACTTTAAAGCCACCGAGGCCATGACACCAGAGATATCGCTGCCTTTTTGGTGTCATCGTGGGGAAATCGGAACATTACTTGAAGCCTAACGTGGCATGAATGCAGGTAGGGGGATAAAACGGCATTCAAATGCAAAAGGAGCTCTAAAATCTCTCATTTAGGCAGCCTGGGTGCTGTCATTTTTCTCCAGCAGCAATTCTGGAGCCATAAAGGGAAAAAAAAAAAAAAAAAAAAAAAAAAAATCAGTTCACATCCGGAAATTTTCAGCCTGACCTTAACTTTTCTATTGTTTTCCAATATTAATCTCAAAGATTAATTTTTAGTTTGAAAAATGAATATTAATGAGAACATTTTCAAACTGTATCTCACAGTGTGCCTCCTGAAAACAGCCAGATTCCCTACCACACGCACCTTAGCATGAATCTCATCGGTTTATTTGCAGCCACCTTATTTGTCCTCTGTTTTGATCGACCTAAATCTGATTTAATACATTTTGTGCAAAAGGGGAAAAAAAGAAAAAGAACAGTAGCATGCAGAGCAAGTAATTGAGTAATTGAAAATAGGGAAATTGATTGAATAGACAAGCTTTACAAGGGCGTGTATTTCATGGCTGCCCGGATGAGCAGCTTTGAAAGAGCCGTTGAACCCTGAAATGGGATTTCTCCACAGAACATTTTAGATACTTGTTCAACAATGCTCACATGCTGGAGTGAAAAAAATTCCATGGCTAAATGCAGGGATGCTTTCGAATAACATGCAAATCAAACTGCAGCACAAATTTGTGGCAGTGGAGTTCATCACATCTCGTCCCCTAACTCACACACTCATGCCTGTATTGCAGTCTTCTGAAATATTTCCCTGCCAATCTGTAAAGTAGCACATGCAGCACATTTCTCTCTTTCTGATGCAGTGCGCTGCACATGGGGGCAGCCTCAGCCTGATACTGAATAGTTGTATCAACTGGCTCAATCAGAGTTTGCATTGAACAAGTGCATCTAATCCCCAAAGCAAATTGGATCCACTTGAAGATACGAGGCCAGTAAGTCATTAATTGTTATCCCAAAAAAGAACATTGAACTCCCGCCACCACTGTGGATATCTCCACAGGGACAGATAAAGAACTGGCCAAATTAAGATTCAGGATGTTAGCAACTGTCCCTCATTGGAGGAAGGGAGTTCAGTTTGGGTCTTTGGGGAGGTAAGTGGATCACAGCCTCTCTCCAGTCTTTCCCCAGGTGTCATTGGATTCGGAGCGACCACAGGGACCTCCATTTAAGGAAAACCATTCAGGGCAGCACTTCTGAGATTGAGACAGGAAGAGACTGAGGGAAAAGAGAGGAACACGGGAGGATGAATTGTGCATGGTTAGAGTGTGGAGAGACAGTCTGCAGACTGAGGAGGGCAAAGGAAAATGAGAACTTCTTGAAAACAACTTCTTTTTGTTTTGTAGCCAGGAGACTTCCCCACATGTTGAAAAGAATATCCCCTGATGGAATGAATGAGAGACTGGATCACACCTGAGCAAAACGGTTGAATACTCTTTGAATACTTAGGCAGGAATAAGCTCTTGAAGGCAAAATACATTTCACTCTAGACTGCTTTCTTCTCTCAGTGGTGTAAGGGATCCTTGTTAAGCATTTCTTTGTTTTCGGAAAATTTGATGTCAAAGTGAATCTTAAATGCTTCTGGTGGATGTGTATCTCAGATAAATAATGTGTATGGGTCTTCCTCCCCCAGCTTTTGAAAACGTATGCCTCTAAGTGTGAATATAAGATGCTAGAGAAGGTAAAGGGTGCAGCGCGGCTCTTTTGTAATTCATAATACAGTACAGAATCTGATCTGTCTCCTTTATCTCAATGCTATTTTTATCATCTTTTGATCAGAGCTGCACAGTTTTTAAAAGATGAGCACGAACAGAGGAATTTTGGCAAGAATGACACATCAGTATTGAGAGTTTGGGATGAAAGGGATTTTTGAATATTCAAGCAAACATCTAAATGAAAGAAAGAATGCTCAAGCAGGTTCATTAAAGATGAATCCTTTTTGATGTTTTCCATCAAGACCTGGCGCTGTAGCCTGCCCAGGGTTGGCTCACACAGCGGGTGATAACTCTGAGGTCCCCATGTTCAGGTGAGGGAAAGAATAAAATGAGGAAATGTATGAATTGGGCTCACTTTTTGTCTTCTTTGTAGCATTCATGTGGTATGATCAGATAGTATACTATTACTTTTCTTCAAATCAAGAAGGCGGAGTTCAGTGAAACACTTTTTTGCTGTTCCTTTGCAAGTTTTATTCCCAGAAACAAAAATAGTTCCTCCTGCATGGAACCAAAACGCATTTTGTCGCAAATCTTTATCATATTTACTGTATAGTCTTAAGTGGATCACTGTAATGTTGACTTGTGTTGAAGCAAACCAGTCGCAAAGCATAAACTGAAAGGATGTGTGTGTCTGTGTGGCGACTGCCCTGCACACACCTGTGGCTTGTTTGTGTCTGGGCCTCGGATCAAAATCTCCAGTTAATCAGACTGAAGTAATTAGGAATTGTTTGCACAGGCGGAGAGCAATTGTTTGCCCAGATGGAGAGCTCATACCTCCCAAAGTGTTACCTGCGCCACGTCACCCAGCACACTTAGAAATTCCATCACAAATTAAATCTCAGTTTAGTTTGTGATATCTCATTCCACCAACTTGTCTTATCTCTTGTTCCCTCTTAAGAAGTTGCCTCAGAGCGTTGATAAGGAGTAGAGGGACGAGGGAACGCTGCGATCCTGCTCCTGACAGATTAATTCATTGAAGGGGAGGGGGAGAAAAAAATATGGCTTTCTTCTAATGTGGTAGCTAGGCATGTGATAATGTTGTGGGGAAGAGAGGGATGAAGAAGTGCCAGAGGCGATAGACTTGTACATGTACTTTCTGGGATGTGCTGAATGAGCAAATATATCTGACAAATGTAATGGTTGGCTATGTGTATGTTGAATAGCATTGTTTGCATACTGCATAAAAAAAAAAACAAATGGGACAGTTTGTCATATCTTAAAATCTGATTGACTGCAGCTTTAATTGCCTGGCAGCAGCAAAACAACTCCATTCTGGAGGATAATAGGGATGGTGCTTATTAGTAACCCAGTTTTCATTGGAAGTGAACCTGGAAAACAGATCACTAGAAAAAATCAAAGAGGGAAGACTTGCAAAAAAAGGAAAGAGAGAGAGAGAGGAAGCTGTTCTCAAAACAGCAGCTCTCAGAAATGCAAATGAAGTTTGCTTTGATAACGTCTGATAATGATTGAAAGCAGCACATCACTCTTTATACAGTGACATCAGCTTACTAGTCTTATGTCTCTGGGGGAGCTTTGTCAAGTGTGAGAAAGCTCAGATGATGTCATGGTGATGTCATAATGGTTATCTTAGCAGAGGCTTGAAGACGATGAAACATTGAGAAACACTGTATTGCATTATGGGAAATACAGGCTACAGATATTTTGAATTTCAAACACCTCATTCCTAATCTGTCATACTGTTACACTGAATTGGTGTATTACCCCTTTAAATTTAAATTTCTGACGCTCTCTGAATCTTAATGTCATCTGTCTTCATTTGCCTAAAACCTGGACGTGTGTTTTGATGTCTCCCCACCCCATTAATTGTCAGCTGTCTCCTGGGACAGCCCTACACTGCACAGTGGATAAGGGCCCACGAATGAGGAATTCAATGTTTATAGGGCACGTCAAGTCAAGTCAAGTCAATTTTATTTATGTAGCCTAAAATCACAGATTTGCCTCAGAGAGCTTCACGATCTGTACAGCATAAGACACTGTCTATCATTAGCCCCTTTTGTAAATTCAGTCACCGGGAGATATAATGCCACTTGACACTTTGATTGTTGATTTATTTCCTTCAGTATATAGGAGATGTCAGCAATTTACTTTTGTCTCTTTTGTGAGGAGAACAATCCTACGGCACAAAGTGTATATGAAAAAAAAAAAAAAAAACATCTCTCTTTCTCTTTCTCTGCCCTCTATCCAGATATTATTGAGCTTTCGGTAATTCCAGTTTCTATGGCAACATGAGTCAAGTTATCCTGTGGACGGTGGGGGGATGGAGTGAGAGAACCAGCGGGTAAGTGTCTGAGTGTGCAAGCAGTTCGAAGAGTTCACTTTCTGTCTGTCCAAAAACTGCAAAGTCTCCATTTAATTTTGCTTTTATCATTTTAACCATGAAAAACAGCTCTCATTCAGTCAGTGAATGAGTGTAACAATACAACCTGCTTGACGCACAATGAAAGCTTGATTTTTTCAAACACCCAAGTGTTGCCATTTGCAAGAATCCTCCAAATATGAAAGGAAATTAAAGAAACTCTATCAATGACTGACTACTTTGCTCATGTTAATGCAAAAAGAGTCCGTCATGGCCTAGAAATGTTTTTAAAAAGCAGTGATTTGCATCTGAAAAGTGGAGCAGGAGAAAGAAACAAACAATCCACCAATCAAATGGCAGCCATCAGGCATTTAAGGTTTAAAAGGTCAGATGCAACTTTAGACGAGATTGAACCAAAAGCACAATCTTGGGTTTCTTTTCTGTCCTAATACTATGCCAATCAATCAAGACTATGTGTTTGTCAACAGTATGGCATGTAACACCTTGGTATGTTGCAGCAACACAAGCTTGGTTGCTATGAATCTGTTTCTGCTCTCCTCCTGTCCTCAAATAACATGACATACTTACACATGCCTCCACAAGCTCAGTTGTTCCCCAAGCTTTCGGCATGTCATGCCTTATTTCTGAAGGGAGTAACTCATAATCAAGTCTCATTCTCCCCAGTGATGGTGGAATACTCATATCACATGTGACACTGCATGGAAATAACAGCCATACATATAAGAGCTAATTGAAGAATGATGAATTCCACACAGTGGAGTATGATGATAATAATAATAATAATATGAATAATAATAATGATAACAAAGATAATGCTATGATAATTTGAGTCATTTCTGATGAGCAACAGCTGACATTTGAAAAGCAGTGACTAAGTCTTGTCCTCATACCAACATCATGCTGTTCCAAAGGCTTTAAAACACACATTTTTGCAAATGGTGTGTTATATCAAAACCTTAATTCGCTGCTCTGATGACTGCTATAATTTCATAGCCTTACTTCCCATCATGTGGCCAACATGTATCTTGAAAAACAGCAGAGTGGTAATGTGGAATAAAAGTAAGTGGTGTGTTATGAAATCTCAGAAAATTGAGTTTTTCCTCCGACGGTGCTGGATACATTTGCCTGAGCCTGAATGGCACTACAGCAACACAAACCCTGGGTGATAAGCCACCACAGCTTAATGGCTGCATGGTGACTTTTAAGAAACCTCAGTGTGCTCAGTGTATTGTAACACAGTGGCTAGATTTTTGGCTCATTTGCTCCATCCATCCATTGGCTATACTACAATCCCAGCTGACACAGGGAGAGGGCAGGGCACACCATGGATAGATCATCAGTCTCTCACAACTCAGACATATAGATACACACACATCTACAGGCATTTTAGAGTCACCAATTAACCAAGATTACAACAGCACACCAGCTGGGCCTGCTGGTGTGCTGTAGTCCTACACAATCTCTGTAGCAAGTCAATCAGAGTACTGTACAGCTGCTGTAGGGTAGACCCCAGGGCTACAATCAGTCCACCTACTGTGCTTACACTCAGCCACACACTGGCACCGCACTCAGAAGGTTGTAAAGCTCCTATCCCAATCACATATCTTCTGTATCTGGCCAAAGTATCTGGATAATTATATCAGATCTATGGGCTCTTTTTACATTCTTGTTACCTGCTTGATGCCTGCATATAAAATCACATAGTCCAAACTTAAAACTGGAAAAGACACAGTAGGAATTTAATTAATAATTATCAGCTCCATGTATTTAATTTGCAGAGAAAATATGCCACATCTTCACAAATGGACCAAACTGTTTTGCAACAGCTCGCAAGCTGCTGATTTGTTCCCAGCAACAGAGACTGCAGTTTGAACCAAATGGTCTGTGTTCTTTCTTTTATCCCCCAACCATGTTTTTTTTTTGTAACCATAACGACAGAGATCTCAGATGATGCTCCCATGGGTCGTATCAACGGGTTGCACAGGTTGGAGGACTCTCTGCTTTGTTTACCCTGCAAATGTAGAGGAAGTGGTCATCTGGGATTTGTCGGTGTGCATTTCCGAAATGTGGCATTACTCATAATTCTCACTGTGGTGTCACGGAGGTCACATTACACTCAAGGCAAATCTTTAGATGACGTCCAGATTGGATGCAGTTCCAGCCTTTTGAGCCAGTGGGAGAGATGACATGGACGTTAATGGTGGTACTAATGAACATAGATGATGCATACGATAAAGACCTTGTCTTTGTGTTTCCTTGGAGCCCGAACTGCACACGACAAAGGACAAGCATTTATTATAATATTAGACTTGGCCTTCAAAGCACCTTTTGCCCTCTGTACTGTCTCTTCACATGATTGTATGTGAGGAGCTGGGAGAGAGGAGCTCATAGATGCAATATTTGATTCATCTCGCAAGTGGCATTCGTATCATTTATGTAATTCATCTATTTTGGTTCCTGACAAAAACGGTGCATCATTAATGCCATTTGAATTTTTTATGAGGTGATGGCAGTGTTTTTGTCTCAGATGGAAAAACAGCAGGGGTAAGTCAGGCTTAAAATCTTAATATGTTAATCCAGTTTCTCTCTGATTGTGGCGGCAGCTAATTCCCTAAGTAGTTTAAAATCTAGCAGCTGGCCATGACCAATGCTTCACACCCCAAAAATGCTTAGTCACATAAAAAAAGCCCCCTTTTCTTTAACTGTAAAGATTAATCACTTTGTTTCATAACAAGCATAACTTTCACACACTTTTGCAGAGGGGTTATTATTGACATACTATGATAGCAAGTTTACTGCCTTTACTCTAAATCCCTGCATGATATGCGTTTATCCTCTTATCCTCTTTCTTGTTGTTCCCCTCATCTCCCTACTCCTCCATTAATATTTCCCTATCTAATATATCCCTATTTTCCTTCACCACCATCCACTCTTTATTTTCCTAATCACTCAGTGCTGTCTTCATTTTTTTTTCCTTTATCTCCTCTGTCATTTTTTTCCCTTTTTCATTTCCCCTCTCTCTTTCATCCCTCACCATCTCTCCTCAAGTAATAATCTGCAAGATTTGTGTTTTTCTCATATTTATGGCGTCTTTCTTTACGTCTCTGTGGTGATTTTGCGCTTTGCTTCCTGGAGATTACTTGTCAGTAGAGGAGCATGGGTGACCTTTTTCCTTGTTGGTGTCATGTTACTGCCAATCGTGGTCCCATGGCTCACTTATCTTGCAGTACCAAACGATGTGACGCAGACCCATTTTGACTGTGATATTCAAAGTTGCCAGCACCGAACCTGTTTATGAACTGCACTGATTGATATTCAACAATCAGCCACTGTGCATCTTGCCGGAGGAACTGCAGGAACTGCCAACTGTGAGCCCCCCCATCATCCACAGGTCATCACAGTGTTTAGGTTAACTTATTCATCAGTCTATTTATGCTGCTGTAAATGTATCACGTCCTCTGAGTCAGAGGATGCTACCTAGAAAGAGCTTCCTGAAAGTGTTAGCGACAGTTGCTGTAAAGCAGAAAGGCTTTTACAATGGCTGTGAGCTGGATCACTCTTGAGTGTGTACATGAACTCTTAACGTTGGAAGATGTAACGTCAATTAAGGTCCAATTACTTGCTATTTCTGGACTTTTCAACCTCATTTCCTGACGTACTTATATGTAACTACAGTCGTTGCATATACCGTATATTGGCGGTCTGTATTTGATCAAAATGACTGACTACATCCTGCACGGACACTAAGGGAGGATTATTTAAGATTCTGCTGCTTGATGTGTGAAAGACATTTTTTTTTTTTAAATTATGATTCACCAACATATTATTGATAATCAGTAAGAAAGTGTTTCTCAGTGATTCTCAGTGTGTTCGGTGCTATGACTGACCCTTTCACATTTCGTGATGTTGTTCGGTCGTATATATCAAGCGCATCTTCTGCTGCATGTTCAAAATCAGCCCTCTCTTCCTTCCCCCCCCCCCCCAACCCCAACCCCAACCCCAACCCGACTCTTTCCTCTAATGTGCAATAAGCAGAGGCTCTGTACCATCTTCACTCAGAACATCCTGTGTTTGGTGAGCCGCTGTTGTACCCAAAATAGTTGTTGTTCTTCTCCTCAGCATCCGATTGTCAGAGCTTTGAATCATATCTCGGCTCCTCCAAAAAACAGAAGGCGCAGCGGCGTCTTAAAGCACCCGCACCACTACCACCAACACCACCACCACCCCCCTCAACTCAAACATCAAGCAGGCAGCAGTGTCCTACATAAAAAAGAGAGGAAAAAAAACAACATGAAAATCCAAACGGCCTCCCAGGGGGAAGAACAACAAGGAGAAGAAGACAGAAGATGCGGCAGGCGGACCCCAAATGCAGACACACTGATGAACGCATGTATGTGCGTACACACATGCCTGAACACAACAGAACACACAAACACACACACACACACACACACACACACACATTAGCCATCCCCCTACAGGAAAGTTTCTTATTATTATTATTTTATTTTTCCTTTGCTAAACCCCTCAGTCCTCATGATTCACAACGCGTGAGAGCAGCAGGAGGGGGGTGGTTTGGTGGCTGACGGGCCTAAGATGAACCAGTTCACATAAGTGCTCACACACACATGGAGAAGCAGAGAGATACAAATACAGGCGCAGAAATTTGAAACCCACTATCGCTCACAATGACCATCTATGTTAATTATGATTTCACTGAAAAAACTGCCTCCCAAAGAAATTAGACTCCAGAGATACATCACATCACCGCTCTGTAGCTATAGCAGAGGCAACTGTTCACATATACATTCAAGCATACATTTTATTATCAGTATTTCTTTCTTTCATTCATTCATTCAGTGGAAGATGAAATTATAGAACCTAAAATGGAAATGAACATTCAATTAAGACCAGATAAAATGATTTAGTGGACTGGAAAGCCATTTGTGAAACATGGAAAGCACCCCTTAAAGTGCCATATAGCAGAATACATCATACTAACATTAAAATACTGTAGTAGCAAAGTGTTGCCCTGGTTAACCAATCAATAACAAAATTGCAGTTGTGTGTTAACTTTGACATGTATGACACCATGAGGCTAATAAAACATGATTCAGTGTTTGTCATGATACACAATGCAAATCGCATGCGTAGGTACAAAGTCTATCATACACACTAACTGCAAATCACACGTTTCCTTTGTCGGACTATCTTAGAATCAGAAGTAATCCTTTAATTAAGGTGCAAAGTTGAGAGTAACTCTAACTGGAGATTTTCACCAAACTGAATTGAAATCTGATAATGTAATCCAACACACTGTTAATATTCTGATAAGAAATACAAAGACAAAAAAAATCACTTGTGGTTAAGCTCCTGAAAGCAACCTTTTGTTTCCTTTCAGTTTGATCGCCTCAAGGAAAAAATACTCCTGGTCATAATAGAGCACTATCAAAATGGCTCATCTTTGATAACATAAATGTACTCTATGGGCATCATCAGGGTCAACCATAATGGTAAATCAATACCTCACAACTTCCACCCACTTGAGTTGAGCTTTCTTCCCTTTTTTCCCTCCTCTGTGCTTCCTTTTGTCTTTCTCACATAAACAAGTGATCTTTCACATTCCAAAGATGGCCTCCGAGGAAGCAAAGTCAAACACAACTTCAGTCTTCCCTGGGAAGGTTGATGATCTCTGAAAGAGGCACACACATACACACACCCAGGAGCCGACATCCGCATGATTGATACCGTGCATGCAGTAATGCTCGTCTCCCACGTAAATTGAGATTTCAGATGAATCTTTTTGTTGCCATCCAATAAATTCACCTCCAAGTGAAGCTGTTAGAGCTGTGGTGTTTTGATATAACACTGAGAATAAAAGGGAAATAAATTCTGCACAGTGATTTGATTGCCTCTAGAATTTAACTATAGAGGGAAAAAAAAGGTTGACATACTGGATTGATGAAGCATTATTCTTTGTTGTACAGATAGGTAAACAAAACTGTCATTATGTGGGCAAGTGCAGTCCAGACAAGTGGTAGTAAAAGTGCTGGGGAAACGTTATCTTTGGCAGCTTCAATTTGAAACTGACACCCAAACTTGTTAAACCAATTAGCACATCCAGTCCTGTCTGAAGCAAATGACACAACTGGATGACAAAGTGCCAGAGAGAGAGAAGAGCTAATGACCATTACTGTTCCATGCCTCTCGGGTCAGTAGCATCAGTGTACACAGACCGCTGAAATAGGTGTTTCCAAGGAGATTGCTGGGCTGGAATCAATAAAGAGGTCTCTGAAAGTTGGCGTGCTGACGTTGGTACAGTTAAAACTAGATGGATCTGATTAGCTCAGATCACAGGTGATTGATTGCACAGTCTCTACTTGGAAGTGAGAACGTCATAGCAGCAGATGATGTTTGATGAAGTTAACCAACTCTGCAGGTTTTAAATAGTGTACAGTAATTACTTATATAACACTCATCCTTCATGGCTCCTATTGATCCTACATTAGCACTGCAGACATTTCTTTAATTTGTTTGAACACTGCACTACATCTAGCAGTCCCATTTCACTCCGTAACACATGGAATTAATATAACTTAGAATCGAGACAGCTCATGTCTCATGACTCAGTTCCACCTGCAAAGGTCATAGGGTGGCTCCAACTGTCTTCATTTTTTCCTATATGTTCATGTTGCATTCACTGCACTTGCAATTCTAAACCATGAGCTGAGATTTACAGTAAGTAGGTGTATTACAAAAATATGTTTATGGAGCATATTGCACTTAGCAGATTAAATGAAAGTGTTACTGTGTCCACTGCTGTTTACCAGTCATCATACCTTGGCAAGACAGAAGAGCCACAGGGATTTAACTCAAAATATGATCTTTCCTGCTGACTTCATACTGCTTCCAGGACATAGCCACAGCCCCACCCTCTTGTTTATACATTTATCAAACAAGCTGATGGCAACTTAAATAGAAGCAGCAACTTTAAAAAGAGTATAACAAACTTACTCAAGTACTGTGAGACAGAGTTTGTGTGCAAGCTTTTTGTGATTTGTGTTCTCCCCTCAGGGCTCAACCATAGCACTTCAGTATTGCAAACTTGTACACTCTGCTCAGCTTAAACACGACTGAAGAGATTGCTTTCGAGCTCTAAGGCATGCAAGATTTGTTCATGAATCAGTCACATAGTACAATTGGCTGGTGGGGTACTATCTCTGGCTGCCTGCAGACTTGGTTTGTAGTACTTACAGCATGGACATGTTTGATTTTGGAGATTGATCTGAGTACTCCAGTCCTCTCCAGTTCATTTGTTATTTCTCCTGCTGATACATATAGATATCCAGATCTACAACAGATACACCAGGGCAGCATAACATTAAACCTCCCAGCACTACTACTGTTGCCTCCCCTGCTTTGTCACGCACCTGTCATGGTGGATGAGTTAAAAAAAAATGAATAAAAAGGCAGGTAACTTCAGGTTGACAAAGTTACTTAGAATGATGACCAACAAGCAGGGATATCATCGCAGACACTTTCCTCTCTCAACTGCCCCTAAAGTCTACAGAGAAATTACAAGAACATAACCTTCTTGTCCTCAGTGGAAGCTACAGCCCTGTGGCAGGCAAATTGTAATTTGTAGGCTGTCTTGAGATAACAAGTGTCTGCAGCATATGGGTAATGTAAGCTCAAAAACCTAAAGACCCAAATGAAAAGTTGTTCATCAAAGGTCTGAGTACAAAAAGGCCCCGAGCAGTGGGAACAGCATCTGCAGTAAATGAGTTTCTTGAATCAGCACTAACTGGCTGTGTTTTTGAGCTTGAGAATGAGTTTATAAGAAAATGATTTGGTTTTTCTTTCTTGTTCAATTAGGTAATTTTTTAAAGGAGAAATCAGACTGTGACATTAACTTCAAGTGCTCCGAAAGGTGGAACGCCTGGACCTGAAGTGGTATTATACCCATCATGTGACTGGGAAAATAATGACTGTCTTTCCATTGTACCAAAGTGAACCAGGACAAACGCATCGATCTAGGAGCTTTGTAAAATATTTAAACCTCAACACCACTGTCAGCAGTGTTTTAGTAAACACAATATCGTCAATATCATTACACAATACCAAGTAGTCTCCTGGAGCATCCAATCTGGGCTTCGTGTAAGATTGCACATCAGTGCCACAAGCTGCTACTTGGCACACATTTTAATTAGGTATTTCAAAGAAAATCTTCTGCTGTGCACATGTGGTCATCCTTGAGGATAAGGACCATTTATTACATTTCACCAAGACATGCTAATCTACTGGTGAATCATTCTCACCTTTCCAGTAATGACTCATGAGATAGTCAAGATGGCTTGACTAATACGCTCCGGATAATAGATTTTATCCATTTTATCCTCTCATTTTGGCCGTGTTCTCTGACAAAGAAGAAGGAAGGGAAACAAAGACGGACACAGGAAACAGTTAATTAATCAGTCAATCAGTTTGTGATGTAGAGAAGAAATGAAATGGTTTTCCAGCTTTTAGCTATGAGCTGTTTGAAATTCAGCTCTGTAATTTTGTCTTGAGAAAATGCTTTGGTTGCTCAAAGGAGGCACAATGAATGACAGTGTCTGACAACTATTCATCTGAGGAACATCCATTTTGTGTCACTATTTGCATATTTGATTTTAACATCCAGCAGAACAAACAGGGCGCAACAAACATTAACGTTAATGAAGGGAAGACAGATGACATCCATGATGGTTATCACTGTGTCTACCTGCCTGTGCCAACCTTTCTCCATCTCTTATCATTCTGCCTGCATCTGCTTATCCTTTTTCCCTCCCCCTTCCAATCTCTTTTATCACTCACTCTCTGAAATGTCCACATGATAAATAGCTACATTATATCCATTAACCAGTTGCGAGCACCAGCACCAACATAATCCATGAAGAGTAATTCGGTCCTCAAAAAATAAAAAAAGAAACTCCCCCTTCTCAACAATCCCTTTTCTTGCTTGCTATGTTCTCATTAATTTTCCCAAAGAGGTCTGTCAGCTGGGATAGTACATTACCCATTCATCAACGCGTCATACTCAGGCTGCACCACATATTGGCTAAAAGAAAAGGTCAAACAACAAAATTTTCTGTTTGCAACCTAAAGTGTGCCATTCAGCATTTTAATTAACAAGCCTGGGCCAATGAAAAATGAATGAACAGGGAGTAGTAAAAGAGGCTTTGTACAGCCTTGAGGAGAACAGGGTAGAGACATAATGATAATGTACCAAGTCCCTGAGTACAATGAAGTCGCCAGCCAGGGATACCAAGTCAGGGTGCATGAATAGCATAGCAAACATGCACTGAATGTTATACCTTATTACTCCCTGTCACATGAGATGAACGATTTTCTGCTTCTTTCTTTCAATACTGTGACTTTCTTTTTTTCCAGAAACATTTAAAAACTCAATTAGGACTATAGTTAATTTCAGTAAAAAATACCACTGATGCAAATGTTATTTAAGTGCACAAAGCAAAGCCTGGCAGATGCAGCAAGACTGTGTGATGAAACAGACAGTTTCAGCACCTTGGACAGCGCAACATGATGTAATACACAGGCCAATGTAATGAAAAAGTGACACCAGCTTCTTTCCATATTCACCTTTTGAAATGAATCTGCCTTAAAATAAGTTAATTTCAGTGTCACAATACGTCTGAGGGCACTGAAATGTATTTTCATAGCTAGTTAGCCATGCATATGGGAAAAAAAAAAAAAAAAAAAAACTAAAAAAACTGGTGAGTCATCAGAAATAGGTTTTGCAGTGGTGAAACATTTAACATTACATTGCAGAGTAATCTGAATTTGGCATTTGATCAAAAGACAAATGCAATAAGCAATAAAATATGAAACCGTTTTTGTCTTCTGACCTAAATAACAAACCAAACAAACCCTCTTCTCCTTCAGTCAGACCATTAAACCAGCCCACTGCACATATACAAATAAATGAATCATACAAATTCACTTTACTTTCCAAGTTTCCATCAAAAAGTCCATTTGACCAATTTCTGGGGAAAAAGGAAAAGGAAAATGCATATTTATTTGCAATTTTATCCCTTGCCATCATGTAAATTTCAGCTATTAGACACCTAGCTCCAAAGGAAGAAGAATAAGCCATCTCATACACATGTAGATGCATCGCCCCTCTCCTTTGGACCTTCACTTCTCACTGAGGACGTCTGACTGTGGAGTGGGTGGGGAGTGTTGTTGACCATGCATGGTGCATGTAGCATGCCTCCAATGTCACATCACTTCAGTGACAATTTGCACAGCACAGACTAAGCTATAGGATGAAACCAATACATAGTCAAGGTGTTACTGCCATGCAAGTTCTTACAGAGATGATGGATTTAGCCTTCACCCATTTATTCCTTTTTGGGTTAGGCCTGGAGACTATCCCAGTATGTGTTTCTTGCTGCTGGCAGACAGTAAGGGAAACACCATGAAGAGATGAGCAGTCCATCACTGGGTTTACGCAGATAAACAGACAGTTATTCCCCATGTCTCCAACACACCTGACACCTTTACAATGTCAGAGGAAGCCTCTCGCCCACAGGGAGAAGCTGCAAACCCCAGGTACTCAAGTGGGAAATTGAACTCTGGCCATTTTTACTGTGAGGGTGAAGTGCACCAGGTTACAGTGTATTTAGAACAATGAAATAGCAAAGAATGAGGCAGACATACTATATATCTAACCAAAAAGGAAGTTATAAGTCAGATATTAAGAAGATACTGCAAAAGGCCTGTGGAATGAACTATATTCAACAACAAATGTCATAAATAAGTCATAATATTGCTTCTGTTTGACTAGTTGGTTCAAACTAGATGAAGGTCAGTGTCCTTTACTCTTCTGATACTGTATTAGAGCACTTTATGGCATCCTTCCCAACAAAAACAATATCCCTAGGATGTGTGTGTAGGAGGGGCAGTGTGCCGAAATATCCTTGAACAAAGTTTGGAAGACCTACCCCCTGCTGTGAAAAATACATTTATTTGCTCGCGATATCTTTGTTCACAATCAGAGTCCAGAGAGAAATGTTAGTAATGGAGAAACAGGTCGGTGACTGATTACGATACCATATGCTGTCACAGCGGTGACACCCAGACAGAAGGGCGCTGGTGGTTGACAAATGATCTGATGAGTGTCTCACTTCAAATAAGAAGTGACAAGAATCAAGAACAGAGTGGAGTTGAAACAACAGCTTTAGATTCACTGTCCGCTCAGGGGCTGTAAATCTGAAGCAATGCTACAGTGTGTGCTGGAAAACAAAGCCCCACTGTTGGAGACCATTGACTCTATTATTGTACTCTCCACCTCATCATGCTACTGCTCCCTTTCATGACAGCTAGGCTCTTGATAGCATGTATTCCACTGCATATGTGACTGACAATTAGTGTTACAGCACACTTGACTCTGAAATCCAGGTTGGCAGAATGAATCCTTTTATTAAATCTGACACTAATGTATTTGTTATGGTATATTTTATCCTATCTCTCCTCTCTCTTTCTTAGAAGCAAAAGCACTCGGGTAGCAGCTTCTCATTTTTAGCCACTGCCGACTGTCACTTTGACTGGTGGAAATCATGAGCGGTACCAGTGGCCGGTCATATCAGCTGTCCTTAATTAAAGTGAATTTTGTCAGGAACTTGATAAGTGGCCAACATTTAATTTGTCTGTTGTTAGGTTTGTGTGCAGTCTGCAGCCGTTTCTGCTCAGCCAAATTATTTTCTTCCACTGTGTGACACTGATGTGACCCAAGCACTCTTGTTTTTGTAGCCATATAATCTGTGTCATATAAACTTAATGAAATTAATAGGTTTGAGGTTAAAAATGAGGGAAAACAAATTTCTTAGTAGTCTGAAGTAGAAATATTTTTTTTATAGGCCTTGAATTGCAAAGACACTGTGCAATAGTTGAGTAAATGTATTCTTCTCCAGTATTTCTCCCAGACCACACACTACAATTAATTTGTGACCTCTGTGCAATCCTGCTGCTTCACCTCTGTGACAGTGTGTGCCCTTATTTCCCCAGAAGAACACCTGAAGACAAATCCGAGGCACAAAACCTAACAGCAGAGTGGGTAAGAGGTTGAAGGCAGCAGTTTAGTCCCTTTGATCATAAAGGCAAAAAAAAAAAAAAAAAAAAAAAAGCAATAGCAAGGATTGGAAGAGATGTAAATAAAATGTAATTTGTTTTCTGTTTCAGCCCTCGACACACACATACACACACTCACACACACACACACACACACACACACACACACACACACACACACACACACACACAGGAATACTCTGAAAGTAGGCCATAATGAAGAACACATTCTTTACTTTCATTTAGCTAGTGTTTATGCTAATAGGGGTGAGGAACCTCCGCTTGATATAGATCATTGCTTGCGGGATCAGTGCAATAAAATCTGAGTTGAGGGTTAACTGGATTCACTCTGGCCTTACCATGTAAGACAAGTGCCGTGGGATTGCATCAAAAAAAAAAAAAAAAAGATGGAGCCTATGGAGTTCTGCTTTTCTTAACTCACTTTCTCTGAACTAAATTTGACTGTGCTTGCTGTTAACCTTTAGTCAATGATATAATTTGGATAAGTGGTGTGTCTCCTAATTGCTAGCCTTAATTTTAGAATAGCACTCAGTAATTGAAGCCATAAAAATGTCCTCAGGTGGATCTGGCCGTCTATAGAGGCACAGCATGCAAACAGTACAGTAACTGGAGGGCACCAGTTTTAGGATTAGAGCCAGTCAGAAGCCAGTGAAGTGACTTTCAATGTTTGATATGTAGAACTCACCTTGGTAGAAAAATTTCATCATTGGGAATGGATGGTGCCATTTTGATCAGTAACTTCTCATCCCAAGATAAAACATTTTTCTGTCCTCCCAGTACAAAGTGAGTCAACAACCCAATGAAAAGATCACACACACAATAAAGGGAAACTACAAAAATCCCCTCAAGGCAGAGCTAACAGCATAACAATTGACACTTATGCTAAACATCCAAACATGCAGTGGCCTAATGATGCATGTTATTAGTCCTAGTATCAAGTTGTCCTTACGTGTGGCAGAGACACTTTTAGTGGATTTTGAGTCTGCAAACACCTGCAACACCCTGGCAGGAGGTAAATACGACCAAGACACAATATTATGATGCAGCTTTCTGTTTTATTACCCAACCTAAAATAACCCTGATAACATCATCAATAACATCATTTTAGTCCTGCTAATTATACAATTATCAGGCTAATGCTAAACTAATTTGCAACTGTATCCAAACTGACTTGATTCCTACTTCATATCAGCATATGAGCTCTATCAGTGTGAACATTAGTAACATTAGCATGCTGATGCTTTGCCCACAAAGGCAATATCATGGCCCAAGTTTTGTTTCAGGATTCAGAAAACTCTTACAGAGCCACAGAAGATATTAAATAACCTGTTTGCAGGCTCAATGGTACTCGTTATGACAGATGGACTAATCTCACAGTGCAAAATCCACACAGCTCCCATTTAAAGCTGAAACGAGCACACTAACATTGATATCTGCAGCAAATAAAGAGCCTTCCTTCAATTTTTTTAACCAGCACAATGTAATTTCAACACACAATTCAATCAACCCCTCATCCACAAATATTGTAATCCAGTCTGTAAATAAGGTAAGTAAGCAAACTGTACAGCACATGTCAGCAGATCATACACACTAAATTAATAACTGTCTGGTGAGAGGTTTAGTATGTTGTAATATATTTGGCAGGACCAGTAATTATAAAACTAGGCCATATTGCAATGGGAGATAATTAACGGTAGCCCGTCCCTGGGAGGGTTTTGTGGAGTGGGGGAGGCTTTGACACAGCCTATTCAATTATGTCCTTCCCTGTGGGTCCGGAAACCCAGAATATAGAATATCTAAATTAGGCACATGACAAATCTCTCATTGAGTCAGATGGAGCAGGTCATGGATGGCAAGGTGGCCAGAAAATTTTGGGAGCAAATTGTGTTTGTAGTTTGGTGCAGGAGTACAGACTGTAGGAAATACTACTACTACGACTAGATGCACATTAGTAAGAGGCCTTTCTGCTTAAGCAGAAAGGTAAAATTCTTTTTTACACTAAATAAACCCATATTATCACTGAGACATCCCTTAAGAGTCACTATGCTGGAAAGCATTAACATTATGGCCCTCATATTAACAGGTTTGTAAGACTTAGGGGAAGGAAATATATGAACATGGGAAGGAAGGGCAGTAACATAAACTGGATCAATTGATGAGATGCTGCAAACCCTTCAAAAATTGCCTATTGATTTCTCCACAGCATGTGTGGAACTAATTGCATTGGAAATTCCTACAATGTCGAGATTATAAGTTTCCTTGATGTCATTTGGAATGGCCTCCCAAATGATGCTCACGAGCTGATGGGATTTAATAAGGCTGCAATTATAGACAAGATGCTAGCTGTGCCACTTACACCTGAGATCTCAGCGCGTTGAAAATTATGTCAGAAATTGGTTTCTAAACAGATGGAGCACAAGGCATAGTCAAGTGCTAAGGGGGGAGAAAGAAAAAAGGGTTACATAACAATATGAAAAAAAAAGTTTATCTGAGCTGTGGTGGGAGGGAAGGGAGGATATTGAAAATCGATTACATCCAGAAGTCATTATCTATTTATGAAGTCAGTGAGATGCATCATTGATATTAAGATGCCTGATGAAAACATCAATTCTGACACATTTTATTCGTGATAGCATGTATGTGTCAAACATAAAACCTATTACCAAAGTGAAGTGGGAGCCTCCTGCAACACATGCCTCATTGAAAAGTCCTCTTTTGGCAAACAGGCTGCAGGAGATCAGCTTTTAAATATGTCCTCCCACTGTACAGTATCTAGCACATCACAGACATAGGACCACAGAAATAGGTCACGTAAATCAACATGGGAATTCAAGACAACATATTTGACCCTCTATGCATAGACTTTCCAACACCTGCACATTGGATATCTCACTAAAAATAAGATCTATGCCACTAGAGGAGGATCTGAGTGGGAAAGACTTTTTATATTTGACATTTACAAGCAATGCTATATAGGTTATTATATGTGCAAAGGTATTGCATTTATGTAATGGTAAAACAGATAAAGTATGTTTCATGTGTCTGCCTATTAAACCTCTCCCTATGACAGTCATGCTACACAGTCATGCATTCTTGAAGCTTTATATGACTAAATTCATTGATTTGTTGGTGCTTTTCATACATCAATCATTGGTCTACTGAGGGCTGTTGTCAAGGGCCGCTCTGATCCAAAGACCAGGTGAACAAGATCAATTCAGAACAGGGAGCAACACCAACATGAGACTTATTCAAAGTACAAGACCGAAACAACCACCAAATGATGCAAATAAGGGTGATGCTTGGAGATTCATGGTGCCATCATGCTGCTCTTGGTATCAAAGCACAGGGGATTAAAGAGGATAATCTTTTGTATATTGGTAAAAGAGTGTGGGGTGAGTGCAGGGTGGAACAATGGAGATCAATGACTGCTTGTTGATCCCAGTGGGGCTCTAGTTCACTGATGAACCAGACACACTGCTATTTGGTTGAACCTTGCTCGTTCAACCAGTTTCACCATCACTAGGATCCTTTTTGGGAAGGTAAAATGATACTCATTTCTCTTTTCCACTGCAGGAAGTAAATAGCCTGTGGCATGGACCTCATGAGACACAAACTTGTGCTTCCAGTGGTTTTTGAAAAAAAAAACAAAAACAAAACAAAAGCTGTTGGTCTTTCTCTGCCATGTTGTACCAGTTAACCAGGAACAAATTTAGATATTTTACAAGAATTAAAAGTATTCAGCCTTTTAGTCTTTTGTTCTGATGATTCAGCCTTTTGGTTTCAGTACTCCCCAAATACTGATCAGAGCTATGATATTGTTGTTTGTTGTTGATGTGTTTGTTTCAGTCTTTCTTGTGGTAATGTGATGAGTCAGTGGATTCACCAAGCGTGACTGGCGGCGCTGGCATAAACCCTTGCTTGAACTCTCCTAAAAATTTTGCTCCAGGAACTCATCTCTTGAATAAAAAAAAGTGGAAACTAAAGCTGGCCCTGTGTTAAGTTCCTACAAGACAGGTTTACTAAACTTCTTCAGCTCTTCTATTCATCCTTGAATAATAAGCAGGTTTGGGTTCATTAATAAAAATTCAATTACTATTGGCTGAGATGAAATAATCATGGAATCAGGAAAAGTCAAAGATGTGACAGAACGACTTTACTCTGTGCAGTTTGTCATTATGCTAGAAACAAAATGTTGTAATGTCTGCAAATGAATGCAGAGTTTTCTGGGTTCACGATATCTGTTTGTCACAATTTTATCCAACTAGAAGAACTGTCAGTTCTAAACAAGGAATAATGTTCCCTGCTCCCCAGAAATACTGCAGTGTCCTGGCTGATGTCGCAGCCACCTCTTTTATTGTTTCTGAATAATTTCGAAAACTTCTCTGATCTGACAATACAAATTATGAGTTTCACTCTTGTCTCCATTGGCTTATGATGTGATGGTAAGATGGGTGCCTGTTCATTTACAACCAGCTTTTCAAAGACCCCGAAAATGACACATCTCAGGAGATAAAGCTGAATGATATGCTCCACAATCCCAGATTGCTGCACTGAATTTGAACCTTTTGCAACAAGCATACAGTCTTAAAAAAGGTATGCAAAGATCTGACCATTAAACATATGGCTGCATATACCTTTACTTTCAGTTCAGAGGAAGCAAACATAAAAAGCAGACCAGAAGTGCTACTTGGGCAGTGAAGTTACTGATACTGCATATTTTTGTGGAGCGTGACTGTTTTATTTAGGCTATTCATCTCCCTGCTTAAAACCAGTATCATTCCCATTCCTGGTTTTAAGTTAATCTTCTAAAGGGGGAGATTTATATCTATAGTAGGCATTCATTAACCACATGTGAATATAGTAGAATGGCAAATGGTGTATTTCATGTGTTTGACATTAAGCACTTGGGACATTTCTCAGGCCTGTGGCATGTCAAGCTGCCATATGCTACAGAAAAATGTAATGTATTCTGTTTGGGTTTGTAAGCCTTTTTCTTAACCTCGTCTCAGCTCAGACAGTTCAGTGTCTATATGTCTCTTCTTAAAGTGATGATCAAAACCTATTATACATGCCTAAAGTGCACGTCCACCTCTAGATATAGCAATTTTATCCCCCACTGACAATAAAGGGAAGATGAACTGTGTCGACACCGTGGCAGCACCCAAGGTGATTTTCCACAGATAAAGACACATTTTCTGGTTCAGATCTGGTTCAGAATGCGATGATATGAAGCTTATTTCAGAGCAGAGCTCAGAGCGGCATTGTGTGACTCTACAGATCTGGCCCTGTATTCATCAGCAACAGGGCAACTTGCAGTTTTTATCTCTTGACATTGCCCAGATGGAGTGTCAGTCATCTGCTGAGGACCTCGCTGAACTCCCTTATAATGTTCCACTTTTTTTATTTAGGGATGTTTTACTGGGGTCAGAGGAGCACTGGGGAAAAATGCCACTCATGCAATCAAGAAGTTACCCTCCTTCTTATGTCTGGTCCTCTTTGGATCGCAAGTCACAAATCCTTTGCTTGTCAGTGCTAGCAACAGCTTACCAACCCTTCATGCCACTTCAAAAGCCACTATCTTTTGAAGTTGGCATGCTGCGGCATTTCGCCACCGAAGAGTTAGTCTATCCTGCAGTCGTACATCTGCAGCACAAGGCTGTTTCATTAAGCTAATGCCATTGATTTTGACAACGGGCAGAGTGATTCAGAGAGGAAAAAGGGGAAAAAAAATATAGCGAGTGCTGCACATGAGACGTGTTTAAAACTCTCTGTCAGGGCAGTGCTTTTGCTTCCTGCTGTGCACAGGCTCTCTTGCTTTTTTTTTTTTTTTTTAACTCCAATCAGAATATCAGAGAAGACACAACAACATATGTGAGCTAATCAATAAACAAAGGGGTGAACTGCTCAAGATTACATATAAGAAATGAGCATTGTAAAACATTAAGAATTGTTCATTTTCATTCTTGGCAGGTGGTTGGGGGTTAGAAAACACAGTACAGGCAAGGGGGTGGGAGGTGAGGAGGGGTCTGTCAGAACATTAAAATGCTGCTGTTTGAAACCTGTTGTGCCCTGGGCTTTTAACGCCAGTGCACTATAGATCAGATGGATGGAAAATGAATGAGTAAGGTGACAGAAAACATGTGGGTGTTTTTTTTTTCTTTTCTTTTCTCCTCTGCAATAGGAAGGAGGGTGAGCAGCCGTGGCTGCCTCCCCTCCTGTGACAGCTCTCTGCTCATTCTCTTGTGAGCCACATTGCGCTCTGCTTCCAGCACAGTGACACAGGCGGCACATGCACAGCCCCACGCGCACACATTCGCATCTACTGGATCGTTCTCTTTTTTTTCTGGGGTTGTAGAATCACAAAGATACACACACATGCTGCAGAGTGACGGGCAACTGACACAGCTCGGGGCCTCAGCAGGAGTCACAGGGGCGATGTGCCAAGTCATAGCCTCTACTCTTGTTCCACCCCAGCAGTATGCCTTGAGAAGAGCCTTGGTGACACACTGCTCACTGTGGATAATATATGACTATCTATGTGATACTAGCAAATGAGTATGTTATGTTCCTGTCACCACCTCACAGCTGAGGATCACAGCGATGCCTTCAATTAACATGTGATTAAAATGTAGTGCTTCCAAAAATGCACAGTATGTACCCACATAAGAAATTCACACAAATATATGCATGTACACACAAACAAACCACTGGGAGAAAATATGTATTTGCATTTGCAGCATCCTCATGCATTCATGCATATTGCTTGTGTAATTTCCTTTTGGAAGTGTGTGTGTAATGACACTGGAATAAACACCTGCATGTTTAAAGAAGCAGCTGGACATCATGAGTAATAGGCTCCTTTGTCATTAAACACACAGCCAGATGAGAAGTTCAAGATCGATTTCATCTCTTTGTATCCTGGATGTGTTTATCCAAGCTTTGCTGTTAATGTGTGTTTCTACAAGTAGCTATAGGTGTTACGACTCAAAGAAAAACAAAGGAAAAGAAAAGCAGAGGCAAACACAGGGCTCACCTCTGTTCTACCAACTCTGAAACAGGATTATTTATCACTAAAAGTAAAAATATAAAGGTATTATCGATTAAGGAACAGTCTGTAGCCACTTTCTGCAAATACGTCTGTCTGTAGAAGAATCAAACAATCCTGGGCCGCCAAGGTGTTATTTTAGATGAAACCACCAGGGGGGCCTGAGTCAGAAATCTTCAAATTGATTTGCTGATGTTTTTTCACTGGAGTGTCACTGCAGCATGCAGTCCTATCATCTATCCTTAATGAGGTTGACTTCAGGATATACATATGCATCAATGAGCACAATGTATAGGCAAAAGACAAAAATATAGCAGCAGAGATCAGACAGAGACCTTTAATTATTGTGTCTTTCCTTGGTTATTGTGTAGATTGAGAATGACTCGTATCTGTCCAGCTCGTTCTGCATTTACCATTTACCTGCGCAGATGGTTGGTTCAAGTCCAGTGAGGCTGAGAAAGTAAAATGCCAGACACTGATCAGTAACAGAGAAGAGTTGGAAGCTGCTTGCTGTGACACTGCAGCTTTTATAAAGTGTCTAACCCAAGTTCAAGCAGGAAGACATTTTCAATGCATCCCATCATCACTCTGGGGCCTTGGTTTTCAGAGAGTTTTGCGTAGGAGCTGTTGCCCGCACTCTGAACTGCTTTGAATCCAGTCCACAAAAATCACAACAAAACCCAACATCAAGTCAACAATAGGGTAATAGGTAGGCTGACCCTGCTGGATTGAAATGACCCTCATGCCAAATGGATCTCAGCAATACCTAATACTCTATTTTCACCGTTAATGTTGTTCTGGTGCAAGAGCTCACCCCTATCGTTGAAGTGAGAAGGGACTTATGGGAGGAGGGGATGCTGGGCCTCTTCTTCTTTTTGGCTATCATAGCTATCTGAACAACAACAGCCCTGTCGGGGAACTGAAATGTAGAATCTAGAAAAAGCATAATGGGAAACTGTATTCAATATATTTCTCATGCAGGCCTTAAGGATATACAGCTTTTTAGTGTTAAATGAATGTAAATAAAACAGTGTTTGCTCACAGTGAAAACTCCACAGGGTGTCTTTAACTGTACCATCTTGTGTTGCCAATTCATTTTAATGTTTTAATCCTTCAGATGTTTTAATCAGACATAATTAATCTGTTGTGTTTACAAGCTTTACATCTACCACCGTCAGCATGCCATCTAAAGGCTGACGGTGCAGTTTGTGAGGATTTTATTTTGATAAGCTTTCCATCACCAAAGGTTCAAGTTTGATTTAGGTTGTTTCTGATTTTCTGTGCACACACTGAAAACAAATAGAGATAACAGAAGGATTTATCTGAAACAGATAAATACAATTCTATACATGAAAGAGAGAAAATAAAAGTCCCATAATTGTGAGATTTCCACTATAAAGCATGATGGGTGCCTTATAAACACTGTGAAAGTATCACAGTCCAGTCATTGAATGTTAGGACAGATCAGTGACTTCATTTTATTTCTTCTGAAATATTTGAGTTGCATTTATTTGCATTCACTGGGGACACGGCCAAGGTTAACTGAGGTTATCATCCCATTTAACTCAGTATAAAGATTTAAAATAAAGCAAAGATTTACATTTTAGACGCTGGGGTTTTTCACATCTCTGCTTGAACCATTCCTAAAAAAACATCTAATGAATTATCAAAATGTCAATTATAGTCAAATTAGTAAATAGTCTAATTATTCCAGCTCTAAAATAAACGTTTAGCCACTTAATGTCGGGGAGAATAGCATGGCTTTCAGGCACATTGATTATGTTTTTTTCTTTCTTCCTCATGCCACTTTGTGAGCAAAGTTGTCTGCAAAGTTTACCATGACATATAAACTTGTGCTCCTTTGAAAGCAGTAAACAAAGGTGGTCTTCCGATTTCCCAGAGGAGGAGTGGTGCAGGTGGATAATAGGTGAACTGCTGAAAATGTTACCTGTACATTCCCACTCATTTAGTGCAAAGCAACCACTGCACAGTGTTATTATTGTGATCTCAGGATCTTTTCTAGCAAAGGCTTCAAATCAAATGAATGGGAAATTAAATGAAGGAGGAAGTAGTTCTGATTTATCACTATTTTATTAGTTATTGGATAGATGTAACCGGTCCACTTACAACCAAAATAGCAACGTGCACCACAGCCATATTGATAGCTGCCTGAAGGAGGTTTTTTAAATAATGTATCGCTTTTAAAGGATACTGCAGATTAAGAGGACATTCATACACCTCCTGAGGGATCCACTCATTCATCAGTGGAGGACCTAATGTTAAAATGTGCCACAGTTTTATGTTTTGTTGCTTCATGCTTTCCTAACACTGCTGCCAGCATCTGAGACTATCGACCTGGGGGGGGTGTTTTACCCTTTCAGAAACTCTCATTACAGTCATTTGTGTGTTTCCAGCTGTTCTCTTCCATTCATCAGGGTAGTCCCTTTGTCAGTATTTGTATTCCACCTCATTGGCTTAACTTCTAATCTATTTTTTGTTCAAGTTCACTGAGTGTAAAGACTGAAATCATCTCAGGAGGTGGTCACCTACATTAGGTTACACCCACCTAGATCGTAATAGTCCATTGAGACCTGCTTGATCATCAATGAAAACATAAAATCTATTTGGTGCCATCTATTTGGCACCACATACAGCAATGGACAAGTACTCAACATATGAGGTTAGAACCTCATCCAGTCACTACAGTGATGCAGTGAAATGCGTCATGATCTGTCTGATTAAAATCAGCAGGCGATCAGTCGATCACATTGAATGTCAGCTTCACAATCGCTAATCAGAGCAGCATGACGCAATGCTGAGGAACAAAGGGACGTGTTTTACTGGTTGTTAAAGTCGAGACAGGCAACCCTGTGTGAACCAGAGACAGTTTCCTAATTGTCAGATCTGAACAGATGTGCATTAAGGGCCAGGTTTCATTTGAAAAGAAGCGATTCAGATGACATGTTGTGTGGGATGTTGGATGTCAGTGTGTTTATACATAATCCAAAACAGGGAGAAATGGTTGCCAGAGTGAGCCAGAGAGCAGAGATATGTGATATTGTTGAAATATGGGGGATAATGGCACACGTTTTCAGACAGTCTCTCCTGGAAGGCATTCATAGTGTAAAGCTGCTTGTTAACATGAAAAGTGACAGAGAGAAAGAAAGAAAAGGCCTCAAGAAAGAAGATCAAACTGTGCTCCCGTTCTCACCTCCACACAGATGGCCTATCATGGTGTGAGGTGAGTCCCACACCAGAGAGGTGAGGGGGTTTCTTCCGAAGCTATTTGACCATCCAACACGCACATCTTAAGTTTTTTATAACACTGCAGGGGCGGATGATAGGAAGAGAATACTTGACAGTCTACAGTACACTGTATTTTACTTCATACCGCTGATTTATTGATACAATAACCAACACTACTGTACATCGTGTTATTTTCATCTGACAAATTAAGGCACAACAGCACTTAAACAGAAGGGAAAAATTATTGTTCATTGATGTCATCACTCGGTAGACTGTCAAAGTAATTAGGCCCATTGTGCAACAGTAAAAACACAAAAAAACAAAAACAGCAGCAGTTATGCAGCATCATGAGGACAAAACAACAGCAATGATGTTGTATTTGTTATAATGTCCATCACAGTTCAGTGGCTGAGCAAACATGGAGACCCCTTCCAAGAAGAGATAGCGATATAAATAACCCTTTTTCTTCAAAGAGAGTGTGATTACAATTTCACTCCTTAAGCCCTTCACCTGTAGGGGTCTTAATCACAAGGATGAAATGGCTGTGCACCTATCATGATTTATCGTTACAGTCCTTGCAATCAATAGATTGAGATTCTGCAGTGTTGTACGTCTGACTGTGAACAACAGCAACAAAATGTCTTCCTTAACACTTACTCCTCTTCTCCATGATGCTGGTACTCCATCCTTTTTTTATTTCAAGTAGAACCAAACCATTTGTCCTCTTTACAATGTCCTGCATATGCCATTATGATTGGATGCTATTTTCTCTGTCATACTGCATCAACAATATGACAGAACAACATTTGACATTTGCTGATTTGAATAGTTTTCTAAAATAAGATCCGTCGTTTGAATCGACTGACATCCTCTGAGTGTTTCAGCTCCTCAACAGCCAATAGTTTTAAGAAATAATCCGGTGCTGAAAATAATTCTACCATTTGAAAATTATTCATGAACACTAAATAAAGAAATGAGAGCAAGGAGGAAAATATGAAAGTGTAATTTTTAAATATATATTTAGAGCAAGACAGAAGCACAGGGCAGACAGTGATTTTGTCTCATTAAAAAACAAACACCTATCCTGAGTGATCAAGTTGAAAAGCAGGGATTTTTGAAGGCTGTGTCGTCATGAGTGCAAACCAGAGCATCAGTGACACGCAGGGAGCTCTTATAGTGCATCTGAAAGTGTTTTTGGGAATTAACCAGTCAGCACTTCTCGCACACGCTCGGCAGGTGTTGCCAAGTTAATGCAAAACCCGGTGTTTACAGTAGGACAGGCTGCTTTTACAGGCTGATTTCAATGACAATGGGGCTAGTGTCGCGGCACTGTGTGTGTGTGTAGGAGGACTGCAAGAGTGGTTAGGCAGAAAATGGGACACCAGCATAAATACCGGAGAGATCAGGCTATTGTTTCTCCCTCTAAATATACAGTATTCAGCTTCCTGTGGCTGAGCAGAGAGGAAAGAGAGAGAGCGAGAGAGAAAGTGAGAGAGAGAGAATGACATTAAGCAGCCCTTAGAGAGCCATATTTCCTCCTGCTTGTCCCACAAGCTTTTAATGCCCTCTTGCTGTCAGTCACCGAACTGCATTTTTTCCAGATGAAGGACTCTTTATAGCCATTCATCCCTGACTGTGCACGTGATCATGAGGCATTTTCATTATGTTAATATTTCAAGGCATGAATTTAATGGTTATACTGTCAACTTAACATGTCATGTATCTGAGTTTATCTCTACGCTTCTTCCTTTTCTTCCACCAGGCCCAACACATGCAGGTAATAAATATAAACCCTGTTTCTCCTTGGAGGTGATGATATATTTTTATATTTTATTTTGTTTTATTTTATCATTAATCCTGGAAGTCTATTGAGGAGTATAAGCCGATGTAAAAAAACAAACAAACAAACAAAAAAAACAGTACAAAGCTTTATCAGGATGTGTGTTGATCTAATGCACTGTCATCTATTGGAGGGTTTCCCAGTAATGCTGTAGCAGGGCTAATTCACTTACCTTAGTTTAATTTAGCTTGAACTTAAATAATAATGCCACACACAACCTTTAAGCTGAGACACATCCCTGAACTGAGTGTTAAATACTGTAAAGCTAGATGCTAGCTGATGCCAGGCTATGATATTGGCATTGCAAGGGTGTTTTTGTTAGCATTTAGCTGATGCACAGCTTCTAAGAGTTGTTAGTGCTGCATTCACTGCCCACGTCGTTTACATGCACAGACTTAGAAACATACATCCCTGCGTGTTCACGTTAAACTTAA
Organism: Caranx ignobilis; assembly: GCA_021432705.1. Taxonomy (NCBI): domain Eukaryota; kingdom Metazoa; phylum Chordata; class Actinopteri; order Carangiformes; family Carangidae; genus Caranx; species Caranx ignobilis. The sequence goes on from MU269989.1 coordinate 22,299,448, forward strand.
AGGAATGCATTTGTATTATGTCTGGACTAGGAAAACACTGATAAATGCATAGCTGGGTCAAAACATCGAGTCCATGTCTTCGCACTAAGCACATACATGACTCATCTTCAGATCATATATTAAGTCATGCAGTTTGTATCTGGGAGGAAATTAAGTTAGTAAAACAGACTTTTGTGGGTTTCCTTAAGGCCCCGCAATAACAAGTGACTCAAGACGTCATGTGGTCTGTCCTGTGATCTTACAAGAGCTGAGAGTTTGAATCACATGCTCTCCCTGCTGACCATATATTAAGACTGTGAGATGTCATCTGTAGTCTCTCCAGAGACCATCAGGACAAGGTTGTGCTCACCGTGTGCTAAATTTTGCACTTGGGTCACATATTTAATTCAACTAAGAAAGCTGGGCTAACAGCGACAGCGATAACTACTGTGACTTATATTATATTATTTGCCAAAAAAATGAAAAAATCCTCCAAGATTTTTCCAAGATGTGGAGGTAACGGGCCATAGACATTTCTGCAGCAGTTGTAGGAGTACGAGACATAAAAGGGAGGACTCAGTGATGGATACCACTGTACTGTATGTGGCCAAAGATTTAAAAATAACTTCTGCTGCCTAAACATATGTTCCTTCAGGCCAATGGATGTAATGACTCACAAAAGACGAGGAGCAGCAGATAAGGTCTTTTTTTTTCCCCTCACCAAAGCATGGGATCATTTACTCCATATTGCAGCACGGTGCAGATGATTTTTCAATTTTCATGTTCCTCCTGGGTTTCCTGAAACATATTGAGACTTCTGCCCTGAGTAATGGCTTTTTCTGACTGTCGAGGTAGCTCCTAGATACAATTTACAACCTCTGCTATCTTCAGAAAGCGCCGCAGAATACACTCATGTCAATAGCTGTATCAAAATGGCCACAGGGATGACTATAACAAAAATGGCAGCCACATGTGTAACACAGCAGGGGGTTTGAGTGTGGTTTTTAAAAGCTGAGAAATTTTGCTTTTGACTGGCATCAAAAAAAAAAAAAAAAAAAGGTTTGAGATATTATATCTTTTTGATTCACTCTTGCTTTGGGAATAAAAACAGGAAGTAATAGGCTATAGCAGGCAGCTGCTGCGTTCCAAACTATACCCCCCTCACAAAACACTACACTCTCATCCTGTGCAGCTGTTGGCTTCAATAATATTTTACTATATAATTTCCTACATAAATGACCTGCGGGGCTCCAGGTGTCATTAGAAACATACTTTCGCAGTATGTGTTTTATTGCTACTGTTAATTTTATGAGGGCCGTTAAGTGGAGGTGAATGCTGCCAGCTATCACGCTGCTTGAATCAGCAGTTTATTAACACCCCCCCCCCCCCCCCCCCACACCAAAAAAAAAAAAAAAAGAAAGAAATTGGAGGAAAAGTAAATGAAGTTTGGTTTGCTGCACGCCCTGGAGCCTGCGAATACCACTTTGTTATGTGAGTCTGTGAGATGATAAATCCTGGAGTGGAATTGACATGCAGTGATCGTAGCATTGTATCGATGTTTCACACTAAACTTCCTTCACTGACTCCATTTAAAGGAGCAATGAGTGAGATTTACACTGGCCCATAAAACAAAATGGCCATAACATATCATCTGTGGAGTTATTGATCAATGCCACTGACCCAAAAAAATACCAGAGGTGTTTGGGATTTCTGGCTTTCTAAAGTCACAGTCCAGCACACGACTGGTAATTTGATCATCATTGATATATATATATATATATATATATATATATATATAGATAGATCTGTCAGGTATTTATCATCACATCTGCTCACAATGACTTTAGAGAGAGAGGGGTGAAACTGTGCCAGAGATCTGTGTGAGGGGACACAAGTTCTATTAGCGTTGCCTGTCGGTCACCTAGAGAGGATGATGAAGTTACAAAATGCTTATTACCCTTTGACTTTTTGGTTCAGTGCCAGAAAAACAACCAATGCAGCATTTTCTTATGACCAAGGACATGCAAAAATACTCCGTCATGCCCCCTGGTACACTGGCCATGAGTGGTAAGGATCAGTCAAAACACGAAAATAAAACCAAATGGACGGAAGAGAGTTTAATGAGCACCTTTAGTGATTCAGTCAAACCCAGTTGGAAATCTCAGTGTATCTGTCCACCCTTCACACTCTTCCTTACTGTTCCTTGACAATAGTTGTTAATTGTCCTCAATCACAGCCCTTTTGTCACTCACAATCAAAACATAATTACAATGTAATGCCAAGGTTTGAGTCAAATCAATAGCTGATCTCAATGATTCAATTTAATTGACCATATGCTGGCATCTACCTGCCATACAATAAACTTCTTCTATTATGTTCATTAGCATAAAAATAATATCTTCCTCAAATTACAATAAACATGCCAATTAACTGTTTTAAGTATTTAACAACAGTGATATGACTAATATAGTAATTGTATTATCGGCTTTTGTCTTTTGTACACTTCATTTACAATTAGTCACTTCTGTTGCTGGCACTTGCCTAATTTGCATCTAATGTGTGGTTTACTTAAGCAAACAGTCACCACTCCCACTACAGTGTGATATACGTACTCTTGAGTGTTCCCTGAGTTAAATTATGGTTAATATAATTCAAGATGAAACAATCTAACCACATCAGTCTAAACACCAGCTTGAAACACCTCTCCAGGTTGACAGACAGTGGCAGTTCCTTCTCTGAGCACTTAGACTCCAAGAGTCACTTTAGATGAAGGTGACACACAACATTTAACCCCTCCCTCTTGATTTAGGGATTAAACACGTAGATCCCTCGCCAACGGCACTTTTTCATGGAGTGACTTTGGCCGCTGTCTGCCCCGAGCACTTGAAAATGCTGAGCATTAACCCCCCCCCCACCTTGGCACATGATCAATAAAGCTCTGGATGTGCACATGCACCCATACCCCCAAACCCACCCCCGGGCACACATGCACAAACAGGAGTCATGCCTTCCATCATTGAAACCATTAACACCATGCCAAGATCGATCAGTCACCCTTTGCTCTCCTACTCTGCATGCCCCTGCCCATCAAGGGTATGTGTACATGTGAGGAAGTGCGGGATGCGTTCATGTGTGTCATCACATATGGACACTTGCTGATAATTTGAGCTCTGCAGACAAGCTTTTTTTTTTTTTTTAAGTCATTCGACAGCTGACATCACTACCTATAAGTATACACACTCCCAGCTGATTGGCTGAACCATACAGTTGATAAAATGCATGATCAAAATGTGCTGCAAAAAAAAAAAAAAAAAATGTCCTCAAATCTGAGCAGCTGACCTTTTTGCAGAGAGGAGGAGGTTCCTGCAGCACTCTGATGGCAAGAATTCAACTGCAGGTTCACGGTGTAGCGCTCAGCAACTATCTCCTCCCCAGCGGTGCCATTAATAATGGGAGACAATCTGCCTCAATGAGATGTGGGAAATGTAGGCATCTGTAGCACAGTGGTATGACCAGCTAAATGCTGCTAATTGATATGGACAGCAGGAGCCTCTCAGCATGTGGGATTAGAAGGTGGCAGGGTGGAGAGAGCCCTGCATGTTTTCAGGCTGTGACGAGCCCCATAAATGTGGACCCAAAAAAAAAGAAAGAAAGGGAGGAAAAAAAAAGAAAAGGACATAATTCATTTTTTTTCGTCTTCTCCTTAACACTTAGCCATCTTTCAAACACATTCAGTTATGAGACACATCTGTATTCGACCGAGTCTATCTATTTTTACCCCCCATCCAATGATTGATGTATCCTTTCAGCATGTACACTCTTGCTATCCACAGGGATGAATAAACCACAGATGAACGGGAATCTGCAGGGAGTCACACACACACACACACACACACACACACACAGCACAGGCACTTAGAGTGGAAGTACACACATGTCCACACACAAATGCATGTAGAGAAATGCACACATGCAGCATGAAGACAGTTTAGTATTATGCAAAATACACACTTGAACACACGCAGAGCTCTCAAGCACTGACTCTACCTTCTAGTCCATCCCATCATTCACTCGGTTGCATCTGTCATGGATACTCACTTGTTTGGCTGTCATGTGCGTGTGTGTGTATGTATGTGTGTGTTTGCATCTCCCCCTCGCCCCCATGACTTAGAGCAAGACAGCCCAGTGTCTATCCATGCGACATGCTTTGCAAAACGCAACAGATGTGAGACAGACAACCGTGACCGACGAATTGCGCGTCCCCCCTCAATGAGTCGTCTATCTGCTGCTCTTGACAAACTAATAGGGGGTGCTTCTTGAGTGATAGAGTGGCATGTTCATTGCCATTATTACCAGAGGTGAGTTACGGAGTTGATGTGCCCTTTCAGTTGCAGGGTAAAGACACAAACAGGAAAAATAAATGCACAGTGGCAAAGACACAGGGCTGTGTGCTGGATGTGGTGAGGACAGCCTGACATAGGTCTCAATCTCTTCTGGTCTCAATGACAGAATTAATTGTGATCCTTTTTACTCATGGACAGGCAATTTAAAGGATATTCACCTTGGGGGGCTATTTATATATGAACAAGCACCAGAGAATAGGCTACTCCACAGGGCAATGCAGCATGATGATTGCTTTGCAAGGAGTGTTTTGGAAAACCACCAGTGCCCTCTTCTGTCCAAAACTCAGTCCCACATCTGGCAGCTCCAAAAATAATATTTATTTGAGGGTTTTTACTCAAGAGAGATGAGCAAATTAGGCGACCCCCTTAAGAGTGAGCAAATCCATATAAGTCTTGATTTTCAAATGGATGAAGCTCAATCCGCCCAAGTGGTGCTGTTGACCCACAGGAGTCGGACTGCTAATCTGCAGTGGACCAAACAAGACTGAGCAGATGCACCCCTTCAGATGCACAGCATGTGTGACATCACTGCACAGAGTGAGCTTTCGCACAAGGGGGTGATAGTGACGGCAGTTCAAGCTGGGTTAAAAGGCAAATTATGGAGTTGGGGCTGTGGTGACTCAGTAAGGCAACACATGCTGCCTGCTCATAAATTCATAGGCTTAAATCAGATACATCGACCTCTGCCTCATGTCAGCCTCTCCTATTCCCTTCTTCTCCTCCTCCTCCTCCTCCAAAAAGTTCATCAGCTGCTCTGTCACACTGAGCTTTAACATCTATGCTCTTAGACAGCGTCTCTCAGAGCCGAGTGATCATTTGCACAACAGTTTCTACAACACTCCTTTTCACAGTTTTCTGGAGACAAGTCCTAACTTGAAGAGAAGCACATTCATTTGAAGCAGATCCATGGAGTAATTTCAAGCAAACAGTGATGGATAAATAGTGAAGAAGAACAATTCTTTCAGCCAATTGAAACAACAAAGACTATGCCTTGTTCTTGTGTAATTTCCTAGGCGCAGTAGCAACACTAAAAGCCACAGAAGCAAGGTGTGCCCCCAATTTTGTTTTTCCACATCTCTACTTTCATGCCTTCAGCTGATAATAAAGACATGCCATTGCTACTGGATACTTTTTTAGTGACAGACAGGAATTTTAATGAAGAGTTTAGTCTGCAATCACTGCCATGATACTTTAGTGTCCTAGAGCACAATATGCTCATTTGAACTCAATACGTCTAATGAGATGGTCGTGCTTGCATGTCGAGCTGAAGCCTGGAGTCAAGAGAGGGGGGTGGGGGCTGGTGGGTGAGGGGGTAGAACCAAGAGTTTGCATCCAATCTCATCTGTCACATCTGCTCTGGACTGCCTGATTTCACACAAAACGCAAAGCACTACATCCAGCAAACACACAAGTGAGTTCTTGGAGAGGAAGCAGAAGCTCGCCCTAACATCTGATATTAGATCAATGCAACATAATTCAAGAAAAAAACATGCACACATTCCATAGTTTGCATGTTTTCCACTGAATTTAAAGATGCCCTGTGGAGGAAACTAATAAAATTATGTTTACATCCACTGATCAGCAAAACAAAACAACAGCAAAAACTGCATTTCCTTGAAGTCTAACAAATGTGTTGAATCCATTTTCTTCCTCATAAAACATTTAAGCTGATGACTTTTTATTATCATTTAAATCCATATTACTCTGTATGCCTGTTCTCTTATTTCTTGTCTGTGCACTGTTACATATGCACCAAACATAAACAAAGCAGGGACTATTCTCCCAAGTAAACTGCTCCATGAAGCTACTAGAGGTCAAAACCTCCACTTGTTACCTATAACCTTTTCAAACGATCTTATTTTAAATTCAAATGATCTAATTACTTCACTTTAGATTAATTAATTAAACTCCTCCAACGCCACCGCTGTACTTTTCATTCCAATAAACCAATTTGCATTCATAAATGTCTTTTGAAAGTCTTTGCAAGTGAAGTGCTGCAGAGGCTGCCGACTTATTTTCAAAAGGCAAAAGCAAAGGAGCGCCACACAACTGCACTGAAGTGGATGGAGTAATGGCGCAGGTTGACATTCACAGCATCTAATCATTTACAACCACACAGGCATTACTCTGAGGTATATTATGATAGCAATGCTGAAAGACATTCAAATGTTAAAGCAAGGAATAAAACACACAGGGAAATTCCTGCCAGTTACTACATATTTGTCTCTCTCACTCAGTATTACCCAGAGTCAAACCACATCTGGTGTTTCTGTTGACAGTCTAAGACTTCATTGCAGCATAATTAGCTTGGAGTTGCTGGTTGAAAGTAAACAGATAAACTAATACACAGATACACAGCAACTATAAAAGCTCCTCTCTCACTGATCCTGACCATGGCGAGGGGAAAGCTGGAGACTCTGACGCTCCCTCCAACAGAGGTTGTACATAATGTTTTGCTTGCTGGGTAATTAGGCTGCTGATTTTTTTTTTCTCTTTGTGTTTGAAGTGCCAGTGTGTGTTTGTGATGAGAGCACAAGCATCTCCATGCAGATAGCCTTGACTTATGTGTTATGTTTTTGTGTGAGCTAAGCTCCGTGCTTCATCTGTCAGCTTGCATGTACCTGTATATGTGCATGTCTCTCTGAATGTGTGTATGTGTGCGTGTGTGTGTGTGTGTGCTTTTTTTGGCAAATCACCTTCATTATAAATGTGTCTCATTACAGTAATGAGACGATTTCATTATCACTTAAATGACCTTGTCCCTGGTGCTAAACAAGGCCGGCTGTTACAAACCCAGTGGGCTTCTTGAGTTGAATCACAGCAGGTGAGCAGGGGGGTGGGTGGGTCGGCAGGTGTTGCCTGCTGTAATGTGAATGGAGACATCTACGTGAAGTGCATGACTGGATACATGTATGTTTGATTATGTAAATTGTCCTTTTATCGTTGAGACTAAAATATTAAAAACGTATGCATTAGCATCATATGCATAAGTGAACTATGAGTCTGTAAGGCCCCTGACGGGTGGTTGAAACAGAGCGAGGCGGCCCCATACCCTTATTACTTAAGTTAGGTATAGGTGTAAACTATGGAACAGCCATCAGGTAAACATGTGTTCTCTCCCCTCCAAGTAAGGTTAAATTAATATCCATCTCTCTAGTGTCATCGTACCCAAACTGGGCGAATCAAACACAGCTTGGAAAAGGTCACCACATCACACCTGAACGTGCATTGACAAAATGTAACTCATGCTTCCCAGAAGCAATCTCTGTAGGGCCCAGCCCAGCCAATACCTACGTACACGGAGGACTGAGAGGCATCATGTTGCACATGGAGCACACCAGTAGTTTTAAATGTGGGCATAATGGCACACATTTTCAGACTCTTTTACAAAGCGCTCAAAGTGCTGCACACACTCAAAAGAGTGACAGAAATAGAGAAGTTCAAGTTCAGACCCTGCCAACTGTATCATCTCCACACACCCGGCCAATCACAGCATGAAGTGGGTTTGACTGTTGAACTGTCGGCTTCAGAAAGATGCTGAAATTGATTTGCACAGCTCATGGGTGCCTCTGTTTGCTTGGCTTCCACATCTTTATTACTTTTAAGCTCTGAAAAAAGCTTTCAAAAACCTGATGCTCTATGTTTAAATTACAGAATGGATATGGAAGCTCTACAGTATTGAACAATAATTAGCTACCTGGCTTTATTCATGCTGAGTAGTAGTGACAAAAATGTCCACACCCATCAATACCAAGCAGGGCACCAACACCAATGCAGCACAACTCTTTGTCATTTTCTGTCTGAACACCCACTTAGCAATATGTTGACATTCATCACTTGTGCTTGTTTCATCAGCAGACTACTGCTGTGCTGTCATGTGCTCCTTTAAAATCCAAGAGAAATTACACACATTGCTGTTGAGGAGTTTTTTGGGCTCCACCAATGAATTCACTTTGCAATCTCAGGAGGTTAATATTATTTCAAAAACTAGTAGGAGACTAACTACAGATGTAGAACTAGATGTAATAGTAGCTATACACTTTCTCCGCACCCTCACCATTTCTCTTTGCTGAGCTCTACCTGGCTGCCACTAAGATCTCCTCTCATCCTTTCTAAGCACTCAATCTGTTTGGTGAATGACCTTTAGTTATTGGAGGGCTTATCTCCTGCTTTTAAAGCGCCCTGCACCCTGTGAACTAATCCCTGGAGCCAAACACTGCTGCCCTAATCCTTACTCTCTGAACACTTCATTCATTATTTGCTTTCACTCTAATTGCCTTCAAGGCATTTTCGAGGCTCATGCAGGTGAGTTTCCCTGTGTATGTCGATGTATGTGTATGTGTGTGTGTGTGTGTGTGTGTGTGTGCTGTATCGCCTCATTCCTTTATATCTGGAGCAATAAAAACTAGCTCCTAGTGTGTGCGTGGGCTTGAGTGTGCCTGTGTCAGTGTGTGTCTTTATGAGTTTGACCAGCCTGGTCAGGCAGGGACCAGTGACCACGCAGCCATCGGGGTGCATTTAGGAGGATTGCCACTGTGTAGGAAGGGATCAGGACCACAGTCAGAACCAAAGCTGCACGGGCAGAAGCCCAGAATCAGCATTCGGCAGGTTAGTGTGCCTGTGTGTGTGTGGGTGTGTGTGTGTATGTGTGCATGTGCACACCAACCCCAAGGGTAACAGTTCCTGGTCACAGTCCGTGGATGAAAGTAATTGCCAGTGGAGGGCAACCTGCAGCTGAGACCCAGACGTGGTGTGTGTCTGTGTCTGTGTGTGTGCATGAAATCCAGGGCTGCTGCTTTTGTCCAATGAGCCTAATACTACACACACACACACACACACACACACACACACACACACACAAACACACACATACAGCATTTTCTGCTTCAATACATGCAGGAAGATGCAGTATCCGAATTAGGCTATGAATAGATACTTCAGTTGTTTGTTTTTTTACCCACCTGTGTACAGACTCTTTTTACTGTACTGTAATGAATGCACATACATGTGTTAAGATATTTTAAGCACTGAGCTAGATAGCTTTCTTTTAGCAATCCTCCAGCTGTACAATATGCAGCTGGCTTTAGCCAGACAGCTGCTGTGTAACACTTTCACTTATTCCTCTTCCCCCCTTTAAGTCCCACTGTTGGTTAAATGGTCTGTAATCACAGCAGCCTGGGTCAGTGTGAGCAGGTCAAAGTGGATGTGGACCAGCAAACTAACTGTGAAGAGGTCTCCATGGGTGACTTCCTCTTATTCATGGATGAAGTGAAAAAATAAGCCCACCTGATACGACTTCACTCATCTTTTTGAAGTGGTCCTACAAATCTTTGGGGCTGAAACTGATGGTGGTAAAGAGTTTGTACTATTCGAAGGTTGATTTTTTTAAATGTTAGATCATATTTTAGGCCAGCTTTATTAAATTATAATTAGTTTTTGTCTTGTCGTTGCTTTCCAGGGAGTTCAAGTGATCAGCTTGTGTAAAGACATTATACAGCTGTATGTGCTGTGCAGGAGTAGCACCTCCAACTCCTATTCAAGCACAAGATGTGCACTAGCTGTACAATACACAGTTCAATGAATAAAAATGCACATACGTACACACAAACACAGACTAAGAAACATGAACAACTTCAAGACAGTGCTGAATAAAAACAGCTTCTTCTGCTTCCAGACAATGTGTATCTGAACTGTGGATATTCATTCTTTCAGCACATCTGTTCAGGATGTTATGCAGAGTCTGGATGTGTGCGTGACAGCTTCAATCTCCCATCCAACGTTTCAGATGCAGCCGTGGGTTTCATACACCATGCTGAGTCATCTCCAAACTATTTGTATTCATAACTTTCCCATATACTTCATCATTTTCATCATTTTCCACCTGTGTTAATTTATAATTCCATTAACAATTTATCTTATCTTTTATTCTAAGTGTATTGTCCAGCACAGCAGCAGTCCCAAACCAAACCAGCCTCAACCTCTAGAGTCTAGACTGTGACATGAAAATATATGACCAGATACTATGGACGTCTTGATGTTAATTACAAATACCACACGTGTGGTAACATCAATTTCAGTAGCATTTCATGTGCTTCAGGTTGAGTTCCTAAGACAGGTCTTTTCACTGTCAAATGCTGTTGTGTGAAATCACCAGCAGAGGGCCACAAAAACTAACAATTAAGACTCTGCAGTGCATAACCCTCAAGACTGCAGCGGTTCATTGAAATTTAATGTGGGTTTTGGGTACAAATAAATGAAATAGACATCTTTCCTCTCATCTTTTATGAAATCTCAAGATAGAAACATGCATTTGCTAAGTTGTGCCAGCATATCCCATTCTCTTTATTTCCACTGAGCTTTGAATGCAGCCATGGGTATCTATACAAGTTTAATACCATTACCTGTTCGACAAAAATGTGATATTCTGTATGAATATGTCAGTTCACCGCTGACCCAAAATATCCACTGATTACCCAAGCAGTCTGCATATGGCTCCTACAAAATGTAGCCTAGCATAAAGGCCAGGAGACACAAAGATCGTAGAGGTCAGACATGTAGAGTGGCAGGCACTTCTAGCAAAATTCAACAGAAATCAGAAGCCAAAAGACTGAGGGACCATGTGGCAGAGGGCCCACACCCCTGGGCCCTTCTAATCCCTTTATCAGCAAAACAAGCTGTCCTCTTCCAACTCTGCTGACATCAGCTGCATACAGGTCAGGATGGCTTCATCATTCGGCATGTTACCTGAAAATGGCTCATAGGTCAGCAGGCGAAGAGTGTACCAGACACAGGTGCAGAGGTAGCACCCAACTTGATGATAATGGTAGTGTTTGCTTTACTGAAAACACAAAAGCAACACAAGGATTTAATTAAAAGTCCTCCAAGGTGAACAATAAGCAGGGCACTGGAGTGGTAGACAGCTTTTGTAGCAGCTTCCGGACAGAGAAGGGAAAAGGGTGTGGTGTGGGGAGTGGGGTCTCACGTGGTTGACAAGCGTGGTGTCAAATGATCAACTCTTGAGAGCAGACAGGTGTTCAAAGGATGGAAAATTACTCGGGTTAATGTCGTCGGGATCGTTCATATCGCACTTATGACTCATGCTGCACAGGTAAAAGAGGCGTGATGCTGAGGGGAAGGGCATAGTATGACAAATGGGATTGGATTGCTAATAAGATTTTGGCTCAATAATAGATCAATGGGGTTCGGGCAGAAAGAGTAATGCATGTCCAAAAGGGGGTCAGCTTGACTTCAAACTCAAGGACAGAGGCCTTCCATACACAGTGTATTTTATATAGAGGGTTTGTTCTGGTCATTTGAAAATAGCTGAATGCTGCATGCTGATTATGAGTCTTTTCATTTGCCGCTTCTCTGTGTAGTGAAATCATTTGTACCCCACTGATTCAATTCTTATTCTCTCTGCAAATAGATTTTGATTTGTCGTCATGGCAGCAGATCCCCCAGCACATTGTAAGTGCAAAAGCATCAAAAATATGTGGCCTATATAAAGAAACACATTTTGATTTGAGCAGTATTTCGCAGATTTAATGAATTCACTGTATATTTTGTTGAAGATGCCAGTTTTCCTTTTTCCTCAGTCTGTGTATTTATGTAAATCATCTTAATGCCTTGATTGCATGACTGGGTTTTATATCAGCTGATGTTCATGTCCTGTTTTGTTACAGGTTTCTTATCTGTTTGGAACTAAATCTTGAGATCTGCGCTTGTTGAACTGCATTTCCCATGTGGACCTGCATGATGGGGCACAGACGTGCTCAATTACATCTGATTTAAAGGTGCTGGGATTTACATGTGGCATGAAAAGTGGCGTGTGTTCTGTAAAATTGGCCTTCTGGGCCAAAAGATAAGTAACCCCACAACGCATGTTTTTAAATACCCTTGTGTGCTACAGTGTCACTATAGAAATAGCACAGCCCTTGTGTTTTTTTCTGTCCTTTCCTGTCAGATCTCTGCACCTGGCCAGGTAGCCATTGGCACCTGTTTTCTTACACTCTGTCATATGCTTGACGCGTGTCGCCCTTAGGGGAATGGGATCAAACTTGACACCTGCCATGTTTCCCTACGCCTGCTGTGCCTTTGCATCCGGGCTGCCACACATTGACCTTTGCCCCCTTGTCACAATAACAATGTAAAAATGGAATTGAAAACAAAGCACCAGCCATATATCATGTGAAAATAACGTCCTCCCAGAATGAGTGATCGAATGAAAGTAGAAAAGCAGTTGCTTGGCATGCCTGAGATCTGCAAAGCCCTTTGAAGGAAGGTATGAATTTCAGCTGTAACTTTTTAGTTTCCACAGTGCTGTGCTTTTAATGTAGCAGTGACATTTAACATACAAGGATACAATACAGCAGGAAAGTGATTTAAAAAGAGAATGAACAAAGAGGATGAAATTAAAGCAAGTTGCTCTCCTGTCGTGCTCAAAGCAGTTAAGGTTCAGTGGCCTGCAGCGCTGCCTTATTATGTCTTTAAATTTCTTTTTCTTCTATTGTTGGTTACTCAAACAAACACAGTATGCAGCAAAATATCTCATTACAAACCATAAATCATTGCTTACCACAGACAGACCAACGAGGTAGAAAACAAACCTCTGTCGATGAATGTTACAGAAGAGCATGCTGTAGCTTGGGGTGTGTTTCCAGTCTGAAAATACAGACCACACAACATAACTGTTGAATCATGCTGAATCATGTCTTTTACGAAACCAATCAACAGTAGACATTAACTGTATTTAAGAACACCTAGGCTCAATTTTCCCATGTAGCTTTCAACTAAGAGTTCTTGCCATGAATCCTTGAACTATCATAATGCAAAAATGTTTTAAAGTGCACAGACACACAATCTATACTTAGCTGTGTATATACACGTGAAACTCTCCTAATTGTGCAATACTGCAAGGACAGGTTGGACTGCCAGAATGCTGCAATCCTTGTATCCTGCAAGTCTGGACCTGAGTCAGTGAGGGAAATTAGCATTCTCTTCTCATCACGCACCGCAGCCTCATATGTGTTTGTCAAAAAGGCAGGATTTGAAACTAGGATAGAGCCTTGACGCTGTTAAGTCACTGTGCTAACAAAAGACAGAGGCGGCTGACCCTGAGCAACTTGAAAGTAGCTGTCATCACACACTTTAAGAGTTAGTATATGTAAATATCAACCATCCAGCACGTGTGTTTGCATAGTGTTTTTGTGTTTTTTACTTGCCACTGACTGCTACAACAGTACACACCGAGTAAATGTCATCCAGGGTGTTTACAGTTAAAGGGGTGGGGGGGATTGGGTGTTGTTTTTTTCAACCACATGAATCCTATCATTGACTTAGCCTACGACCTGCCCTACTTTCCTCATCCAATGAGTCCAGCTGCAAAGTGTAGTAGAAAAGTTCAACACTTGCTATGGGTAGAGAACCGTGAAAGGATGTTTCCCGAGACTGAACACGATTTTAAAAGGACAGGTGATAAGAGAGGATACACGGAAGCCATTCATGTGTCCCTGGGTGATCTGGCGCTCCGTGGTCTGGTGCTTCAAGCTAACAATAGCTTAGTGATAACGGACTAGCATTATCAAAAGTATCAACAGTGGCCTTTTTTAAGTGATTGAAGCACCCAGCTCCATCACTGCCATCCTGCTACAACTCAGTTCTCCATCTGGAAACTTCACTGTGATCTGACACCTATCACTGAACTGAATTTATGATGCTAAACATTCATATTTTAGAGAGAGATGGCAGGAATTTTTAAGTGGCAATCAGGTGAATACAAGAGAAAGAAAAAACTTAATTATGGTTACGAAAAGCTGTGGATGTGTTAATTTGTCTTAAAGGGCAACTACGCCCAATTTTATGAGCCAAAATCTGTTTCAAATGGATGACAGCAGATGGAAAAAGTTGAACAAAGCCTTTTGTGACATCAAGGTTCTGATGCCAGTAGGAAGTGTGCATCATTAACTTTGCACAAATCAACCAGGAAGAGGTCTTCTTTCGCAAAGGTCCATAATTTCCATTATGTCAATCACAATGAACGCAGTTTGAATGAATGAATGCAGTTTTCATTCATTAATTGGAAATGGTTGGTGTATGTCACAAAAACTGTGGATCAGTTGTCTCTATAATAGATTGAGCTGTGCTTTTGTTTTCAAAAAAAACAAAGTGAGGATGTCAACACAAGCGGTGCAGGTTTCCACATCAAACAAATTTAACTTACTAACAAAAACACAGTTTCTCAGTTCAATAACTTTCATAAAACCTGAAAACCTCACGACAGTTTCACTTGTTCTGAAGCCAACCAAATAACTCAGTAGAAAATGGTTTCACCCATCACCAGCACATCATCAGCTCCTCTGTTTCAGACTCCAGGGACTGCAGAGCAGGGGAACATCTGATCACAGTGTGTGTGTAACTACAGAGGGGAATGGTGTCTGGATCAGCATTACAATGTGTATTAATGAGGGTCCTCTTCACCATTTGCAGTCAGTGGCGCTGTCTTTGTTACAAAACTCAGTGATATGATGTATTGCTTTGGGGACCAGCCTGCAGCACAATGCATCCATCTGGTCTTACAGTCGTGATAGCAACAGGTGATGCTGACCTACAGATGAAAAGTTCATAAACATGTTGTCACTAATTTCTGCTGAGCAGCCAAACATCAACCAAATCTGAGGAACTAAAATCCAAAAAGTTTCCAAATATGCAAAATATTTCAAGTTGTATTTTTGAGGGAGCAGTATTAAACAACGATGCGTCACACTGATAAATCTAGTACATTTCTGTTTGATTGAATGGGGCAGCTATGAAAACATGTTGAGCTTGAATATTTCACTCAGTGTAAACATCACAGAGATGAGGAGTTGGAACAAGATGATAGAGAATATACAGAATATGACTCTGTCAGACTGCATGAAACCCCAACTTTATTGGGGGAGAATAAAGGGGGAAACTCTGGATGTTAAGGGGTTTAATTGATGCAGAAGAAATGTGTAAATAACTCCTACACTTCCATTCCCATTTGGTATACTTGAGTACATTTTTGATATGATGTTTTTTTTTAGCTCAAACAGCATGCAGTGTTTGTTGACCCTAATCCAATACAGCGGTAGCCTGTGGACTTTCACTACCAGTTTTTCACGATTGAGAGCTCGAGGTGAGCGGAGTAAAGGTCTCAATGGTACTCTAAAGTTTGGGTTGAAAAGGCCTGTTTCTAATAGGTCTTCTTTCGACAGGAGAAGCAGCAAAGAGTGAGACTAAATTTAGCCAGTCTGGGTCCCGGCAAGACTTTTCTTCTTCTTCTTCTTCTTCTTTCATAAGAATCTCTGATCCAGAACATGTGAGACATCTCAGAGTGCAGCACACAAATTGCACAGTGTAGGACTGTGGGTGGGCCAGCTCCTTAGGCCAAGACAAAAACACACACAGATGCACATAGATCTTCCATTATTTGAGAAGAGATCCTTCTCGCAGATAAGCAAAAAAGTAGCCTGTGTCTCTTGGATTTCATCACACGGCATGAGGTTGTACTCCTTTGGCTTCCTGGGTGCTGTGCTCCATCAATGACGATGACGGATAGTGACATCAGAAATACTAAAAGTAGGAGCAGAGAGGATATAACTCTGAATGGATTGCCAAATCTGTATGCCTTCGGGTCCAAACAAAACCGAGAACACATGTACAATATGATTTTTTTTTTCATTTCCTAAAATGCAGCAAAGGATGTGACCTTGATGGAGAAAAACATAGGCAAACAGCTGCAGAATACACTGATGATAATTGTGCATATTGTTACAGGGCCATTATGCAAAGCATTATGTAAAAATCCTCTGTTGAGCAAAAGAAAGGTTCTTCAGAAGGCGCCCAACTTTCAGAAAAAGTCAAGTTACCACATAAAAGATGCGACTCAAATGTTTTTAAATTATACACTGAGAGGGTTTTAACCAATAAAATAACAAAATCAGTTATTCAGCAAATAAATTAATGTGTGTAGCCTTGATGCTGATTGAACATTCTCTCTATAAAGGTTTTTTGTGAGATCAACAGCATATTTCCAGCCCACATCCGACTTCAAAAAAGCTGGATGGAAGCTTGCTGTTGATGCAGTCCTTCCCTTATATATCTTCAGGCTCAGATATTCATATCTGCTGCTTTGTTAAACAAGTGGGAGGCATGTAATTGTGCTGATACAATGGTTTTCGATGTATAGAGGTATCGTAGGTAACACCTCGCTTGTTGGTGATGGGGCGCCAGTAGAAAGTGCAGACACTGACAATGCAGCAATGTGTTTTTTTTCCCCCCTCCGCTGTTAAGTAAATGATTATGGAGAAAATAGGACAGATGCATTTTGAGCAGCTGCCAACCGACAGCTCCTTTGTGAGCGTCACCCTACTTTTCATTTCACTTTTAGTTTTAATGGTGTTCACTGTACAAAATGTTGAAATCAGAATGCATGCACTGCGGCCTAGAGCGCTTGGCTCTGTATCTTACAAGCTTACAAACTACAGTGGGGAAATCTTGGGCATCCCATGGTAAAAAACAAACATTAAAAGAAAACCAGTGTTTTTTTTTTGTTGTTTTTTTTAACAGCCCTCCCTGAATAAAATTAACTCAGTGTCACTGCTGACTGTTGCTGGCTCGCAATATGTTGCTGCTATGCAACAGCAGGGAAAGGGGAAAACTGGAAACACGTGATGTATTATCCAAAAAAGCAACACTGATGAGATATTTGCTCGCAAACAACTAAAAAAAACCCAGCTTCAAAACACCACCAGGTAGAAACAACATCTCAGACCATTGCAGTAAAAGTTAAACATTATAAGCTTGTTTTGTTTCCTGCATTCAACTCATTTCTCCTATGCCATCCACCTACTGCCTGTGACCTCAGTGTTCCCCTGTTCCTCCAGCTAATTCAACAACTCACACTAATAAATATGAAAGCCTGTGAAAGCATATTGGAATTGTAAACATCATTTCGAGTACATGAAAACATTCTGTCATGTTTCTTTACATGTTCAGTATCCATGCTACCTGCAACTTTGTGCAACTTCCACTGAAGACACAATTATCAACCAATGTGTGTCATGCACCAAACAGCCCCATCTGCACACCGGTAGGGTTAATGTCTTATTTGATTATGAACAAAGGTGACCTTATCCTGTGATCAAACAACAGGAAATCTATAAAGGAAATAAATAATTAAACACACCATAGCCTTGTTGGAGATGACGGCTGTGTCAACACCCTGTCACAGTCTGCAAAAGTAAACAGGGTACAAGAGATGGGCGTTATTATCCATAGGTTTTATCAGTTATTAGTTCGCAGTCATGTGATAAGACCATACTGATGGCTTCATTAACACAAAAGCCACAGTCAAAGGCAGATTAAAAAAAAAAAAAAAAAAATTCAACAAGGCGCCACTGTAAGAATACAGTATGTTTACATGGAGAGAGAATGAGGCATTAGGTCAGGGAGTTACTTGAAGAGACACATTGCAAAATCTTTACATGGTGCTTGCTCTTGAATGTAATCATTTGGCGTTAAAGCGTCACATACTGTTTAAATATTGATTTCTATTTTGTCTAAATGCTCAAATTTCTAGATGACATCAGGCTGTGTAAATGGAATACTGGGCGATATGTCAAGCTAACTCTGTCATTCTGCAGCAACACAGCATTATAAGCCCCTGAGTATTACCAAGGTTGTAATTTTTCACTTTGTATTCACTTCTGCTTCCTCAATCCTCCGACCACCTCCTTTGAGAAGCTGTATCTGGGTTGGGTCAGTGGCGGGGTCAAGCTCAGACTTGCACCGCACTATGATGTTCCAGATGGGAGCTAAAGTGACACTAATCCTGTGACAAACCCACTTGGCTTTATGCAGTAGACACACAAAACCGCAGTGGGAGGGAGACATCTGTAAGTGATCAACCAGAAAGCTACAGAGAGTTTCAATACCTCAGGTTACTTACAGTAGTTTTGATGTATCCAGTTGTCTGGCTTTTTGGGATAATAATGATTATACTTGATCAGTCCCTGCACCTCAGGGTGTTCAGAGGTCTGGCTGAACTGGTGGCACTTTAGTGTCATGTTCAAGGACACAGACCAGCTTGAAGCCCCAGTTCGCTGCATGATGACAGGCACCGTGCCAGAGTACCGTTCTCCCACAAGACTCCACAACTGGACTGAATGTCCTCATTGGCTCCCACATGAGGACTCACGCTATTCTAATAAGCTTAAAATGTTTTTGGCTCCTTTTCTTATTAACCTGTGTTTTGGGTGGATTTTGGTACATGTCAATTAAATAGCATCATATTCATCCTTTGGGCTTGGTGCTGCATCCGGGCTATTTAAAGACAATCAATGCATGTGCTTTATTTTTCTTTTTTTTCTTCTTCCTTGGTATTTTAAGACCTCCAAGAGGAGGAGCTCTGTGTAACTGCTACAGAGCTCTCCCAGCTGTACGGAAAGTAACCACATGTTGGCAGGGAGATACCGGAAGCTAGGCGATATTCCTTTCTAAATAAAGTTCTCTAGTTAAAAATGGTTACAGGGTAGTAAACTGTTTAAGTATTCAGACTGGATTTTCTATTTACACTCATCACACATGGAGTTCGACTCTATACATAGGAGAACAGGAGTCCACATGATGTTTCTATATGCTTCTGTAATGTCTCACACAAAGGGTAACGGTGTGAATGGATGAGAAACAAATCCATGAATTCAGTTTGAAGCGCTTCCTCATGCGCCCCCTCAGGGCTTTTATTCTGAAAGGCATCACCAGAACTCCCACTGTGTAATGTGGCTGCCTTGACACTACTTCCCTTCCCCTGCCGTCCACCTCTACAGCATGCAAATTACGGAGCAACTCCAATATATCACAGATTGGTTAAGTGCAGTGCGCGCGGCACGGCGCGAGTGGACCACACGGTGCGCGCATCTGTCACAGAGTGGACTTGGGAAACATGAAATGATAACTTATTTTTAATACCAGCAGTTTGATTTTGGCAGCTCGAACCTTCAACTTAATTCTAATAAACTGTGGGTGGCTGTGGGAAGAGGGCGACCCTGAACACCACCACCGACATCATCACCATCATCATCCCGGGACCGGCGACTCGCGATCCCCCTGGCGCAACGGAATAATTGGTATCCCCAGTGTTGTCGGTTGTGGGAGAGACAGCGGAGGACGGAGCAGGGGCACTGGCAGAGCCCGTGAAGTTTCCTGGCGTGTCAGCCCTGGCTGTTTAAGCAGCCCGCTAGAACCGGAGAGAAAGTGTTGGAGAGGTTGGCTCCTTCAATGCGTCGGTTCCCCCCGCATCCACTGATGGACTGAGCACGGTGCAATTTGGACTATAGCCCTTCCTCGATTTTTCATCAGTTCTAGTCGGTAAGTCACGAAGCAGGGTCACTAATGACTAGTGTGTATGCGTTTATACTTTAATGAGCTTAATTGGTTTATAGACCAGGTGGAGATGAAGGTTTCACTGCTGTGTTATAGGTGGCAAAGAAACCAGGTGTCCATTACGGGCAGGTTCCAACTAGCTCAAGTATGTTGGAGCAGTTGACCCTCTCCATATTTTACGCTCTTAAAACATACATGGAGAAAGAGCTCTCCTGTGATATGTGCAATATGTGCACTGCAGAGCTATTTATCACCACGATACAAAGTCCTGTGAAAAAGTGCCTGGACTTGACAGAGAGGAAAACATAGAGGGGACCGGTGAGTTTTCCTGAGGGGACTCCATTACCTCCAGCACACCTGGCTCTTTGCCACACGCAGTTACTGTATCCTACGGCACTGTGCAGGAGTATGGTAATCCAGTCTGATGTCCCCTTATAATGCTTTTTAACTACACACTGAAAATGCCTAATATCTTTGCTGTTATTGCCTTTTTTCTTTTCTTTTTTTAACTGCAGAAGCAACCCCCTGCACGGTGACAGATTTCAGTGCCTAATGGTTCCTCTTTTTTGCTGTGTGGCCACAGCTAAATAGGCCTATAGTTGTGGCGTTTGAATATTCATATTTACATGTTAATGGTCACAGGTATGTTTTTAATAAGGACGGCATTAAGACTTCTGATAAGACTCAGCC
Organism: Caranx ignobilis; assembly: GCA_021432705.1. Classification (NCBI taxonomy): domain Eukaryota; kingdom Metazoa; phylum Chordata; class Actinopteri; order Carangiformes; family Carangidae; genus Caranx; species Caranx ignobilis. Next base: position 22,319,922 of record MU269989.1, read on the forward strand.
AATCAGAAGGCAGGACATCTGCTTCATCACAGGGAAGATGTCCATTTCATCTCTGCTACAGTTGATCTCATTGGAACACATTAAGGAACACTTTTAATATTAACCACACATTTACTGCCTTACTATAAACCACAGCTGATTGAATGCATCCTCACTGCAATCAAGCTTCATTTAATAAGTTTGTACTTTGTCCGGCAGGATTGCGTTTCTTTTCTCCATTCAAGGGTGAGGTTATTGTCCCATTTAAGTACGAGTTAATGAAGGGAACAAGTGTCTCTAATTAGCTTTAAGTTGTGGATTGCGTAATTGAGTTTGGATCTCAATTTTTTGCCTGGATTAATCAGTGGTTAATCATTTAATAGATGTGTTTGAAGAGCTCCATACCATAAACATAGGCTGCTTAAGCCTAACGTGCCTGGATATCTTGGGATCAATTATTGATTGGTGGTTTTTTAAAGAGGCCTGAATCTACGTGGGGCAACTGAATAAATTGCACACACACACACACACACACACACACACAGGATATGCTGCTGTGTTCATATTCTGGCTTTGTCCCAGTATTTAACAAGACGTCTGCATGTGGTTATTTGAATTTAAATGAACAGGTATCACCAGTTTTTCATCAGCTTCACTGGTTCAGTACCAGTGATCATCCTACCACAGCAAATTGTTGACAGAAATGAGCATTTGTGTATATTTGGTGGTGCACTGGTTGTTAAGACTCAATTGAACAAATTGCATTGCATTGAGGGGAAAGATAAGTGTGTTTGTGTGTGTGTGTGTGTGTGTGTGTGTGTGTGTGTGTGTGTGTGAGAGTCGCATTGGTGTTTGTTGAAATGTGGAAATTGGTGGAAATTGGTGTGATTGTGTCTGCAGTTTTAGGACTATCAGCTCAGAGATAGAACAAGGGAGGGAGGCACTGAGAAACTTTATTAAAGCACACTTCTTTCCTGCAGATATATTGGAGAGCCTCTGCCTCTCTAAGACATGGAGAATAGAGGCAGTGCTAGCCCACAGAATATTGAACCACTCAAAAAAGGAGCAAGGGGGCAAGGGAGTTGAACTAGCTCTTGCCTCTTGAGTGGGCGGATGTCATAATTATCATTTCTCCAGGATTGCGGTGGAGGGCCGCGGGCAGTGGCAGAATCTCTGCAGATATGTGGGTGTAGTGGTGGTGTCGACCCTGTAGGGCAAGCCACATCACTTCCAATACAGAGGGAAAGGGGGACAAGTCCCACCATAATTGGTGCCTGGGAACACTGCAGGGCACTCTGGGAAGTTGATGGACGGTCAGAGTGAGTACATGTACATAAACAAGGCCGAGGACGAGCGAACACAAGGGCAACAAATACACACACACACACACACAGTCGCGCACATGCACACGGAAGCAATAGAGTGCAGGGAGCTCTAATCTGTGATCCCATGTCGGTCTGAAATGGAACAACCTCTGGCTGGATGCAACAAGTTTCACCGTCTCACATTCTCCATCTTAATCGCCTTCTCATTCTCTGTTTCAACCCTGGAGCAAAAGCAGCCTGACTTTAAGTATTGGTGGATGCACATAACTGTTTTTTTGGTTGGTGACCTCTAAAAAATAGGGAGGGAGGTGGAGAGGGTCTCCCTCTGCTGTTAAAGCAGGTCATTGGTATTTATGTTTCATGTTTTGCAGTGAAGTGGTGAAAATTGGAGTAAATGAGCAGGTTGGACTTGGTACTCTCTGTAAAACACATTCTATGTAATTGTCAGACAAGACACTCTGTATTATTAAAAGGAGCTCCTGCCTGTTTGTGCTTAGTCACTGCATGTTGTATTGCTGTTGTCTCGGAGTGTATTATCTCAAACAACTGGAAGAAGATAGCCTCTCTCAGTGAAAGCTCTTCTTGCTATAAACTGCTCTGTCAGGAGACATATAGGAGGGTGGGTGCTGCAGGCCAGTGGATCTCTTATTGGAGTCTGCTGAGTCAATGGAGTCCAGACAAAGTTTTTTCACTTACTTAAAAATTTTAGGGGCCTTAGTCCAAATGTAGAAACAACACTTTAAATCATTTTCAGCACAACAGATTCATGACTTTTTTAAGAAGCTGTGTTACTGATCAATGTTTCAAACTGACATCTTAGAAAAAATACTGATGCGCACTGCAACACGCTGTTGAAAACAGACATTCATGACAGGTGCTGAGTCTTGCATCTGTCTATCTATCTATCTTGTTTCAAGCCGTATGAATATTGAAAAACCTGCTGTTTGGAAAGCAGCACATGAAATATGATGGGCTGTGGTTAGCACTCTGATGAAATGCTCAGTGAGCAGATTATTTAGGACAATAAACAGCCCTCTGTCTTTGTTTGAAGTGCAACACTCCCTTCTGTTGCGTCAATGTCACTTGTGGTATGCACACGCTTCCTCTGCCAGACGTGCTGTACACGCTGTGTTGTGTGTAAATGCACTTAATCTTCAGTTTTTGTGTTATTGTTATGTGCATTTAAAGCTTACCTGGCAGTAATCCATCATAAAAAAAAACAAAAAACAAATAGGGAATTAGGTGTGCTAAGGCGTTCTCCTTGTTTTACTTTGAAGTTTCTCTTTCTTTCCTTTAACAGGTTTTAACAGGAGCTTTAGAATGCTGTCCAGCTTCTTTAAACTGCCCGCTGTGGCACTCCTGCTTAATTGGTCTTTAAAGGTCTTGTTCAGTAGGACAGTGCAGGTCAGCTCAAGTCTCTGTAGTTGTTAAGTCAGCAGACACTCAATTAACTCAGGCATGGTACCTGATCCAAAAAAAGAAAAGCAAGGACCAGGAAAAACACGAATCCTCTAACTAAATCTGCATTTAAGTTGCCATCATCACTGTCCAAACAAGACTTTTATGTTAAAGAAATACCTGTTTTATCAGCCTAACTCCCAGAGTGGGACTGCAGTACTGGTAAAGCATCACCCCCATGAACGGAGACTCAGACTCACAAGTAAAACCAAAACATTTGAGCTTTACACTGAAGATTTCACTCACAAAAGTCTTTGATGATTGTTTGTCACATGCTTCTTTTTGTTTGTCTGCAAATACTATTATATGCAAATAAGTGTACAGTAATTTGCACACTGGTTTGTGCAGGCTTGATACTTATCAGTCTTTCCATCTAACCAGCTTATCCTGTTGAGGGCCACTGAATGACGCTATGTTCCAGTTCACTGTGAATGTTTTCATGCCAGATGCTCAGTCTCAGGCTGTGTATTGTTTAAGCCTGCTCTGTCTCATACTTGTTATTTCCAGTGGTCATATACTGGATCCCCCTGAGGCACTTTGCATCAGTCTGCTCAGTGTTGGGTGGGTGGAGCACTAAGTTGTATAGGCACTGCATCTTAAAGCAACTTTACACTGATCCCAGTGTGACTCGGGAATGAATTATGGTCTGTCTAGTGAATAAACAGTGAGCACTGAGAAAGAATCAGAATACATGATCCAGCCAGCGACTTTCTGTCAGAGGTAAAACTTGCTCATGCACGTTTCCCAAACAAGACAGTCTTTGACTTTGTGGTAATCTTCTATCCTGGCATGACTTCTTTTTCCCCTCTATTCAAAATACGCTATGTTTTTACAAGGTTATCTTAAAGCTAATCCCCATGGATTAAAGTTAAGATGCCATTAATATGTTTGTTTATACATATTCTTTTCATTCTTTTCATGGACAAGGATGGGCTCAACTTACTCAAACATTCAAAGTCTTTTCAGTTTTCAAAAATGCACAACTATCTGACGGCACTTTAACAACAACAACAACACTCTTATATAGAGAATGTATAATACAATCACATATGTCATGTATGATTCCTCGAAAGTATATTTTCTAGTTGACTTCTGGCTTAATTGTCATTTTATCTGATACCATTCAGCTTTTACTGATGACAGCATCCACGAGCAGATGTGGTCATTAAACTAGCTAATGACTTTGTATTTGTTTGTCTAATTAGCAACCTCAGCAGGAACTGTAAGCAGCAGAATTCAAATAAACAAGGTATGGTCTGCCAAAAGCAAAGCACAAACACAAGAAATGCATCCATAACACTGTAATCTCATGAGTTTTAGAGCATCCATTACATGTCATTACATGTAATTGCATGAGAATGTGATAATGTTATTAACATCTTACAGTAGACCCAGTGTTTCCCTTCAGGTTTTTTCAGCAGTGGTGCTGGTGTCCATGAGGATGTGATGCAGGCCTGTTCATGCGAGACAGAATAGCTCCAAACTAAATGACCTTAGAATCATTATCATCATTATTGCTTCTCTTTCCTCCTTTACTTGCACCACTGGTCTTTTTTTCCTGGAGCACACTTAAGCACTTGGATAGGCAACATGTTACCAGCACTTTCATTTTTACTCCACTCTCTCTTTAAATATAAATGAACTAATAACTAAAATCAAGATGTAGCAATGCTGTAATCAATAACAGAGGGTCTTAATACAAGACACACTAGTACCAATGGCAGGCAGCTAATACTGTAAATCTGACTTCTATGAATATAGCTGATGTTACATAACACAAACACACATTAAAACCTTTCTTGGCCTTTTGTCGCTGCTGCATTTATTTGGATTTGATGTACTGGTGGGACTTAAAATGTCTCTTAGGTAATGTTGGGTGTTAAATGAAAATCCTTTGTAGCTTGCAATGTGAAAGTTTAGAGGCAGTGCTCATATTCTACCAATGTTTTACTCACATAACAATTAACATGCTTGTAGTTTGTTAATCGTTGTTTAATTTAGTGCAAGTCAGTGAAAGAGGAACTGTTTTATACTTTGATGTGGGTCATTTAGCTTTACAGAAGTTGGTTGTTCACAAAATGAGACTCATCTGAGGACAGCATGAACAGTGGTGCGATCGGCCTCATACTCCTGCTGTTCTGACACTAAAGAATGTTCTAGGCGCTGCCCTTTACATTGTTTATGCTCAGTAAGCAGGTCTGTCTACCTACAACGCGTGGCTCCTTTGAGACTGAAGCTTGTATATCAGAGAGCACATCTACACCTATTTATGGACTGAATCATAAGACTGTCATTACCATTACCCTGTGGCCCTTTTTGACTGAGGGGCGGGTGCTTCTTTTAAATGGCCAATTCAAGCAGCTGAGAACAGATAAAGACTGAGAGGACTTGAGATCACTCTGTATGACTTCCCAACTTTTTTTCTGGGGAAATAATTAACAACTTTACCGAATGAATTATTACCAAAATGATGTTACTCTGCAACAACCCTCTGCAAAAATGCATTATTTTTTTTCTGCTGTAAATTGGCTTCTCTTGTGATGTGCCAGACTTTCCAGATACAGCTGCCTCTGTATTGAGTATGCTGAATGAATTTATCTACAATTCACCAGTCCTGCTGGGCCCTGGTGAGTCACTGCTGAATAGAATGTGCCCCTTTTTCAGGGGACAATAATGCAGACAGAAGATATACATCTGTTTGGTGCAGATGTCTTTCCTTACCAAATGCACCTTGACGCCACTATACACTTGTGTAATCTGCCTGCTCATTTCTGGAGAACTAATTACTGCGCATTAGTTAAACAGACCATTTGAAATGCAAGCCTGCTAAATCACGCTTGCCAGGGGAGCTGAGCCACCCCCTCCCTCCACACACAGTCTTTGTGCTTCTATTATTAGTGCTATCATGCATATGTTCTCTATCAGAAATTAAGGCCCACCAGCAGAGAACAGTAAGTGAGGAGGCTATGCAATACACAAGGTAGGGAGAGAGTTTTTTTTTTCCTTTCTTTTCTTTTCTTTTTTTTTTTAACTCAGATAACACAGATATAATATATAAGGTTTCCATCTGCAAAGCAGTTTGGGCCCTACCACTTACACATTCCCTTATGATCAGCTGCCAGCTGTTAGAACGGCTGCATGACATGAGAAAGGACACAGCTGATCTCGCTTTTTAACAGGCCACTGATGATGTTTCTAAAGATGCAACCCTTGTCGCAGCCAGCAGAGCATGGGACATGATCCTCGCTCCCCTGGTCACCAAGGCTGTGTGCTTACAATGCTGCCAAAAGGATCTTTGTTTCTGCATGGTGGAGCAGTTGATGGAGGAAGCATAGGTTGCTAGAGCCTGACTGCTATCCAGGTGGGGAATGTGGGGTTGATTTAATAGTTTAAAGTGCACAGGTTTGGCCCAGTTGGTCTATTTGATGTTAGACTGTGTTTCCTCAAGCTGCTCAATATGTATTGATTTTGTGGATATCTCAAAGGAAAGCAGATAAATAGAAAAATATAGGGCACTTCAGGAACTTGAGAAAGTCTGTACTATCCCCGATATACATTAGGCTTGAATCCTGCCTCTGTGGTACAAGCACACACACTTTGTACCTACACTGAGATATAATTTGACATAAAGCGAGAGTTTCGCTAATGAATCTAAGAATAATGTTCAGTCTGAGAACATTTATACCCCTCTGGAGTCCAGACTCATTGTGTTTGATGCATGCTGTGGAGCACAGATTAAGTCTGCATTTTAGCTTTCCGATATGTAGGAAATACACCAGTATATGAACCACTAATTATATGATTCTGACAGGGAACCTCCAACTTAGGTGAATTAAAATGTACTCCTTCAACCTTGATATTGTCAAGATCCATAAATCACCGTGACTGCAGGTAGCCTAGCAATGAGGAGGACTGAGGTCATAAAATGCAAAGAGCTAAGGTGACCGTGAAGCCTTATAAAACAAGTTTTAACTACAAGAAAATTCAGGATTATCCACAAGATACCCACATGATATGTTGTAGCACAAATGTGGAGTGACTTTTATCAGTCTTGATGGAGTTGGGAGAATGGCTCTATCTGTCTGAGGCCACTAGGGATAACAAGCCTTTCATACTTGTACATCAAGTTGCCTCACGCTACAGAAAAAGGAATTAGGCTGCTGCCTTATGGGCTATTTGCAGTTCCAGCTTGCTTTACTTACTCTGACAGCGACGAGGACGGAACATGACTATAGCTGTTTTCATATTATCTAAAAATAATGTCCTAAACTGTCAGCTGCAAAGTGTGCACACTACTCACTACAGTTCAATTCCAGGTTTATGGTGCATTGTCACACACTGTGTCTGTATTGTGTGTGTCAATTCACTGCAAACTATGACAAATGGATGGAGGATAAAAATAAGCGGTAATGTGGCGCTCTGGCCGTTTGCTGCATGAAGCGTTCACAATCAATGGGAGAGACGGGAAGGTGTGCTTGGCGATATTCAGTAAAGATTACACGCTCAGTGAGATCCATAGCTTTCTGAATGTATAGTAGATAATGCTGTCTTCCTGAGTCAGACTCAGTTCAAGGTCAAGTGGATAGGAAAATGTGCAAGTACAGAGATGATATATACTTGTCAATGTCACAATGATTGTGATCTCGAGTAAGTGTTGCAGTGTCAAGTTTATCAGCAGAGGTTTGGCAACATGTCTAGCTCCATTGCTCATTCACACTACATAGACCAGCCGTGACAGTAAATCTAATGTCTCAGGCCTAATTATGCCTGTTGGTGGTGCACTGGTAGACAGCCAAGAAGAAAATGAAATTAAGTTTAGTGATGGAGTATGGTGCACCATTGTGGAGCCAAGGTGGTGAACCTCACTTCCTGTCTGTGTGTTGGATACGCTAGTGTATCCATGGCTGCAGGCCCTTTAGACCAACCAAATGTAAAATTTGTTAGTGATATGAAGGCTTATTTTTGTTTAGTCACTTCCTGTGACATTCTAATATCCCTGCCATCTCCTTAGCGTTGAGTGGGAGGAGAATGTTATGTGCATTGATCATTAGTGAATATATTTAAATCTGATCAATGTGGAAGCAGTTTCTCAGAGCGGCATTCTGCACTATTGGAGATGAATCTGAGACGTATCTGTGTGGCATATGAACATGTATATTCATGACTTATCTGGGAGAGAATGTCTGCTAGAATCATACAGGAGAAACTTTGTCACTGACATGATATTATCCTCATGAGGGGGTGCTGGAGGCATGTTCCTTGATGTTATGGAGCACATCACTGCACAGGAACAATACCAAATAAGGAGCTGGTCCAAATAAAGTGCGAATATGCTATTTATGGCTCTGCAAGTGGGCAAAGCCTGTTGTGTATGCAATAGTGCTTGAATTCTGTGATACATATCCCATTAATAGACTTTCTTCTTCACTTCTAAGTTGTCTCATTTAATGATGGACAATGAGTTGACTTCAACCACATGCATGATGGGAGAACTCATAGAGCTTCAGTAGATCTGTAATTGAATTGTCTGAACAGCTAGAGATGCTCATTTGAATCAGGAAAAGAGAGCGCAGTGAAAGGACTGGCACCGGAAGAACATTTCATCTCCCATGCCCGTCACGCTGAGTCCCATGCAACATTGATTGCCTGAAAAATGGATCAGTTAGACGAGTCTGTGTGAAATACAGAAGAAAGGGCGCACGTGGCTAATGCCTTTCCATATTTGCCCTCAGCAGTGTGTTATCATGCCACATGCGATAGCATCTGTTAATAGTCTTTGTTTCATTTCGAGTTGTCTTCCGAGCCATCGGGGTCACAGCCATGACCACTACCAGACTCCAGAACAAGCAAATGCAGAGACATAATGGAAAGGAAATAGCCAAAGATATTTTTGGACCCAGGTTGGAAAGGCAGTCTCAATGTTATCAATCTCAAAACAATACAAATTTAATAGCTTTGACAAATTATATTTTGGGGTTTCATTATATTCCTCTTACATTATCTTCCACTGATAAACATGGGTAATTGGAGCCCACAGACGACCAAAGCTCCCTATTTTCTGCCTATTATTCATTCAAGTTGGTCATTTCTTAGCTGCTGTGGTGTGTGGGAGGCTTTGGCGAAATGCAACTCCACATTTTATTATCTTTTCATGCATTTTATGATGGTACAATCTGCCTACATGCCTAATATAAAAAAGGTAGCAACATAACAGAAGGTAAAATGTTCCTTTTCTTACCATATCTGCATCTTTTTTGAAATGCATATAAATATTACATCAGAGGCCTCTGTGGTAACTGCTACCATATCTCTGACTGTGAGGATGTTTTAAAATGATATGACATGAAACATGTTCTTCCACATGAGTTACCTGAAGATTACTTGCTGCCATTTAAAGAAAATCCTTTGACACTCACATTTTATCTGCATAATTACTGGTTTTGTTAATGAGATGTAATGAGCTTCCATTTTGAAAGATTTTTCAATGATGGGTCTCTATTGTTGCATCGCACAGGCTGACTCCTAGCACTGGCTGTCCCTGGAGGCGAGAACATGGCAACTAATTATTCTGCTGTATTCTGTCTGATGTGAGTCCCTGTAGAAATTAGTGAAATTGATAATGAATGCATCTAGTTTGAACTTTTGTTAGACTCTTTCCGTAGATTATCAATGACTATTTATCTTCATATGGTAAGAGGAGTGCATTTGCATTAACATTATCAAATTTATATGACTCCCTCCATCCCTCCAATTCTTTTTGTTATGGTTGGTTTTTCACACGTCCGTGGAGTGAGGAGTGTGAGCCTGTGGCCGAAAATGCTGAATGACCTTGGGTCGTGTGCCTACATATTTCAAATCTGTGGGAGATAGTGTTGACTTGTATTACTATTTTTTTTTTTTCAACTTTGCTCAGCAGCATAAAAATGTATTGAGACACAGTGAGATGGGCAAAAAAAGGTGAAGGAGAAAGAGGAGACAACAGAGAAGTTATAACTTTCAAATTCAGTTTTTGTCTGTGGAGGTGAAGGCTCCTCTCTGACAGGTTTGCTCCTCCCCTTGTGTGTGTGTGTGTGTGTGTTGGTCCAGCCAGACTTTTCATCAGAGCCAACTGCAGTAATCAGATATATCTTTAACATTCAAGATTAGAATTTGAGAGGGATTGCATTCTGTATGCATTCAGTTTGAACTGGGTTTGCCTTGTCAAGTTAGAATGAAGCTTTCCAGATGCTAATCAGATTCGTTAACAAGAACAGCTGTGTCTTCCCCCCATATCTTATTGCTTTGAAGAATTCTGTTCATTAACAGTGGATATCTAGCTCTCCTTGATCATGGGAAGAGACATCTTCCCATGGCATCTCCACCAGTCCCCTGAGACTGATGTAGCCTTTGATCCATTGTGATTTTAGTCAAATTAATGTAATGGATTTCGATGTGGTGCTGAAGGCTCTTGTCATTAAATTCACATTTCAGCGTTTCCCTTGTCATTCAGCATTAAATCCTGCTTACAATGAAGTTTAAAGTCAGTTCATAGGAGCTTTGCTTCACTGCTTGGAGATCAGTTTGGAGCGGCACATTAACACAATCAGAATAACTGGGATGAGAAATCTGATTGATGACTTAAGGCTCGGTCCATATTGCAGTCGGTTCCCTTTCAGTCCAGTCGGGTGTGAGTTAATTGGCTGAACAATAAAGAGACATCCATTCATTTTCAGCCCTTTGTGTAAGATGCCAGTTATAAATTTAGCTGTGACTGTTTGAAAATGGACTGAAGTGACTTGTGCATTTGTATGAGTCACACTGAGTAAGGCTTTGTTCAGATGAGTCTGCATATAAAGGGCATAAAATCAGTCAAATGAGAAAGTCATCTTTAAAAATGTACCATTATCCCACTGTGAGTCACTGAAAAGAGATGCTGTCTTACTGTCATTGCTCAGGCTGTGAAATGTATTTACTCAATAGTAAAATTCAGGGTCCGGGTTGATACTGTGGATTCTGATGACTTTTTTATGTGGATTATAACGATTCCCATTAGCAGCTACACTTGGTTTAACTGCCATTCCTCAAGTCCACACAGGGCGGAGCATTACTAAGTAGTGTAAGGACACACAGCAGTAAAACATTCAGGAATAAAAGCAGGCATGATACTGATAACTTCATGAAGTGTGACTATTATTTTCACAGAATTAAAGAAGGGTAGAGTAGTAGACGTGAACACGGTTTGCCTTTTCCGTCATATATTTTTCATGTATTGTCACTATATAAAGACAAGTCTAGTCAAATGCTTTCACCCAACACGAGTATGACCTCCCTTCATGCATATAATGCACCCATAAATTTCATTTTACGCGATTACACTTTTACACATACACATACAACAAAAGTTCAAGTAATCTAACACATGAAAGTTGAATGACATTTGAATCATTGGGATTGAATAACACTCATTCATTCTCAGACATCTGAACAGAAGGGTTATTCAGGCCTATACGTTTAACTTGTGTCAAGCTTTGCATAACTTGTTCAACAATGTATACTTAATGTTCTTTTCTCTCTCCCCCCCATCCCCTCTGTCCATGCTTCTATCCTTTTTCCACAGATATCTCCAACGAAATGGTGCCCTGTATCATTTTCATCGCCTTGTTTGTCACTGCGGTGCAATCCCAAGATATCCATCCCTCACAGGCATCATCCTCTATTAGTGAGTCTTGTGACTCCTTGTGCTCCTGTGAGGGGAAGGATGGCATCCTTCATCTGAACTGTGAGGAGAGGAACATCAGCAAAATCTCCCAAATCAAAGTCGCGGCAGGTGTGCCCTTCCACCTGAACCTTTACAAAAATGACTTGGTTGAGCTGCGCGTTGAGGAAATGGAAGGGCTTAAAAATGCCCTTTCGCTGCACATTGGGGGTAATAGCATACAAGAGCTGGAACCAGGAGTCTTTAGCGCTCTGGGCTCACTCAAAAAACTCCACATAAATAGCAATTTCCTTGTCACTCTGAAAGAGGACACTTTTCAAGGCCTGGTGAATTTGGAGTTTCTCCAAGCTGACACAAATTTTATTCGGGTCATCGAGCCTGGGGCCTTCAACAAACTGATCCGCCTCAAGGTCCTAATCCTGAATGATAATTCCATTGAGTTTTTACCCAGCAACATTTTCCGCTTCGTGCCCCTCACGCACCTGGACCTGCGTGGCAACAAGCTCCAGACATTGCCATATGTGGGGTTTTTGGAGCACATCGGACGAATAATGGAGCTGCTGCTGGAGGACAACGACTGGGTCTGTGACTGCGACATTTTACATTTAAAAATCTGGATGGAGAACATGAGGGCCCAGTCTGCAATTGGGATGTGGTCTGCACCACACCGCATCACCTAAAGGGAACCATCCTGGCTAAAGTGAAGCGGGATGTTCTGTGCCCATCCCACGCAGACATTAACCTGGAAGAGCCATCAAAGTCACTGGATATGGTCGTCACCCCCTCATCCAAAGGGTCTCAGATTCCCAAGCTGGTCAACGCCAAAGATGACGCCAAGGTACCGACACCCTCTCACTTTCCTGGCAGCCCTTGTGTGGAACATTGTTCCTGTCACAATCACCCTGTGGCTGGGTTTTTGATGCATTGTCAGGACAGAGGGATTCAAAAGGTGTCAGATATCGGAATACTTCAGCAAAGCCCCACTAAACTGGTCATGACAGGAAATATGATTCAGAAACTCTTGAAGTATGATTTTGTTACATATGACAGTTTAGAATTGCTCAACCTGGCCAACAACAGAATTGATTACATTGATAATGAAACTTTCCTCAGCCTGAGCAGTTTGAAAAAACTGTATCTGAATGGGAACAGGATTGAAAAACTGTTTTCCACAATGTTTGTGGGGCTCCACAACCTTGAATACCTGTATCTGGAATACAACCTTATCAAAGAGATTGCCCCAGGCACATTTAATCCCCTGCCAAACCTGAAGCTGTTGTCATTAAATAACAACCTGCTCAGCTCTCTTCCTGCGCAGATATTCCGCAACGTTCCCCTCACCAAATTAAACCTGAGGAAAAATCTACTTATGCACCTGCCAGTGAGCAACGTGCTTGATCAACTCAACTCGCTGGAGCAGATTTATTTAGAGGACAACCCCTGGGACTGCAGCTGTGACTTGCTCAGCCTCAAACAATGGGTGGAGAAACTCGGAAAGGACACGGTGGTGGGCTCCATTTTGTGTCACACCCCAAAGAACGTGATGCAGGCCGAGCTGAGAAGTGTTCGTCACGAGACGCTATGTCCTGGTTTAGGGACCTACTACCCTCTGTCTCCAGGTGGGGAGGAGAGTGTGACAGTTACAGTGGGGCCTGACAACAGTGGGAAGGGTTTTTTCAGCCCACTCACAGACACTGTCCCACTCTCTGTGCTTATCTTGAGCCTTCTTGTTTTTGTCCTTATGATTATATTCTGCTCTGCGGGGCTGGTGGTGTTTGTGGTGCACCGTCGGCGGAGGAGGGCAAAGAAAAAAGCGGCAGAGGAACAGCCCAGAGAAAACACCAACAGTAGTCCCATCCACTTACATTACAGCATGTATGGGCAGAAAACTACACACCATACTCTGACCCAGAGAACGGGGTCTGCCACTCTGTATGAAGAGAGATCGCACAGCCCTATCGTTCAGATCTGCCGCAACCCCACCTACTGCTCCCAGCACAAGGAGCACGATGCAGATTTGGATTATAGCCTGGACGATCCCAGTGCTAAGCACCATCTCTGCCGGAGTATCATGGAGAAGGAGAACACATCTCCTCTCACAGGGAATCCCAGCTCAAAGTTCAGGCCCATGACTGGAGAGTGCCCCGCAGAGTTCGTCACTCTCGGGAATCCCAACTCCTTGTATAGGAACATACTGGAGAGGGAGAAGGAGCTGCAGCAGCTTGGAATAACAGAGTATCTTAGGAAAAACATGCCCCAGCTTCAGTCTGCTGTGGACATGCAGGTCCCGGGGCACCAGGAGGAGTTAAAGCTAATGGAGACAATTATGTACACAAGACCACGCAAGGTCATGCTTGAGCAAACTAAGAATGAGTACTTTGAACTGAAAGCTAACCTGCATACTGAGCCAGACTACTTGGAGGTTCTGGAGCATCAAACTGCATTTAACTGATCTGAAGGAACAGAAAGACAAAAAAAAAAAAAAGTATATTATGTTTTGAACCAAGTGCCTTGTCCTGTTTTCCCTCTTGTTCCACAGTGTGAAATATGTATCATGGGAACATCACTTTAAGTTTTACTGTAGCACAGAATGTAACTGGTTTATTTTTGTGACCTTGTATTTGTTGACAGCCATGTTATGTAGCTGGTGAACAGTGTCATATTTTTTTTGGCCAAATGTAATCTAAAGAAGCTGTCGCTGTCTGTTGAGCAGACCTGGGTTAAAAACCTCCTTTGAAATTCACTCAATCAGCTTTTTCCAATTGATTAAATTTCCATGGTGTTACTGCAGTCAAATGAATTGATCCATACAGAGCGTGCGGCACACACCCCCACATCTTACAGGATAAAGCAGATGTTTGGAAAGACGGGAGTGAATTTCAATCACCACTTGACCCAGAATTGCTGTTTAATCAGTCTATCCTGACTCTGGGTATGACCTGATTACACCCTCTGTCAACATAAGCCAGCTGGATTGCTGTAACCAGAATGCTCATTGTGCCGTAGAGTCAGCAAAATGCCAACATTGGAAAACCAGCGATAGGAGTAGGGTTCCATTGCTATTCTCCTGTCACTTCCTCTGATCGACCCATTACGCTGCACAGAGGCAGCCAACAGGGTCTTTATTTATTTTTGTATGCGCTGGTGATATTCACAGAAAGGATGTTATTTTTCTCTCAATCAGTAAATAGAGCACTTAAAGTACAGTATATAATACACAACTGTAATCTTGTAAAAATGCATTGCACTAATCCAATGCCATAAGATGGTGCATGACAATCAACAAAGTCCTGCTGATTTTTTTATTTTTATTTTTTTTATTTCAGCCAGAAAAAATTGAGCCACAAATGATGTGTGTGTGTGTGTGTGTGTGTGTGTGTGTGAGTATGTGAGTGAGATTGTGCTAAATGTCACTATTTTATGTCCAATAATAATGAAACAACATTCAGGAACAGTTGCTCCTTCCTCGTGCTGTCACTGGCTGATCTGGAACTGCTCTGAACTGATTGGAGGCGGAGCATATGAATCTATTAGCACATGAATGGTTACTGTCAAAGCAACATCACCCAACATGCACCTGCTGACAGACTTCAGCCAACTCCTCACTGTTTCTCAGCACGCATTAAAAAGCAGTGGACCGCTGGCAACTGATATTTCTTTTTTCTTGTTTTGTTTTGTTCTCTCACATTGTGGACATTGTCACTCTTCAGGATTTACACCACACAATCCATTCATATTCTTGGAAGGCGTAGTCAACTTTGAAACAGTTCATGTAAGCACACACTCTGTAGCTTTTCTACTTAACTAGATTTAATTATTTATTCTGTATATTTTGTATATACTTATGTTCCATTATATCTATGGTTTTTGTGTGCCTTCAGTGCTGTACAGAATATAAACAGAAGTTGTAAATGAGAAACAGGAAATAAAGAATTGCAATATTACATAAAGGTGGGAATGAATTTATGCTTTAAGTCTGTCCCCTAAATGACACACGGCTCAGCCTGACTGAAAAAGGAATGGCGGTACCAGTCCTCTGCAGTGGATATGTATGCTATATGTGCACACATGTACTTGTGTAAACACCATTTGGTTGTTTTCCTGCTGTGTGAATAATTCAGCCCCCCCGCAACGGCTCAAACCTAGTCCTTAATCACACAACAATGGCTGCAGGGGTTTTTTCACCAGCCGTGCCTTTCTGCATGACTTTCATTTCCTCCTTCTCTCTGGGGGAAACACTGGACCCTCTCTAATTCCTCCATTTTCTATCATAATTGATGTATCTGAAGGTCCTTTTGCAAGAACACACACGTAACATCTCAGCTTGAAGCAGCCAGGCAGGGAGATGCACACGTGCATCGCTCACATAGAAATATAGATAACCTACTGCAAACATGAACTTCAAATAAATAGAATCACTTATGAACTAAAGCTCACCAAGATGCCCATCTTATTGCTACAAAATGCACAGTTAAATCTGTAATAATGAAATAAGGGAACTCGCAACAATTCAAAGAAGAGCTAATGAAGTGTATAAGGTTAGTCCTGTTATGCTATGGCTCAGTTCGGGCAAAATCCTGTTTATATTTGAGCAGTGAAGACCGATTTGTGCCAAACTTGTATTAAGTCATTCAGTTTAGAGACTGTGTGACCCAGCCTCTTCATCCCACATGTCAAAAACAATTTGTACCTGTTTAAAAAGAGGCCTTATCTTAGATAGATAGATAGATAGATAGATAGATAGATAGATAGATAGATAGATAGATAGATAGATAGATAGATAGATGGCTATGCCAATAATTTCCTATCATATAGCATCCCCGTTGGGCTTTCTTGCGAACATCACAGGTTCCCCACATAGAGTAGAGTAGAGTATTTTTTTGCTGCATACATTTACACAATAATGAAGAAAAATGGCAGGACATTAGAGCTAAGTACCTCTTGTTTGGTATAAGCTATGGAAACCTTGCAGTGTAATGACTATGGATTTTCATGTTATGAAGCAGCTGCTGCAAAATAACACCATCCATTCACATGCTGATGTTCCAACTATGGAAAAGAGAAATTACATGGACACCATGTAATGATCCTAATTGTAGCATTCTGAAGGAGCACAAAAAGTCTAACGGCGCCTACTGATTAAAGGTAGACTATAAGCACGTTGTTAAACACACACACACAAAGCACACAGGCTGGAGTCAAACAAACTCACAGTCTTGAACTCAAACAATATCCAATAACCAACTGTGCCTATTTACAATTCATTTTGAACACTGCCTTTGTTTGTTTTGCACCACAGCTCGAGAAGAATCGTATCTTGTGACCTGAAATGTAATTGCCAGACACAAGAATAAGGTCTTTTTTTTTTTTTTTTACACACCAGCTCTCTAAAACAAACAGCAAACACACAAATAATTCTTTTGATACACCAAATAACACATTACATTATTGCAATATTAGTTTTTGTATTCCCCCATCAATGCAGGCAGCAGAGAGGACTTACTGGAGCATCCAGTGTCTCATTTGTACTGCAGATGATATATTAGCTTTATTAGCAGAATGCTTTCAAAGAGCGGCCTGAAAAATCTATATCATCTCACCCAGTTATTATTTTATAAAATGGTCTATCTGTTACATCGTCCTCCAACCACAAGCCATTAATATTCATATCTGCAAGCACAACAACAGAACATCTCTTCTGGGCATCGTTATCGATCCCTGTTTTGCATCCAAGAGCTTCACCAGGTTCTTTTATAGTAATCTGCAGTCAATTAAAGCCGCGCGCATTACATTATTCAGACTGCAAACCCTTTCTTGCCTTTCTAATTCCTCCTGGCATTTAATGAGCAGTGAGTGGCAGAGATGCAGAACAATGGCGCTGCTGGGTGTATAATTGCTGGGGGATAAAAATGGGGCTCAGTGCACGCATGAGGTGGGAAGATGCAGGTCTAAATTTGAATTCAGTTACAGCTCCTCAGGGGTGGATGAAGACTTCAAAATTAGGAACTTATAACAGTAGTGACCTACCTAGAATTAGTAATCTATTCTATTTGCTCTAAGTGAGTCAGATAAATCCCAAGCTCAGGTTCTATGAGAAGCAGCCCTGAAGTAAGCCTTATCTTCATGCAGGAGGGAATGTTCAGATGTAGTTAAAACCACACACTTATTAAACTCTCCCTGAAAGCTCTTCAAACAACATATTCAAACAACAAAACAGAAATAGAACATGGAGCCTTGGCCAGGCCATAAGTCTGAGACCAGTTCTTAAGACATTTTAGACTGGTCTGATACAGTGAGGCCAGTCAAATGCAAATGTAGATGTTTCCCAAAAATACGGATCGAGTCATTGAACGATTGAAACATTAGACGCCTTACCCCGAGGCTGACTCATGTCTGAGAACATTGTTACCATGGTAGTGATCAATGACATCTGTGCTGAATGGTAGCACTTCACACCTGAAGAACAGGAAGCTGTGGCTCATAATTTGTGGTTTGCTAACACTGTTATTAAGGCAGCAATGTGAATAACTGATTTTTGAGTGGTTGATTGATTTTTGTTAGTGTCTTTAAATGACACTGTAACTGTTGATTTATCCCAAAACAAAAACATTTTCTGCTAGAAATAGTTTGATGCTGTTCTTTGCTTGGCAAGAAATTAATGTATCACAGTCCGGTCTAAGAAAGTGAGGAACAAAACTGATCTGTGCTGCAGATGAATTCAGACATCTATCTTAAGACGTGGTCACAGTCTGCCTTTGTGAAAGTGGCCATGAGTGTCTTGTTGAAAAGAAACGATCTGGGAGCAACATCAGCTTCAATGTGTGAGAATCCAGTGTGGGTCAATAAACAACATTGCATGACACATCGTATCATCACCTGCCGGTATGGAGTGGGCTGTTAGTAGGAGTGGAGGTCACCCAGAACCGTGGCAGTGGCACTGCTGGCTGAAAAGTCTCACAAAGCGGTGACAGCACATGCTCCTTTGTCTGACTGCAGGAATGAAGAAGTATGACAGACCAGGAATATTTCTGTAACAGTCCTTTCAGCATCATCAGAGCTTCCAACAAGTGGCTCTCAACATAGCAAGGTATAAAATATTCAACAGACTCTGCTGTGACACAACGAGCTGCTTTAAAATTCTCTCCATAACATGTCTGTTGCATTATCACAGTCCTCCAGTGGTCACTTCCATTGACAGGGCATTATTTAGAATGAAGTGCACATCGATCAGTCTCCTCCTAAACATCCATCCAGCTTCTACACCTGAGTTTTATTATTCAGGGTAATGGTGTGGGGAGTTGTCCCAGCATGCAATGGGGCAGAGAAAGGCAGACACACATAAAATGCAAGTTTATGTAAAGTGATACAGAACATTAAGCATGTTAGAGCAGAAAAAAATTTGCATTAAGCCTATTGAAATGTCAGTTGATGCTGTAATCGCTGCCAAAGGTGTCTCTAATGTATTCCACACACATACATGTGTATGACTACTCATATTCCACTTGACTCAGTTAGATATTATCTGCACTTGGTTTCTCCTTATTTTCCACAGTGTGTGTTCAGGGCGCTGAAGTGACATTAAACCATATCATAAGTGTCCACATGCTGTGTGGTGTGTTCAGGAGCCATAACCATGAGGGGGGACTTTGTCTCTCTTTGTCAGTACAGCCCCACTTTCTGACTGAACTGTAGTCTGTTACACAGCTCTACCCCGGGGGCAATCTTATGATGCCGGCTGCCAAGCAGAGCAGCTTGCTATGAAGCCGTGGACATTGAGCCCCTATCCTGTTGTTCACTTGGCACACTGTTTAAACACAAAGCCGGTGACCCAATTTCTGCATCTGAACATCAGAAGTATTTAGTCATGGGATGTACCGTGCTGAATCTTTTGTTCAAACATCAGCCTCACAGGTATAGGGGATGAAAACCTGTTGTATTAAAGGGAGAAATCCACACGTTAAAACTGTCCTCTGACAATTTATTTTGGAAATTTCTAGTTGTGTTTTGCTGTTTGTTTGTTGTAGACATTACACTGAGGCATTTCCAGCGCATCTCCTGTGTCTCTTTCACTCTGCACCTCCATAAACCAGAATGCAATGCAGACATTGAGCTTTAAGTGTCTGGGTTCTTCCAGATATGGGAAAAATAATGCTCCTTTATAGACTTCATTAATATTTCTACATGCACAGATCACAGCTGGAAGATGAGGTATTTTCTCTGGCATTCTGGGAAATGCAGGAAATCATTACCTGGAGTAGAAACAACAGGGCACAGTGAGGAAAAAGTAGGTGCCAGACCAAACTAAATTACAGCACTTCATCATGGAAAAAAGCTGCTGGAACGTGTCAGAAATCCCAGTTTAATGATATATAACAGTGTTAAAGTATCTAAGGGAGGATTTCTCCTTTTAATGGAGTGTGTGCAGCATTTTATCAGGTATTACATACAGTACAGTGCAGAAAATGGATGGGGAGTGATAGAGTAAAATGGACGGTGTGAGCGAGTCCATAACCAATAGATGGATTAAATGGTGGGTGAGACTGGGACACATACAGAAATAGATTGTGTTTTATGAACACTATTGATTTGTTCTGTTCTCCACAAAAAAGCTTTTATTCAACTTAAATCCACTGGAGAACAAACACTCTTTTATGGAGTATAGTGCCTTTATAGAAAAGTGATTATCTCTTATTGATTGTCCTTGTTGGTCATACAGCAAGTGGTGCAGATGGTGGACTGCATTAGACAAGCTTTGAAACCAAATAACCTTCAAAAACAGAGCGTGTCCCTGTACTGGCAGCCTGCTGTGGGTCTATATGATGTCTTCACATTTAAATGAAGCCTTGTGAGTAAAATGCAGCACCACATCAGGATGTAATTTTAATCTGAAAGCATGCCACATGTCAGGGCTTGTTTTCCTGATCAAAATCATGAGAACTTCAAAGGCAAAATACAACAAAAAACTTAAAATCAAAAGATATTTTTCTCTAACATTAAACATTTAACACTAAATAAACACAATGAATATTTAGAACTGATCTGTTGTTGACCTCTTTTGAAGATGTGTTTCCTGTAACCTGTTTCATAATAAAAGCCACACAACTGAGTGCTTTATTGGTAACTTGCAGAAGTAGGACATGTTTGTTTGTTTGCATTAGTAGCATCACTGGATTAAACACACCTGTATGTATATGTGTGTAGGCAATCTAAATGTTAGCCACCATTACTAACTAGCTCTTACATGAAGATTACTGACCAGAAAAAGCATTAAACTAAGTTTGATTTCATTGAAATTCATGACACTAAGAAATAAAAATGTGTGTATAGAGTAGACAGAACAGACAACAGACCCTCACCCTAAACCAATCTCAGAGGTAAAACAACTAGAACTGTGTGTTCATCTAGGACCACCTTGTTCTGAGCAAACTGTGGGTTGAGAAAATAGGTTCTAACTTTAGAAAGTATCATTTCAACCCTGTGGCCTCAAAAACTTCTGCTCGAATACTCTGTCAATGTGTTTGTGCAGTGGCTTGCACAGAAGCCCTTTACCATTTCAGCATGTGCCTCCTACTCCCCAGTGAAAACATCAGTGGCAGATGCTGAATGTCTATGATAGTCTCTCAGGGGTGTGTAAAGCACTTTTGAAAATCAAAACTGCTTAATATTTTGCACAACAAATTCTTGTTTCAAATCTTAAGTGTAAAAGGCTACATGAACTTTGTTCACAGTTAATCTGTACTGTTTGACTGTTCATTCAGCCCCAAGCACACAGCAGGCAGCAACTGACACAGATGTAACACATGTGAGAAATCACATATGACCCTGCTTTTGATCACATATAAATCTACTGCCTGCACAGTATAATGCTAAAGAAATAAATAAAGCATAGCTCAGTGGGCTAGAGTCCAGGAGTGCCTTATTCCCTCTCTATGGATTCATTGAATTGAATTTTGCAGGCGAGAAAAAGTCTACTCATGCACACTTAATATGCACACAGTATGTATGTGCATCTCCCATAAGAGAATAGTCTTTGTTACATCTTGGAAACGCAGCAAAAGGCCATTGAGCATGAAGTGAGGTCGGGTGTGACATGACCGTCTGTGATGTAGAAGAAAGAAGGAACAACGCCCTAAAAGACAGAAAGAGTCACAAGTCACACTTGTGCTCCCTCGTTTGATGAAAACCTCCTCATGTGATCACACTGCAGAAATATGAGATGGTAGCCCAAAGTGTTTCTAATAATATTACAGGCTAATGACCCATTTCGGAAAAAGCGTTCGGCCCGGCCCACTTTGGAACACTGAACGGGATCACTGATGGGCTTTCATGGCTCCAGAAGACGCGCAGGCAGAGAAGCACAAGCCATCCGTTCCTTCCTCTGCTGAATGATGGTGCAATTAAATGTTTCATAGTGTGCCAGCGTCAGTACTACCACTGCAGTGGCTCCCAGCTATCTTGTTCTTCTTCCTCAAAGAGCTGTCATGCAAAGCACAAAGAGATGAGATGCAAGTCTCTTTTTTTATTTTTATTTTTTTTGTTTTCTTCGCTTTGCCTCATTTTTTTAACTTTGTGTAACTCTTCCTTCCTCTCCTCCTCTTTCTCTACATCCCAGAAGTGCATCTACATCATTTCAAGTAGAGGTAAACTTTAAACCTTTGCCCTCTGTGTGATCTCAATGCAATGCATGATGTATATAATCCCATTTTGCTTCATTTCTGTTGCACATTCTTTAAAGTGTGGATATGAAGACCCACAAGGAGGACAAGGACATATATAGACCCAATCACAGGACCTTTATATATATATATATATATATATATATATATGTGCTGCAGGAATGTGTTACACATAAGTCATGTCATGTCAGCAGGCACTTCTAGAGCCTAAATGAACTGAAGTATACTGCTCATTCATGCTGACAGGATGTTGTTATTCATATTCTGATAACAGGCCTGCATCTGACAGCCAGGCCATGTCATGTCATTAGGATTAGTGCCATTCTGAGGTGTTGTATATTTGGCCTGCAGCAGGAAGGGGGGGCGAGTATGGCTGAAAAAAATGAAGTGAGCTCTGCTTTTAATTCCTTCTGCAAAAAAAAAAAAAATCTGTTCTGTATCTGTATCTGTTACACAGTCCCAGAGCTGATAATCCACCAACATCCACGATGTGGTATGAAGTTCTGCAGTATCAGGGTGAGGCACATCTGATTCTCAGGCTTTCAAAAAAAAAACAGTCACAATTGGCAGCCCTAGAAAGGAAGTGATGTACATCTGGCCAGCTGATTCTTCCGTTTGAAGTGCGGCCTGATGGGAAAGCAAACTAAGTGTCTGCTTTGGGCTCCAGGGCCACTGGAGCATTCCCAAATGAACAAATTAAAACTGTCTGTCAGTTAATCTGTTCATGTTTTGTCATGGTTTTGCTGCACTAAGTATTTAATAATGGCTATAAAAAAAAAGGGTATTATGGATGGTCTGTGTGATCATACGAGGCACAAAATGAGTTGGGGCCACTTGGGGCCCCTAAAAGGCATTGGCCTTAGTTTTGGACTGTGGGCTCCAGGTAGCTTTGGTGTCATGATCTCATCATCTCCCACCATCTCTCACAGTTTCTTTCAATAAAAATGATTATATAAACACAGCTAGAGGCTGACCTGAGGATCCAGATCTGCTCTAAAATGCACCATCCCTCCATCAAATTCATTGCAAATCACTTTTCCACTGTTTGTGTAATCAAGCAGACACAGAACATCCTTGGCTGAGGGAATAAATTAAAATGAACTAAAATACATATTTTAAAAAATCCAGTAGATTAATGTTTAAATCATCTCTAAAATGGTCAATAAACTATGAAAATGTTGCCATGGTGAAATTAAGAAGCTGATATTGTCATCAGCCTTTAACATCTGTCTATTTTTGCATCTTCCTAAAAACTACTCCTTAAAAAAACAAACAAACACTTGTTCATGTTTTCAGAAAATTGAAGTGACACATGTAAAGTTTTGGAGATGCAAATCAACAGACCCGTCCCAGATGATGGTCCACTCTGCACATGAATCAGATGTGACTCATGGGTCACATCCCCCCGAGTTGTCTGGAGTCCTCCACCTCCTCCTACTCCAGTCTCAGACACACACTTCCACTGTGTGTGTGTGTGTGTGTGTGAGGCTCAGGACCATCCCCTGGTGAAATCACTAAGTCCCTGAAGTCTCTTCTGTGGATTTTTGAAGCCTCTTATTTGGAATTATAGCCGGTCCTTAATCTTGTGGATTTAAGAGAAGCGGATTGCTCTCAAAGAAAAGGAAAATATACTTAACAAAACCCTAAAGGAAAAAAACCTAAAACTGACAATTAAAAAGTGAGCTAGTCCTTTAAGATTAAGAAGATCACGACACAGCAATCAGGTTAATAATCTCTCAGTCATTTTGAGCTCATTGTTCTTTATCTCTGGAGTCATATACTCTGATATGTGCAGGAACAGCTGATGCTTCAGAACAAGTCGTCCATGAGGCTTTCACCTGCCATCTTTGAACTTTAACTGCTTTCATCTCTTCTCTTAAGAGTGTGAATCTAGCATGCACTTACAGTGAATCATAGAATTTGCTTTTTTCCAACTTCAACAAACTTTAAATCCACATAAAATTAAAAAAAATAAAACGTGAGCATCCTTAGCTGTGGGCTCCATGTGTTCCTCCTGTTACATCCTTGACGTTAGAAGTCAAACAATTAAGTCATCCTTCACCCATAGGCCTGTGTTGTATAGAGGCTGTGAGCATACACAAACACACATTCGGATTCCTCCACATGGAAAAGGCACCATTGTAAGATCTAGGACATATTAAATATTTATTCCTACTGTGCTTTTAAAATCCACGTGAAAAATAATAATAATCATAAAAAACACTAATTAGCAGTAGTTTTCATGCAGAACTATACAGCACAAGTTGTTCCATATTTAACACACACACACACACACACACACACACACATTCAGATGATTTTTAATCCCCCCTCTTGGGTTTCAGGATGTAATCAGGGACAGTTTTATATGGTGCAGTGACTGTTGTCGCAGCACTTGTGATAAATGTCAGTGGTGGGAGAGCACAGTAAATACTGACGGCTTAGGACTGGGAAGCACACACACATAAACACACACAAGCAGGCACACACATAATCAAGAAGATGAAGAGGGTGATTGGTTTAGTTTATGGCATTGTTGCTCACCTGAAACTGAGACCTATGTACATTTACTGTGGATTTGCATATACACAATGGACACATAAAAACCACTCACAGACACACACACACACACATACACAAAGTCCCAGCTTGTTGAGGAATGATTTGCCGGGACGACACACTGCATGGGCCAGTACACATGGCTGCATGTAGTAGGAATGGGGATACGGGCGTGTGTGTGTGTATATGTGTGTGTGTGTGTGTGTGTGTGTGTGTAGTCCCCCAGAGCTTGCCGTTTCCATGCTTAGTGAAGCCAGCATGTGCTTTTCAATACCACCCACTGCAAAGCTCACAGCCCGGGCTAATTTGTTCCTGATGACAACATCACACACTCCTACATGCCCACGTTCACAAACACACACACTTTGCCAGGCCTGTTGGCGTTTCCATGTATTAGCGTGTCTTCATCATCATCATGTGCTTACGCCATGTGTGCATAGAAAGTATAAATTTCCGGTCAAACTCGACTTCTTTAGCTGCTGCAGATCGATACTTAACATAAATTTAGAACTCCTACCTCCGCAAATGATCTGTGAGACACAAAGCACACGTTGCATGCAGACCCGACCCTCCCCAACAATGCACACACGCAGATGTGAGTGTATCTGACATGGTGAATCATGCCCAAATCCCCTGGAGCTTTTTTTTTTTTTTCTTTTTTTGTGGGGTATATGATGTGCTCATGGGGTGAAGAGGACACCACTCAAGCTTTTGACACTGCACTGTCATCCACCCTGTTGCTAGTGAGCTCCAGCTCCAGTCATAACCACTGTGAGCCAGGTCACTCGCTTCAGCAGGTGTCCCCCCTTCACCTTCACACACACACACACACACACACACACACA
The DNA here is from genome assembly GCA_021432705.1 of Caranx ignobilis. NCBI lineage: Eukaryota > Metazoa > Chordata > Actinopteri > Carangiformes > Carangidae > Caranx > Caranx ignobilis. Next base: position 22,345,459 of record MU269989.1, read on the forward strand.
CACACACACAAACATCCAAAAGGTGCACAAGCATATGGGGATTTGTGTAAGGCGATACACACTTCTTCTCGGCAGGAGCTCGAGCCTGCTGTCAGTTTGGTGAAAAGAGGCAGCAAGTCCCCTGGAGTTTGGCCTATTCTTCTCCTCTCTTCTCCTAGATTCTCTGAAATTCTCTTCACCTCTCTCCCTCCGTCTCTCTCTTTCACACACACATTCTCAATCCTGCTCTCTCGATTGCAGTTCTCCACCCTTAAACAACCAACCCTGCTCTCTCTCACTTTCACGAAATGCAGCGACATACCACTATCTGTCTTGTGCTTCTTCAACTTACGAGCATTCTCACATGCAGCTTCCTCTTCATCTCCTTTTTTTTTTTCTGCAGCATCAGCCTCAGGCTATTTTTAGCTGCCTTGCTGCACCTACACGACTGAGCCAGAGCCTCCTCCAAACTTTAACCGGAATCTGATTACGTGGTGTGCATCACCCTCGGAAAGTTAGACGAAGGAGAGGAAATCTCCAAAGATCAGATCTCTTTTATACTTTGGGCTTATGTAGCAGACCCAAATCCTGAGGGAGATAATAGGGATGTGACTGCAGTGTCTCTGTGTTCTCCAGGTCTCCCCTTATTTGGCTCAAGCTTGTTTTCTTTTGTGCACGAAGACACCGAAATCACTCAGGCATTTAAACTATGTCCTCTCAGCTCTTTGCTGTCAATCACTAATAGAGAGTGTACTTGTTCACCCAGAGGGGATTTTTCTCTCTTTCTTTTTTTTTTTTTTTTTTTTTTTTTTTAGAAAGACTCTCTTTCTCTTAGTTCGAGTTTTTATGACATACCTAGACATGGGTGTTTTTGACATGCCTTGCAGGGGTGCAGCACCTGGGGATATAAATGAGAGGATGACATTTGGTTTCATTCTCACTTTTGTTTAATGTTCTCTCCATCTTCAGCATTACATTTTTTTGTTTGTTTGTTAGATTTTTTGGTTTCTTGTGGATAGGCTGACCTCATATGCCAAAGTGGCACACATGCATTCATTTGCATTGGCTGATTTGAAATGAATGAATCCACTGACTCGGAATCACAAACACCAACAGAGTGCACAAACACAAACGTGCAAAAGAAAAACAAAAAAAAAAAACAAAACGTGTATCACATGACACACATTCTGGTCATTCCGCACCTGGAAGCTAAATGTGTTTTTGAAGCAGTTTTGGTTGGGAGGAATCGAGCCTGACAGCATACCACCCTGGTTAGGAACATAACTCTTTCTCTTTGGGTAGGGTGATGTGATGTAAAATGTGTCAGCTGTAGCGGCTGGGTTAATTTTCCACAGGTGTGACTCAAATGACAAAAGCAGCTGCCATTTTGGAGCAAATCAAAGCACATCACCGCCGAGGGGAAACCTCATACATTGCTTAGGGGCTTTCAAATGTATGGATTTCATGATTTCATTTCATGAGCTAATTGTTTATTACAGCACAGCGTGTCGTCTCAAAAATAAGTCACTACTGCAGCAGTGTACAAATAGCATCAGTCTTTAAAAGGTTACCGATATGGCCTTCTTTCTCACTTTTGTTTCACAAAAGTAAAACTGAAAAAAGTTACCTGCTAATAGCTATTAGCATACATATTACCTCTTACAACCAGAGAGCTCCATGCTAAATCTAACATTGAGAAACAAATAGAGGTTATGAGCTTCTTAATCAGGAAACCAATGAACTTGAATTCATAGCTTGCGAGCAAAATGCATCTTTAAGCAGTTTGATTGTGAACATAAGTGATGGATGAGCTGATAAAAAGGGCCGGCATTACATCCCAATGACCGAGATATTGCCTGGAAAAAAAGTCATCTCTGGGTAACGGCTGAGGGGATGGGGAGATTCACGCTTAATGGCTGTTTTCAAGAGCAGTGCGGAACATGTAAAAACAAGCTTAGTTTCTACCTTTTTTTTCTGTCATGTTCTGAATGACTTTGCAGTTCAGCACAAAGGCACAGGGAGGGTTACATATATTCAAAGTTTATTATAGGCTGCATAACATGGGCTACAGGTAAGGAGCAGTCACTGTGACTTCAGGGCAGCTTTGTGCTAAATCATGGATAAAATATGGAATACAGTGACAAGCCCCATTCCCTTTTGTGTCAAGATAATGAGACACTACAAGGTTATGCATAGGATTACTTTAATAACATCAGATAAGTTTTCATTATTTGGTCTCTGCATAAAGCCGGGATGTCCATATAGGGGCTTTTTAGTGTGATGCTCTAGTTTGTCTGTCAAGGGCAACAAAACTTTGTCCTGGTGCCTGAAAATGTCAGCTGTCAATTACAGACAAATGAATGAAATATTGGAGTTACTGGGTTTCCTCGCTGTGCACTCAGTCATAAACTGAGATGAGGGGAGAGAGAAGAGGCCAGATGCAATGTAATATATACAATTAAGAGTTTCACCGTTCAGTGCAACAATGTGAAATGAAAGATTTAATGTGATCGCAAAAGTGTGTGAGGCACGGAGTCCTGGTCAGGGACAATAATGTTCAGCCTCTGAGTCGGTGCTTATTTCACGACTCAGCCGCTCTTTTTAGCCATCACCTGTTCGAACACAAGCACTGTTATTTTCATCAACAAATGTGTCTGAACGGGCATACAGGCTTACATAACACCTCAGTCACAGGTGTTATTGTCTATTTTTAATTTCTCATTATGTTTTCTAATAACAGGAGTGAATGTGCCCACTGAATTTAATCCACATGGTGTGTAATTTATATCATATCCACCCACAGACAACGAGTGATAGAAGTATTGAAAGAAATTCTAACTTTTAGTCTTTTTCCTGTTTTTTTTTTTTCTTATTACAATGAATATGTGAACAAGTGTATTATGGGAATAATGACTGGAGGGGGAGGGACCTCTAGACACATCCCACGCACAGCTCCAAGTTAGACAATCTAATAAAAATCAATAATAATCATAAAAGAGCAAGTGCACCAGCAGAGGATATCTTATCCTCTACTTCAGGTTGGATTTATTGGGGGGGGGGGGGGGGTCTTTCTAAAGTATGTCTTCTTGTATCCGGTGCCTGTCCTGTTTGACTTTGGTGCAGAAATTGAGTCTCATGCATGAATTGTAGATGCTACAACACTCGACAGCTGCTGCTGGAAAATGCCACCTCAGTGGTTACTGCAGCTATTCCAAAATGTCAACTGTCACATCGGTGCAGGTTTTGTCACAGTCTGAGCCACTTTACACTGTTTGTCCCCAAATTAGTGTGTAATACACACGACGCTTAGTTAGGATTTTATATTTATTTTTCTACACTTCTGTGGATAAAATGGAGTGCCCTGTTTTAGAAGAGAGCCTTGACGGGAAAATATGGATGTGGTAAAGTTTGTTAGGTTGTATTATTCCCTCACAGAAACTTGCAGGTGTCAGGTGATTGTCAGTGAGCAACGTAACTTAATGCTGCACTAATATGAAGACACTCAGCTGTGACACAATGAAGCAACGATTAAGCCAACTCTGACAAAACCTGAAATTGAGTCTTTGTGTTTACTATGATGGATTACCTTGTTGGAGCTGTGGCAATTTTCAAGTTGTTTCAAGTATAGAATTGAGTGGCAGCAAATAGCTTCTTCTGAGGGGACGAAAAAAAAGCTTTGATATGTGGGGGGAAAAATCCTTTAAGCCTGCAGAGTCAATGATTGATTTTTTTTTTTCTTTCTTAATTCCATGCTTTGTGCCTCAGAGAGGCTACATCCTACAGTCACAGGCTAACGATTTGGATTCAGCAGAACTAAAAAGTCTAAAAATTGAGGCCATATGTATTGATGGACACTATTACTCCCTGAAGGAGTCTTCAAAGAGTGGGCTAAAATGAGAGCAGGATAAACTAAAGGAGTGATTACCATTTGATTCAAGACCTCATGCAGATGCTGAGGCCTCACTCCAGGAAGAAGATGCTCACTGTCCAAGACGACAGCCCCTTCAGCCACAATAGTCTCTGGAGTGTGATTATTATAATAAAAAGACTGTCTGAGGACCCAGTGTTTCCTGCTTCTCCTTCATTTCCCCACCCTATCAGCTGACAGAGCAGTGTGGCTTGAAACCAGATAATCAGTGACTCCTGAAGGGGTGGGTGGGTGGAGTGGGGGCTCTTGACAACATCTGCTGATACCGAGGTTCAACGCGGACCACTTCCTCCTCCTGATGAAACTGTCTCAGGGGTGCACCCAGGCAGAAAATGGCTGAAATATTTTCAGTATTTTGCTTGAGCATGACAGCCGTTCTTTTTATGGATCACTGTTTCAGGACATAAACTTCTCCAGCTCTTGTTATCTATCATGTGTTTTTCTTTTTTTTTCTCCAACTGAAACTTCACTCAGGAGTTACTATTATGATTTAGATTTGTCACAGTACACAGAACAGGACACTGAGCAGGTTTTGAAAGCCTAAAACTTCACCAGCTGCTGCAGAGAAGAAGAAGAAGAAGAAGAAGAAGAAGAAGAAGAAGAAGAAGAAGAAGAAGAAGAAGAAAAGAGCTGAGGATGATTGATGAGGAAAACATCTAGTTGTAGGTATTGATCAGCCCTCAGACATAACAATGTTCATTTGTTTCCCATCTGCCACAATGGCTAAAGGCCACTCGCCAGCTGTCTTAACAGGTTGCCAGGTCCTGGTTCAGTGTTAAACAAAGGAAAAAAAAAGGTGTGTTTATCTGGAGGAAAAACACTCAGACTTAGTGCTTTCTCATGATTAGAATGTGTAAAGAGCAGAAAAGGTGGAGTGATATCTTCTGAGAAGAACAAACTTTTTACGTATGCTGTTTTTCCTGTTCAATGTTAAACACTGTGCTCTTTGTTCAACAGGATCATGCTGAAGTGCTACTGTATAGACCGCTAGGCATTGAGCTCTTTTTACCCCTTTTGTGTGTTTCCTATATGTGTGTGTGTGTGTGTGTGTGTGTGGGGTGGAAAGTTCAACAGTAGCGTAGCAATGACGTGTCACTCACTAATAGAAGCTCTCAAGCATGCTCATCATCCACAGGAGAAATAAAGTGTGAATTGTGCAAACTCAGGCCATCAACCATTAACATGTGATTCACACAATCTGCTGTAGGCTACAGAGAAGGACTGAGAGTGAGAGTGATAAACCCTAAGGGGGAGGAGGGGGGGAGAGAGGGAAGGAATGTGGTTGAACAGGGCTGCCATACAGAGTTCAGGTTCAGTATGTTAAATAAAAGTACATCTTTAAAGCTTTCATTCAATTCAGTATTTACATGCTGGATGCACTGTGCACTAATGGTATTCCAGTGATCACGGATACTTCCTCAGCCAAGATCTTTAATGCAGAATGGAATATCAGATGCAGACGGTGACAGATTGTTGGATACCGCGCGTCATGAATAGGAATGCGTCCTGCCAATCACACAGTTAGCTTGTTAGCTTGTCCCTAACTGATTGATTCCATTAAAGTCCTCCCATACACAACCCTTGCTTCCCAAGATTGCAATTTACTGCATCGGCAGCTGCAAACATCTCCCATATGAAGAGGGGGGAAAGATTCCTGGTCCTTCAGCAAAAAACTTAAATACTGATGATGCATGTGCCAAAAAGCACAACCTAATCCAAGAAATAAACTGGCCAGACTCCATTTTGAAAAAAAAAAAAGAAAAAAGAGAGATAAATCTACATTTTTCACAGGACGCTGAAATAGCTACTTTACCTTCATATCTTTGGCTTTATTTTCCTTGTGAGGACACACAAGAATGAGAAAAAAGAAGCCTCCGTCAGCTTGCCGCTTTCATCCAAGTCAAAATTATCGGACTGAACTGCATTGAATTATCATTGGAGCTGCACCGCTAATGACTCAGGCTCTCACGCTTCCCGAAAAGGAACTGGGGAAAAGAAAAAGAAAAAAAAAGACTCCAGTAGTGAAATAACATGCTAAAAGAGCTCATTACTATCTCCACTCCTTCTACTGTACATCTAGCTATCATTAAGCCTGTATTTTGGATATAATGACCTTGTGTTGTTATATGGCTGTCATGGGTTATATCAGTAATGGTCCTCAAGCCACTGTCTCTCACTGTTGCTAAAAAGCAACACAAGCTAAGGACACACACACACACATACACACTAAGTCGGTGACAGAATTTTTCCCCGGCCATCCCCGAAGGACTGGAGAACCACTGGCCAAGTAGTGCTGTTTCGACACCTTGTCACAACCCTTGGTCTGAGTGGTCTGAATTGTGTATATATGTGTATGAGTGTGTGTGTGTGTCATCGCCTCTGACGTGTCCACATAGCCAGCCATATCGATGTGACATAGCAAAGTGCTAGAGCTGATTGCGGGTGTATCGCTAACAGGGTGTTTGACGGCGGCGAGCGTGCCATAGAGAAGGTCATTTACATCAAGTTGTGCTTGATGTAAATTGGACCATTTTCAATTGGCTATTAGATAACTCAGTTACATCACTGCTTCAGTGGGATCTATTTCCCGCTCCACTGATCAAGAGAGAGGAGAGGAGAATGAAGTAAAGGAAGAAGAACGGGAGGAAAAATAAGATGAGACCTATGTCTTCATTTTCTTTGGTCTTTTCTCTGACAATTTTGTCACACATCACTTCACATAACGCAAAAGCGACGTGGCGGGAAGAGTTAATTTTCAAAATTCATAAGTCAAAATCAGCGTAAGGTTCCAATGCTACGGCTCTGGACCATAAAATAGCAACCAACAGAAAAGAGGATTTCAGTTAGCCCTCTGTATTTCCTTTGATGTGGTCACTTGATCATGCAAGTGAGCAGCAACCAGCTGTAATGTAAAAATACATTTTGGGTGACACATCCGTTTTGCCTGCTAAATGTGCCTCAGATCAAAGGAAGTACATAATTTTGTTTTTCCACTCAAACTTTAACCGCTCCTAGGTCCACTGTGTATAATCCATTTTCAGACTTATTCACACTGTGTACCTTTTGGCTGAGCAGCGGGTTACAGAGGTGGGAGGGAGCATTTGTCTTCCAACCACTTTTTTCTTCCAGTTTAGTCACGACTTCTTGGGGAGGCCGACGAAGGCTCCTTGTCCCTTCCTATAACTCTGATGCAAGGAACAAAAGGAGGAATACATTAAATATTTCAGCGTGGTGTCTTCCCTCATAATCTCCCAGGTGGAGGTAGGGCTGGTGTGTTAATGGCAGCAATGCACATACTGTATGCACGCGTCGGCTCTGCGCATCTGACGAGTACCAGGAATCTGAATTATTAATGGTGAGCATGAAAGTAAATAGAAAAGCTTCAGTGTCTTTCTTTGTTGTTGCTGAGAATGGGGCTGATGTTTAATCAATGAGAAAATCATTTCAGAATCCTGAATCATCCTTTGACTCAACACGCATTGTCAATATTTTTGTGCTTCAACCTGTTTAAATATTCCAGCTAATTCAAATATTTATGCTCGATTAGCTTCTCTCCTTGAATTGCCCTCAACGAGGATTCCATCAAGAGCAAGATACTGTATATTTGCTGCTGCTTACAATAAAACTGATATCATCTCAGGAGCTTAATATGTAAAGATAAGATGGGAAGTAATTAATTTTTAAATCCCCCCTCTTGCATCTAAGTGAGAGTTCGTGTGAAGTTCTTTTGTATGACTTTCCAGGGCAGGCCATTACTTTCCTCAGGGATGAACTGGCCTGCTACACCAGCGTCATAACAGCAGCCTCCTGCAGGAACATGCCATATATGTGTGTGTGAAAGAAAAACACAATGAGTGGCACTGATGCAAATACCTCAAGCAGAGGCAATACATTATATTAAGAGCATCATTATCATCACAGGCTGCAGTTTTCACTGTAGTTTCCTCTGTATGTTAAATATTTAACAAATGGATGCTCTCCACGAGACCTTTGTAGCACTTTAAAAGTTGGGGAAGTGTGTATCTAAATACTCTGACATACATTTACAGAAGTTAAGATTAGCCTGGGAGTTTGGGAGTACTGGGAAGCCACTTTGCGCACTAAGCACTGATGGGGCCTTAAGCTCAGAATCCCGGTGGTTTGAAGTGGTCCCTGGGATGTCCAGTCACTCAAAGGGAGATGAAAAAGAGTGTAACATTATTGCCCTTGGTGTCACGGTGAAGTATTGTATTCTCATGCCAATATCAGATCACTTTAAACCTCTGTCTTTCCCCTGTGCTAACTTTCAGTACCAAATGCTGAAAGTGTTGTGGACAATATGTATGGTGAATGAACACAAGGTTATCAAAGTTAGATTAGCAAATGAGTGTCTGACTTGAAAGTGAGAACGCAGAGTTTACATTTCATTGCAGGCCATAAGCTGAGAGCAGGATACGATTTCAATGTGGTTCACCTGGAAACTATCGGAGCTGGGCTGACGCACACCATGGGATGGTTTCATTTCAGTTGAAACAATCACAATGTCAGGCTCCACCCCTGTTATGGACCTATAATTAACTGTAACCCTTTATTAACTTGCTGAACTTTTAACGAGTGATGCAGTCGCGTTTAAAGAAGTCCTCATGCATCCAAATCTGAGCACACAACTGTGGTACAAATACTTTCAAAATTAACGTAACCAAGTTATTTGTTTCAAGAGCTCCATGTGAATAATATTTCATAAATCTGGTTTTCTCCAACAGCAGAACTTTCTTTAATATCACTGGCGCATTGATAAAAACAACTCTTATTAGCTATTTGGTATACTTTTAACAACTCCTTTGGTCATCACAACTGTCTGTAGATAGGCTTATCTTAAATATGTTTGAGCATTTTTATAGAAGTCTCCTGTTTACCCTGCTGAGATTTATATCAACGTTTACTTTTGAACAATAAGTGGCATGTCTCTTTCAAGCTCGTAGCAGCATGCAAGAAATATTTCCAGATAAGGGTTTGGGTTCCTGGTGGGGGTTTACCAAGAAGCATTCCTTGCGTACATAAGAAGTCATTTACATTTTCAAAAGCAAAACAACCAGCATAAAATCAGAGCGCAGGCTGAGTAGCTACAGGTCACAGTAAAGAGCAGCTCAGACAGATAACAGTACTGGCCATTTAGAAAAGAAGCCAGTACAAGCTAACTCAATAACCTATCCCCAAAATGTTTTTGCTCTCTGACAGGCATATGGCAATCTTAAGGCAATCTGGCATCCCTGATTGCCTGGGAGGCAAAATTCATATCTAACTGCCCGACAGACTGCCCCTGTATGGCTTTACTTCCTGTCAGGCATCTGGTATTGTCTGGCAGCTACCTACTCTGGCGTGGCTTCCTGGGAGGCTTAACATGGCACTCTGCTGCCTAACAGACTGCTTGTATGTTTAGCAGCCTGTAGCTAGTACGATGTTGTATCCACTGCCAGTTTTAAATGCATCCTGGAAAGCAGATTCTACTTTTTAGAGGCCTTCACCAATTTTTTCCTTTGGCTGAGTGTTTCTGAAAAGACTGCTGATACAACTAAAGAGAAATCTCCATACATATCAGCTATTCATGAGTATTTTAGGACCACTGTACAAGAATAATATGAGTAACAACAGTTTATTGGATTTTTTTTTTTTTTTTTATATGAGGGGGTCTAAGGGTGATATGACAACAGATGGAGGCGGGTTGAATAATCAAATCCAACAAGCAGTTGCACTGCCCACAACTTCCGTGATGAAAGATAGCCTTCTCAGACAGTGTGACCTACAGAATAGGCCACAGGCTCTGACAGAAATCACAGTGGTAGTTGGTCTGCCCTTGACTGAACCATTCCAATCAGGACAGAGTTAATTTGTGTAAAATGAATGAATTTCTATTGCCATGTGCAAAGCAGAGAGGAAAGTAAGACACATGAGGAAACCGCCATGGGGTCTAGACATGATTGGCTGCCAAACACCTTAAGCTAGTTGTGAATAGAAATAGTTTTCCTGACTGATCTTACAGTAAGCTCTGTATTACAGATAGCAGTCAAACCAGTGGTGGTCATTATTTATGACTGAGCGATTGCAGAGTGATGAACCAAAAGTGTAGCTGTGGCTATGGATGAGAGTGTGTCAGATCCACAGCTCAAGCATCTGCAGTCAGTTTTTCAGAGACAGATGAAGCAGTTGCCACTATAACCAAAACTCAATAATACATTATACAAACATTTCAGATGGTTTCAAAATTTCAACATCATCTCCCACAACACACACAAACTTGAAAGAAGGAGAATTTGGAATAGAAAGAACTGCAGTCTGGCTCCTCAAGGTGGACTGCAGGCATCAGAGTAAATTTTCTGAGGTGTCAGAAACTGAAAACACACCAACAAGCATCAAACAGCCCACCCCATCCTGAACCCAAATCCCAGTCCACCAGAGTGGGGAGAGAGAAGTTTTTCCAAGAGGAAAAGAGAGACAGTGATGACAAGGATGGACGTCCAATCACCATGAGCAAAAGTTGCACACTGTGATGTTTGTCTTAGCTTGTTTCCTACACTAAAGTTTGAGAGTACTTCTATTCTGAGCTGGTATCAGAGTTTAACATTTAAAAGAAACCTCTAAACCTCCAGAATTAAGAGTTTGCTTTAAGGGAGACTGTATGTAATGAACTTTGAAAAAGAATCCCTGCGCTTTGCTTTGGTGGATTCTGTCAGAGAGGAAACCTGAAGTGATTTAAATTAACCCAGGTTATATGCTTGAAGCGATGCATCCATTGGGATTATGTGGAGCTCTTCAGATGGATTTGTGTGAGTGTGTGTCTGTGTGAAAGAGCATTGAGCTCTCAGCAGCCAGATGTCTGCAGAGCAATCCCTCTGCACAATTACCTCCGGACATCTGGGACCTATAAACACAGCCAGAGAGCGCCAGCTCTGTCACTTTTTCTTTGTCCGTTATTGTCTCTTCATCAGTGTCCTCTCTCCTCAGTCTATTTCTTCTACTTCCTCTCTCTCTTTGTCCATATCACTTTTTTCTCTTGTCTCACATACACATATTTCTCTTTCTCCCTTCCCACTTCTTTCTCAACACTTTGTGCATGCATACATTTATCTCTCTACTGCTTCCTCTTTGCCTTGTACAGCTCTTCTTGTGCCTGAGCTCATGCATTTCACTCTCTCCCCCCTTGTCATACCACCCTTTCCTCTGCACATACATACACAATCTCTATATTTTCATTCTCCCAGTTGATAGCCACCTTACTCTCTCTCCCTCTGCCTTGTCTTCTTCCTCTTGTGTTACTTTCACTTGTCACTCCTTTTGACTTGTCAAAACATCACTCTCTCTCTGCACTAACAACAGCAGAACCTATTTGCTATTCAAATACTTTTTTCATAAGATTGTCACCTGGTGTGTGTGTGTGTTGTGTCTGCTCAGCAGAAATCATCATGCAAAGTTGCTTGAAAACACTTGATACTTATTACTCACTGCAATAAAAGTAATTTCTAACTTTACTAATTACTGTGCAGCAGCTGAGATAATTGGCTACTTGTGTTAATCGGCCAAGCACCGTCAAGAGCTTCCACGCTCCTGCAGCTACATGTCACATTTTTTGTCGATCACTGAAAACCTTCAGTTCACAGTTGGCATTATCAGCTGTTTGCTTACTAGTCTGGACGAAAACAAGTCAGGTCCAGCCTTAAACTTTATGCCTTTACTTTCCAAGAGGTGTCTCCAGCAGTGGAAAGCAACTCTCTTGTTTCATTTTTTTCTTGCCAAACAGTCAAATCCCCAAAACAGGATATGAGCTGCAAATTTGTTCAGCACAAGCCGATGTGGTTTAGAATGTTTTTACTTGAGCTAAAGTTAAAATATTCTATCTCTGTACTTTCCACAACTGTATTGTGTCTTCATGAATATCGTCATAACTCGCCCTTTGGTCATTAAAGCACTGCAAAGTCCCACCAGAACAACATTAAGGATGTGGCTGCTGTGCAGAGCTACAGCCCTGTGTGAAGTTACTTCAAGGCTCTTTTAGCAGAGGCTAACCTCCTTCTGTGACCACCAGCCTTGGCTGCAAGCTAGCAGTGTGCTGCACCAGTCCGTCCACCGAGTGCAGAGTAGCTGAACTGACATCCAACCATGCGTATGCTGGGAGGACTGCCTAACATACATGCACACAGGTGTCAGGGAGTGTTTAAAATCAAAACTGTCAGTGCTTTTTTCTGGGTGAAGAGCTTTATTTTTTTCTTCCTCAGTCAGTAGTGAAGTATCTGCTGCTCTGTGTTCACATGGAGCCACAGAGACTCAGCTAAATAGGCAAATGCAAGATTTACAGAGGGCAGGTGTGCATGTACAGAGCCTTGTGGTTGTTTTCTGACTATTTATAATGAGGACCATTTTTTGCAACAGTAACTATACACTACTCATTAGTGGTGAAAATAAAGTAATCACATTACCATAAAATGACCTTGTTGATAGAAGTGTTTATTTGACATTCATAATTTTACTACTTGATTTATTATTGACGAAAAACGCACAGTGATTGTCTATTCACTCTTTAAACATTTATCTGAACAATAAAAACAAGGGCAGAGGGACATTTTGTCCAGGGTAGGAGACAAATGACAGTGATACAGTCTAAACAAAATACAAACTTTGCCTCAGGAAAAGGCCTTACCTGACAAACCTGTTCTAAATGCTTATCATAATTTTGTTGTGGCGGTTATGGTCCAGCAGTCATGCAACAAACAGAATAATAAGATGGAAATGAGCATGTGTGTGAGGGTGCAGCACCCACATGTGCTTTGTCAGTGAAGCCTAGACTCTAAGCGGGTGGCTCCGAGCAACATGTCCTGTTTGTTTCCCAGCTGTGGCAAGGTTAAATCATTTCTACGTAGCAGCAGGCTGCAGCATCTTGTGATGATTATTGGAGCCAGAGGAGTAAACAGGGCCCACCAAAGTTTACCACGGCCCAGAGAGCTCAGGTAGGCTGTCACTACAATCTAAATACAAACGGGGAGCAAAAAGTCGGTGTGAGGTAACTGTTTTCCTCCAGAGGATAAACAGTGGTGCACAGCAGCTGATTTAAAGCGGGATGAAGGTGGGTGGCTGCATCTGGTTAGAACAACAGTCTTCCCCCCTTTGTAAAGTAAGGATCTGGACCTTCGCTATGCTTAATATTCAAATGGTAGTTCCTCTTTCAGAAACCAGACACAGACATTTAATGCCAATTATAATTAGTTTGAGGCATTCAAGCATAATCAGGGATCTTGAGGGCAGTTTTACATTTCCTAAATGGATCATCTCCTTGTCAAAAAGACCCTCTCCCCCTCCAAACATCCCACGTGTTTAGTAGAGAGAGCACAGCTCTCCATATGTCCAAGCTTCCTCTCACTGTTTATGTTTATAGCTCACTCGCAGTCTAACAAATTGAGATGCAAAGGGCATCCAAGGACCAGGAACTGACAAACAAAGTCATAACAGGAGCGAGAGAGATGTAAAAGGTTTGGTGTGAGTCCTTCATTTTTCAGTAAAACATAAAAGGCCACATTCTCTCCAACTGCACAAGCTCACTTTTCCCCCATTGATATTATTGACCTCGACGGTCCCTGATGGCTTTCCGAATATGGGACAAGGCTTTTCATTTATTCTCAGATGCCATCAAGAGTCCTTGAACTACTTGTCCCTGTCATCTGCAGTTTCAGGTGGGACTGTCGACCTTCTGAAACAACTTGAGAGAGGCTCTCGCTACATGCAGATCTTTGCCCAATTCATGCCCTCTTGTCGCAGAGTGTTTCACAGGGGACACTGATCCAGGATCAGAGGTATTAAATTTTAAGTGATCCAGGTTTGCAACGGGGAATAAATTCAGCCTCTTGTGTTCAATGGTCAGAAAAGAATAAGATTTTTTTTAGGAATCAAGCAACCTAACTCTTTAACTCACTGGGTAACAAAGTATGGTTTAAATACTGTAAGAATATGTTTACAGTGCAGCCAAACAAACCGGTGTTGTTTTAATAAGGAAGTCAGTCAAAAAGTAAATGTTGCATACAGTGTAAGTGGGTTTCCTGGTGCTGCTTCACAATAAAAGTCTTAAATGGTTTTATAATTTTTCAGCAGTAGAAGTACTGAGTATAAATGTGTAACATACATAGTATCAAAAACCCCCAGTATCGAATAATAATAATAATAAAATGTATTATTGTACCTCAAAGGAAGCTTCATGTGACAGTTTATCTTTGAACAGATTACATACAGACTCTTTGGATTCCAGATGTTAATTCCTGTGGCATGAAGTGGTGTAAAGAAGGACTACAGTTTACAGTAACATAGTGATGAATGAATCTGACACAGTGTTTCTGTTACAAATTAAACATTTGGCACCGAGCCTATTTACCATCCCTTCTCTTATCAATATTTAAACAAGTGTTGCCTTCACTGAATTCATACCCGTTGGACTTGGGCGTACACAAGTGTCACAGTCTGTCATGTTGCAGCTTCAAACAGTTAATCCTTGGCGTGAGGCCATGCTTGATGATCTCGGGCTCACGTCTTGGGTCCTGACAAGCTGATTGCTTTTGACTTAAAAGCGTTGAGGGGGTGTATATCTGAGGATGACCACAGGGACAGAGCCCAGGTATCTCATTGCTGAAACAGGAGAGTGTAGCTGTCAAGGTGCGACATCTGAGCTACTGACCTTTGGCCTTGGCAATGCATTAGAGTGGGGGTGCAGAGAGGTAAAGCTCCATACAAAAAGCATTTTCAAAAGACAGGAGAATGTGTTACAGAACATTTAACTGGAACCAGAGCGTTTATATTTCCAAGATCTGTCCAGAAGTGGTTTTAACTTGAGGATATTTGGCCCCATCTTGACCAAATACTTTTATTTACTAGCCATGTTTATAATGTGTGCTTCTCCTCTTCACATAATCCTGCAGGGCAGTCAAGATTTGAGGCATTAAAAAGACAATTGTTTGTGGAATACTCTCACATAATCCTATGACCCACTTTTGGTCTTTGCAGAGAAACCTCATTGAATTCCTTTATATGGCTTTATCACAGGCTCCTCTCAAGAATAAATTTCCATCATTTAATGTAAATGCGAACTCCTGCAAGCTTCTTTTTTTTTTTTTTTTTTTTTTTTAAGAGATGATTCCTATACAGCCACTCAGCATAACGATGACTCGCCTGGTGAGTGAGCAAAGCACGAAGCAGACCTAACCCTGTTTATTTTAACAAATGTAGATGCAGGCGTCTTTTTGATGCCAGGCATTGTTTGCGGAGTTCACTTGCAGGCCTTGTGCATATTTAATAAATAATAAAGTGATGATATTGCAGGTACTGTGTAAGACTTTGGCATTTGGATTGGATTACCACAAGGTGTTCCCCTGTGAATGTTGGTGTTAAGTCAGGTGTAGTAGGCAGGTACTGGAGCCTGGAAACATTTTGTTGATGTGACAGAAGTGACGTTTGAAGAGTGTTCATGTTTAGACAGAAACACGGGAGCAGTTTCATGTAATGCTCTGAAAAAAGAAGCCACGAGTGCAAAGACAAGAAGCTTAAAAAAGCCTCTTTTCTTTTCATTTTTTACTTGGTTTAAGTCCAGTCATGCTTAGCTGGAAAAAAAAGAGTTTGTTTCTCTTGGCCTGGTCACTTTAAACTCACCCAATGAGTTTATTTCCTCCTCAAGAGGAGACACGTTGTACAACTTCAACTATCAGCAAATACAAGACATGCTGCAATTTATAGGGAAGGAGACACAAAAGAGAGCAAAAAGTAAGAGTACAAAGGATTTTCCCATCACAACCTGCAGCACAGACAGAAAGAAAGCAGAACAATGAACTTCCTAGTTGTGTAAACCTCCAACTGGCTGCAGCCATTCGTTATGTTTCGCTCAGACATCAGTGAGTCTGTTTATAAGATGTTAAAAAAAGAGTAGTTCATTGGAAGTAATTATAGATATGCTCTCTCTGTTATTTTTGCACCAGGAGGAGTTCAAGATGTCTGATGTTTGTGACTTACAAATATAAAAAAAGTGAATATATTTGCATTCTAGACTAACTCCATTTTCCTGCTGCCATCGTCACACACTCTCAAATTGAACGTGGACGGTGCTGGTCTCAAAATACAAACTCATCTTAGTGATTCATCAAAATATACATGAAACAGTTGATAAAGTACTTTTATGCATATCTGTGTTACTTTCTGAGCCAAGAAGAGACTGTCTCCTGATTAGCTGTTGACTGAGTGATCAAGTACAAGTAAAGCATCTTCAGCTAATTTAAGAAAACAGTCATAGAAACCATACGCTACAAGACCGGACAGTAGATCCACATGAGTGAGCCTTCACTGCTGAGAGCGGTGACTTTACTTTGTTGTGACACTGCAAAGTAACAAAGGTCCTGACAGGTTGTTTTAAGATAGAGACACAAATCTCACTTTATAACATGATTACTCCAAGACATCACACACACTGCACCTGCACATTAAAATGAGGTTCAAGTTATATATTTCAAGTAAACTGCTGCATCTGAGATTTATTTCCCCCTATCAGTGAGAACTGTAGCAGGTAAACAGACACCGAGTGGCAGGTTGTAAAGTGCAGTTTCCTGCCGATTACCACCGAACATCCTTGATCTCACAAACCGCAGTCAACGGGGACCATCCGTCAGGTTGGAGGGGAAAAGTGAAAGCAGATAAGTCTGAGGCTTGACTGGAAACAGACCTGACGGGGGCCCGTGTGGTGTCGTAAAGAATGTGGCCCCTGCGCTGTAAACACTTCCCATTTTTAGAACGCTTAAGAGTTGACACTAACCAGACGGCTGGCCTCTGTGCCACAGAGCTACCTTCAACAGATCAGCGCCCAACAGTTACGACTGTGAACCTCTCCTCTATCTATCTCTGCCTCTGTGACTTTTACACTGTAACAGAGAACAGGGCGACCCTCATGTCGTGATATTTCACCAGTGTGAAGCGCCTTTGCCTGATAAGGATATATGAGAACGGTCTCTCATCTGTTGATGGATGTATCTCTCTTACAGCACAGAGTGTGATTAGGAGAAGAAGCTGGAAATCAGACACACACTTTAAAAAATAAAAGTCCTGTTTTTTTGTTTTTTTTTACATTTGCCGACTTCGATCTACCTACAATTTCACAGTGAAACTGGTGTGTTAAAGCCACAAACAACTGGTAAATACTGCTCAATGGAAGCTGCTGTTGTTTCAGCAGAAAACTCATTTCACACTGCTTTCATTTCTCTATGACCCATTACATGATGCATTTGAAATGCAGCAATCACATCTCCAGAATCTTCATGAGTACCACAGAAAGCTCAGTGACATCAGTGGTATTTTTGGTATCACCAGATCCTTTCTTTTTTTTTTTGTGTATGGAGTCTTCAGAGGCATAAATCCTCCCTGGTTTGGTATTTCCTGTGAATACTGTGCCCCCATTCATAACCCAATCACTTTGATACCAGCCACTCTCTGTAGTGTCTATGACCTCACTTGAGAGTTCCCCCAAATCACTCCACATCAAAGAATGTGATGCTTGATCCTCTGATAATAGTGCAAGACCCCCCTGAACCTCAGATCAGAACCAGACATTGTATCCCACATGCCTCATCCTCGCCTTTATTTTGCAGCAAATTGCCATCCTAAATAAAAAGCATTTTGAAAAGTACAACAGAAATGCACAAAGAGTCAAAGGGGGTGAGCACTTAGAGGAGTAATGATGCCATTTAGCATCGCCAGTCTCCCAGTTTGTGTGACCCAGATAGAGAATGACACAAGCAGACTGTGGTGACTGGAATTGCTTCCATTTGCTCCACACTGCAGCATCGCTGATACATTTCTGCTGAGAGATAGGATGACTCTGTCAAGCATAATATGCAAATTTCAGTATTTCTCACAAAAACCATCTGACATTTTGCATCAAATTTAAGGATGTGCTTCAGCGGCAGGGAAAAGTTTAGGGAGGAAAGACTGGTGCAGAAAAAAGTAGTCTTACAGTTTTTTTTTTCTTTTGCAGGGTCCCCTCTTTTTTGTTTGTCACTCCTGTATATCACAAGTTTAGAGCATCAGGTTGTGTGTTTGTTTATCATTAGATGCAGTGAAATGAGAAACACTGTATGATTGCTGCGTAAAGATGTTCTGACAAGGACACATTCTTCAAACTGCTTCCTTCCAGTGGCTGTCCTCATCTCGCTGTTTACATATTCATGAAGAGCCACTGATATTTTGGTCTATGAGACCTTCATCAACACCAAGACATATTGAGACGGTGACAAATTGGCACGTGCACACAGACACACATATACACACTCCTGTCACTCTGCTGGTTTCTACTAAAGGGGACGATCCAAGGACATCTTCGAGTCCCAGACGCTGCCTAGTCTGACAAATCTGCCTCACTCTGCACTTTCTGCATAATTCCCTCTACTATGGGCCTAAATGACCTGCGTGATCACCATGAATATCAATGTCAAGCGTGTCGGGCTTCGTCAATTGGGCTTGGTCTGATGCATGTCGCCAGCTCAGCCATTGAAATACTCTGCTTGGCTGGAGGAGGAGGATTGGCGGTGGGGGCTGTGGTGGTGGTGGGGGGTAGTTAGGAAGATGCACAAGCTGCATATTGCTGGCAGAGGCATTTATGTCACCTTGCAAAGCAACATATGCATCTCTTTGAGGAATGTAATAGGAATTGGAGGCTCTCTGCGCGGCTGGAGAGCTCTTTGACAATCCTGGGCAACTTTGTCACTGTCGCTTGCCGGAAAAATAATCATTAGTTTGACCTCGTTGGTAATTGGAAGACAAATTATGCTTCCAATGTGCTACCTCTGACTTTCACAAACAAACCAAAGTGAGAGCTTGGATCTTGACAAGCGGGTGGTACGGCATTTACATCTGCAGGCATGACAATGCTTTGTTTTTGCTATTGTTTCATGTTATCTCCTCTTGAGACTAGTTAAGGATAACGAAATGAAACAAACCTTTATTTTCTAATCTTCATTATTTTTAAAAGATTCGTTAAGCTCAATAACTTCTTAGAACAAGTCTAGACAGTCGAAACAAACAAAATAAAAACTTTAACATATTTGATTTTTATATAAAACACCAGCTCAAACTCAAAAGTGATGTCCCCTTTATTTTGAACCAACTAAACAATATTATTGTTGCATTTTGAAACAGATACCGGTGTTTAAGTACACTGCATGAAGTGCTACAGAGGATCAAGGATGATTCTCTTTAACTATTCTACACAGTGTGTTACTTAATCTGTAAGTAAGATATACAAAGGAAGTCATTGCAGCTCACAAGTAAATGTATTGGAGTAAACAGTGCGATATTCCCCACTGAAATCTTGTTAAATGTTAATGTGTAATTGCTGCCGTGGCAATTAGATCATCATTGGACACTAATGGAAGTCTCTTCGGGCTGGTGTATGGGATATAGGATTTCATCACAGTGTTAATGCATTTTAAATATACTCCAAGTGTATTTAATAAAATCCCTGCTTTCTACCAGCAGTGTATCGTACTCAAAGTCTTTTATCATGACCATTATGTGAGATTATGTCACTGTGGGTTCCTGCTGTCATTCTGTGTCACTTTCTCTAATATGACACAGGCTACCAGTGCTACTCAGTGCCCTTCAAATAAAAACCTCCGTCTGCCAGATTTCAACATGCAGAGCCATCAGACTCGTCTGCTGTGGCGCCTGACCTCTCAAACTGGCTGCTCTCCACCACACATTACAGATGTATAATGAGGGCTAAAAACGAAACCCTGCCGACTCAGGTTCTAAAGGCTGGATTCATCCTCAGTCAGTGTTCCCTATTACAATAAACCTCCCTGTCTCTAAAGTGCCTTCCAAACTGCTTAATGAGTGCTTTATTTATTGATTGTGTTCTTTTTGTGTAAAGTGTAACCCGCAGGAATTAATGGAAAATCCCCCAAACCATCCTCATCTGACATGTGAGGCAGGGAGGAAACAGCAAACACGTAACTGTTTGACGTAAATAAGATGAAAAAGACAGAAATTCAACCTTATTTTTTTTTAATAATTCTCCTGTGACTTTTATATCTGCCTGAGAGGCTGCCTTCAGCTATTTCCATCCTCTGATGATCATTTACCTCTAAAGAAAGACTTTCAACTAAATGTGCTGTGTGACCACTTCAAGCCAGGCCAGCATGGGCAGCCATGTGCTATAAAAATAATTGCATGGACAAAGTGCCTTGAGTAAATTTGGACCAGTGCCTTTTGGTTTGCCTTTTTTTAATCCAAGCCCACCCTTATGTCACTTTTCAGGGCATCACATCACAGGGCAAGACAGTTTTACTTTAGCGGAAAAGTCTGACTATAGTACAAATAGTTCCCCTTTGTGTGATATGAAGCTGATGTTTCCTGGTGTGTAGCACAGAGCTTCAGTGTTTGAAGCCAGACAGAAATGCCTACTGTGAGGGATAAACTTCAACACTTTTGTAGTCAAAAGCACAAAATGTGCTGTGCACTAGAGAAGCAGTTTGAGTTTCCCCTAACTCCAGCACCTTGATCATACGTTTCTCTAGCATCCAGTAAAGATGAGATGATCAATAATTGATTCACCAGAACAAAAAATGTGTGTGTTCGTCAAGAGGTGGGCTGGTGTCTGCAGTCTTTGTTTTATTAGGCATCTGACAACACAATTTCAAACTTCATCACTTCTCGCTACTTCCTTTCAACGTAAAAAAAAAAAAAAAAAAAAAAAAAATGATTATTTGAATGGAATTGACAATTCCAAGCACAGCAGTTTATCTTGAAAAAATGTCACTCGCTTGCAAAAACACTGCTCAGCTCCTTAAGGAAATTTGTTTTCAGAGACTGTACTTACACTCTGGTAGATAGCAGATCAGTTTAAAACACCGACATGGAGATTAATGGACATGAGAAGCAGAATAGAAAGAGTTCAGTGACCAGCCATCATCCATCCTGCAGTGAACGCTCATGGGAATCATGTGTTCAATAAAGTGCTCCGTGATGCTGAGAGACAGAGCAGTTTCTCCTGAGAGGAACACAAATGCATTTTACATGATTCATGTCCGTAAAGTGGGCACTAAGTTGAGGAACAGCTGCACACTACAGGAAATGAGACCTGGCATCTGCTGCAGCTTATAGCCCCCATACAGTGCAGTAGGGAGGGAACAAAAAAAGAAGATGCAAACACAGATCAACACTGTAAATGCAAGGTGTGTAAACAGGAAGGAGGTGGTCGGGAGAGTAAAGAGAAAATAAAACAAACAGGAGGGCGACCCATCTGGAATCTCCTCTATCATTAGATATGAATTTTTTTTTTTTTTTTTTTTTATCTTTTTCCTCTCTGAGGGGATGAGGGAAGAACCCCCCTGCTCATTACTGTAAAAACGGGACATCAGGGAGGTGGAGGGACAGTGGTGGTGGGATGTGTGTGCACAAAATGACAACACAACTGCTGCCACACTCTTGATCCTGTTTTATTAACTTAGTGCGGTGAGACACTCCTCTCTGCAGACGTGCTTGTTGTGCCACAGATGAAATGAAGCGTACTTGAGAAGATCACTTAGTGTTGCCGGAAGCAGAACCCGAGGGGAGAGAGTTCAGTGTGGAGAGAGAGAGAGAGAGAGTTCAGTGTGGGGAGAGAGAGAGAGAGAGAGAGAGAGAGAGAGAGAGAGAGAGAGAGAGAGAGAGAGGCTGGCATGTGTTAAATATATTCATAAAAACAATCATATGTACAAACTTTATCATGCTTTGAAGATCTTAATTGTTTTTTAATTGGTGTTTGATGTGTCAGAATCATTCCTTCAATAAATTGAAAGTTTTGATCATAATCAAAGAATCTGTGTTTTTCATTAGGAGGAAGAGTCGTCAGAGTCAAACTGACACTTGCATAATTGGAACGCAATCCCAGCAGCTCTGTTAATTAAAGCAGACTGTGAGGTTAGATATAATAAGATGGGATTAGATGAAACTCATTGTCCTCTGAGGACTTTCCCATAGCTCAATTAACTCAGCAAATAACCTGAATAAAAAACGAGCATTCTGCAATATTAATTTTTTGCATGGGATCGGATACTTTATGAATTATGTAGGAAAAAGATGGGGAAAAAGAAAAGGGGGGGGGGGTCTGACAACCGTGTGCGCACCATGTGGAAAAAAAAGAGGGATTTAGTGGCTGTAACCTGGCAGGAGAGTTTTGGCTGCCGTCCTCCACACCATCGCTCTCTGTTCTCTTTGTTTCTCCCTGGCAGAGGAGAAGCTCCTTTAACCTTTTCTGTCTGGAACTTAAATGAGAAATTTAGTTGCTCACCCTGGGTACCCAGCTCATTAAAACATATTGGGCTTCACTGCGTCCTTTTTTTTTAAGTATGCAGGCCATGAATATGCATAACTCAAGCATGGGACATTATCTGTCTCATCTCGCTCCCGAGAAACGCTAGTTTTTAACCAGGGGCAGGAGGGATGAGCGTACTCCACCTATATGTCAGCCTCATCATCATAACAACATGCCTATATGAGCAAGCTTTTTAATGGCTAATTTAGGGGGTTAAATGGGGCCACCATGTTTTTTTCTTTAGGATACAAGAAAGCAAAGACTCCCTACTTTTGTGCCTGTTCTCAGATATTCATTTCTTAGAGGAGAAATATCAAAGTGAAACTTAAATGCTGTGTCAATTATATAATTGTGAACTGCCTGTTATTCCTTATTCTATCCATCATGAGAAATGAGCCCAGAGGGGAAATCAAGTCCACAACAGCCTTTAAGAAACTGCCAGATGCTTTCAGAGAAAACCACACTTTGCTCTACAGTGACAATGTGCATCAGCTGTTTCCCCTCCGTACATTTTTTGTCACACACGAATTAGCACGCGCAATTTCCTCAGTACAATCAATTGCATGGCTGTTCAAGGTCTGAATGCTCCATGTTCTGGCTCCTGCATCTTTTTGGGATGTTCGTGCGGAAGTTTTTGCATTTAACAGCATAACCTGCACACAGGGAGGCCAACACACACACACAAAAAGTTGGCTTGGATGCAGCTCATTTGTCATCCTGATGATAATCTATAATAGCCAGGTTGCCTGCTTGTATGGGCTGCTCTCAGTGGCAGCCTGCAGACTGCAGTTACCATGCATATTTGGCAAACAGTATCAGGTAGTGAGCAAGCAAGCAAGCAAAAAAAAGAAAAGAAGAGGACAGTTTGGGTTAGGTGAGGGTTGTACAAATGCAGAATAATTTCTGATGACACTGCTCTTACTAACACAGTTCCACATCATTATGTCGGCCTTGCCTGCGGACTTCCAGCGCGGCACTGTGCCACTAATATTGACTGTTGATTTGCACCCATGGATTTTTTTTTTTTTTTTTTTTTTTTTTTTTAATTCCCAAAATCTGTCATCTCCTCTGCCTACCAGCTTCTGGATCTCGTCTCTGGCAATGACCAAGTCATGATATTATGAAGTGTCCTGGAGTGGCATTAGAGCTGCAGAGGCAAAGTCAAAGTGACAGAAATGTAAAATGTATTAAGCTATTCGGGGGTGTTTTTTTTTTTTTTTTTTTTTTTAGATGGTGCAGACAACACTGCTTTTCACAGTCCAACTGCCCCCATTCAAACTCAATGTTATTTAATGTTATGTTATGTGGACATTGTTACAATATTTTTTGAGACTTGAGGTTTGGGTCAATTTTTCTCTGTAGGTTTGCTTTCATACTTCATACACACCATTTGGAATTTTCTGCTCACTGCCTAACTGGCCATATTATATTTCAGTGCATTATAGGTATTTTGACAATCAACCTAATTAAAACACCCAGGGACTACAGTTTCTAAACCTAGCCTCACCTAACTGCCCTGCACTGATTAAGTAGAAAGACATCATTTAGAAACACAAGGGTTTTGTACAAATTATTGTTCAATATGATCAAGCCCATGTGCCCAATATTGTTTTGGGGTTGTTTGTATGTACATAGGTTCTTTCCATTGTCATGGATGTAATTTCTCAGAAATCCACATTAGATGTTTAAAATTTCAAAAAAGATTCAAAGATGAACTTGTTTTTTTATGCACACAGGTCAAAGGTTGGTGTCATGATGACCTCAAAAAAACCTTCAAAGTCTCTTGAATGTGGTATCTTGAGACCTCCTTGAAGAAATCTGTCAAAATTTGAAACAAACTTTCACAAGGACTCAAGGATGGATAGATTTTAGGTTGGAAAAATGTCAAAGTTCACAGTCACAGAGATCACTTTCTTGCAAATCCATTACTTCTGTCACACTGTGACCTCACAAAACACATTTACTCCCCTAACTCACTGATTATGGCTCCATTTAACTCAACGTGTATAAGGATAACACAGGTCAAAGACCAACTTCACTTAGGCATCATAATATTATGCAAAAGCACATCTGGCCATATTTAATGCTGTTCACTCATGTCCTGCAATTCGGTCAGAGACAACAGAGTTTTTCTACAGCACTAAGGAACTGGATGAACATGTTGGAATTTCCACAGCAGTGAATGAGACAGAGAAGAAGAATTTCCTAACATCTTTTTTTCATTATTTATATTTCTGGCTGTGTTTTCAAGCTTCAATGAGGAGCTGGAACAAGCAGATGCTGAATGTATATGTCAATGTCAGACAGTGTGGAAGAAGATGTTCATCTAGTTCAGCAGGAATCAAGAAGACGTATTACATACATACAGTACTGTATATTCGCTTCGGTGTTGCTTAAAATCATCACAGCAATTCACTGCTTTATACAGGAGATCAGTTGTCAATCAAAAAATGTCCAGTGCATCTACATATTTGATGATGTGTGGGAGTTGCTCCTCTGTTTTTGTTCCTTTCTGATGCTAATTAGCCATCTCTGCTGCTGGACACCAGGAATACCACACAATTGCACTGCTGCTATTTAAACACAATACATAGTGATTTCTTTAATATTTTTGTCATAGCCTATGAAAATTTGGTAGTGCTAGTTTCAAGCAACAGCAGATAAAGCTGGGATATCTTAATTCACCACCCATCACTTTGATGCCCCTAAAGGACACGGTTCAAAGACTCTCCACTGTTTCCTGCTGTTTCTCCTCGGCCTGCTCCTCACTGGCGGGTCATGTGGCGTCCTGCCAGCGACTGAGGACACACGCTTTGTCAAAATTTGGGGGGGTGTAAACAACTCAATAGGCTGACAAGGAGTCCGCCCCCCTGCATTATAAGAGTGTGCTGCCCTCCTCCCCACGGCTCTGTTTGCTTTCATGTTTGTATCTTAAAAATGTAGCTGCTCTTAGTGGAAAGATAATAAAAAAAGAAAAAGAAAGAGGGAGAATTTTCTCACAGTGCTGGTCCCACAGTCCCCCCACCCTAAACTTCAAAGGGCTGGAAGGGAACCTTTCCTTCATCTTGAAGCTGCAGTAACCTCTGTGCCACAATGAGCCTCCATCTACCCTCATCTCTACAGATACAGACCTGAATTACATGAAATTCTCTCACCCAGTCACTATATTACCTGCACTAACATGGGGCATCGCAATCTCATCCATTGCTGGGTTGTTTTTTAAATGGATTCGGCCTGTGATCTGTGTGAGTACTGTATGCTGGCTCAAGAGGGTGGGCGTTTTCACCCACTGGCCAAGGTGATCAGTTGGACTAATCGAAAGATACAATTGGAGAGTGGGGAAATGATGAAACGCAAAGTCGAGACGTCTGCTCTGCACTGATATTTGCATTTTTTCCATTTAAGCCTCTCTCCCCGAGACACTGTCACCTCATTCAAGCTCCACAGCCTCTCAGAAATATAGTTCATTTTAAAGAGTGATGTATGATTAGCTTTTCCAGTGCGCGGCCCTAATTGAAATGAGTTTCGGCTGTGCGAGCGGGAGGAACCGGAGCTGAGGCTGCTCCGATTGGTCAGAATCGTTTGTTCAGTCCAACTTGTCTCGGCGGACTAACGATTTGCTTGCAGTGGGTGGAACTGCTGATAAGGTCATGTGAGGGAAAAAGTTTTTAACAGTGCAAATTAACATTGAGCAAGTGCTTGTGTTTGCAACAAAGGATCCACAGTTCTATGCAAAAGCTGAGTAGAGATGGAGTTCATTTGCACCTCAATACCAATGCTGAGCTACAGTGAACTCTCTATTTACCCATACCATATAATTCATCTCCAGTGATTCTATAGCACTGTAGTGTTTGGTGCGGCACTGAGATCTGAGAGTGGAAGGGCATGCTGTGACAGCACTGCTACAAGCAGATTACAATCTACTGTACTGCCTCTATAGCAAAGGGAGAGAGTGGCAGCACCTCCACCTGCACCCCCAACCCCCACCAGCCTGCTCCACACAAGTGGAAGCAGTGGTATCTTTCTGCAGTGACAGATACATTGCCTCTGCTAAGTAGCAAATTAACAAACACAGGAATCCCAGTTAATGATATAAAGAAATAAAGCATTGCTGAAGCCTAAAGTGTGAACACTTGTTGGAGGAGTAATGATGAAAATGTGGTAGTGACACCCATTTAAATCTGATTTGCAAATTATTATTTTTGTCGTTTGCAGCCGCCAGCGGCTAATTATTATTCACAGTGGGGACAACAGTGTGTCATCTTCTATTTTCTGGGGGATTAGGGTGATAGGGCTTGAAATGCACATGTTCCTCACAAAAGAAAGGAGATGCCAAAGGCCCAAACATCGTCAGCACTTCATTTTGATGGCTTTAGAATAAGCGAGCCTCTGGGCATCATCATCATCACCACAAGACCTTCTGTGTCGTTGAAATGCAGTGCAACAATCAGAGCGATTCTACACCTTCGTTCAGTCCTATAGCTGTGCATTGTGTTGCTTTTTTGAAGATAATCTGAGTTACTCTCCTCCATGAGAAGCAAATATTTGTCCGTTTGTGCTGCCATCCTTGAGTGTGTCTATTTATTGCTACTTTTGCGTTTTTTTTGTCCTGATAAAAGGTTTTCTTAAATTTTGGGACTAGCGGTTGAAAGCACAAAGCAAATCACTGGGTTTGCTTTTTCATGTGTCATTATTTTTCATTTTCATGCTTTCACACTGTTACACTGCAGATGAAGAACAAAACACTAAATCACATAAGGAAAAAAAAAATCATATTTTTTGCTTTGGTGTGGACTGTGCAAAATGCAAATAGGGTTCATTCCATGTTCTGCGTAGAGCATCAAAGTCCAGTATAAATTTGGTGCTGCAAAGTTGAATAAAATCACACATTTGCAGCATCTGGCACCATGTGGATAGAAACTGTAAATTAGATTGAGGCAAGGAGCACATCTGGTAGCAGCAATCCAATCATACCAATGCAAATGCACAAACTCTACAGTTTTTTTTTTTTTTTTTAAAGCTAGGTATGTAGCGTTCTGCAGGAGACCACAAGAGATTTTATGGTTCTGATCTGAGCTTGTGCCACCACTCTGGTGAAGGAGGAGATAATAGTCTTGACAAATTTCTTTCTGAGAATCTTTTATGAGCTGCGCGGGTTAGGGTTAGGGTCAGGGTCAGGGTCTTCATCCCCAGGGGACCAGGAGTGTTGTGTGAATCAAGGACTAGGACAAGTTGAGCATAACATGAGCTTACATGTGCTGGAGCAGTTGAAGATATAGTTGTGTAGCAAACCAGTGGGGCACTGCTGTGGTCAAATTTTGCCATTGCGTTGTAACTTTTAAGGTTTCCCAAAGTCTTTGAGGACATGCTAGCTGCTTCAGGGTTCTCAAAAATTGAACAGCCATCTTGGAACTCAAGCTCCACAAAGGTACTAAACAACCATCCTGGGAAGCACTGCGTCATAAGATCAAGAGACTCCCTGAAGCCATTATCCATGAATAATACCTCCATGATGTTTTTGAAAACAGGGTACAGGCCCAGCAGGAAATACATTCTCCAAACTACTGTCAGAAGACTAACTCCTGGTATATATCTTGATCATTATAGATTAGAGCCTCTGACTTTAGGAGAGCTGATCCCAGTCCACAACATTGTCCATGTGTGATCACAGAAAATCATGACTGAGGTGGATTTTTAGCTCAGCTCCAGGCGTAGTAAGCAAGTTGAAAAAAGGAAGTGACAAACAAAGTTGGCTCCTCTGTAGTGTCCTTCCACTGGCCCAAGCCAATAGCAATTAGCTTGCAGTTTTCATGACAGCGAGGGGTGAAGCCTTCATGCTCCAGAGATTTAACTGGTCCGGTGCTTGAGTTGCAGAATAAGTTTGGGAGCAAACAGCAGACCGGTGGCACCATAAATACTAGCTAAGGTTCTGACATATTACACCACTTTTTTTTAATGTTCACTTAACACCTGTGAGCTGTGGCTTTAAATGCCAATACTGAAGCTTTCCCAAGACTTATGGATTAAGCTGTTGTCACCTTGGGCCATGTGTGATTTTGTGTGTGGGTGTGGTTGTGGTGCATGTGACTTGAAACACATGCCGCTTTTTTGAGTACAGTTCATCTATCATAGAAAGGGATTTTCTAGTCGGCAAGTAATCCTGATGTTTAGAGGATGAGAGCTTGAATACATGTTGCAACTGGCAACTCATCCACAATACATTAATCAGGAAGTCCATGTATGTTTTCCTCTCCTGTGTCTACCTGCATCACATCAGCTGCTGCAGCCGCTCACATCAGGGGGAATCATCAAGATAGTTTCCATGGGTGTATTATCAAGAATCTACCTGTAGGAAACTAAGCTTTATATTCAGTATCATCAAAGTCACCCAGGCGCATTCAAATCCTCATCTGACACGCAAGAATGTTTGATAACTCAATCTGCTGGCTACAGTATTTCCTGACGATACAAAAACATTGTACTCGAAGGTGTTATTTCCAGTATAGCAACCACCCCATGGCCGCAGGCGTCCCAGAGGATCTATGTTCCATTTAGTCTGCAGTTATTAAATTATTTGCAAATGTGTGTGTGAATACTTCATGAACACCAGACAGAACACCAGAAACTGATGAAGCTCAAAGTTAAAGGTGCCCTCTCACTCCCTAATGCACAGACCAGAATTATGTCTGCATCCATCCAAATACACTGTGTGTATCCCTGAGGTTTAAGAAACATGTGGAATACATTTTGTTCTCATAAAACCAGCAACTACTGTCAGTCAGTGGGATAACATGAAACTCACCGAAACACTGATCCGTATCACTGATAGTGGTCAAAATCCCCACAGACCACCTTTAAAGTCCAGTATATTGCTCTTACATGCTGGGTTACCAATCTTTGTGTGTGTGTTCATGTGAGAGAAAATTCAAATCAGCAACTGGATGATCATATAATTAAACTTTGGGCTACTAAAGAAGTACCCATACACATGCACATGTGTGCACATGCAGTTCTATCACTTAAACACAGACTATATATAGCAACAGGGATATTGAAAGTTGATACTTTCTGTTTAAAGCAATTAGTTATTGTTAATTGTGCAAATACACAAACACTGAATTCATCCCAAGGGAATATCTGAGCTCCAGGGTAACAAAAACATCCTTGCTTTTACAATAGTTTTTAGAGTGAAAAGTTAATCCATTTTTTGTTTTGTGATAGGGATACATATTCATAACAACCACCTACAATGTGAGACTTTGTATGAGCTTATGCAAATGAATGTTAAAGTTAAATCTACCGGCCCTCACAAAGTTTCTGTGTTTTGCTCTCCCCCACAGAATCTCTTCAAGTCATTTAATTTCCCCTGCCTGCCTTGCTTTTATTTTTTTGAGGGCTGACTACAGGGGCATTCTATTATTCCTCTTTTCCTCTGTATTTCCACCTTATTTTATGTTTTTTTTTTTTTTTTATTTTTTTTTTTCATTTATCTATTGTCAGAAATAGCATTCATTACTCCACTACTCCCTAACTGCCAGCATTGGAACCACAGGTCCCAGTACCTAATTCAGTTGTCTCTATTCTCCTTTCCTCTATGCAATACAGCAACAACAACTCCAAGTCTGCGCTTTACCTCCACATCCACACGTACCTCTAATTGCTAGTGCCTGTCCTTTCTACTGAGTCATTAGTACTGTAATGCACTGTGACATCTATCTTTGGGCCAGAATGCTGTGCTCAGCTCACTGCGGTCAGTTGTGCCAACAGGAACATAAGCAGGATTTTGTGATATTAGGCGCAAAATGAGAAATATGTCCTCATGTGGGTTTTTTAGTGACACTTTTGGAATGGTTTGTCATTGACTTTTTATTACCAGGCCCGGATGAATTATGACCCATTGTTTGTGTAACAGTGGCAAAGCTATCTAGTGGTCGGGATGGGATCAAAGGTGGAAATCAGGTGTCATTGTCCTAAAATGACCTTTAGCATGAGGGTCAGGATGGATGGGTTGATATTCCATTGGACTATAACATTGGAGACCACTATTGGTCTAGAAAATAAAGCAAAAGCCTCCAGCCAATGAGCTTAGTTAGCGTAAAGACATGGGAACAGGCGGAAAACAGCTGGGTTTAGTCCAAGTTTAAAATCAAATCTACACATCAACCCCTCTAAAGCTCACTAATTAACACATTATATCCTGTTTGATGGATCGATCCAAAAACCAAAATGTCTTAATGCTAACCAAAGCTAATCTGGAGCTTTTTGATTCATGATTGCGATTTATGGCACAGTTCACATCCCAGCAATAAGCAGGAGCACAGTATATTAAGGAGGAATCCTTGAATATAATCACATGCAGTCTGTGTCCTGGGTAATAGCGAGTAATATTAATATAATATTTCAACATAATTTTGCTGGATCTATGTGTCTTTGTCACCCATCTGCATTCTAGTCTTGGGTAAATGCATGCATGAAAAAAGAACTGAATCATATATCTCGACTATTTTACCATTGGTTTATGAGATTGGGTTTGACATATGATGTCATGCATCATCATCAAGTAAATATGTAGCTAAATTTGTAATACTGTATGCTTTATGGTAAAAATGGCCATAGCTTTAGGGAAAAAAAGAGAACATGATTAGTTGTTTTTTTCCAGAGAGTGATTTTACAAAACAAGTGAAACTGCAAAGACAAGAAATGTGTGTGTGTGTGTGTGTGTGGGGGGGGGGGGGGGGGGGGGGGCAAGGACAACGACATGTTCATAAAAATTCAACATATGTTGTTGACTGAAAATTATCAATGTATGGTAGCTTTAAGTGCCATAATAAGCTGCACATCATAATCATTTAGCTTGATGATCCAGCTCATCAATATCTGAAGGCTGCTGCATCACATCATAGAGAAATACTTTGTGAACTAGTGTTGCATTTTATGGTTATAAAACTTATTTCATAGCCCAGTTGCTGTGCTATCTTACTGTTCCTGACCCTGGTGGTGAATGAGTTTTCACAAAGCCCATTGTTTGTTCTTTTATAGATATACAGTACACGTCCCAGGACACAAATCCCTCGGTAATAACGCTGGAAGTCAGGGCACAGAGTTTCTGCAGTGCTGGCACAAACAGCCAAAGTCTTCAGACACACACTCTCAATAGCCTTTGACATCACCTGAGGCCTTTGGTTTTCAACATATTAGATACTGAGTTAAGCTGGTGTTAAATAACAGTGTAAAAGAAATAGATGAGGGCCTTGGACGTATAGGAAGAGGTACATGGACTTAAATAGAAATCGTGACCTTTGAAGGCTGGGCAAGCACTGTAAGCTTTGTGCTGATTTACAAAAGCACTGCCACAACTGCAGCAGATCATTCCTCAGGTAAGTTTTTAAAGTCTTTTCAGCCTTCCACACAAAAAACTAAACAGTGCCTAGAAATAAATATATGCACATGTGACAGTGGAATATGTGCTCTTGTCCATATGAAACAAGATGTTCCTTGTTCCTATAGGAGTTAGTGGCAGTAAAGCTGGGTCAGTGTTTCCTCTCCTTTCCCAGAAAAGCCAAAGTCCTCAACTGTGTCTCTACTGAGTGTGACGTCACCCGAGGCCTTTTTTATCTGCTCCTACACGTTCTAGTTTGAGTTGATCCTCTGCCTCATAACCCTGGGGAATGTGGTACTAAGCTGAGATCCTGACAGGAAAACTGCATTTTGTGTCACATAATTTGGGCCTCAACATGTTTTACAAAGAAATATGTTACATTAGATTTAAATTATATCATCAGACTGAATCTGTGGCTTAATACTTATACACATTACACATTCTTTTCCTACTTCCATGTCTTATAGAATAATTGAAAACATTGCTGCGTGCATTAGAGGGAATGTAGGATCAGGGGGAAAAAAGGAACAGAATAGGAGAAGATGTAATTTGCAGGAAATTCTATTTATTCCTCAACGTCAGCATGCTATGCATCAGTAAGCAGTGGTATAAAGTGAGCTAAAGGTAGCTGTTTTGGCTGTGAGCTCACCCATAAATTACACCTCATGTCAAATAACGAATGAGAGGCAGAAGAAACAGTCCTCCTTTGATTACAGGCCTAATTGGCCTCTATTTTGAAATCTGTAATAATAATGGCACAGAGAAGACAGAACAGAGTCGTATCGGTGGCCTAATACTTGTGAAAGGAAAATGTCCAGCAAATTATGCAGTGATGCATTCTAATGAAACACATGATGTTCATTTCCAGTTGAAAGATCACAATCCCATAATGATAATTATAGCTATTATATCAGCAGGGATGTTCTTTACTGTGATGCTGGATGTGAGTAAGATGCAAGAAACAATAAGCGTGGTACTTAACGTGCCCCCTTAAGCACATTGAACTACGTTATTAAGGAAGGGGAGTTATGACTTTTATTCAGATGGACTGGCCCGGACAAAAATTGTACAGACACATGGATTCCCCAGAGGACACATCTAAGTGACAGAGTTTTAACTTGTACAACAGTTTCAGTTTCAGTGCTACTACGAAGGATGGATTCTATTTAGGTTGTGTATAAATATTTATTTCTATCAGAGAATAGATTCTAAAGACTTTGGTGATCCAGTGACTTGTTGTTATTTAGTATCATTATTATTATTGTCAAGCAGACCTGACTGCTCTAACTGTTGCATTCATTCATGTTTCCCTGAGGATGAGTCCTAATGCCTTTGGTAATCACTTTTAATAGTGACATCACAACATCACTTCACTCTTTAGTACTAATTAACATGTGAACATGATAAACATTAGCTCTCTTGCAAAACACTGGCATGTTAACATGGTTGTTAGCTGTAAGCCTATTTCTCCATCAATTACTTTCACTTTTGGCCATGAATACGAAACTCCCTCTATCTCTGGTACACTTTGTCCAAATGTTTAATGTTTTATATCTGATAATGTTCTTCCAGTGGATTGCCAGGTAGCTGGGATAGGGATGGGAATTAGAGGACCAAGGCTTATGACTTTTACAAGATGAAATGCATGTTTCATAAGTGTGTGAGACTGACCAATTCAACTGTTTACATATTAAATAAAACCCAATTGGCCCGCTGCTGCCACATTTACAATTCTCCTATAAATGGTAATGAAAATCTAATCACATTGTTGTTCCCATCTAAACCTTTCCAGATTGAGATATTAGGTTATAAAATTGAGAAAGGAATCCCATTTTCTCCACAGTTAATGCATCTTTTAGCAGCACTTTGAAAATGTCCCATGAGGGTTATTTGAATATCAATAAGTCGGGAGACTGTGTGTGATCAAAAAGCCTCCCGAGTCAAAAGTTTGCAGGCGAGTGTGGATGACCCAGACAGATGGCAGCTCTCAATCCCTGGACAGTGAAAAGGAGACTCAAGGCAAACTTGAGAGGGATGAAATTTGAGTGAGCTTAAGAGGGTTGTGTTCCTCTGTGTGAGATGGGGAGGTGGGGTTGCTCTGTCTGCCATCACAGGGGGATTGAGACAGATTAAAGGCTGTTATTTATGGGAAAGGATTGTACTCTTAGATGTTTATTTTACAGTTGAGGTCTGTGCTTTAACAAACGTTGGAAGGTCAACCTACAACAGTAAGAGGAGATACCACTCAAGCATCCCAACTTGTTTTTCCACTGCTCCGCACAGTCCAAAGAGTAAGATTTACGGTAATTCTTAAAGCAGAGAACCAGAGCTGCATCTGGCACAGTGATGTACAGCCCAAACACCACAGCCAGATAGGTAGAAACTGCATCTGGCCTGGAGATAACATGCCCTCAAATGAACTGCATCAACTATTACTAGTCCAAAATACCAGAGTGTGTGGTTCCTGGAGGGTGGATGTTGTCCATTAACACCGTTCAAACAACACTGAAGATGATATAATGCGGAAATCTAGGAGTGCAGTGTGTACAAGCTTGAAGCTTGATTAAAAAATTAATGAACAATATATTACTTTTTTTTTTTTTTACCAATATAGAAGATCTGATGCAATTATTCCTAAGGCCATGAAAATAGCGTGGACCAATGTGGATGTACTGGTGGTGGAGATAAAGTCTCTAAATCCCCTGCATCTGGTCCCCATGAATCGTGACCACATATTCACCACTGGCAGATTTAGTACAAGTCAGAGATGGCTGCTTAACAAACTGATGGCACCATCACAAGCTGACAAGAGTGGCACCGGTGAAATGTTATGAAGTTGACAGCATGCTTAAATTTGCATAATTAGCTTCAAAAGCAGCAATTAGGCCGTCAGGAATCTTTCATCAGAAACAACAATGACTTGGGATAAAAATGGTGAATAAATAAGGGTATCAAACTAGCTTTCAATGCAAATTTTAACACAATTATGTGGCATAAAGGCCTTAAAAATAACTGAAACACCTGACTTTAGTTTAGAAATATTAATTAATCAAGTCAGAAGTGGGAGCTCAGGGATGTCACTCAATAAGTGAAAGCCTTGACATCTGCTCCAAAGTTTCAAGTATTAGCCTGTTGAATCAGTATTGGTAAGCGAAGCTGTCAGTTCCTGCAATAACTGTGACAGTGAACACATTACTAATCATAGATAGTGGAGTCATTCAGACCTACAGAAACTAATGATGAGGATCAGTATAGAATGGCTCTACAAAATTACACCTTTCTCATTGTGCAGTCAGTGTAGACATCAACACAGTCATCTGTTGCAATTTCCTGTGAGCAAATGTGTGTGATGCTCCTCTCTACAACTGCAGCACAATATATAGCTATAGCTGACAATAGCTGTTACTGTTATTAAAACTGTCAGTCTGCTGATCAAATGATCTGATGGTGTTGGAGGAGACAGCAACAGAAAAACATTTCTGTTTTAATGACTGTAAGTAGTAAATCTTAATTCATCTGTAGGGAGCACAAAGCATTTAAAATATCAGAAACATTACATTCCATGCTTTCTTGAATGCACTGTAGCCATTGAACTTTGAGTGCGATAATAGCACTGTAAATGCGTAATATTACATTTGAGAGATCAATAGGAAAAACAGTTTGTTTAAAAAAACACATTTACATTTGATTTTTCAGTGGAAAGTATAATGGGTCTGCAGATGTGCACCATTTACTGTAGAAAGCAAGTAATGTAAAATACAACATATTCAGCTTTTATGTGCCTTTGGGTAGTGGGAGTCATATTTACATTTCAAGTGTAAGTACCAGCAGACCTACTTTCTTGATATCCAGCACCTTCCTGGTTACTTGGAGAGACTTTGTCGTTGTTTAGAGAGTGCCACTGTCGTTGTTTTGAACATCTCTGCAGTTGTTTTGAGTGTCTTTGTGGATGTTTTGCATCCTCGTTGTTGATTTGCACGTCCTGGTAGCTGTTTTAAGTGCCTTTATAGTTATTTTGAGTGTCTCTATGTCTCTGTTCTGGTTGTTAAACATATGTGGCTGTTTTGCGTCTCACCCCAGTCGCTTGACTTTCCAACAAGGAATGCTAGCCGTCACTTCAAAGGAAGGCTCTCTCCTAGGTCCCCCTGAGCCCAGTGATCCATCCATGTTTACATTAAGTATGCAAATGTAAGTACAGTACATCTACTGCTCATCAGTCTTGTTCCTAAGTGCTTTAAAAAACATTTCAAACCATTAAAATTCCACTTTTAGCAGACTGGCTGCTGCCAAAGAAAAGCTTCCCCCTGCTGTGCATTTAATGAGGACCCTTTTTTTTATGTATATTGCTGTTGAGGTGCTCTATAGGTTTTTGTGCTGAATAGTTAAGCATCATATTGTCGCTACTACTTCCTGTTCATGTCTTGCCAAGTCTGAACAAAATAAATATTTAATGCATAACTCACTCATAAAAAAGTGGAGACAGAGCTAAAAGAGAGGATACCTGTGTTGGTGAGCTGAATAATTTAAAGTCATGAGAGGATTCTGGGAGCCACATTATCACAGGTAAAGGTGAACAGAAACTCATCCTCCGGGCCGCCCGCAGACACTGAGCTGTCTTTCGTGCTTGCCTGGGGAAAGTGTCCATGTACTGCGACTGCTGCAGGAGGGAATTTGGCTCCTATTTCTTGTTACATCCTTCCTGTTCTGTTTTCATTCCATGCAAAAAGTGGAAAACTGACATAATGCTAAAGCAGACTGGATTGCAGTCCTCAAATTGGCAACCCACTGGAACATTAAACCTATTTCCTCTTTGGTGTGGCTTTGAGCGAAGGGTATTTGTTTGACCTTATCCCTCCACAGTGACTCTATTCAAATAAATTTCCATACTGGAAGTTGTGGTCTTTCTACTTTTGCAGAAGACCAAGGTCACACTTCCATATTCTTTTTTTTTTTTTTTTTTTTTTGCTGTGAGTGATAACACTGGCTCCATGGTACCAATTAAATTCCCACAGATAGACAGTGTAGCATCTATCTGGCAATAGACAAGAAGGGGCTTAACAAATGCTTTAAAGTCAGTTCTAACAGTTTCAAATCCTGTTTTCACAGGATATCACCAGTTGGTTTTCTGTCCCCCTGGTAATTAGATTTTAAAGATTGTAAAGGAAGAGATTTAAAGTTCAGTTGCATCAATTTAACTCTCATTTAACAACAACTTCAGCTGTGTATGTAGATGAAGGAAGGTGCAAAACACATTCAGACTCCCAATGACATTAATGACCAAATATTAGCCCATGTGACCAGCAGCTGGTATTGATGATTAGTTTTTGTGTGTTGCAGGGAAAAAATGGCATATTAATACACCAGAGTGGTGTTTCCTGTCATTGCCAAGGTTGGTCTGACGTTGTTTCATTTTTTGTCATGGAATTACTCTGTAGAAAACCTGCTAACGTGTGTGTACATAAGCCTGCATTTTCCTGCTGTATTTGTTGTAATTATACTGAAGCAGCACAATGCTGGAAATGTTATCCTTCTATCATCTCTCAACTGCTGTGGGACTTCCACAGAACACCATACACACACTAAGATCTAAGCTGATTTTCCCACACAGGAAATGAGAGGAGAGACATTTGATTACCGAGTGTATCTTTTGTTTACCTTTTCTCATTTTCCTCAGTGGAAACCAGAACCCTCCCTCAACTGTGTATTACATCAAAGTCACTTAATTCTGATTTATTTGTTTGGCTGAAAAATGGCACATAGTCACAGTAGTGACTTTGGGAGTGGACACGGGGACACAAAGAGTTAACGCCGTGGGCCGAGCACTATCGATCAAATACCTCTAATTTTTCCTGTCATGTACAAACACGTCTGGTTTGTGTCCTGCCTCTCACCTGACCACCTATAGTTTGTTTCTGTTATATATACCTTCCCAAGCATTTGAGTGAGTGATGCGTTGAGTGCGTGTGTGTGTGTGTGAACTTCCAGCATTCCTCCTTTCTGTTACCATATTAATTATGGACAGTTCAACTGAAACACCCATTGAGTATTCAATTGATATTTGAGGTCTGACTTTTAAAGTTAATGATCAATCTAACAAATAGTATTAAAAAGGAACACCTATTAACAACATTTACATGGTACTGGGATGTTAAAGGACATTTACAATAAAATGAAAAACATATTACTCCACTTAAAAGCAAAAGTACAGGTGAATCTATATGTAATAAACATTATTCCATGAAGAGAAGAAGCATTTTGTGTTGAATATTAGTTCCTTCTTATGTCAGTCCGTGCACTCCCTGAGGGCAGCACTGCCACAGCCTGTGACCCTCCCACATCGTTTTCATACCTGAACCTCCCACTGACCTCTTGTGTCAGGTATAGGAGCCCTCACATAATGTATTCATTCAGGTTTGTCCATATATAAAAATCAAAACAAAACATTTTGCCAGTGTATTACTAATAACTAACTAGATAATAATAAAAATGATGGCAGCCTTGAAAGTCAATAACACGTGTAGGCCTGTATGATTGGAGTATCACATATATTATATTACCTTAGCTTTTTTGTGCAGGTAATAGTGTTTATCACTGAGGTTTGTGCATACTAAGGTTCTCAGTCAAGATGGGCCACAGTATGCTCAGTCTCAACGTCAATGAATATGCAAATCACTCTTTTTATAATCACTTCGACAGAAGATACCCAGAGTCAGGGCAAGGTCAGCTAGTAATAAATGCATACTTAATAACGACAGATGTAAACACGACCGTAATAGCTTCCATTAAAAAGACCTCTCTGCCATTAACAGTATTTCCTTGAATCACTAAATAGAACAATCTCTATGCTAATTTAAGGTCAGTGGAAACACACACGCACACACACACAGGTACATGTATATATATGCTGTATATAATCTCCCCATTTTGCAGCTTTGATGTGATTAGTGCAAATATCATCTGAAAGTTTTGAGTTGGAGGTGCTGAGTTACACAGTAAAACATGTCTGTGCACTTATTTTCTGCATTATTGGCATCAGAACAAAAAAAAAGTGGGTGCTCTCCAACTGCTGATTCTGTCCTGTTCAATGCGACAGCAGCGACACATTAAAAGTAACGATCCCATATTTTTTAACGCACTTTCCCCATTGTTAATGATTGATTGTGAGAGTGCATATAAAATACAATAATTACACATTGATCTCAATCCTTAATAAATCCCCCCCCTT
This sequence comes from Caranx ignobilis, assembly GCA_021432705.1. Taxonomy (NCBI): domain Eukaryota; kingdom Metazoa; phylum Chordata; class Actinopteri; order Carangiformes; family Carangidae; genus Caranx; species Caranx ignobilis. Next base: position 22,384,310 of record MU269989.1, read on the forward strand.
TTACTTCTTTCCTGCCAGGGCGAGAAATGAAATGATGCAAAAACGTTTTCGAACTATAAACCTGCTTCTCACAGGGGCCCTGAACATTGCTGTATTTTATGAAGAGAGTTATCTCAGATGTGATAAGTGTTGGGGACTAGCAGGAGCTGTCACGAATCAGGGATCAGGACACAGTTTAAGTGGAAAAGCCTGTGTATGTTACTGGAGCCAAGTTCTCCAAATGAAAGTCCTCGTCTTCCTTTAAAGCATACAGGCCTGTTGTAGCCCTTGAATGTAACACACCCACTGTGTTTGTATGGAAGTTAAAGGTGGGGAAAACAACAACAACAACAACAACAACAAAACAACAGAAAAAAGTTGTGTAAAAGTTGGGAAAACAGATTCATTTCAGAACTGACAATCCCACATTCTGGTGAGGCTCTAATAGGCTCTTAATGGGTTTTCTGGGCCTGAGGGTTCAGGTTCCAGGAACGTTTTTTTATTCAGGTCCAATAAACAATAACAGAGAAACAGAGTTTAAAACTGCTAATGCATCAGTGGTGACCTATTGTTACAAACTGAGCAAACTGGGATTAACTCACTAATTGCTCCGAGCCACCTTCTCCATCAGCTCTTTGACATTCCCTGTTAGTCTGGACTCAAAGGAGAGCTGGTCTGTGTTTACCAGGTGTGGGTTGTCTCATAAAGCTGTGGGGTGGAGAAAGCGTGACAACTCTCCTTCACGTTTCATAACAGGAGGGGCGCCTGCCAGGAACCTTTTGGCACTTAACGAATTGTGTTTACATGGAGCAACAAATTTATAGCTCCTGTCCATAACTGTTTGACAAGCTGCCTTTACACTTCAGTATATTTTCTGTCAGAGGAGAGGTGCACAGCAAGGATGTCCACTATTACCCCCCCTTTATTCTCATTACATACATGCGTGAGCGCTGGAAAATAATGCAGTGCAGACCTGTTAGGACCTGTAAAGTAGTGACATTGTCCTGCAAAGGCTTCTGCTTCAGCTCTAAGTGAAGCTTGACATCAAAAGTAGTAGCTGCCGGAGCATTTGAAATGGAATGCTGACCCACTTAGCTCTGTTGTTAAGTGCGAGGGGTCTGTGGGAAAACGAGCACACACACACACACAAACACATCGAGGCAATCGCTAACGTGCACACGCATGCAAACACGACTTATGTACGCTCCGACGCACCGCTGCAAACGCACACCTCAGCAAAGATAAAACAATCCCCTCGCTGATAAACAAGTTCTTGGGAAACAACAAAAATAACTTTAATGTATTCACAGACGGGGCTTTGTGAGGCTTTTACTCATTGAGAGCTCTGACTCCTTTCCACTGTGACAATGCCAGCTCTAAGCCACTGATACCTTGGGTTGAGGTTTCCATGTGGTGTGTATGCATGGTTTGTGTGTGTATGTGTCCACTTTGCCTTCAGGTGGCTGTGTGTATGGATACTGTGTGAAGGCAGATTCAACCCGTGCTGCCTCCGAGCCAATGACACCTTCTTGTTTAGCTATTGCTTTGATGTGCTGTCTGATTCTCCCGAGTTATTCTTTCTTTTTACCCCCTGGTATCACTGCAGCACAGCAGGGTGGCTGTGGTCAGCGGCTTACATAAATGCCTGGCCACATCCACTCACCCTCTGCAAACATTTTCTGTTTCATCATCCAAACATGAGCTGCAACAATGTCTTGTTTAGCCGTTAGCAATGTTTCACTTCTACTTTCCACAATACTGTGAAACCAACGTCTCATTTAATTTGTTGTTTCTTGTAAAAAATGCAATACAATTTAATTTTCTTAGGGCCCAGTCGGTGTGGTCTGATCCCTTGTGATAATATCTGGAGGTTTTGTTTATGTTATTGATTTTAAATCTCAACTTTCTCTCTGCAAAGATCCCATTTAGGAAGTTCACCTTACTCAACTTTTGAGACAAAACTCCACAGAGCCTGAGGCTAAAATAAATAGTTCACAACTGTGTCTAGCCACATAACTGCTAAACTGGACAACACTACAGTATGTACCTGTTCACAAAAATCAACTCTCAGCCAACAACTGAGTTATGAAAAAAGTATTAGTATGTTGAAACTTAGACATGTGGCTTGAAAGAAACACTGTTTCTGAGAACTATGGACACTTCTGAAGTGTAATATTACAGAAAAATTCAGATGTGGTAATGTAGCATTGATGTCTTTTACTGTCGTATTAGGTCTATACAACACACTGTTTATGCAATATGCACTTTATACTTACATTAGTTGTTTTGTAAGAAACAAACTTGACAACATAAAAAAGTCAAACTCCACCAAGTTCAACTTTAAATAAGCCTTGAGACATATAGAGTAAGCTATACAGCCTTCTTAGTACTTATGTTGGCACAATAGCCCTACACCTTTCCAAATTAAAAGATCTGAATACCCCGACTGTAACACAGAACTAGAGGTGCTGGAGAAAAAAAAAATCAAAGGGCCATTCCTCTCCCTCAACAGAATCGGAGAAACCTCTCCTCCCCAGACTTTACTTCCAAACACTTTTTTACACTCTGACACACAAGAGGCTTTAAAACCCTCCTTCTCTATTCCCTTCCCTACTCTAAAAAAAAAGAAAGAAAAAAAAGTGTTGCTGGTTGGAGCTGTCATTTCTTTAAAGAAGTAGAAAGAAACTGACTATAGCAATCAGTGCAGGAAATGTACACTGAGCAGACGTAACCCCAGCCCACGCTGCAGCCTTTTAATGGGATGAGTTTTTTTTTTTTATCATTATTATTATTATTTTCTAACTGAAACATACTGCACCCAGGATGATCTGAAACAGAAGCATCAGGCCAACATAAAGGGATTATGAACACTCCCCTAGACACAAAAGCTCATTTGTATCCCCTGTTTGTGTTGTTATTTTCTTTCCCCTATTAATGACTTAGCGACTGTGTTCGTAAAAGTGCTGAACTAATGCAATTGTCTTAACTAACTTTGTGAACTAATTTAACGTTTGCGCATTAATCATAGGACACATCTCTTGCCTCAGATTAGAAAGTAGAACAAATACATTTTACGTTTTCATGCACTGCGGTGCTCTGTGTTCATAAATAAAGATATGCTCCAGAGGAAATATGTAAGTTCTGAGCAATAACAGTGATGAAGTGTTTTTCCACAAGGCACGTCCACAAATTTAATGTTTGAACAAAGTTGCACATCCCATTTCAGAAGAATGTGTCATCTAGTTTTACAAAGTGCAATGAGAGAATATGACTTTCTGTATCTGCCAGGTGTATCAGAGCTCAGCAGATATACCTGCACTGCCTCAGTAAAATGCCTTAAGGGCATTGTCAAAAAAAAAAAAAAAAAAAACACTGCAGTGTAATATATTTCACATTTGCAATTACACCCAAAGAAAAGTGGTGTTTGATAAGATTTAAACAAAATAATGACAATGTGAAATTCCTGCTGTCAGTTTTCACATATACAGGCTGGCAAGCGATCGGAACAAATACAGGTACAGGCTGATGGATGACTGATTGTCTACTCTGATTATTGCCGTCATAATCCTTTCTTCTTTGAGCCAAGCAAAATATATTTGTGAGCATTCCCACCTGTTCCAAGCTCACATACTGGAAACCACAGAGGCAAGTCATTGGTTCTTTTTTCAACATTTTTCTGTCCACATATACTTACTTAGTCGTCTCCCAGTGGTCAGTAATCTGACATAATTAAATTGTTGATGTCCAATTTGGATTATCCTATATTTGCAGGGATTTTCATTCTGCAAGCAGCAGCTTTAATTGTGAAATATTTATGTATAGCAGATTTCTAGGTATTGTAATGCATGTATTATCATTATTATCATCACCTATTTATAATTCATTTGGAAAAACCTGTTGCTGAGCTCCACAAATGCCAACAACAGAGCTGCATCCTACACTACAATGAACGTGTTTACCAAGCCTAATTAGCACTATGTGGATGCTGACTGAAATGCATGCTGCATTTACAGTAAACATCCTTATTGTTGTCACAAGAGGCTCAGAATTAGTTTACTAGATCGCAGACATGCTGTCTCCGCTGGCAACCTGGAGCTGCAAAATATCCCTCTTCCTGCACGTTATACTGTACACCTACGCCACAGCTCGGTCGGCAATTTACCCTTCGTCGTCTGACTGTTAATTAATGAACTGCTCAATCATCAGAGGAGCCCGTGCCACAGCAAGTGGGGAGTAGTAGTTCAGATTTGGAGACTAATTCGTAAATGCTCTGATTGGTGCGTCTAGATAGAGAGAGACTGAGAGGCTGAAAAAAAAAAAAAAAAAAAAACTGGAGAAGTGGAAGATAACAGCAGGGAAGTGATGAGTCTCCCGGCCTGGATGAGTGACAACCAACATGAAACTCATACACAGTCCAAAGTCATGTACAAACAGATTTATACCTATTTTTATTAGCAGTAAAAGGAAGAACAAGAATCTTCAGGGAAGTCATCAATCTCTGACTTCAAGCCTCTGAGTGGGCGGACAAATTAGCTTTTGACTGACAACTGAGCTGGCAAACGAAACGAGCTACAGTGTGAACAAACTTTTCATTGTAACTAGCTCCAACACACAAGCACAGACAAGAGTTCAGAGACAATATAGTTGCTAAATGTGCAGTGTTTTCAGTATTACTGATTAACTCCAGCCAGTGCTGGAGTGAAGTGGAAGAATGCCCTGAGGCTGATGCATCAGGGCAAGTAACACTATCCATACCAGTATGACGATCATGAGACAACTTGTGCCAGCTCTCATGTGTGAGGTATCAAACCTCTGAGAGCAGCACAGTCTCTGAGACCTCTCCTCTCAGATACTGAGCCCTTATCAAGCTATGTTCTGTATACTTCAGAAATGATAGTACTGCATGATCAATCACAAGATGGGCCGAGCCATCACGAGACTGTGGCTCTTACAACACTGCTTTATTATTCAAAAATCATCCATCTGCTTTTACACTGCAGAGCTCTGTTCTTTTCTGTTTGGGACCACTTTCTGTGTTCATTATCTCTTAATCAAAGAATTTGTCTCTCAGCCACCACTGAGTCATCGGGCTGCTTTTACACCTAGAACAAATACATGTAAATACACTTAACTATGTTTAGACATGTCCCCAAAATTACATTTTAACATTCTGAAGCCATGAGGCACAAATAGCTGTGACTTTACAGAGAGTCATGCCCTTTCGTTTGTCTGAGGAATTTTAACCACTTAAGATAATTGGAGGCATAAAAGTGGAACTTTTTCCCCCAGTGTATCAAACAGCCAGTGACCAAGATGTGAAAGTGTCACTTGAATAAGAAAAGTAATAATCGTCAAAAGATTAATGGAGAATCATCATTCAGTCCTGTTTGTGTTTATTTATGTTCATCAAAATCAGGGCTTTTGCCTCTCTGAGACAGCATCAAGATGCATATTTTATCAGCAGAGGGATTTTGGTGCTACATAATGTTCTCTGCAGTTCGCTTCCATTTTTTTTTTCCTGTTATCCACATTGATATGTCGATCAGTCATGCATGTGCACAAACACATGCAGTGATACTGTATGTTGTCTTGCAGATATGAGGGACTAAACCAAACTGGGGTTTTGACTTGATCTTAAAGATCAGATCAGCACTCCTGCTCTGATCAGTGGGCAAATGCATACTTTGAAGCTTGTTGCAGTTTTTAAGAAAAAGAAGAAGAAGAGGAAAAAAATCCTCTTCAAAGATCTGCTTATGCAACAGACAGGATTTCACCTCAGGTCCTCCATATGGGAAGCTAAAGATTTACCAGTCAGCAAAAGAGCAAATGAATCCTTCCTGTCCAAGAGAGGTACTTATGCTTATGTGGTTACAAGCAGAGCAGAGATGGCTCTTTCATACACCCTGGGAACTGAAGCCCTGGGGGTCTAAACATGGCCCTTATGGGTCAGAGGTCACCTGTTCTACACCTGGACACTCTAAGCCCACCCAGTGGCAGGTGTTCCAAGTGACCAGGTACGACCTCCAGGTAGGAAATCATGACCCAAGGTGTATTTAAATGTCCCACTGGGACCACAAGTGGGGTTATTATATGTATAGACAATATGTCACTTCTAACCTCCATCAGTAGGGATCACAAATGGAAAAGGAAAAGGTGGATTTATGTTAGGGTGCGCTCATGGGCATGATTTACCACACGAGGTGGCATTATACAGAAACCATATGTTTTCTGTTTTTCTTCACCTGTATCCCTGTGTGGACGAGATGAAGCATGAGCCGTGAAGTGAAAATCTATATCAACATAGCCACAGGAAAAAGGAGAGCAAGTCACAAGGTTGGCTTTGTGATTTGAAAAAGAACATTTGACCATATATCTGCTACTCAACCACAGTTGTACAATGTATTTTTTTAATACCCTTTGCCCCCAGGGGTTGAGGCACTGAAGCGAGAATCTGGGGGATCTGTCAACATACAACAGTCCCTTGTAACAGGAGAATCCAGAATTGAGGAATACATATCTCTACCTCACTGTGCCCAAGTACCCTACAGAGATGTGATATTAGATCAGTGTGTAGCATCCTGAATCATATTCCATCATGCTCATGAAATATTAAATTGATGTCGTTTCTTCCTAATTGGTGCATCTCTCTTATCCATCTGTGGCTGCCTGTGCTCTCCTGGGACCTGGCTATGCTCATTACAGACATATGCTCAAGAGAAGAGCTCCTCAGGTAAAACCTGGTGTACTAAAGATGATTTTGTGGCATCCACAAATGACAATTGCAGTTTGACAATTACAGAGTAACATGCAGGTTAATCTCCCTGAATTTCTGGGGTTAAAGGAATTTATAAAAAATAAATGATACCAGAATTTTTATGTTTTACAAAACACAGAGACAGGAATACTGTACATTGCTGCGTTTCTCTATCATCCTCCTCAAAGGATTGCATGTAGCACACTGATAAATTGGTTCTTTGATCCTGGGGGCTGATTCCCAGACTGAGCAGAAACCATTTTCAAACTTAGTCTTTTCTCTAAGGAGAACATGTGAATCTTTATCAGCATAATCCCAGATGCAAGCAGCGCAGCTCACGGAGCAGACTGTCAAAAAACGTGGGGGCTAAATAAGGTCTGAACAAATGAAAGCGGTCGATGTCGGCTTGATTTCATCGTCATTGTGTCTGCGAGATGACATTAGCATTTGGTGCAGCCTTAGTGCAGACTCATTCTGTTTTTAATCGTCAATCTGTCATGCGTATTTTTCCCAGGGTGTTTAAAATCCTACTTGTTACCACGGTAACATTTGCTAATTAACTCTAGAGACAACGAATAATTGATGATGATGCAAGCAGCTGGTAATAAAACTAAATTTTGGCCCAACAATGGCACCAGGTGAACAGCCTGAGGATGAAAACATTTTGAAAAATGAGGGATTGCAAATCATCTGGCAATAACTGACACCCCAAATTTTTACCACTTCAAAACAGGGGTGTCACTGCCCTACTTATTACAATTGATAATAATAATGACTTATTTAGGTTTAGGCACTCAGACTACTTGGGTAGACTTAGGACAAACAAATAAATAAAAAAATCAAACGCCTGTCCCGTCTGTCATGAACCTGTGTTTTGTTGACTCACCAAGCTGCATCAAACTCCTCTTGGTGCAGACTTCGTTACACTACACACAGGGAGCGGTTATAGACTCTGATTTTGGGGCATGTGCCAGCAAAATTGGAACTGTTTTTCCCACTCCGTGACTGTGAAATCTTCGGTCAAGCTTGCAAGTCTGTTTGTGGTTTGCTCCTTTGACCCCATTTTAAATGTAGTAAATGCAGCTGCAATGGATCCTCTGGGGGGTTTCAATCTGGCAGATTTCACTCTTTCAGTGGTAAAGATTGGATTTCAAATTTTTGTTCAGCATGTCCGACGGTAGGGCACACAAGATTTCACAAAAGGCCACAGGTTGTCAATATTTTCCATAAAACTTTTCTGGCTCCTTTGACGTCCATTTTACACACAACCATTGATTTCCAACAAGTCTAATTAAATCTGCAGCACATTAAATTTCTTGTCATCAGCACAGCTGGGGTGACTTATATTGAGGCGGTAATCACTCTAACAGAGGATTTGTAAAGTCAGTTATTAATGAGGTGCAAATTTTCCTACGTATGTTTCATCAAACAAAACAAAACAATAACTATGTCAGTGGCAGCAAATTCGTGTCATTTATCAAATGCTGATTTGCACAATTAAGTATAGTTTAGTTTATAATTAGGACATCCAGAGCTGCTCTGATGGTTACATAAATAAAGGAAAGAAAAACTGGAAAAAGAGTTGCATGCAAGTAACTCATTTTCATGCACCTTTTGTTTCCTCGTCACACTAAAAATCAGGCACATAAATATTACTCAACTGTGAACAGAGGGAGCACTCCAATAACACTGAGTGTCACCGCTTTTTACTGAAATGCTCTCACGAGAGAAAGCACTCAGACTGGCGGGTATCCCTCATTTCATTCTGTCAGATCACAGCTTTAAGAACGGGTGATGTCTGAGCATCCTTTGTCAGCAAGACATTGGCATAATGTTTGGGATAAACTCCACTCCTTTTCCTCGCGGCCAACTATAATTGGAACAAAAAAGAAACAACGTGGCAGCAAATCCATACGAATTTCACAAGCAGCGTAGTTAAGAGTGAGAGCAGGCAAGATGTTTCTGTCAAAATAACAGCCGTCTCATCATCCTGAATCACACAATGGAGCCGAAGTGAAGAGTGTCCTTTCCCTCTGGCCTGTTCTCTATATGGATGTCATCTAAATATTTCCAAACACAAAGCACACAAGAGGCTGAAGCTGAAATAACTATTGCAAATTAAATTGTTTTGTGTGATTAGGTCACAAGCTAAATGTGCTAGGGACCACTCATTACTGACAATGCATCAGGCTCTAATATTTCTGGGTAATGAAGTCCTGCTTAGGATTTGAACTACATGAGAACAGAACTCAGGTTGGCAAGGTTGCAGGAAAATCTGAAGCCAGCTTCATAATGGCTGCCAAAATATTAAGTGGGTTCAACTTCCAGTTTTCTTAGTGCTGATTTAAAGTTATGTACAACAAGTAGATGAGCAGTGAGAAAAAAAAGGTAGAGCCAGGCAGGTTTGTTTTCCATTGGTTTATGTTCCGCATCACTTCAGCTAATAAAAATCCATAACACCTGGTTGACAAATAGTGCTTTTGGCCAGCAAACATTATGAGCTCAGGAGCTGGCAGACAGGTTCACAAGCAGCTACTACAGGTTCAAACTGACTGTCTTGTTTTTTTTGCTGGCAGCAAACTTTGTCCATGTGCCACAGCGTGACTTCAAATTCTCTCTATGTATGATTGCTGCATCATTTTGAGTAAGCGTGTATCTTCCGCCTTCCCAGGTTGTAATCTTGAGTCATGATGAGTCAATTTACTGACAAGCTGGTCGCGGTTTATCATGGATTATGTGCCAGCTGCACTGCATGGCTGTGGGAGGTGTATTATCCTTACACATGTCTGTTTTGCATACCTATTAACCTGGGCTAATCCATTCAGCTCGTCTGTTCAGGACCATATGGAATATTCATCCCAATTCACTAATGTGTAATCATCCTAAATACTGAAAAGACTTAATGTCATAGATACAAGAAGGATGCTGCATAGCTAATGATGCTGTCAAAAAGCTTGAATATCAGTCTTATAATGTAAATTATGATCGTCATTCTGTAGGCTACATCAACACAAATTTGCACAGCTAACAAAACCTTTAATGACATGATATGGCATGCTGATATTACCTGTACCACGTGAAGGAAACTAAATTAAATGATTGTTTCATTAAATGCAGTGACATTAATTCAGCATGTTCCTGATTGAAGCTTGATCAGATTACATGAACAGCTGACTAACCACCAGCAGATGTAATTAATTTGATAAAACACTGCCATTTTAATCACTTGATTCTGCTGCTTTACAATTTAATTGACATGCCTATTGGGCTGCCTTTGTGATTAATTAATCTAACCTCAGCTCAATTTGCTACTATTTGTATGAATACATGCATTTGTTTGGTTCCTTTTTTTTAGTCAACCAAATGTTGCCACCGAGTAATAAAACCTGTCATCAGCTGAGGGGATTTTGAAACTTTTGGCCTGGGGTCCTCGCCTGGGTCGGGCCCATACAATTCCACATCTGGGCAGACTGGGCTGTTATCCTCTGGTAGTGACTGAGAGCTAGAAGAATTTCTGTGCGTGCAAGAACAGGTCCAGATGTGGGGATTGAATCTTACAATCATGCTGTATATGTCAGAGATTTGGGCCGTGGAATTTGGTTTACACTGGTCCAGAAGAAACTGAGCATGAAACCCAGCTATGGGTCGGATTTATACACGCCGGCATTAATGTATGAGTTTTCATTTTCTCTGTTTCTTTCTTCTATAATTTCATAGATAATTCAGAGGACAATGATGGATTCCAAAACTTTGCACGAGAGGTGAGCATGTTCACCTATTTTTTCATCATCCATCACTGTGCAAATCTGCAATATCAGACTGAATTTAAGCAGATTAGCGAGCGTGTTGGGTCAAGCACGGGTTAAGTGCAGATGTTTGGGTTGCTTGTGTTATGCTCAGGATGTTTTAATTTTTCCACCTCAGCGGCCCTCCTTGTCTATACTATCTCAGACAGCAGTTAAGTAGGAATGTTGTCAGTCTGTTGGAGCCTTTGTTCGGGCGAGTTCATGTGGACATATGCTTAGGACACATGGAGATGTTTTGCTTCATCCTTTATTTATCCTCATTATGTCCAGCCTGCCTTCTGTCCATATGAAAAATTGAAAATGATTGGACATAATCAGTTCAGACATGTTATGATACTTGTGGGATATGTTTATTTTAGAGATAATAGTTCAAGATGATCTTATTAATGCAGTAATTGTTTTTGATCAAGCTTAAATTATTTCTATAAGCCTTAGGGTTGGAAATTGAAGGACGTATATGTGCAAGTTTTGCTACTGTTACACAGCCATTGTTAGTATTAACAGACCAGTTGCAAGAACAACACCATACTTCACTTACAGTCTTTAGTGTAGGCGAACCACTCTCTTCACTTCAGACAGCTCAAGCTCCTCACAAGACTGGTAAATAAACAGCTGTTAATGCTAATGTTCGCGATGTGGCAAATACTAAACTTAAAAACAACCCTTATAAATCACTGAAATTAGACTGGGAGACAGCACATTGAGACTTCAACTGGAAGGAAAAAAGTGACATTGAAGACACATTTCTTCATTTCCTGAGCAGTGGGTGGCATTTCAAAAGTGTCACAATTTTCCAAATCAGTTCTGATGTATTTATAGTCATATCTTTTCATATTCAGCAGGTCTTAATGGTTTATAAAAGTTTTTCTCTTTCTTTGGAAATCTGCCTCTGAATATGACTGCTGGGAAATAATAGTGTTTTGGATGGAAGCCTTCCCTCTGTGCTCTGCTGCCTGTTTCATTTTGGCTGTATTTCTTAAGGCTCTTAAACCCCAGGCATATCCAAGCACTCATTTGAACCACTCTAACCTTCTCCCTTTCAGCAGCTCCCTCCTTTCCTTTCTCTTCTAATCAAGATGCAGGCTAATTTTTTTCCTCTTAAAAATGCCACTTTTCAGTTCTTGAGAAAACAAACAAACTTAACATAATGAGAGAGGAATTGTCACTGTTTTCAGCCCCCCCCCCCCTTTTTTTTTTTTCTGTGGCAAGTGACGACGTGCCGGTGAAGAAAAAATAATTAGGCTTTTGTTGACAAGAGTCGAAGTGGTGGAATTCTACCGGCCAGCGGATCAAAACGATCCATTCATTAATTTAATTGGCTGCTATGAGATGGCGTGGGTGTTTCTATGACTGCGTTAAACAGGGATACTTGTGGCATACGGGAAATCAGATATGGCCGTTCTTTGTGACTGGAGAAAAGAAGAGAGAGGACCCTAATCAGCTTCAGAGATCTGTGGAGGTTTCCCTCTTTTTTTCCTCTTTCTCCACCATATAGAATGATCCTGCTGAAATCTGTGGGAGAATGACTCTGAATGAACCCTGCCTATTATAGGGCTTCGCTCTGCATTAGTGTGCAGGCTAGCAAACCATGCTAATGTGCTCTCGCTGCTGCACTCTCTTCTTTTACTCACTGCACACTCACACACATATACACACAAAAGCCCCCTGTGTTTGTGAGAGCACAGAGGGGGCTCACATCTCACTTTACCAGAGCGGGGGCCATATCAGGAGATATTCCAAACTGTGTCTCAGAGGGGAGACAATGGCCACATCTGATCAAAGTGGAGGAGATGCATGACACTTGAATTGAAGTTCATACCGCTGTCTGCAACATCATGTACACAGGGAGAGAGTGAGACAGAGAGAGAACGACAATGAGGTAGTATTACAGGAGAAAATGACAGGACAGAGAGAGGGGGATAAGAAAAGAAAAACAGTGATGCAGAAATATCCATAATGTGGAGGAAAAATGAAAAAGACAAAACAAGAGCGCACAGGCTGTATAATCTGGAGTGACAGAGTGACAAAAAAGAAACGGAGCGTCTTACATAAAGGCATGCCTGTTGAGTGACACATATGCCATCCAAGTCAAAGAGGACTCCTGTCTATCCAGCAGCGTGACAGATAGCGTCTCTAGATAGCTGATAAGCGCTCTCTCCAAGTGACCGACCATGACCTCTTTCAAATTCCTCCCTTGCATACCCCAGACAGGCAGTTTCTAATATTTGCCATCCTAAAAACCCTCTGCGGGTCCATTACAACCCCCTATTACCCCCTCGCGATGTAACGTATCCTCAACTTTCTCTACATTGTTGTCTAGCTTGGCCCCTGGTCCTCTTATGCTACCGTACAAAAGGGATCAGATGTACACCAGGCGCCGCTCTGGGATCTGGAGGAGAAAAAAAAGGAGATTCTGTGACTTTTTTCATGCTGAGTGGCGATGAATAGATTTGAAGAAAGACTCGGCCTTGTTAAACATATGGCTTCCAGTCTGGAACAGAAATAGCTTTGGAGTATCTGGTGAAAGTGTTGTTGAAGTGGTAAGCCCCAAGAATCTTGTCTGTTTCCCTTTTGGCAATGGTGTGTTCATTGCTGTGGTGTTTGTGCACCACACTCCCACACATTACTTACAATTCAAAGAGTGTCCGGTGCTGAGACTTTGGATTTGTTGTTGGGGATTTTTCTTGGCTGCCTTTTTTGTCTGTTCTGCCACGATGGGTATCACTGCTAACGTGAACTACACAACTGCTTTGCTGTACTCTGAGTCGCTGTGTTCCTGCACAAATATTCATTCTGATATGTCAGTCAGTGATAAATGGAAAAACAACAAATTCTCCTAACTTCACTTTTTCATTTTCTCCCTTTTTTCTCCAGCTTACTGGAGGCAAAAAATAAAAAATGCAGCAAGACAACAAGCCGTGCATCTTTACATACTTTCTACTGCACGCACTGCAAACCATAACTGCAGCCTCAATCAATCAGCTATGATTCTTTCAGCCTAGCACACAAGCTGCACACACAAGTCGTCTCCACCTGAGAGCAGATTCAATCAGAGAGCTCATGCTTCAGGGCAAATGTCTCTCTGGCAGTAAACATAACCTTTAAGAGCATGTGTTGCAAATCTTTGACAAACAGATCTGGTGATGCATCTGATTAGAAATGGGTAAATATAACACAGAGAAAGCATTTTATGTTACACATTCAAGCCTTGGGTTGAATGGAAGGAAAGAAAGGTAAAGGAAAGAAGAGGAAGGGAGAGAAAGAAGAGCATAATGCTAGGGGGCATTTAAGTGTACAAAATGAACCAATGTGAATCCAACAAAACAAACTCCCTCTGCTCTGAAGAAACAAAGCCAAAAAATGTGCCAATCCATCTCCTAAGGCTACACTGACCCAGTGTCGGCTGATGTCATACTTGGTGCAGTATGCAGATGTCCCCTTGCTGCATCCACAAAACACTCTACGTCGATTGGGAAACAGCTGTGTCTCAGGCCAGTGACCAGACAACAGCATTAAGAGGAGCATAGGGAGATCATCTTGTCTGGAGATGGTGCCACTCCATGTAATTATTGGTGTTATCTTTTCCAGCAGTTTGTATCAGGGGCTGGTTGAAAAAAAACATTGTGACGAAAGCACAAAGTGGGAGCTGCATGGTCCTGGTATCGACTCTTTTCATGTAAAAAGTTTGGATGCCGAGGAAAACCTGCCTCTGGAAAAGTCATTCCACTCTATTATGATTTGATTTCAAAATGTGGGCCCCAAGGAGAAAAACATCACCAATAAAAATGACCCTCTCTAAAAGAAGTGCTGCATGACTCACACTTGGTGCACTTTAATTTTGGGAAAACATTATGCTCAAATGTTGTGTTTCCTGCAGCAGTTGTGGGGCATTTTTCTTGTGTTTTCCTTCCATCCTTTTGCTATTTATTCATCAAAAACTCTTCCATCAAATGCATCACATTAAATTAATAGCACGTCTTCTCTTTCATCAGACAGCTCTGATAATTTAGGAGGCATCATAAAAACGAGGGCGTCCTGCAGAAAGCCAACACTTTAACCGTCATCACGCTGTCAGTTTTTTCATAATTACAAGGCCATACATTCATTCATGCATTTTCCAGCATACAGGAATCCCAGTGGAAAACAACTCCCAATCTGTGCATGATAATACAGGATTATCACAGTGACTAACCAACGCTACCCACTGTTCTCTTTCTCTTTGGATGAGAGAGAATGTCACATCAAACTGCATGCTGAAAACCAGGCGGGTTAATGCTGCCTGGCTCCCCGACATCCATACATACATTGTAGATCAAAACACTTTAAAAAACGATTCCAGTTATTCCTCCTTTTTTTCTTTTTTTTTCGTTGTCTACCAAAAGTCAGTGTACGAGGCGGTGGAGACTTGACAAGTGGAACTTTGCTTCTGATACAATTCAGCAAATGTATGCTGGAATGAGGAGCTGACCTTAATGTTGCAGAAAATGTCTCCAGCAGTGTTTTTACAAGGTATGCATGTCTGCCACCTAATGAGGTGACATTACAAAGACAAAAAAAATGTGTTCAGTTTGAAAGGTTGGTCTCTGGCACAGACACAGACACCCCCAAAGACTCATTACTATGTTTACTACATTTATAAATGGCATCTTTACTATCATGGTCTGATGACTAGTTGGTGGCAAAAAGGTACAACAAACCCCAGTACCTCCCACCACTCCAGTGAACAGTTGATACAGATATGTGCATGATATAATGATTTAAACTACCCTGCTTGTACAAAAATTGTAAATAATGAGCCATACTTATGCACAAATTTAGATGTGCTTGAATAATGATTTTATTAAAGCGTCTTCAAATTGTGCCAGCGCTCTGAGTTTCTGAGCCAAAACTGTTTGTTTCAACCTTGTGTGGTTTGGTTAATATGAATTAAGGGAACCTGGAAAACAGGCACCAGGTAAAAGGCAAATGAGATTTCTGTTTCAGTTGACATCATAATTCACGGGTGCATTTTATCCAAAAATATTTGCTATAAATCAAATTACCACAATTAGCACAAAGATATACAACATAGTGAATCTGTGGTTTACCCTAGATAGGCCGCACTTCCCATATTGATTGTTAAACTGGCTTCACTTTACTGTTTTACAAGCCTATTGAATATATGTTTGCAGTTTACTGAACTAAAACAGATAATTCCCTGTGTTCCTGGTTTTAATTACTGTTGCACCGGGAATGTCTGACTTTTATTTTCTTTTGGTATTTCCTGAATCTTGAACATTAGTCAATTGAAATCTGTGGCATTTACTCTTTTGCTTCAAACTCAGGAACAAGTTGCACTCCACAAAAATGCATTTAGCTTATTGACACTGCTATTGAATGTTTGACCTTCACATGTGGTGCAGAGTTTGACTGTAAATATCTGTTTTCACATTCATTCACATCTTGTGGAATGTGTGGCTTTGAAAAAAAAAAAAAAAAAAAAAAAACATATTGATATTTCAGTGAGATTTCTATTGTTGAATAATTTAATATCAATAATGATATATGTTTTCAAGTGAATTTCTCACTTTGGTGGGCCTGCTACATGGGGAGCATATTGTATCCAGATGCTGCATCAGAGTGTGATGTAGCTGCCTCTGACGGATACTGAGGGTTTGCAGGGACTCTGTGGGTTCAAGTTAATGAAAGACATTAATGGGAAAAAAGCTGTCCCTCCACTCTGTGCTGCATCCCAAGGTCAAAATATATGTGCAGCACAAAGGAAAACTCTCAGCTGCACATTTTTGCCAATAAAAATGGTTTCTAAAGGCACCAACAAAAAGCTTATGATGACACATGTCCAGGATCAAGCTGGACTGCAATCTTCCATTTTACTGAGATATGGGCTTCTGAAGTGATTGCAGTTTTGAAATGGGGGGAGCACAATGTCAGATATCTGTCTTCATTTGATAAAATAAAAGTGCAGCTCCGACACCACTATGTGTTACCACCTTCAGCTGAAGGCGCTCGGCCATTCATCAGTGATTCATGGTTAGAATTAAGAACGTCAGGGACATATGTCATTTCTATTGTAAAAATAGAATAAAATAGCATCAAATAAAATAACATAAGGAGGGTCGATATCACTCAGGTGCACAGTCGAGCAGAAACATGCCTGAGGGTGATGTGTCACTGTCTGAGAACACTATCACCTCGCCACATTTCTGTCAGACATATCTCAAAGCTCAAGAGTCCATGAGCACATATTAGTCACACACTCGCATGCCTGCTTGTTTACGTGAGCTTGATGCACATAACATTTTAGCAAAGCATTTCTAAGTTAATTTTCAGAGTTAATTATCTGTTGCTGGCACTCAGCAGAGAGAGATCTGACTTTGGAGAATAATATTATTATATCTGGCATCAAGGAATGCCAGATATAATAATCATTTCCCTCTACAGCAGATGAAATGGCAAATGGGAAGATTAAGAATTCAATCTGGAGACAAAAACACACGCACACACGTGCACAAACACTGGCTCATTGTACGTGTTACTCCCAGGGTCTTGAACCAAATTTGATGTTATGAGATGTGCTCATGATTTATGAAAGTAACTACTCCATCTGCGGGAGTGCAGTGGTGCTGTCGTCACTCCCACACAGTGGCTTTGCGCACACACACACACACACACACACACACACACACACATACAATTTTTGTGGTGCTTGAAATATAATGGTGAAGGGTAAACTAAAACAGCACTCAATAAAACCCTGCTCGTTTTATGGAACATTAAAATATTCAGCTTGTAAGTCAGAGCTGTTTAGTGTGAAGTGTGAGTCCCTTGGTCAGTCTACTATGTTAAATGAAACATTGATATCAATGCTGGCAACGCTGAAGAAGAAACACTAAGTTGTGACCCAAATCCCTCTAATGGTCCTGAAGAGCACTCAACGCCCTGTTTATAAAACATAAAGAGATGAATAAAGAATGGGAAGAAAAGAGAAGAAAACAAAGACATGAGACCCTCTGGTGTCACTTTTTCTTTGAAAGTGAGGAATGAAAATTCACCTTGAAGTGAAATAGGGAGAGTTTGGTTGTGTGAAAAAAGAGCTGCTGAAGACTAAGCAAGGAGAAAACTAATGGCTTCCAATGGTGTGAATTCATGATTGTGTGTGCATCCCACGCTATGTACTGGATGAGCATATACAAACCAAACACAAGGCTTTTTAGATTTCTGTTCTGTTTGTTTGTTTGTGGACCCTGTCACTTACATTTACACCACTCAGCGACAACACACTGGCTAAGTTGTGCTGAAAATGAAGCAGTTGAACTAACTACTGTCAGCTCATTGTATATTGTCAGATTTATTGGTACAGACCAAGCTCTAGTGAGCTAGAAGGTTTTGACTGGGCCTTTAGGAACTTGAAAACAGTCCAAGAGGCTCCAACTAGTGATACATGTGTGTTTCCACTGTGTGTGTACTTGAGTAAATGTCAGTGTGTGCCTGGGAGATAGCTACAGCACACAGAGCTACAGAGGAAATCAATAAAAATGAGAAGGAAAAAAAAAGAAAAACTGACAGGTGGTCACTCTCACCAGTACCACCTTCCTTCCCTGCCTCTCTCCCTTTATCTCTCCTCCTCTTCATCCTTAACCTGTGATTGTCACTCCAAAGAAATCCCTTCTCTTGGTTCTGTCCACAACAACATCACATTGTAGTGTTATTAAAACTGAGGACTACTCAACAATAGATCCATATACGACACTAAAGATAACTGTTCTGAAATATCCAGTCAGGTGGATGGGTATTTAAAATGAGGTGATTATATAAAATGTCTTTTGCCCACATGTTGTTTGTTCTCTCTTTATTCTTTGAATTTAATGAAATGCACCGGAGAGACGAGCAGTGCCCACCATTCCCTTTGATTGTCTGTGCGTGCCTGCATGTGTGTACATCAGCGTGTGTGTGGGTGACTGTTTGCGTGCATATGTGTATGTCCGCGTCTGTGTGGGCGGGCGTGTGCATCTGTTTAGATTTGTGCCTGTATGTCTGTGTGTGCTTCTGCTGGTTGGTGGGTGGTGTTAATGTGTGCACGCACGTGTATGTGTATGTGTGTGTGTGTGTGTGTGTGTGTGTGTGTGTGGGATGATCTTGGTTGCAGACTGGGTTTCTAACGGAACTAGAAGGAATACATCAACCAATTTTCAAAAGGTGCCAAACAATTGAAGTGAGAAGGCTTCTCCTCAGAAATTTCCAGGAGGAAGTTTTAAAGCAGAGTCTCCTTGAAATAATAGACCACGTCATGCTTCTTTGTGGAAATATTCAACCACTGGACCGTCTCCTTCCATTTGGCACACTAATTAAGACTCTTTTCAAAGCAACAACTTTGACATTGTTAGAGTATTTCCCTCCGCAGGACTTAGATAAAGTTAAAACAGCTCCTGAGGCCGGAAAACTTGCCTTAAAAAAAAAAAAAAGAAAGGTGCACACCCTCGAGCTCTGTGATATATTTTATGGAAATTTGGTTTGTAGGATAACACAAGGCCTATTTAAACCGGATTAGTTTGTTTCCCTTGAAAAGATGCTGTAACACAATTTGTACGCATTATGACTGTCAATCAAGAGAAGCCATTCATTTCATATAAAGGATGCCTGTGATTCCCCCTCACATTATCGCTTCCACCAGAGATGCAGAAAAGGGATGATCTGCACTTTTATTTTTGCAAGCTGCCAAAAAACATAAAGCAGAGTTACATTAGAGATGAACTGGGTTTTCCATTAGCTGATGAGAGTGTCGAGCATTTGTCATGAACCCTTTACTCCCTCTGCACATTATTTAACACATCACAGACTCAGGCTGAATTAAACTGCACATGTTCTTGCTAAAAAAATTAAGGCAACACCACCTCCTTTAATAAAAGTAATAGTGGTGGCCTTAAGGGCTTTAGAGCATGCCTCTGATCTAAAGGTCAATGAGTATTAATTGGAAAGGTCATCAAAGGATGGAGTGCCCATGATGACTTCAGGGGATCAGGCTCATTCATAACCTTCTTTTTTTTTTTTTTTTTGCTGTGTCACAAGTCTGCAAGTCATTAATCTCCCGTCTTTCTACAATCTGCCTTTCCCTCCCCACCCTGAAAAAGACACTTGTGTTTTCCTGACCTCCTGCAACACCTGACTTCTTCTCCACCCACCTGCACACTCACTCCCACCATCAGCTCCACATTACTTACTACACTACATGGCTTTCTGCCCTTTTGTGCCTACTTTGTTCTTTGACCTTTGCATACTTTTTTTTTTGCTACGCTCAATTTTTTTTGGGCATTTTTGACCTCACATTTTTCCTAGCCTCTGAGTCAAGTCTTCGGTCTAACAATCTTTTTTTTTTAGCCTTGACAGAAGTTTAGATATAATTCAAAACATGTTTTTCTCCAAATAACCAAACCAAGTAGCAGCAGGCTGTCTGTATACCACAGTTAATCAAATACAAATACTCTGGAGTGCTGTTTTTTCATCCAAAAAAAAATAAAAAAATAAAACTAACAACCCGTTTAATTGAGTCTTGCGATGCTTGTGTAAAAACAAGCCAATATGACAATGAGAGATCGCTTGTTTCCAATGCAAATCGACTCGTTTCACTTGTTGTCTTGAATCAAGTGGAGCTTGATTCATAGAAATGTATAATTGCACTGGGAATGAGAAAACATCTGAGTACATAAAATGCAACTGAATGTGTCACAGAGGCAGAATTTAAATAAAGCACCTCACATTTACAAACTGGTTCAATTGCTCACCAGTAAATCTTTCTTTCATGCCCCTGATGTTTTTTTTTCTTTTCTACCTCCACAAAATCTTGAACAGCAGTAAAAGTTTTCAGAGCTACAGTATAAGAAGCTGTAGGCAATGCTTGTGCAGAAACAAAGAGGAGGTGAAAACTGTCATCACAAAATAGACAAGACTGTAATCTCCAAATAACAGAAACTGGCTAAGACATATGATGTGGTTGCTGGGACTGGGGGGGATAAGACAAGATTTACAGCACTCGAGTGAAAATTTTATAGCAGCTTTGGGAGGAGAAAATAATGGAGTCCCCTGATTTTTCATATGACACTATTCCTAACACAAAGTGCAGATCCAGTATTTCAGATCTGGATCTCTCACTTAATATTCAGCTGCAACTCAAGTCTACTGTCTGAACTGTCTGTAAGTGAAGTCATTCCAAACCTGATGTAAAGTGGCTCTGTGGTTACACCTGGGTTGTTCTTTCATTTGACTCCCTCCGATGCTCTTTGTTGATTTGAGTGGATTTTATTGGCTTTGTTTATGTGTCTGTCTCCATAAAAACATCAAGGGGCATTCGTGCCAGATGTCAAATAGCTGTCAAACATTGCCTACTTAGCTTGCACGTCCAAGGTGCACTGCAGCCAAAGAACTGAGATGAATCATTTCAAATGACATACAAGTAGAAAGTGATGGATTTATTGGATTAAATTGAGATATTTTTAATGAAAAATAAAAATAAACTCTAGATATGATAAATAAAGCTACTTAAGTTACCTTTAAACCTTCATGTGGACCAGACAATTCAATGTTTGCACTAATAAATGTAAGGATATGTCAGATATAGTTTGGATTTGCACATATACTGTGCGGCAGTGTTTACTGTAAGTGCATACAAAGCTTTCCCTCAGGCCAACTGATGATGTACCTTCAAGAAACACACTTAACTGCTAAATGCTCCAGTGGAGCTGCTCAGTGGCCAGAAGTGGAAGACTGTGGCAGTGCTGAGCAGCTCCCAGCTGTGCATGTGTCTAGCTGTATGAATGTGAAGCAAGGCATTGACAAGGAAAGCACCCATGCTCAGTGAATCTTCCCTGGATGAATAAAGGCTGGGAGGGAAAAATCAAAAAAAACAAAAAGCTAATGACAACTTAAGTGTAGCAAGATGTTGATGAAAATACATAAAATCATGAACTGAATGAAAAAATAAATAAATAAATAAATAAATCAAGGTTAGCTCTCAGAATTTAGTGCCTTACAATCATTATTGCCTAAATTATTCAACATGCTCTACAGGCCATTCTAATTTGACTGATCAGCATGCTCCACAGGCTATAAAATGATGGAAAATGCTAAAAACGATGGATTAGTCGAATCTGAAACATTTACACTATTGTCCCTGTGCAGTTATTATAAACACAGCATGGCACAGTACAGTTATCCTTCTCTCTGTGGTGCTTCATTAAGAATAATTGGCCAAATGACAAGTCACCGTGTTGCACAGCCATTTCATCAGCAGTAGTCACTGTAATTGGGAAGAGGCTCAGCAGCGAGGAGAAGGTTACCCTCCCTAATAGGGAAGGAGTCTGACTTCAAGCTACCACTCCCGAATATAAATATATAAACTCAATGCCTTAGAATAACCTGAAGGAGTGAAATGCCTGTTTGAGGGGAAGACAAAAGGCTTCAGTGCTGGCATTCAGCAGCCAAGATGGAGGCGTGCCACTTCAAGAAATCAATAATGAGCCCAACATGGTGCTAAAGCCACATAAACAATGTCTGGATGAGACCGGCAAGCTTCTATGGTGCTAATGTGGAGGAATGAAAGAAGAGGAGACTTGTCCATGAAAACAAAAGGGGTGGGGGGAAAGGGAAGGAACAAACAAAGAACGACGACTGTGCTGGAAATGCAATAATGAGATGAGCTGATCAGCTTTGCTGTTAGTGTGGACATTTGAAATATTGCTGTGTTGATTTTTAAAGCAAGTGATCTGTAGAGCCAGCTGATTGTTTTATAGTGTCATTCTTATCACTGCACATGAACGCAGGTAAGATATGTGGACACACTTTAACTGAGTGTGACTAGCTGCTTCAGCCATACCCTTTAAGAGCAGGTGCATAGACAGAGTGGAATATGTTGCATTGACGACTTTTGACTTTTACCATTGTTTTTAAGGCAGCACATCTTTCCATTTATTCATCCTCATGAATTTCAACCCTGGCCAGTAGTAAATGCTGTTGTTCTGAAGTGGAGAAACAACGACAACTAAACGTTGAAGCACATTTACATCATTCGCCCACGTTTGCAACATTCACTACTGGGTTTCAAACTGCTTCAGGGAACAATGTCAACAACTCAAGAACTGTTCATCAGGACCTTCAATACATGGATTCTCATGTGCACACTGCAAGCCTTTATTTTCAGCACAGAGGGATGCGATCTGAAGAGGACATAACTGCAAATACATCTGAGATTCATTAGACCTTAAGTCTCCATAATCCAAAATGTGGTTGACCCAGGAAGACCCTAACAGATACAACAGAAGACCAACAGTAGCATGATGATGATGCAAACGAAGAGATTATCAGAGCTGATACTAAGAACACTGGGATTACACATGCTGATACAAGACAGTTCATTTGGAGCAGGCTGGGTCCTGGGTCAGTCTAATTTTTTAGATAGGTGTCTGAGGTTCGGCATTTCAGCCGAACCTCAGACACCTATTTAAAAAAAAGTTTTCTGGAGGACCAGGGCTGCTGTTGTCATGATTCCCTGCCTGGCTCCTTGGTTCCATGTGCAAAGCAAAGTGTATAAAGAACAGCCTAGTCTTAGTGTTTAAGAACCTCAACATGTTCCCCACAACCTCCTGCAGCCTCATCAGTGCTCCAGCTGCTGAGTGGGAGCAAAATACTTAAGCAAAGCTTTCTCAGTACAGCAAAGGCTGTATCGATATAGTGATGCTCATGGTTAGAGAATGAGATATGCCCACAACAGCTCATAATGTTTTTATGCCTAAATACTCTTGTCCCTATGCCGTAGATGGAAATACCAACCTTACTGGCTTTTCCCTCTGTGGTTGGACAAGACGGATGCAAATAAAAAGCAGCTGTCAAGTCAAGTCAATTTCATTTATATAGCTCTAGATCATTACATGAGTTATTTCAGGCCACTTCGTATAGAGCTGATCTTGAGTCTTTTATAGTTTTGTTTACACAAACTCAGGTGTCTCACTCAAATGATCTCAGTTATCTATGCCTCTTGGTACAGAAAACAGGAGGAACGTTTTTATACCAAAAACAACTGAAGTCCATCCACCTTGGCACAGCCTCCATCCCTGGCAGCTGATTCTGGGTCAGCATTAATTCAAACAGTAAGACCGAAAATATGGCGGCTTGGACCCCTGCCTGCAAAACATGCAGGCCAGACAAAAAGACTTGAAACACACCCCAATGGCTGTTTCCTGGCTTCACTCTATCACTCCCATATGCATGAAAATTAAAAACATATAAAAAAAAGAAAACAGGTAACAGAGGGAGAGGGAGGAAAGAGATGACCAGATGAAGGGAAGTGAATGCATCATCTAAAAATAACAACGCAAAAAAAATGAAGTTTGATGTGCCAGGAGACGGTGACTTCATATTTAGATGCAAATGAGCCTTTTTATTCTGGAAAGTTCCACCTTTTAGCCACACTAACAACTATGATTAAACCCGGTACAGTGCCAGTTAGTGCCGCTCTGCCGCATTCATTGGCGACTTGGTATTTGAAGAATTTTCATGTAGGCTGGAAACCTGGAGAATTCATAATCAAGTTCATCTTCATGAAAAATGCATGCAAAGAGCTGGAGGTTAGAGTTAAATTATAAAGCATTAAAGCTGTAAAAATTGAAAGGGTATATGGGATATATAGTATTGTGGAGTGTTTTACGTTTGTGATCTTAAGGGTTTTGGGTTGAGGAGACTTAACGTGGCCTTCCTGAGTTGTGGCTTAGCTATAAACTTTACGGTGGCTTTGCTGATGATTTCCACGTGGCTGGAGTCTTGGGTGCAATGTAGCATGCCACCCAAAAAGTATGGTGACACTTCACCAACTCTGTATTTCCCCTCCTTAAGTTCCTCTTAGAGCTACTCTGATCCCACTGATAGATATAAAAAAGGAAGGAAACAAGAAACCTGAACAACCGTGACTGCAGATATTTCTCCCATCTGGAGGGGTAATTTCTCTTCTCTCTCTCTAAGACAATATTTAAAAAAAATAAATTTGACTCATGCTGTCGTATAAATATATATGCTGCCGCTCTAAAACATCTTAATATCCTCATTTCCTCAGAGAGGAAGTGAAGGTGGGAGGGCAGTAGGAAGAGGATATTTTATTGGATAATGTGGACGAAGTAATATGAGGTGACAACCTGCCTGAGGTGCCTTAGGTTGGGGCGTTATCTAGGAGCGAGTGCCTTGGTGTCCATCGGCTGTAAAGCTTGTCAGATTTTTATGGATGCTTCATTAGGATCCATTAGCTCCAGCAGAAACAAAGGAACCTTTGCAGAGAGCTGCACGTATATCACTTGCACAAAACAGGGAGCAGATACAAATCTTGAAGACTGATTGCCACTGGTGGAAAAGTGCATGCCAGTTGACAGATGAAGTAAACAAGAGGGCACTGAGTTGTGAGTTGGGTGAGGTATGTCTGTGTGTGGATGTGTTAGAGGAGGCTGTTTTGCTGTGTACGACATGTCACCAGAGGAGGTGCCAAGTTTTGGTGGCAGCATGAAAACCCCCCACAGGTTTCAAGAGTCATTTTCAAGCCCACTTGTTTCTCAGAGGGAAAAAAAAAATGTGACATGTTGAATAGAAACAAGTTGAATTTTGTAGTTTATGGAAGTTAAAGTTAAACCTAAAGATTTTCTCATAATTACTGTCCAAGGAGCTCAGTTGAGCCATTCAGTGTCTTTCAGCTTATTGTTTTGATTTTATGGCCTGTAATTTGACTGTTTGGTACAGTCTCGTGGTTCTCATTAACCCTCACTGGCAGGCATGAAAAAAATAAAATAAATAAAAGCCTGCTAAATCCCCTGTATATTACCTGCCCAGCTCTAAATGGCTGGCTGACAAAATGAGCAACTAGCGTGAAACACAGTGGAGCATTTAGCAGCCAAGGAGCTGTGTATTTCCCTAAGAGTCAGTGCAAAACTAAAAGCGGGAGAATAGATACTGGCCTTAGATTTTCAGGAGGCTAGAAACAGTGCTCTGAATAAATGCTAATATTTGAGATTCTGCTGTATGCTGTTAAGTAAACTGAGGAATCATTACACAGCTAATTATTACTAGGTCCCTGAGATGAATTTCAGTATAAGGGTAAAAAAGGCAAACATAAATGTTTATACATCAAATGTTTGACACATGATAATTCAACTATATGACAGCAGTGTTTGGAATAAAAGAGATGCAATGTCCAGCTTTGCACCTGGTAATAATCATAAATGTAAATCTGTAAGGCTTCAAAGCATAGCTCCTGAGATTAAGCAGGTTTTATCAGTTTTCGTCAATCTCAAACATATATGGGTTTCCAGTGGTCTGTTGTTGTGGCAGGTTGTGTCAAAGGTAAAATAAAGAAATGTGTCAGTCAAAAACATCATGAAAGCATAACTAAACTGATCCTTTTGCAAGCAGATGACAAACAAGTCCCTGGCTTTCTGACAGACAAACAATAACAACAAAAGGAGAAATGAAAAATTAAACAGCTCCTGCATAGTTTAGACTTTGTTTTTAGCTTCAGCATACCATGACCTTAAGAAGATCAAGATAGTTTTAGTATTGTTAAAAGGCTGGGTAGCACAGTGGTTTGGTGCTTGTAATTTTTGCTATAGCTGTCGTCATGCCAACGCAACTCAAAAAGAAATTCACTGTATTTGTGGTTCTTGGCAGGAGTCCATCTATCTGTTCAGTTTTGGCTTTTCATCCGGGTTCACCCAGGTCCCGGTGCGGGGGCAGCAAACCAAGCAGAGCAGCTCCATCCGCATCCTCCAAGCTCTTCCTTAGGGAACCTGAGGTGTTTCCAGGCCAGCACATTCTGAGTCCACAACAGGGTGTCCTCCACAGCCAGACCTGCCCAAAGCATCTCCACAGGGAGGAGTCCTCTTCAGATGCTGCAATCACCTCTGCTGTTTGCTCTCCATATGAAGGAGAAGCTGTTTCTAGCTCATTCTGAAACCCTGCCATATGATAAATTCAGCGGGAAAATGTACAAAACAACCTGGGCTGTCAAGACAGCATTAATAGACATAAGAGTAACTTTCCAGCAGATAAGGCCGGTTGCAAACAAATCTGCTATGCAGCCACTGTGCCAAAACAAAACTTTCTGGAAGTGAAAATGAAGGCAAATGTGCTTTTACTATGTACAAAAACATTTCCAGGCCTTCAGAAGTAAGTACAGTGAGTCAGGAATGAAGCAGGAAGTAGCTGTGGACAATTAAAATAATCTTGTTGATGTTATTCTCCAACCCCACAGTTTCATACCGAGGATGTGGATCTTCACTTATTGCAATTTCTGAAAATAGTTCACTAGCAAAGAAGCAACAGGTCCCAAAGGGCAACAGTGTGTGTCACTGATGTAGGTTTAATAGTTAATAGAAACACTCAAGTTCAAGTTTTGGCTCCTTAGGCAACACCTGACCATAGGTTCAATTCAGTGTTGGTTTTGATCTTGTTTGAAAGGATTGGATAATAGATAATAATCTTAGATTTGTACTTAACACTTGCACTTAACTGGATGACAAACACCTGGCACAAAAAAAAAAAAAAAAAAAAAAAAATCAGATGTGGCGTTTAGGCAAATTTATTAATAATATGCCTGTGGGTACCAAATTTTAATGCTATGAATGTAACTGCACTCCCTCACCATATAATCAACGGGCCATTTATTCCTCAGAATTCCTTCATAGACCTTTTTTGTGTTTTGAATTTTAAAGGAAATCCACCTCCTAAATTAGATTAAATGAAACTTTAATTATCCCTATGGGGGAACTGGGTTATTACTGCGGCAGGGAAATAGACACAGATAATAATAGATCAAATGTGGTATTCAAGCTAATGCCATAAATGTATCCAGCAAAAGAACATATTGAGTATAAGTTAACACACACAATGTGCATTGTTAGGTAAGGTACTGTAACACCCTTTATTTTATTCAAATTGGTCCCTGGGAGGAGGAAGTGGAGGAAGCAGCTACAAAAGAAAAGCACTGACTTATGTATTGACCCACAATCGACATACAGACTGCCTTTGAAATTGCACCTGAATGCATGTTGAAAGTGATCCATCCATTTTAATTCAACAAGGTGAGCAAGTCTCTCTCCAGTGACAAGTGATCCAGCCTTGAGGCCCTGCTTGGTGACCGTGGCAAAGCCCAGATAATGTTGTGAATAATTTATGAAACAATGTCAGTGCTTCTTCATAATGACTTCAAATGGACATCAGCCAAGCGTTAAATGACAGGGATTAATCTACTTTAGGAATAATAGTCCTAATGGAATATTGAATCCTCTGGGACGCAGCCCGACTTGAGAGCAAACTGTGACATGCTTGCCTCTGTCGTTGGTGTGCAGTGACCCTCAAACGCACTATTAAAAGTTAGTACTGCTCAGAAGTTGACTGCTTTTGTTCAGTCTGTGCTGTAGCAGTGTTTTTGCTTTTTGTTTTTGTTTTTTTTTCCCAATAAATAGTTACCAGGTTTGCATGACCTGGAAATTACATCAGGATTTCCTCCAAGTGAATGCTAAAGCCATCAGTGAATACTTTAGGATGACAAAGGTGTAGAGGCACATAGTTGATGTATTGAGCATCAAACAACATTTAACTGCTGTCATGCCTGTGAGGGTAAGATTTGTAAATGCTTAAATAATGTGTGTGGCATCAGATCTTTACATTAAGTGCAAATTCAGGTAACTGACTTCACTGGGGATCTTTGGTAGGAAGTAGAAAGTAAACAGTCATGTCCTTTTCAGTGCATGCTATACAAACATACTGTGTAATAAACATGTTCAAAAAAGCTCTTTCTCACTGTGTTACTGCCTGATATATAAAACTTGCATGCTTGTTTGCTGAACACAAGTCCCCAGTTGAACAATGCAAGACAAACTATGGACAGCAGAGACAGGTACAGCCACATCAAATATACATTAAATTTGGATCATTTCCAGTCTGCATATGATACCGTAAATTATCTATGATCTCAGTTTTATAAATATTACATCTGTGACACAGTGAAAATAAGACAGTCATGAATACGTAAAAATGAAATTGCACTCCAGGTTCTGGCAGACTCTGCCATTCAGTACTCATATTTATCTGCCAAGACATAATGAAGCCATTCAAATATCCATACTTACTTCCCCCCATCTGCATGTAAATGTAAATACGGTGGTTTATGCTAGGCTCAATCCAACAGAATAATCAAAACGCCTGAGCCTGACATGTGATCGGAATTATACGATGAGCCTGGAGTAGAATTTCATCATGAACGGCGGCTCATTCATCCAAAATCTTGCTCAGTGATGCAAATACTCAATCATTTAAAACTCATTTATCCTAGCTTAAGGGTTTGCAATAGAGACAAATGTGATAGCTCACCCCCCCTCGTTACACACATGCACAGAAAAAAAGTGTTAGGTGAGGAATAAGCAGGAATCCAGCGGAACATATTTATTCATTACTCAAGTAGACTTGTTGCTTTTAGCGATACAAAATTGGTGACATTTCATTTTACAGCCTTCTAAACACGGTCTCCTCTCCTTGGTCTCACTCATTCATCCTTTATTCCGCAGATTCATACAGAAACCTTCCAGATGATGGGGAACTGCGTTGCTAAGTTCAAACGGGTATATTCAACAGGGCAGCTGTCGAAGCATGAGTGGTGAAATATGAGCTTCTGTCTGTTGAATGATGATTACCGTGTCATCCATCCACTCGGTCTTCCTTTTCATCCATCCTTCCTATTTGGTAGTTCACACCCCAGGAAGGTGTTAATTGGAGCTTGAATCTTTTATCTCCGAGCAACTGCGATTTTTTGGCGGGGTAATAATTGATCCTCATGATATTTATGCAGATAATATTTAAAACATCCAATAATTGATCTCTGCTTGGGCTCTGAAAGCCAGTTCCATTTTCCCAGTTGACAAAATCACAAATTATCTGAGGCTAATGAATCTCTTATTAAACCTTTTATCTCACCTTGCTCTTTTATTAACGAAGAACAATGTTTAAAACATTCAGGTAGCGGGTGGCTGTTTCTTGCTTTGACAAGACTGAAACTACCTGTGGCACCTGACTAGAGAAGTAGCGTAATGAGCTCTTTATTGTATGACACTGGGGGATGGAATTCATAGTGCATTCATTTGCATTTCTTTATGGAAACTGTCTGGAAAAAAGTTTAAAATTAGCAATAGCAAAACTAGGTCTACAAGTCTAGACCTGCTATATTTGAATCAAGTCACATGTGGAAAAAAAAGTGCAATAGATTATGTTAGATATAATGAACAACATTCACTATAATGTTCATCTCAGTTTAAGCTTGAAGCAACAGGTCGGTTGCTATTTCCATTGCCAGCACACTTGACAAAACGTGATTACAGATGATTGAGTTTTTGTTATGCATCTCTTTAGTTATACTAATTAGATCCAATGAGGGATTTGAAGGTGATAAAATGACACTGAAATTCAACCCTCATGTGATTACATTTGGCCACAAAATAGGCCTAATTCTATCTTCATTAGAGCTACTTCTTCCATGAAATTTGCTCAGTACCCTTTGTAAACTGGATGCTACACTGAGTGGTTTAGTGAATTGATTTGATTCTGAGAAAGCAGACATGTTTGTTTCTTTATTTGAAAATGATTATTAATGCTTTGTGCATATTGTGGCATTTCACATGACTATCACACAGCTGAGATTGCTCCTGCATGCTCGAGCAAACAATAGCAACAATGGAACAACGCCCGCCTGTGTGTAAGATGCAGTCTGATGGAGAATGAACCAGCGTTTCAGTGTCACAGCTCACCTGTTGTTATGTCACACACAAACATACAGTAAAGCCTCAGCTAAAGAAGATGATTCACAAACCGTAGTAGATGTATATCTGCACTTGTTCCGCTTGGCAGACACACTACACTACACTAGATATGATATGTTACAGAGATTTAATGAGGCAGACATACCATCCCAACAAACTGTAGGTGAACCAGACAGCCCCCATTATACATTAATAATGCCTGATTTTTGATTGCGACCATCTAATCAAAAGCTAACCTTACAGGCACAATCTCTGTCTGTGTTTGGCAAAATAAAATAGATGAGATGCCTCATTTCAGAGAGATAAAAAACAAGGCTTGTACAATGCCGCAAGCTCAGCTGGAGAGATAACTAAGACAGTGAGCCAGAGATATTCTTTGCTGCATTTTTGTTGTCATGTTGTTTTGTTATCCAGTTCATTTCTTTCTTTTTTGTTGTTTTTCAGCTGCTAAGATTTATCAGTTCATTGTTTTTTCCTTATCTCACCTGCTTTGTCTGACTCTTAAGGGCCTCTCTCTCTCTCTTGCTATATATATATATATAATTTTTATTATTTATTTTTTTTGCATATGCACTGTGATGTTGACCTTCCGTTTTATTTATTTACTAAGAAAACATTCTTGTCTGTATCAGCACATCAAGCTGTCTCCTGTGGGGCTTGTCAGACACCCGTCACAAGCTGTGACTATGAATGGCACCCTGGTGACCCTGGTGTAGCTGTGGTGCAGGCACACAAACACACATATACACTTATGGCTCACAAGTGCACGCATACACAAATACACGCTCACACACTTGAAACCCACACAACTTTAAGTTGACTGAACCTCAGAGCTGATCCACGCTAGGCGTTGTGACGTGTGATTTGATTACTATGGAGAGCTGCCAGCAGTGTATGTGCGACAAAGTTGCAGTTCTGACACTCGACCACTCATCACACAACTCGGCTCAACACAGATGCATGTAAAAAAGAGGGATGCTAATGCCTAATGCACACACACACACATGCACACAACACCTTCCAGTCCTTTCATATTCTCTTTGAGTTTTTTGAGTGCTTGCATTCCTGTGAGCAGAGTCACTTGGACAGTGTGTCTCATCTCAGTAGGCTGGCTTGTGATTACACAGATAAAAGGGCAAGGCACAGTCCAGGAGGCGACACCAGGGGCAGGAAAAACACCCAGAACTGATTTCCAGCGACGTCAACAACGATGGAGGCCGACAAGGGTGTTAAGTTCCAT
Organism: Caranx ignobilis; assembly: GCA_021432705.1. Taxonomy (NCBI): domain Eukaryota; kingdom Metazoa; phylum Chordata; class Actinopteri; order Carangiformes; family Carangidae; genus Caranx; species Caranx ignobilis. Next base: position 22,415,921 of record MU269989.1, read on the forward strand.
CGAGAGAGGTCAGGGTTATCATGGATGTGAAAGAAAAAGCCCTCTGTTCGCTTGGGTTGACATGGCAGAGCTAATGTAAATCAGGAAAAAGGAGAGACAAATCCAAGTTTTACAAGCACAAACCGGTGAAGCTTCTTGTATTCACATGGACATTCAAAGCATGGTGCAGAATCTTAGGTGGGAGGTCTAGGATGGCCTTACTCTGGTACTTCTTGTCTCAAATTTGACCCCTTGCTGACTTGACAGAGACTTGGTGCAGTCAGACAGCTCCCATGCCAGCAGGGTTGATGGTGGTTCATGTCAAGAAATAGTTACAACAGCATTTTTTTTTAAGATGCAAAACAATATAGGATGGAGATATTACTGTGGTAGTTGTCTAATCAGATTGGTAAAAAATGCAAATTGCAGTGAACCCTGGATAGTACTCCAGATCTAATTACAGCTGGGTTTTCAGAGGTAACAATTGCTTTCTTGATTATTTAGTGACATGAGGGGAGTTCAAAACAGATAGCAAAGTTTCCTCGGCGGGGTTTCTTTTTTGAAGCACATCAACCACATCCCTGATTGAAGGAGAGCCAACCTGCTCCTGACGTGTGGAGCCAAGCCAAGCCGCATGATTACTGTCCTCCTGACTAACGATAAACTGCAGCGATGGGAAGTTATTCAGATTACAGCAAGGAGAAGCTGAACTGCTGACAAGTAAAGAGTGCAGTGAGAAAGAGACAAATAGAGACAGACATACCGAAGTGACTGAACTCATTGTTGAGGTTGCCAGTTCTCTACAGACTATCTATCAGAATAAACCCCCCTCAATTACATCTTGGGCATCAAGACATTGCACATTAACGTATGCTAGACAGTGATTTATCTTGTCCATGCATTGTCTATATGACATTTAAATCATTAAATGCAGCTTCAGGTTTCTGTCACATTTGTTCACACAGTGGCAAAGCTTTCTGCAATTATGCTCCTATACCTTCTAAGATAATATTCAACAGCATTGTTTATATGAAACATATTTCTTGATATAATAATATGATACCATACAACTATTTTGTCAATTTATTGTTTGTTATTGCACTGGTGTTTTTTATGTCACTGTTGTTTTTCTGTTACATTTTTTCTTGCACTGGGTGTTTTTCTGAAGCTGTGTTTTAATGTCTGCTATGTACATTTTAAATTCCCCCTCAGGGATGAATAAAGTTTGTCGAATTGAATTGGGTTGAACTGAACATACAGGGTTTTAATAAGGTCAGAAGAAAATGGCTCACTTTCAAGTTGTTGTTGTTACTTTCACACATTTCTCATGCATTTTTATTTGTATGCACAGCAGTGAGGTCTGTGAAAGACGGAGGAAGCGTTGTCAACAAATCACAGTAGTTAACTATAATAATGTGAAATACATGTTTATGTGAAATAAATATAAGAAGCACAGGGTTACCTGGGTAAAAAATCACAAGTGATTCATAGGCTTTGATACAGACAGCTCATATGAGGAGGGAATTTACAAAGAGGCTGTTTATGAGTCCTCGTAGGAAGGACAGAGATAGGTGGATTTATTGGCGCTAACAAGAGGTATTGATGTTGAAATACAGCACGCAATCTGTGCAGAGGCCAGTTACAGTGATGCTAATTCAAAATCAATACAGTAGTCAATGAGGATGCACTCCTCCAACTGCAGTGCTCTGCTGCTGCTACACTGCCGTGTAGATAAGTGGTGAGAGCACGTTTCAAATGGTGAGGGGCTAAACTTCCTGATGCAGCATTTAGCCCCTGCTGCGAAACAGAACATGCTTATCGCTGCGACTGAGGTGGGAAGCAGCTGCTGGAAGAAAAAAATTTAAAAAAGAAAACAAAGGAGAGCTGCCACTCAAGGAATAAAAAGATGTTACACAAGCCGATGAGATTTAAATGAGAGGAGATGTGCTGCCGCTGCCCCAGCTTTCAGATTATGCATGGAAAGCATTAACCTGGCTTTTAGAGCGCCACAATGGGCCCCTTAGCCTCTGTCAACCCACACACAGCTGAGTACCGGCGACATCTACTGCTCCGCACTCAAACACTACATGCACAAAAGCATACATTCACATGCACACATCCACTTAACCAGACACGATACTGAATCAGAAACGAGTGATAAAGCCCCTCTGAACGCACTTTATTGAACTTCCATGACTTGCATTTGCAATTTTGCCTCAATGATACAACATGGTGTCAAAGAAAAAAGAATGTTAGTAATATTCATCCAAATCCCATTCTGTACACCTCGGATTATTGTCTTCATCTAAATCCCTTTTTAAAGTGTGTGAGACAACAGAACATATATCATCATTGTCAGTTGTTCAAATTATCTTCTTAATTTATTCCAGCATTAAGAAAAGATGGAGCTTGCCCTCAAGGACTTGATTTGTCCTTACGTCAAGCTTGGATGGACACAATCAGAGGCAAGAAAGCATCACAGCTGAACCTCTGAAACAGCATTGACTGTGCATCCCATGACAAAAAAAGACCAAACAATGCACATGTGACAGATCAAACCAGGGAGCACACTCTTTGCACACTTTCCTGGTCCTGCATAAAAAAACCCTAACCACATTGAGAACTAGACTCACCAAGGTTAGAGATTATTACCTCTCATACACCCCTAGTAGGAGATGCAATTCTGTCTCAGGGTTGCAAAAGTACAAAAAAATGTACCTCTGTATTCTTAGTTTTCTTTACTAGTGGTCTGGCTCGAGGGATGCCTGTGTTTGTCTGTCTGACTGTCTATGGGCCTATCTGTCCTCTACTTTGGCCCATCTCAGCAGCAATTAGATCAGTTGCCACAGTTTGTCCAGATGAGGTCTTGATGACGTTTTGTTCTTGCACCATCATCACATTTATAAATTTTGGGCTTTATTTAACAATTTAAACTACTGTTGGATATGTTTCTATTAAGTTTGACACATGTAGAAAATAAATTGTGAACCTGACTGTCTTCCCTTGAACTCAAGCTGTTGTTAAGTGTGAACTTGCACAACATTGCTAATCATTACTGGATGTTCTGACACAGACCTGAGACCTGTGGGGGCAAGGACCCCTCCGCAACCTGATTAAAGTCAATATACACTGGACCCACTTGGCTCAGATCCCAGATGAAGTCTTGACCACTTTGTACCTTATTTGAAACATGCATGCATTGTTAATCTGCCCACAACAATGGCTTCTGCATATCATACTAATATACACATCTACCATGATAAAAATATTATATATGTGTATTCTGTTTAGTCATACACCATCACCTAGTAACCATTCACAGTCCGTGAAGCTGACTTGGAACACACTGTTCTATCTCTTAGCCCCATTCAATTACATATAAAGCACACACTGCCCAAATTGCATCCCAGTAAATGGCAATTATGCTCAAAGGCACAACTGAAAAAGACACAGCAAGTAGCTAATTTACTTCCCAGTTAAAATGTTTGATAAATGCATTCATTTCACCCTTCTCCCCAATACTGGTGAGTCATTACCTGTGTCACATGTGCAACAAGAGATTAACTCAGCTGTTTATCTTAAATTGCCTAATCGATTACCTCCCTTATTAAACTCCCCTCCCTATGGTGACTTCATTACCATATTCAAATGTATAAGCTACACAAAAAAACCCATCTCATCCACTAGCTGATTATCTGTGGCGGTAACAGTCCCAATCAAAATGGGATTTGCTTGTGCAGCGATGGGGAGTCGGTGCAGGAATGCACAGCTGTGCCTCTTTCAATTAGGAGGAACCTGTTGTCGGGCATATTTCACTGTGGAAACTGCTGATTTCCTGCCAATGTTGTTGTTGTTTTTTTTTTTTTTTGTTTGTTTTTTAATAAGCTGAATTCATCATCGCCTCTGACGTCACTGATGAAGATTTGCAGACAAACAGGTGCCTTTGGCATAGTTAGTCTGGAGTCTTGTTAACAATCTCAATTATTATTATTTTTTTTTAATGACACTTTATTTTACTTATCCTTTTTTGGAAAACTAACAAACAAAAAAAAGTCACCTTTCCAACTGTAAAGCCACTTCAACCTTTCTAAATCTGTTATGACCTGTAGCTAATGGTGGCTAATGGATTCTTGTGCCATTATTACACTGTTTATACTCTATTTTTAAACCATTATCTTGTAATCTGTGACCTCAGTGGTTGATGTTCTACACTAAAAGTTATAGTCTTACTTTAGTCCCAAAAGTATAACTTCTCAATGAAACCCTCCTGGGCCATTCTGTATAACATTTAATGGGATCAAATCATCTGCTCTTTTCCATCTAGTGCTTGTCGTCTGTGGCTGAATGAGAAGGCTAAGTGCCTTGATCTGGAGCACATCTGTTGTATTTTTCCAGACACTAGAGATGCATTAGCAAAATCCCAATTCTCAAAACATACAGCAAGTGCTCCACGAGCTCTGGGACTCAAATAATCAATTTTTCAAATGGGAAGTCAAAGTTCTGGTTTTTCATGGTACTATTTCACACTGATCAAAGATTTTTTTTTTAAGCTTAAAAAATACTCAGCTTTAACCTTGGCCTATCTGGGGAGCTGTCAGCATTTATATGAAATGTTGCTATTTCTTTCCCACTTCTTGCTGAACAAGCCAAGGCCACCAGACACAGATAGCTCATTTGGAGCCATGGTTTAAAGGCTGAGCCTTGATGTGGGGAACTGTCAGCCAGCTGTCTTTGCTTTTTTGCTATTTTATATAGCACATTCCACGGCTCATTCCTTCACTCACAAACATACACAGTGCATCCCCCTGTGATGTCCTTAAACACTACAATGTGCATGATATGACTGATCAAAGTCAGTGAGGGAGGCAGATAATGAAATATGGTGCAGAAACTGCTTACGGGATAAGTTAGACTTGCCTAAATTGCAGTTCATTTACAAGTGAGGCAGCACAGCCGGAGTAGATCATTTAGATGATAATTCATTCTTTACTTTTGATGATTAGTAGTTGGGAGAAGTGGTTGCTGAGGGATTATATCAAGTCACAGCTTGAATCTGGCCCAGGATGTTCTGGCTTCTGAGATGTACCCAAAATGTACAGCATGGTGATATGAAGACAAAAGGTTTACAGACAATACAGGAGCTAGAATTAGCCAAAGCATCACCACATGAATAGGTAAAGGACAGATTTAGTCAAGCAACCTCAGTAAAACTGAGGTCAAGTTTCTGCAGCTAAAGCCACCTCTATAAATTTGATGACACCAGTGGTTGTTCATCATCGCTAATACAACCTATTGTATCTGCTATAGTTACAAGTGGCAGAGGTCTGCTCGGCCTCTTGAAGGTCAGGGGCTGCTTTTGTTTTCCAAAATCCATTAAAAACAACCTCCAGAGATGTACTGCTGCACTGACAAACACAATCTATCATTTTCAATAACCCATGTTTTATTTATTAATGTCTTGGACATGTAGCTAATTAGAATGATTTCCTACAAAATCTATTTTGAAGGGAAGGCATGAAAGATGGCTGTAAAAAGTTTGGCCTCTCCATAGTAACTTGCATCAAATTAACTGGCAGGTTCAAGTCCATCTAAAATTATGACTCCTTGCAGCATTGTAGTGTCAAGTGAAACATGTAAAACAGAGGAATGCTGTTTATCACTGCATTAATCTTAATGAGAGATATTTATTAATGAATTTGACAGGCTGTAACCCGGTGGTGATCCAAGAAAGAGCAGGAAATGTTCTAGGATGAGCAGAGAATTGAGCCATGCAACTCAGAGACAAATGTATATGCCAAGTGCCTCCCTGTTTCTCCCTGTTCTTCATAAACTTTTCATGTCAGAAAAAAGTCTCTGTAGCTTTGTTTTTTCTCTGTCTATGAAGCATTATTTTAAGACACCATGCTCATTCCACACATTTTTTTTCAAGCAACCAAATGTCAACACAGATGTTTTTTGCAGGGCAGGATGAGCATGTCTCATTCATTTCCCGTGTCCATGTCCTCCAGGTGGTTTGGAGTGGAGAGTGTCAAACAGCAGCCTTGCAGCCGTGATGATGCAATTTTGCCTCCTTGGCTATCAGGCTCCTGTCGCCACCACACAGGGTTCTGTGAAACATTTATACCGCACGTATATGCAATCATCCAGCCTGCGCTGGTGAAATGTGGACATCTTTCACCTATTCAAAGATGGGGGGGGGGGTTCTTTGCAGTTTTCTATTATTTACGTCTTCGTGGTGGTCCTGGTGTAAGGGGTTTTGGTATAAATTGAGTCACCTTGAAGCATCGCCAGAGGCTGGAAGCCTGCGGGGGCTCTCGTTAGAAGCTACAGTGAGGGATCCACATCAGCTGGCTCCTCTGTCAAAAGCAAACTCTCCTGCTGACTGCCATCCTCCCCCCTCCTCTGTCTACACTGAGACATCACTGCATGCAAGCAGTGTGAGGAGGTAAAGTTTCAACTTTTCCCCATGTGTTCCTTTCAGAAACACAGGCCAGTTTTCAAAACAATATGGTGCAGTTATGTAATTACATTCTCTTTTTTTAGGGAAATTGACAGCAATTAAGTGGAAGCTATAATCCCCACTGCTGCAAAAATCATTGTAGGCTGCTTTTGTGCCTAAGTGATGTCTGCCTAAAATTATATTACTGCTTTTCTAATAATACAACCATGCCTCAGAGGTTATTTTTCACTATGAATGTTCTGCATGGAGAAATCAAGCCATTATCTGTCCAAGGTGAAAAGCTAATCTGTCATCTGATAGATGGATGTGAAAAAAGTCAAAAGTAGCTTCACATCAGGCTGGAAAAAAAATGTTTCCTGCTACTCCGGGTAAAAATGTCAAGCACCTCTGAGTGATCCCTTGTCACACTCACACCCACACCAGACAGTAATGTTGCTTTGTACACAGGAGGACACTTCAGCATCACTGCAGCAAGGTGAGATGTTTACCTACAAGAGGTTTTTCTGCTGCTAAGGTGCTCTCTAAAGTGTCTTTCAATCAACGCACGACTCAGTCATACAGTTCTGTTTTTTTTTTTTTTTTGTCCAGCCGCCTCTAAAGGTAAATGCATTTAATAGTTGTTCCAAATGGCCAAAGCCAAAAGTGAAATGAAATGTTTGCCATTCCTTCAAAAAGTAGATCACAGTCACATGAATTAGGTGTCCCCAGTATGAAGGAAACTGCCAACAGGGGAGCATCACAGAACTCCACAGCACATTGAAATGACAAGTTGAATGACAGAAGATAGGAAAAACATCACTTGCAGACAGTTTACAAGTGATTGGCTAAAGGCAGGGATGTCAGGTTGTGACTGGAGGAGGCAGGAAGGATATGTTGGAGCTTGCAGATACTGTACTTGTGACACCTGAATGATGCAGAAGTTGCATGTATAGTCTGTGGAGATCCATGGAAAATCAGACAGTTACAAAGAACCAATAGACTTAGGTATTTTGTGCTGCCCTTTAAGAACTGATCACTGTGCAAAGCTTACAAGCTTGAAAACAAGACTGTGGGGACCTGTACGCTGCAGCCAGCCAGCCAGCCAGCAAGCCAACAGTATAATTCACTAAACATTACAATACAAGAGACTTTTACATTTCCATAGGAAATATTACAGCCTTTTAAGCCCTTTAGCAATCTGTCAGCTGCAAACCATCGACCTTCTAGAAAACAAATCCAACTTCCCAATGCTACTGTCCAGACTTCAGTGTATGTGCTTGCAGTAGTTGTCTGCCTACTGCTTTAAAATGTGTCAGCATTTACTGCCTGGGCCTTGTGTTTTTTGTCAGTATACAATATTGATATTCTCCAAACTGTAGCAAACTATAGGGAAACCCTACAGTCTGCTAGTCCAGCATTAGTCTACACTTGTTAAGGTATCATGTGGAATTTATGGCCCTGGGACAACGGGCCTGGTGTGGAATAACACTCAGGTTCTTTTTTTAAAGCTGACACAAGTTCAGTTTGTATGTGAATAATCTCTTCTTCTTCTTCAATATCAAACTAGTAGGTTGTGTTAAAGTGTTTGCATGCAAACACATTCAAATAGTGTGTGTGCAGGAATTGAACATGACACTATAATGTGATTTTAAAGCTCACGCCCATGTTCTATTCTCTGTCATCAACTGCAATTACAGTACTCATTATTTTAACAGTGCATTACATGTTGTAATACTCCAAACGCAAGGCGGGATGTAAAGGAGGGAGACATGTTATGACAAGCCAGGGGGAGTAAATGGCTGAACCATAAGTGATAGAAGCTTGTTAGCAGTGAATTAAATTATATATTTATGAAGAGTTTGCTGGAGAGGAAGTGTCTACGACCACACTGAGCTAGTGTCTGACCTTTGACCTTTTGAATAGGATGCAAACTGATTTTAGCACATGAGAGAAGACTAAATATACGCCATTCGATGAAAGAATTTATCTGATTTGCAGACACTGTGCTGTGCTACTTCAGTTCAGGGAACTCCTATTGAAGTAATTTTTTTACATAACATCCCCAAACTAAGCCATGCTAATTTAGACTCATGCACTTCCTCTTCCAAAGACAGTTTAAAAAACTGAAACTTTTAATATGGTCAGTAGCACCCCTTCAAAAATGTTCTGCCAGAATCAGTGGGGTTTTTGTTGCAGTTTTATCCACATTTTGTTACAATTATTCTCAGCTTTTGAGTTCCCAATGGAAGAAGAAAACAGTACATTTTAAATGGGTCAAATCTAAGTGTTTCTCATAACACAAAACATAAGCATTGATTTCAGCTTTTAGATATTTGATCCACATCATGTTCAGAGTAAAGTCTTTTTACTAAGTCTTTCCCTTTCTTTTGTTTTAACAATGTAACACCGGCCTCGTCTGCTGCCCCTTCCAGTGGAACTAACAAGGACCAATGTGGACTTGCTCGACTTCACAATAGTCTGCTACCGCTTAGGTCATTCCCATTTGGTTTAAAGCTGGTTTCTGACCCTGTGTCTCAGTCTTCACGTCACAAAAGTGTCACTGGTTTCCTCTGCTACCAGCTAGTTAACTGCACTTAATTACATTCATCTCACATCCCATATGTGCCTCATTAGAAGGGAGAAGAGTCTAGGCATTGGAAACCGCCAATGCCTAAAGTCATTTCATTTCACCAGATCACTTCACCAGACGGCAAAGTGATACGACCAAGCTGCTGGCAGCTATGTTGAAAATACTGAGGCTTTTGGGACAAGAACAGCTGGGAGTGACGGTTTATTGGGATTTAGAGCAGGATTTGGGCCAAACAGACCACAGACCAAGCAGTGACAGTAATAAATCGACATGATCAGAGGACAACATTAACACAGTCTCTCTGTCTCTTGTTTTCCTTCCTTAGTTGTTTACAGTGTATTTGCACACAGCCACTCATGCACTGCACCTCCATATTGGCACCAGATGTGTTTCCTTTCAGATTTCTGACAGGGCTGCAAAGCCTCAGTTCTGCTCTGTTCCCCCCTGTTCTATTCTTCTGATTCGTGTTGTTTTCCATTATGTTTCCCTTGGTCTAATCTCTTCTCCTCTCTGATACTGCATGCTCTTTTCTGTGTGTTTTGCTTTGTGTTGTTTTATCCATCCTGCTCTGCTCTATATTGCATTCAGTGGTACAGTATTTTTCTTTCAGCTCTGCCTAATTTTGTGCTACATTAGAGGAAGGGTATGTAACCCCAATAACCTTCTGCATACATTTTTTTGAGTGTGTGCATGTGTGTGTTTGTGTGGTCAACATTTGGCTGCAGGATCCTTCAGCTCTTATCTGTTCAGTGTGTGCGACGCCATAAACAAAAGCTGTGCAGACCAAATGCATCAGTGTAACACAAGCCATAATACATAATATAAAGCAGATATTCTTTTTTTTCCCCCTCTCCTGCCAGTGTGTTGGACCCAGAGTGACCCCCATTTAGGAGCAGACACAAAGCCATATTTAACTCGGGGAAGAAAAAAAAAAAAAAAACCTTTGTAGCTCATTGGTGAGTAGATTTAGGAGGCTTTTTAATCACAAAGTGCAAAGCCTTGGTGACACAAAGTAGATAACAGCACCACACTAGGACATTTGGAAGTTTCTCTGTTAAATGTTATAATATGAATCATCCTTTTAACTGTCTTTTATTATGGCTTTTGTCTATTAACTGTCCAAGGAACAACTTTCTTTCTGCATTCACACCCACGTCTTTTTAAAGGGTGTCTGGGTACGTGGCTGGCTTATCTCCCACGGTGCTGAATCATACGTATACTGTAACTGCCAGAATAGAGGACACACTTCACTTACTTATAGATATGACTCATGAAAACGTTTTTCTCTCCCACTCAACTCAATACCCCTCCTCTGGAGGCCAAGGTAAGAACTGCTGAATAATGATCGCCTTCAATTTATGATATGTGTTTTGTCATGGGTTCCCCAGATGCGAGCATGCTTTCCAGCAAGATGACAGCGCTGTCATCCGCAGGGTGTGCACGGTCATTCACTAGTTTGATGAACATGAAAACCATACCAGAGAAATGCCACCGCTGTCGAAACTGCCAGATCTGCATCAGAGGAAGAGATTGGCCTGTTTGTCACTATCCCTGCCTCTTGTGTATAGAATCCATCACACCCTCACACAGGAGGTCCTCATTATTACTGGAATAGAGCTGTGCTTTGCTTAATGGCACTTGGACAAGAGGCTGAGAAGATGCTCATGTTAAACCACACATAGAGTCTAAGCTTTTTCAAAGCTTTGTTTATCTCACACAGAATTACACATTTATCATGATGCAACTCAACAATATCTACATATTCAAACTCCTAACCCCATTTTTTTCTGATTTCCATTTCCAGACTTGTAGCCCAGAACAAATGCTGCCTCAAGCACTATTTATCAAACTTCATTCAGCTCCATCTGGAGCCACAAAAGACTTTATGCATCTTTAATCACATATGCAGTAATACTCCCCAAGACCTGTAAACAGACTTTGATATGTAAAATCATTGGAGTTCCTCTTTAAAATTTCCTCCAAAACCTATTTGATAAGGCAAATTTGGAACAGGGTTTATTATTTCTGAGACAGAATCGTTACTTGAAACCACCGATAATGTTCAGTTTAGGCTACAGTTACTGTGCAGGAAACCGCAGCACCACCTACGCCAGAACCCTACAAGGACCCTAAAAGTCTTGAACAATGTGAAATCATGACCAATTAAGACAAGGGGTTGATAGGTGAGAAGAGAGGCTTTGCCCTTTTCTCAGGCAGACAATGTAGATTAAAGGTGGGGTGAGGTGAGCTGTGGATTTGTTACTACACCAGGGGACACTTAATCATGGCCTTCATAATAGGAACCTCATTTAGATGCCCCAGGCAATTTCTGGGCTCTGTTGCCTTAGAACAATAATGTGTGAGCAAGGGCCCCCCCTTTGAAGGTGACATTTGGAGAAAAAGGTTGCCACAATGCCACCGCAGACTTTGATAAATTATTTTTCATCAGCACGGAGCACGCTCTGCACCTGTGCATGGGTCTAATGAAAGAAGAGAGGCCAGTGTTAGCCAAACTTTGTGCGTGTGCATGGCTGTGTCTGTGCATGCATGTGCGTTCAAGCAAGTCGGTGTGGGTTCCAGCACTGTGTAACTCAGGGGATTCTATGTTTGTCCTTTCGGCTCCCTACAAATGAGCAGAAGTTATTGAGTCAGCATGGGAAATAAAGGCAAAACATGAAAAATGAGAGGAGAAAATAAACAACAAAGAAGACAGCCTTTAATCATGCAATTCCTCCATTTGAAAAAAAAATCCAATTATCTGCACATCTGATTTAAAAGTGGAGAGAAATGCTTTGCAGTGATACAACACAGAAGTACACACTGTGTCTGATTATGTATAATGCATTGTAATGGTGCCCCGACTACAAAACTAGCTACTTCAGTCCTGAAATGAAAAAGAAGGCCAACAAGGCAATCAAAGTCTCTTGAAAGCTGTCAGCGCTTTGGGCATCTACCCATCAACGGAACTCCTGCAGGCATTTATTTTCTCACAGCGTTTTTTTTTTTTTTTTTTATCATTATTCATCCCTCCTGAAGATGATGTTTGTGTGTCTGTGCATGTACCTCACTGCGGCATTAAACGACAAGCTGACGGCATCAAAACAGATTTGATCGTGCGCTGGAGGGACAGCATTGTGTGCCTCTCTGAATGTGCTGACGCTCGGCTCGCACCATAAAGGTGCTGCGAGACAAAAGTCAAGGGATGAAGGGGGCTGGTGTGATCGCCTGCCTCGGGGTAGGAGACGCCTTGTGAGGCTCACACGCAAAGCTTCTCCCATACTATCCTCACCAACTGCTGTAGGAGTGCTGAGTACGGGATTTTTATCAGGTAATAGACTGTGATGATGGCTTGATGTCAATTCATTTATTACAGCCAAACTGTTTAGAGCTGCATGTCCTATTTCATTTCTGTCCAACGGTCCATAAAAACAGTTTATGACACAACATCTGATATAAGATAAAATGTATAGTTTGGCCTGTACCACTTTGCCTGTTTAGATGCTACCTTCTGCACCATTTTAGCACAACTCTCAGCTCACAAATAACATGAGGCTATAAAAACAAATCTAAGTATTTAAGCAGCCGAGGGGACCTAAAAGGCTGCATGACAATTCTGTGTGGGTTCTGCTGGTAGTCACTGTCATTTTATCCTTTGCTAATATAGAAATATTGATTAGAGAAGCTTTAATTCAATTTTAATCACTTTCTTGTACGGCCTAATTACGCCACTTTAATATATGAGCTCTGGGCGGCTACTGTGTGCAGATGTGTTCCTCACTCCTATTATCTCTTTGTACCATTATCATGTTATTCATGAGAGCAAGCTCTATGGTCCTGTGTACAAGGCATTCCTGACAAGCTATTTTGTCTCATCTAAAATAGCACCGAGCCATCACGGGTGCATAAATCCCAATGTGACAAATTCTTATGTTTCCGGACTCTCCCTGCCATGTATTGATAGCCAAGAAAAAATTATGTGGAAAGTCTTTGAACTGCATATGCAATGTGATGGCCAAATTAGTCCTCTGGTCCCCTAGCAACCGAGCGATCCGGGAGGCAGTCATGTGCAGATGCTGCAAAGTGAAGTTCACATCAGTTTCTGGGATGCTGATTCCTTTTTGTCCAATCTTCTAACAAGTCTTATACATAACATATTCACTGGATATTTCTTTAAAATATGCATAGGCCGGGTGCTTAAAACAACCAAAGGCCTATTAATTATGGATAATGGCCCCCGTTGTTCCGTCCGGTGTCTCCGAACAGTTGGCAGAGGAAGAGCAGGAGGATTGGGTGACAGCTTGGGAGTTCAACGTTTAAGCATGCAATGACATTGTTTCTTTTTTTCCCTAATGTTTAACCCAATTTAAAAAAAAAAAAAAAAGCTGAACAAATGTGTGGAAATGTCACAATGACTCTGCTGTCTCTAACTGTGATGACAAAAAAACAAAACAAAGAAAATCCCTCTGTCAGCTGTGCATCTTGACTTGAGACGGGGCTGCTATATAGTTAATCTCACCACCTATTCCCATTGTGGTTAAAGTATCCGTTTCAGGCAGCAAGAAAATAAAGCACCAGCATAGGCATTAAAATAGCTGACAGAAAACAAATATATTCAAATACAGGGGACCAAACAAAGTCAAATAATAGCTGAGTCACAGTCGGCACCTGTCACGCAAAGATCAAGTGAGACTAAGCATTATTAACATAGAAACAGAAATATAGCATAATTTTCTTCTTTGAAATAATATTGAAGTTGAGTTTTTGAGTTTGAGTTTTAATGAGTCACTAAGTGACTACTCTCTACTTGTGTTATTGTTTTTGCATGTCAAAGATCAATTTTTCACTTCAGGGCAGGAAGTCAACCTCACCAAGGGACACATTTGTGGTTTCCTCCTTATCCAGTTCCACTAGGTTAGATCAATGAATGTGGTGTCTGACTCCAGAGGACCATGGTAAAATCAAGGAAAAAATTGATATGCAATTATAATGCAATCACATCTCACTGTGTCCCTGTGACCGTGGCTGCTGTTCAGGAACACACTTGCCTTAATATGGACCATAAATGTTACTTTAGCATACCCAAATAACGACGGATGTATTCTGGTTATTGAAAACCAGCCAAGATGAAATAGTTCTCAAACTTATTCTTTTTTTTCCAGTCCTGTAACTTCAGTAAGAAATTTACTGTCTCATCCTGGTCCAAATGCTCATTAAAGTATATTATGGCTATGCACTATTTAAGGGTGAAATCTATGTAGAAACTTAGCCTCGGAGGAAATCCGCTTTTTGAAACTAGGGGGACCGAGCTCATTCTTCACTGTCACACTGCTCAGTGCTGACTGTGATAAAGGCCCTGCATGAGCCTGCTGGTGTGAGAGAGAGAGTCACAGTGAGAGAGGAGGGGAGTAGGTGCAGATGTACTGTTTCCTTACTGTATATGTGGTGGCAGGCTCTGAAGAATGTGGAGGGATGTGATGGAAGGGACAGGCATCAGAGAATAAAAGAAAATGACTGGTAGGAGGGGGTGGGGGGGTTTGAGAGAAAGATGGCAAATGAGACCGCTGCAAAAATGGCCTTACTCCTGAACGCCCTATATTTATAATCACTCATGATCCAGATCACTGAAGAACAGTTAGAAACAACTTGACCTCAGAGTCATGTTTATATGAAATCATATAAAACGGTGCCAGAGATATCCTCTACTTGGTCATGTTCATATTCCTCCTGATGAGTGGTGGCCCTTTAATGGCAGAATACTTAATCTACCCTATCTCGGATTAGTACTGTTTCAACCAAGGGAAGCAGTTCAAATGTATACAGCAGTATGAGTATGAGAGGCACAGACGGAGTGGAGAGAAGAGAAAAAAAAAGAAAAGAAAAAAAGATAATTCTGCCAACCTCCTGTGTTGGCTTTTGGGTGTTTGTCAGTAAACAGTAGCATCAAACATGATTTTCCATTAAAAATAAATATAGCAAAGACGCAGGATCGCCTTTTTGTCACACTCAGATGTTGAGCTTATAGTGAGTGATCTAATAAGCTATTATTCAACACTTCTCCTGCTATAAATAGTCATTACTTGTCATGTCCAGGATTTGATACTAAACCCCTTGAGATCAGGCTCTGAAGGCTGACAAAGAATCAAAATAAAGCTCAGAGAGGCGTTTTCAATAATACCCCTTCAAATAGCAGCTCCTATTTGAGGATTTTCTTTTTTCTTTATTTGTTTGTCTTTTTTTTTTTTTTTTTTTATTCCCGCTGACTGCTGATACAGTTGATGAGCTGCTGCATTCTTAACATTGTGTCATGTCACTCAGAAATGAGCAGCGTGGATAATCAGGCGAATCACATATTTTTTTTAAATTTATTTTTTCTCCCTTCCTGTTAGGACCAACTCGTCACTGTGGGTTTTTATATTGTCATTTCCCTCATGCTGTGTGCCATTTCTGGACCGCACAAACACTGCGGGGAGACAATAACATTACACATCGCAATGCAGAAATGTTAGGATGAAGACGCACAGACGCACACATTTCTCAACTGTCATCTCCTGCTGTCAATTTCCTGTTGTTTCAATGTCTGTGCCAAGTGCGGCTGTGAGTAATGAATAGGTGAGGCACTAAAGTGTATGTTTTCATTATGGTTAACTTCACAGTAGCAACTCTGGGAACAAGCCAGTTGTCTTTCAGGTGGCGCCATTCGAAACACATACATATCATTTTTAAAAGCCTCAAGGCATCGAAACTGCAGACTTCTAGCGTGCAGATGAGGGTCAACAGGAATAAGCCACCTCTGAGTTCACTAGGGTTAGTGGTTAGGGGTTACCTCATCCTCCAGACAGAATAAGGGTTTATTAAGAAATAACCTGGTAACTACAGACATTATAAGCAGGGTGACATCTTAAAATATCATATAAGTCATCAAAGTATAAGGAATGGATCACTAATAAGTTCTCATGAAATACAAATATGTTGATAACTACTGCCTTTAAATGTGTGTTGAAATGTGTTCACTAAGCACAATGATACAAGAGCCTGATGTTAGAATTTCCTCACAGTATAATACCTAGACAAACTAAATACTGTCTACTGGGGAATGGCCAGAGCCCATGCAATATAATATAGTCATAATACAATGTCACTGCCATTAAAAAAAGCAATATCCTGAGTATCGCAAGGGCATGTGACCTGTGATACATTGGAATGTATTCCCTTTTGTTACCAAATTCAATTTATCTCTTTATCTATTAACATGAAGGTCTGGTCACATGTATTTTTTTCCCTACACCTGCTATGTTTATAGCTATGGAGTGATTTCTTACTAAGATTTAAGTGTCCATGTCTGTTTCAACCTGCTACATCCTTCATAAGAGCATGATCATCTAGCCTATCTCAGATGAAGACTTTTTCTTAAAACCTGACCTCCCCTGAAAACAATCCACCAGACATGTTGTCACTGCATGGGCAACAACGCTAAAAATACAGTGTGTGAAACACTGCATCTGGGTCACAAGGTTAATGTTCTAATAAGCCTTTTCATTAATCTGTTTATTCAATCCATTTATGTAACACAGTGCTTCCTAACACAGTCTCCAGATACCACCTCTTCTGTGCTTTGCTCATGCTGTACTCTTAGACATATGATCCAGACATGTGCCATAAAAAAAGAGTGTTTAATTGGGTCTGGTGTGAAAGAGTAGCACTAACACCATCTTGCAAAACTGGTAGAACCAGAAGAGTCAGTTAAGTGGTTTCATTGGGCAAAGAAGAACAAATATAGTTTCTGTGGGTGTACCACAGTCCAGTTGTTTTCAGCTTGGCCTAATCTGTCCCATATTTTTGAGAAGGTTTCAAAAAAGTTTACTCACTGTCAAGCATGAAATGTCTCTACTTAAAATAACACAGAGAAATGAACAAGCTCTAATTGGAAAGAAACAATTAATTTAAAATATGTAACACATAAGAACACAATGGATTATAAATATGGAAATAGCAGCTAAATAAAACCAGTTCAATTATCTTCAATAATTGTGCAATGCTGAGAAAATGAGTGTAAAATTACAGTGTTTCTGAGCTGAAATATCACTATGAGGGAGCAATTACACTTACAGAGCAACTCTGACTTCCTGTGAATGTTGACACTTTGAAGAGACTGGGCTTCAGAAGCTAATGGGGCTTGTGGACACAAATACAGTGCAACAGAGCAGAACAGCCCTTGCTGTCAATGAGAAATTGGGCAGATAAGTTGCAAGGATTTTTGAAAGCAACCACTCCCTCAACTTAAACCTTTTTATACCCCATGGCTTCACAATGGTACCTGCACACCCCCACATCCCCCCACCCCTGTCTCTTCATTTCACGCAACACTATCCAAGGTGTTGGTGGAGACTGGTGGACATCCATGCACAAAGGTTCAATTTTACACACTTGCCGTCCAGACTTTGGTTGTGTGATTATAAGGTCACCTTTTTTTTTTTTTTTTTTTTTTTTTTCCCAGGGACTGACTGACTGACAAATTTGAACTGAAATACCAGCTATGTCTGATACTGTTGCATCACTGTCAAAAGGGCATTAACAGATGCACAGGTGGCTCCTCCACTCAGCTTTCTTAAGGGGCAGACGTCACACAGTTTACAAATGCTTTCTCCCTTTGGAGTTGAATGAGTGGCATGGAAAGCGTTTCCTCTCACCTCCTGCTCAGGCTCAACAAGACCCAAAAAATGTTTAAGTGCTTAATCCCAATTAATCTGGAGTTTACGGAAATCCTTTGTTACTCTACTGAATTCACTTAGTGGTCTTAATCCCCTGACAATGAGTGCGGGTGTCAGTGAGCACCCGTATGCACATGCACAGACTGGTGCTTGCACACATCCTGTTTTTCCGGCTCTGCAGACTAAAATGAAGGGAGATAAATTTATGTAATCCACATGAATTATTTTCAACAACAAGGAGGATGACTGCAATGATAACACTTGTGCACTTTTACTTGAGTTAAATTATGAATTGTGAATTGGCATGAGGCCAATTATTGGGGAAACATCTGGCTTTCAAGTTCCAAATTCTTGACTTTGTATGGCAACCTATCCGTTATAAATTTCAGTCAATCAATTCTGAACCCCTACCCAGGCACAAGAACACATAACCCTATTACATAATTTAGACTTCAGAGAGCTCCTCCTACCAATTCAGTTATACTCCTTATAATGCAAACATTAAAATTTTGCTCAGGTAGTCAGCATGTGCCACAGATTATGGTTCGAAAATAACCTTTGCAGCCTCAAGGATGCACACACATAGGTTACACATACACAGAAGAACCCCCCCACCCCCGTATAATCTGCTCTCAAATGATAATTAACAATTTCAGGTCACAGCATATAATTGAAGAGAATTAATCGCATTATCTTAATTTCATAGTGACTCAAAATTAGCTTGAAACGAACGCTAGCTTACTCATGCAATGGCAGGGCATCTATTTCAGTCCCATTCGGGTCACAGAGCCTTGGAAACTAACTTGTTTTTTACCCATATCAATAACCAGTGCACATTTGTTCAGCCTTGTTTACTGTAAGGCCACTTGAATAATTGGGTCTTTATGTTTCATGCTGTGGACACTCTGACATTAGCAGCGACATTAAGGATGAATTGATGCTGTTGGGATGACATTCATCTCAGCCCACCTGTCTGCTCCACCCACCCAACCTGTCTTTGTGAGCAATGCTGGATTTGATTTAACATGTGAGAAGAGCAGAGAGAAGGTGGGATGCAGGTACATGAGGATTGATACTGTTGATTTTAGTCAATAAAGAATACAGTACAATCATAAAGCAAACAAAATGATGTTGGTTAAATAATTTATACCATCAAAAGACTTTCTTCGTTTGAGTGTTTGACTTCTTAGTGACCTCTCGGAGAAGCAAAGGAAATCTCCTCACATAATGAATGTGTCATAGAGCATCCGACTTCAAAGGGAGGCAAAATGCCGCAGTTCACATACAGTATAGCCTTGCATTGACAAGAGACATCAACATTTTATTTCCTGTGCGAAACTGGATTTGGTGTCACATATGAAATGTAAATCTTCTCAAGAGTGGGACACTGCAAAGATAAGGTCATATGGAGAGTTAGTTCAGCACCTCTCAGTTGGAAGAGCTGCAGCCTTCGCTTGGATGCAAAACATATTAAAACTCTTAAAGTTGGAGTGCTAATCTACAATACCAGATGTCCTCATCATGTGATTGTTATGATTTTCTTAGTTATAAAAAAAAAAAAAAAAAAAAAAAAAATGTAATTCACTTTTTGAATAAGTTGCTTAAATTGCTAAATGACATAACCAAGGTTTAGAGATAACCATGGTTTCTGCACTTACATACACACCTCAGTTAACCTATTACAGAGAGATGATTAATGCCCTCCTCCTGAATAAGTCTGCCTGTAATTTGACATCCTCAGTCATTCTCTCTGTGCGTTATCTGTTTTACCAAATAAATGAAATGAACCAAATCACATCTGAGTCATAAAACAAAAGGCCTGTAGGCTTCCTGGTGGCTCAGCTGGCAACTGCACGTGACTTTGGGAGCTTTAAATCTGGCCCACAACATGAGCCTTGGGAAGCCTATACGGTCAGTGCAAGCTGGGAAAGTAGGACAAAATATTGCAGATCTGCAAGCACTTTGCAGCACAACATAAAACAAGGCTAAAATAACTTGTTTTCTCCAACATTCTATTAAAGCTTTCCAAAGCAGAACTATTGCACTGGCATTAACAAGGAAATGCAATGTTTTTTAGCCCGATACGGCTGCACCTCTCAAGTCAAGCTGATAATGACTAGATAATCACAGCCTGGAAAACAACAACACCAAAAAGAGCCAGTTCATCGTTGCGGCACTCAACTCATTACCCAAGCTATGTGAGAAAATAACACAAGTCTGTGAACACATCTTACAATTAGAAGAGAGTGCAAACTGTCTGTTTTATTCAATAGATACTGAGAAATAATATGAGAGGTATTTACATAATTATAATGTAAAACATGAAGAACACATTTTCAAGAGCAGCCTTCATTTGCTAATTAGGGTTTCTTTTTACTCCTACTGTACCACATGACAGATGGAGATGTTTTATTTTCTTTTTCTTTTTTTATATTGTACTTCACTTGCACACACATAACAGCAATGGCCGCAGATTAAGCTTTTAAAATCAATTTACTATAAAAAAAAGAAAAAAAAAAAAAAAAAGACCAGTGGCTATCATTTAGTCTAGTGGCATCTAGTGGTGAGGTTGCAAGTTGCAACCACCTAAATACCCCTCCCTTCGTGAGTTTGTAGGAGAATCTACGTTGGCCTTCAGGAAATATTAAAACACAAAAGGGCCTCTCGACAGATAGTATTTGAATCATCCATCCTCGGCCACTGTAAAAACATAGTTAAACTCTCTATGTAAATATGAAAGAGTCATTTGAGGCAAACAAAAACACCATTCTTAGTTTGAGTTTGTTTTACACCCAAAGAAACATAATTATGAATCCCACTAAATGCTGCACAGTGTTCCTGTAAAATATTTGAACATGATAAAATATGATGCAATGACTTTACTGACAGAGGCATGATGACTACTTTTTTTTTCTTTCTTTTTTTTTTTTTTATAATCAAACCTTGTAGCTGATAATATGTCTATATTCTAGTAAAGTTTTCAGTGCTGGACTCCATTATTAGACTGTGCCACTGATACGTTCACTAAAAGTGGTACTCCAGTAATTTAGTGCTGCACTTCCATGAAGTTGGGGAGTCACAAGAAAAGAGATTTAAAAGCTCTTCAAACACTAGATCCTACATTTCCTACAATACAAGTAGATAGCATCTTTCATTACACCCACTTGCCTCCTAGATGCCCCCAGGAGTGTGTTTTATAGCTTTTGTTGCTTATTTTATACACTAAATCCTGCACTACCAAGAGGCATTTCATAAAGTATGCAGACGACACCACCTTGGTGAGCGTCCTATATAGTGAGGGACGAGGACTACTTCCTTAACTGGTGTGGGAAGTCAAACCTTCCCGTTATCACCACAAAAAAAATTAAGAAAATGCCCATTGATTTTGGAAAGTACTGACTCTCAGACCCTATCTTCATCAATGGTGAGCCATTACTACCCCTTTCAGACTGCCAAGTACCTTGGCATCATGCACAGCCACAAGCTGAAATGGGATCTGTGGACTGACCTCATAAACACTAAGCTACAACAAAGAAATAACTTATTTTTCTTACTCTTCTTACTCTTTAATGTCCACAATAAAATACTTCAGATTGTTTACTGTGCTCTGTTTGTTAGCCCTCTGTATCATCTGCTTCTTTGGCACAGACAAAAGCCTGTGAGGAAAACCAGCAATAACAGCCAATATACTGGAAGGGCTCATGTCACAAATTCATTTACAGAGAGAGACTGATGAATAAGGCAAGAGACATTGTGGATGACAAGAGGCACCCCTTTGCCTCTTCATTTAAACTGCTACCATCTGGACAACAATATTCACCCCACCCCCCACTCCCCACAACACTGTTTGCCACAAACAAATCCAAATGTTTAATTTGTTCCACAAGAGATTAAGTTTTTCAACAACTAATGCATATAATAACTGAGCTGGAAGTCCAGCTGGTGTGGCCTGCCTTCACTGGTGCAAGTTGAAATACATGAGTATGTCTGCTGGTATGTATATTGCTGAGTCTGAATTTACGAGAAGGACACTAGTGACTGTGATACTGGCCCTGAAAGTTGTGATGAAACACCTTGTGATTATGCTGCAAACCATCTATCTGTTTGTCTTCCCATCCATCTATCCACTGACTTATCCACCCATCTGGCTGAAAAATGCGCTCCAACCCTTCCTCTGGCAGTGTTTCGTTTATGTACGTAGTGAAATAAACTCTTCCTACGTGCTGATGCAACACATATGTAGCCTTATCCCCAAAGGCTTTTAAGTAATGGGCTCTCCATCAACCTGTAAATGAACTCTGTCAAAAAAGGATCACTGTCAGCTAGAGTTAAGTTGCTGCCGAGAAGCCAAGCCAGTCTTGACCCATTATTAAAGCCTCACATCTCTGCAAGCATCCTCATGATATCGCCTGCAGTTGCAAATGATGCTATTACAAGTTGTGTTACAGTAGAAGTTATTTGATGTAATAAGTTTGAATTTTGGCATCAAACTAAGCTCCTTGTCTGATTTTTTTTTTGTTCCTCTATTTTGATCAATGGGCTTTGCTCCTGCAAAATAAACTATTAAATGAAATAGCATAGAAATAGCTGGCATCATAGCAGACTTTGCTTTCCATCAGTACAAAATATCTTTTTTCTTGGGTGGGGAGACCTGCAGTGCTAGCAGCAATTACAATACTATTTGAAGAAATTACAATATTATTTATAGGTCTCATTACAGCTATTGGAAACGGACAATAGGTATGTCCGCAGCTCTTGCCAGCAAAGCCTCAGACCCAAAGATATATTGCAGTCCGGATAAATGAAGCTTCAAAAACCTGCCAGGCTGCACGATGCAGGTGAGCAGGCAGTGGATGCAGAGCTGAGGGCAGCTTATTGAACATCTTGGAGGTGCCGTGCATGGCCTTAATTCAACGTGATGGCTGTTGATGGTGACCATCTGTGGTGGGGAGGCGTGCACTCAACTACCTTTATGCACTTCAAAGTCATTGAATAAGAGTACAGACAGTCAGGTTGAGGGTGTGTTTTAGCCTTTTGCAAAAGCTTAAATAAGATGGTGAGGGTAAAAGTAGTACAATGAGATGTAGAGTGAGATCCAGTGAGAGGGCCTGACCTGCAGCTCTCCTCTATGTTTAGGTAAACCCACCACAGAGCAGGGATTAATCCCAGTTTACTGCTTTTGTAACTGTCATGATGTTTACAGCCGAAGCTCTCACTGCACTCTTCTCTTAATCCTTTCTCCTCCTCGCCTCTCTTGAAAGCGCATGCACAGCATTGTCAGTCTCTCACAATAAAAGTGGCCCTGCTTTCACTTTGATATTTAAAAAGACAGAATCCCTACCACCCTCCCCACATCCCCCACTCTCTCTCTGTGTCTTCCAAACCAGGAGAGTCGGAGACGGGTGCAGTTGCGTTGTGAGTCTGGGCTATAATAAGTCATCAATGATGTTTATGACTCGTAAAAGCTCTCTGTGGGCTGAATCCGAAAAACAGTTGGTGCCTGTATATAAACCTTATTATGGAGCCATTTGAAGAAAATTTAGAAGGTGATTTCTGACAAGAGTTCATTTATAGGTTGATGGAGGACCAGTTACTTGAAAGCTGTGAGAGAAAAGTCCTCATATGTTGCGGTGCATTCTATTGCTTATCCTTTATACTTGGCATTTGTTAATGAAGCAATGTGTTTCCTGTCTCCAGAGTTGCAGAGTCTCACCTTAAACCAAAACAACACAAATAGAGACCCTCTATAATGACATATCTCACCAATAGTAAATCATTTACTGCTAGATGAGAGGCAGTTTTGTGACCCAGATGACAATGAACACCTTGCCGACCTAACAGGTAATTCCAGGTGGGGAAACTAAATCTGACATAAAATAATAAAGAAAGGTTTCTCAATCAGCACAGACGAAGACACAAGTGTGCACACATCTGCAATGATTTTATTTTTCCATTTAATACATAAAAAAAAACAACTCCCTGATTATTTTTTTTTTCTTTTACAGCAATCACCTTCTCCTCAAGTAGTACATAATGTGAATATCTAAAATGTAGTTCAATAAAAGCTCAAAATATCATAAATGACACTTCATTTCTCCTTTATTTTTATCACACCATTAAAGCATTAACTATGCTGGAGAAGCCTGCCTTCCTGCTCCTCAAGGATAAAGGACAATACTTCCACAGAGCTCTTTCTCCACCGTGTGGCGCTTTTGTGTCATCACACCCTGACTCCCTGTGGTAACACTGGCCTCAAAAAGTGTTCGGCTATTTCATGCATCATTAACATGCATCAACTCCTGACAATAATGAGGATAATTGGATTTTAAATGAACACAGTTCATAATTTGTTCCAGAGATTGATGGGGATTATTGATGTGTGCACCCTCCCACCAACCCAGCATTAATTTGCACTCATGTCTCATCACTGTTTTCATAGCCGCTGTCCTCACGTCAACCTAACACCTTGTGTATTTAAAAACAAGTCAAACACGACTTTAATGCCTTGTTGCAAAATATCCAGCAGGAGGGTTCGGCCCTTTGCTGTGATGATTTAGCTGCAGGTCACCTGCTCAGTCAGTGACAGAGAAAACAGATGTGCATCATTAAGTCTTCAATGACTGGGCTCTGCCAAGTTGTGGAGGGAAGGGTAAAAGTTAATGTAATGTTAGTTATGGTGTTTTTATAGAATGACCTGTCTCAGTATAGCTTGGCTTATGTGTACCTGAGCACATTAAGGTGAAGCTGTGAAGTTGTTAAACTTCTGGGGCCTCTATTTATGCCTCTATTTCGTTCACATTTCATTAGAGTATTACCCCTTTAAAGCTTCCACCTGTGCTCTGGTGGCTCTGATGCGTTTAAGTCCATCACATGACATTTTGCTGCATTTGCAAGTTTGAAAATGTGCAGCAGACACTTAGAAACACAACAACTCTAAAACATCAGAGGCCAAGATATGAATTAAAATTACTTCCCAGTACTGTCAAGCAAGTTTTAAAACCATAGGAGCCTACAGTTCCCACAATTCAACACAATCTTTGCTGTTGAAGGCCCTTATACTGCATTTCAATATCTCTAGCCCCTGTTTATAAGATAGACTGTCTGTTGGGCAAAGACAAGATAAGCCTTGTGACATCAATATCCTTCAAAAAGGATGAGGTAAAGTGGATGTATGGATTTTGTGACAGTTCAAGTGTAGTTCCATCAACTATTAGTTGTTTCAAGTGCAACATTTCCCGACTTGTCAAAGTTATTTTTTTCATCTCGAAGAAATAATTACATTTATACAGCCAAAATAAATAAAAGTCTCATTTTCCTGCAGTGCTGTTCCTGTGTTTCAGCCACCCTACCACTGCACAACAACATTTCAGCAAACTCCATTGCTGATCTCATACTGTTTTTGACATCTTGCAGATTGCAGGTAAATAGTTTAACGCTTCAATCTGGCCACTGTTCTCACCTGAGGACACAAATCTGCTTTATTCAGTGTTTTTCTCTGACTCAGCGCCTGTGTGCATCCTGCAGAGCTGCCACCCTTCACATAGAGAGCGATCCATCTAAATAATTACTGGAATTAGTTTCACTGTGTTGCACTCCTGATGTCACTCTGCTATTGCTGCTGTAACTGACCATAATTACAGAGGGGAAACAATTACACTGTGCAGGGCCTTTCAGCAAGCCTCACTGAACCTAGCTGTTGCAGCCCGCCGCAGCTGTCAAAACGTCAGCAGGTACCCAACTGTACAAGCATTTCATGTTGTCAAAATTACTGACATAAAAGCAGGAACAACACTTTTTAAATCAAAGTGAAAAAGGGCATTGGATACTGCTGACAAGATAATTTATTCCACTTTCACACTTGTTTGTGAACAATGCTGCAGGTGAACGGAAAGTGCTGGTTGCATAAGCACAGATTGATCAAATTACACACAGAAAAACAAGCTACATAGGTGCAAATTTGTACAGAAATAGGATAACTGAGTTTGTATTCCTTATAAACCCTTGTAAGAATGCACGAGTCCCAGGAACTAGTTATCGTTGCATCCCCTCCCTTGTGCATCCCCTACCTGTGTTGTTTTTAATAGTCCCCTTTGGTTTTAGTCTCATGACAAGTCAGCAAA
Organism: Caranx ignobilis; assembly: GCA_021432705.1. NCBI lineage: Eukaryota > Metazoa > Chordata > Actinopteri > Carangiformes > Carangidae > Caranx > Caranx ignobilis. Next base: position 22,441,757 of record MU269989.1, read on the forward strand.
TGGCCACCCACAATATAGCTATTCAAATCCCCTGTGTACTATGGTTAATATCAAACCCACACACATCCTCAAAGAGATGGCAAATTGCACATGCTTTTTTTGTGTTTGAGGAAGTTTTTTCTCCTGCATGCCTCACACTTTTGCATTTCATCTCTTTAGGGAATTACAAGTTAATGACAACACCCACACACATCATTTAACACTTGCAGAATAATAGAGAGCATTTTTCTTTTTCCACTGAATAACTGCGCTTCTTCTCATTCATCTTTGAATGTGAAAGCTCTGCAAAAAAAATGCAGCTCTTGGAGAATGTAAGACATTGAAGCTCTGCTTGAGAAAATTTGTCACTGCAGCAACGAAGTTCAAGGGGAGCACAGTATGTAAGACTCAAACAGATGACTCAAGATTAACTGTGCAGAAAAGAGCTAAAAAGCGACCTCCTCTGGTAGCCAGGGCCAGCACAAGAGAAACAGGCAATTTTGGAAGGTAATGACTAAAAACATGCTATGTTGTTAGGATATCACAACGATTACTCAAGCTGCTATGCATCACAAATATCACATCTTTTATCACTAATATTTAACCTGGTCTTTGGAACAACCAGATACAGATAGAAACGAAGCCAGGAGGACTAACTGGGTGCTCTGGTGGGTGAGTGGTTAGAGAATGTGATTCATGTCATTTAGCCTTTGTGTAAAGGATCTCCAGTTCAAATCCTGACAGAACAACCATGCACAATGTGTTATATCTCTGCTGCCCCACATAAAACAGGCAAGGATGCCAGAAAAAGCACTACTTTAAAATGAGTACCAGGTACAATGTAGAGTTTCTGCATTTTGTAGTGACAGAAAGTTTTGTACTCTCTCTATGTTCACATTACTTAGATGATAAAAGGTGGTTTGTGCCAGTTTTAGGGAAAAAGGAAAAGAAAACAAGCTGACATGAAGTTGTGAGAGCAAGTAAAAATGTCATCCATTCACTGACAACAAGCACACATGCACTCAGCACTTCTCAGCATGTTATTGGTGTCAAACTAGGGCTTCTTCATCACAATAAAATCTAAAGCACAACATGACCAAATGCAATATCCAAATCGTAGAAGCTGCATAAAGGCGTGGAACAACGATTAATCGACCTAATCGATTACGTCAGTGACGTAAATACGTAGACAAGTACAACATACCGATCGATTACGCAATTTACGCAAACACGCACAGCAGACGTTAAAGAGGAACTACCAGTATGCAGGTCCGGTCGCTTTACCACTGTTTTGCTAACCCTTGTCCTGGCCATATGCATTTGTTTACAACGAAGCCGGCCAGAAATCAATCAGTAGAGCAGTTGTGTCTTGGTGCACAGAGACGAGAGCTGGGACACCGGGGCGGCGGCCCCGATCTTGCAAGGTTGGTTTTCAGCCACGAAAAGCAATACGTGTCACGAATGTGGAAGGCAGAGAGCCGCCATTCTCCCTGTAACAAGTTAAGCCATTTATTAAACCATCAGGATTACTCCAAACTAGTCAATCTACAAATCCCGCATAGTCCTACATAATGTTACCAGACCCTTGTTTCAGTATAACCTAAAGTTTTTTTGTATTCACTTGCACTCCTGTGAGAACTTTCAGCTGGCAACGGATGCATAGAACAGCGGATTCAGCAGATACAGTTATGGATGAGACCAATATATGATCAGAATGGATCAATAACGCAAAATGACAAAGAAACCACTCAGTTCAATAACACACATTTCTCCATGCTGTCAGAAAACTGACAGCTGATCTACCAGGACCACAAAAGCCATAAGAGAGTAAACACAAAGTACCCACAAACCAATTGGCCAGTCAAGACTACAGCAAAATAGAGCGCCAGCATACAAAACGCAATAACAAAGTCACACACAGTTCCGAAAAACTAATGAAAACGTGTTGTCTTACTATTGACGTCTTCACACAGGAGTCGAACAGTCCGCCAGGTATTTTGATTGTGATCACCTCTGATTTGATCCAGTTCAGTCAGGTGAAGAAAAAAGAAGTCCCGTGCATCTCAGCCGAAAATTCAAGCCGCCTGTGTGTGTGTGTCAAAACAGATCACATTAATATCAATATATAGATTTCTATCTTATATTGATCTATTAGCCTTGAAGTTTAATTGTTCATAAATGGGCGCGAATGTTTTCGCTAATGTCAGCAGTAACTTTATCATAATGGCAAGTACCGTTCTCTCGTTGCTGCCCTCTTCCGTCTTCACCTGGGTCGCCCTGGCTCCTCCTCAGGGGTAAGAAGCGAAGCATTGCAGGTGCAACTCATCCTCCTTCTCCTATAGGATTTCATCCGATCTTCTTTTTCCGTCACATATTTTAAAACAAACTTGTGTATGACACACTTTCCCAGGTTGGTAAAGCTGCCTGAGTACAGTAGTTACATTTGTAACGCAGAGTAAACACAAAGTACCCACAAACCAATTGGCCAGTCAAGACTACAGCAAAATAGAGCGCCAGCATACAAAACGCAATAACAAAGTCACACACAGTTCCGAAAAACTAATGAAAACGTATTGTCTTACTATTGACGTCTTCACACAGGAGTCGAACAGTCCGCCAGGTATTTTGATTGTGATCACCTCTGATTTGATCCAGTTCAGTTCAGGTGAAGAAAAAAGAAGTCCCGTGCATCTCAGCCGAAAATTCAGGCCGCCTGTGTGTGTGTGTCAAAACAGATCACATTAATATCAATATATAGATTTCTATCTTATATTGATCTATTAGCCTTGAAGTTTATTTTTTCATAAATGGGCACGAATGTTTTAGCTAATGTCAGCAGTAACTTTAGCACAATGGCTAGTACCGTTCTCTCGTTGTTGCCCCTCTTCCGTCTTGACCTGGGTCGCCCTGGCTCCTCCTCAGGGGTAAGAAGCGAGGCAGTACGGGGGCAGGTCGATCCTCCTTCTCCTATATGATTTCATCCGATCTTCTTTTTCCGTCACATATTTTAAAACAAACTTGTGTATGACACACTTTCCCAGTTTGGTAAAGCTGCTTGAGTACAGTAGTTACATTTGTGAGTTAGACTGTAACCATTACGATTCAAAAGCGACCTACGTCACGATGACGTCGATACAGTTCACTGTTAATTAATCAGAACTATTCCCAGGTGTGACATCGGAAAAGTCTAGTTTTTTGAATTTCTGAGTCAAAACGAAGAATGAACGGACGCCTGGCGGACAGGAGGATGGTCTCGTCATTGGAAAAGGAGCCGCAGAGCGAATGGTGACTTTTATTTATAAACATGAAGAGGAAGTTAAGGACTTTGATGTGCCGCAGCCGGGTTTCTAATTAGTTTAGTTTATAGAATTGACAGTTATAGCTAATTAGTGTAAAGTCCGACGTTTGCGAGCAGCCACCGCGGACAGAATGGACAACAGGAGTAGCAACAAGGACAAAGTCGAGGACAACAAAAATAACAACAACAACAACAACAACAACAATAACAACAACATTTGGTGCTGAGAGGAAGTGGGATTTCCTGACATGGACACGTCGTCTACAAGACATAGGACGTCAAAACCGTGAGTTTGTTACATGTTATGTTTGTTTTCCAATTAGCTTTCTGTAGCTATGCCTAGTTTAGTTGTATGGACGTTTTATTATGCAGCATGTATTATTTGCTTGGACACTGACTGTGTAAACATGCGTGAACAAATTGCCGTCTTGGTTTTTGCATATTTGCTTGTTCTCTCTGTTACTTGCTGGCTGTAGGTAAGTCTGTGTATGTAGGTTATTCTGGTTGTTGCTTGAGGGAAACCACTGACTCTGTCTAAATTAGCTGTACACTTGTAATGTGTATTATAGTTAAACTTCCACGTGTAACGACCTACCAAATGATACACGTCCATCGTTATTTTATCAATTTTAAGTTACTGAAATGCTACTAATTTTAATGCTAGGTGAGTGCGCTGTTGTCTGCACTCTGGCAGATATCAGGTAGGTCATCTTGTGAATGCATAACATAACGCAATGTAACAAATGGGGGGAATCATCATCTACATTTTGCATTGCAGTCAATGCACAGTGTGTGTATTCAAGTTAGAGGGTGGACTGTGATGGAGATGTGTCCAAGTTTTGGTCTGTCCACTTATTGGACACCTTCAGAGTTTTGCCACAGTGTTGTGTTAGGAGACATATGACCTCTGGCGAGGACAGACTTAATGTTGAGGGGGTGGTGGGGAGGTTTATTCAGACTGTGAGGAATCTGTAATTGGTTGTGTTTGTGTGGCCCTGCAGGGCTTGTTTCTGAAGAGTTTGTGCTCAGTGTAATGCTTAAGGTCATTTATGTGGACATTGATGGTTATTTTTGCCTTTGGTTGAGGCAAGTTTAGCACCATTGGATAGTGTCCCCTACAGTGAACTGGTCCTCTTTGCCCCTTTCATCTTTGTTTTTGTGACTTATGTATATTTTCAATAGTCCTGACTGGCAAATTGTGATCATGATATGAACATGTAGCAGCTTCACTTGGTTACTGTAAGTCATTGTCATCATCACAATGTTACACAGTGTTATTGTAGTAGTTTTCAATCAGTTTTCATAAATGTATAGGTTAAGTGTGGTAATTCCTCACCAACAATGGCATCACTGATTAACCAAGAACATAATTACATCACCTTTTTTTCACGGGCATGCATTTTTGTACCAGGTTGTAATGAAATTCTGTAACTTCACAGATTACTCTGTGCTTAGTTGTTTGATAATTCACACACACACACACACACACACACACACACACACACACACACACACACACAGAAGAAGATAAAAGAAAAAAATCCTTCAAACAGAAATGAATAGTTAGACTAGGTCAGTGTGGTTCATTCAGCCTCTGAATTATTTTGCCTAGGACTCTTATCTGGAACATTCTGATTTTCCTGAAGAAATGTTGTGTGCACAGTAGTGGGAATAATGTAACCTTAAAATGCAAACACCTTTTGAATAGTGCCAGTAAGCCTCTCAAAGAGGTGATATGACGACAGGCTTCATTTTGTCCCCAGATGTCTGCGTAATGCAAAGTTTATGATGCAGATTCAAGACACGCTTTGGGATTCCAGACATGATGTTCCCATTGCCATCTAATGCTTAATAGGGCAATTCAGGAGTCTTTTGGGGGCATCAAACTTTTAGAAAAAGTCTAGGACATGTCAGGTCGAGTCTGGGGCGTATGCCTCTGCCCATTTTGTAAAGCACTGTGCAAATATAATAGTGCCTGCTATCAGTAGTTACTCGGAGATGGTGTATTTTAGGAATGGCACTAATCTAGGTGAAGCACACAACCTCTGAGGTTGACTAATTATGGCATGGAGAGCTTTCTCTGGACCATTTTACCAATGCAACAAATGTGACATGTTCCTCTTGAGGAGACATGGCTACTTCTGTGATATCTTTTCACCAGGCAGATGTAGTGAAGTGCATTACCTGGTGAGATTTATTTTTCTCCTAGCTTTTCAGCAAAAGGATATTCAAAAAAAAGCATCTTCATTTCCATTTTTCCTCTCTCTCTTTTGTATGTATGTTATACATGATATGCTGTCACCTGTTGTTGTATTTCACAACAACTGAATGGCAGTAGACATCTGACTTTACTGTGTTGGTGAAAGGACACATTGTTCTTGTTTATGTCTTTAAATAACCCCTGTCACCTGGTCTCTAAATCACTGATGAACACTTAGTTTTAGATATGAATGTACTCATTCAGTCACTGCGGGATAACCTTGATCATGTGTTATCACCTCTTAAAGCTTTGTGTAATCAGACTGTATCCCTGGTTTCTTGCTGCAGCACAGATTGATCTCCCCCCAGTGATAAACAAGTACAAGGTTTGCACAGAATAACTTTGACCTACTCTCTTATATTGTAAAACATTTGAAGTCTTCATCACGACTTTCCACACAGACATGAATGCCATGAGTGGCTATAAACAATATCCCATCATGACAGCGTTGTTTCTATCAAACCATATTGCATATGTCTAATTCTTAATCCACTAAGTATCACTGTAGTACAAGGTTATAAAGTGTGCTGTTAGGTGTCTGAGTGTGTGCATGTGTGTTGTAGAAACAGATGGGGAGCTTAATGCAAGTAAAATTCTTGTTCTCTTAGACGTGAGCTCTGTTGCCGACTACGTCATGTGGGAGGAATGGGAGGAAAGGAACAGATTGATAATGACTTGTGAGGGAATTGTGAGTGCTCCTGCACACCACGCAGGCAGGTTTTCCTCAGTGGGAGGAGGTTGGTTTTCAAAAAGGTTACTGCTAGCACTTGTAAGGAGAACAGGTCATGAACAAATTTGAAAAGGCTTAGGGTGTCAAGACAGTACAGGGTTCAGTCAATTCAAAGATATTATATGTAACATTTAGAGAACCCGTGTTATTCCAAACACCGGCTGAAACAGTGAGTTGACATAGATGAGCCTGAGTATGAGTGATCATCATCATGCTGATAGATAAGGTTACTACAGCACCACTCTTATTATAGTTTGATATCATTCAGTAAATGGGTTTAAACTTCCTCACATCCAAACATATTGTACTTTCTGAGGAGGCAATTTAAATTTATTCCTCTCACTAATCTTGCTAGTGTAATAGCAACACAGATATTGGAATTATTTACAAGTCAATTAATGTTTTATTTGCCTTTTCATTCTTTTTATTGGAATAAATTAAACATGTGGGGTAAATAAACTTCAGCCTTCTCTCTGCCGTTTCATGCAGCAAGGAGAAAATCCTCCAAAATATAATCTGATCATCAAGCTGTTCCTTTGATGTCACTTTTTATTGAATGGTTTTTGGTTAGAATAAATGTCACAATTCCAGGTGCCCTCATTACATCGTAATGTTCCACAGACCTAGCACTGGATTCATAAAGCATCACATAAGGATTTGTAAATTACTCAAAATAAGAACATATAACTTATTCATTGTGCTGTTTATGCACAAGAGAAGATGTCAGTCTTTTTCCTACCTTGTCAAAAAGCAGCAGCCTATGGAAAATGAACCAAAAAGTCATTGAGGGCAGTCCATAATGCAAGTCAGGTGAAATCTCTGTCAGGGACATGCAGCCCAGATGTTTGAGTGCAATTAAACTGAAAAAACCCAAACCACCATATGGTCCTCCTTAGATGTCTTTTCATCATTCTCTCATATACAATAATACTTAATTTAATCCTACTTCAACCTGCTGTCTCTGGAAGGCAACTTTTGATGCCCAATTATTACAGAAATACCTGTCAATTGGTTTAAAAGTAGAAAATTACTGTGCTGCATATTTTCTAGAGATCATTATGTTATAATGTTTTACGCTTTGTTCCTGCCTCCACCCATGTACTGTGCAGTGTCGCTGAGATGAAGCCTGTGATTTACATTTCAATCTCAGATAGGCAGTCATGCTGAATGGCATTGGATAAATGGCATTTCATTTGAAACTTAAGGAGGATGTACATGAAGATGTGACTGATTCATGTGCTATATATACCCTAACCCTGTGTGTGTGTATATTAGCTGTAGGTGATAGTACACATTCTTCTCTTTTATTATATTGTATTGTATGTACTTGTCTGTGTGCATTTGTCATTTTCTTTCCTTGCAATAATATCTGACCCTGTTGTGTGAATGTCACTCCTTATACTGTATTATAATGTTGGCAGAGGACCACAGCTTTTACCTCTGAACAGAGGTACACCTCCTGCTGTAGCCTAATGACACTGGATTTCATGTTACATTGTGTGGCAAAGCCTGCAATCATGCTTTTCAGGGTTATGAGCATGAGGATCTTGTGTTCTCTTTGACTATTTAAAGCAGCTAAGAATAGAAATACTAACAGAAGTTTCTTCCAAGATGGACATACAAGAAGGAGAAGTTTAAATACCTTCTGCAGAGAATGATATAGCAAAGAAGCAGAATCTTTGGAGAGAAAAGTGGAAGGGAAAGTACTCTCTTTGGGAGACAGACCAATCTGAAAATGACTCCTGCTGAGCGGCAGTGAACAGAGAGAAAGAGGCCATGATTGAGATAGAGAGGACACAAAGTATGTTGTAAAGCTGGTGGCTGTTTGACTGTGTGTGGGCGTCTGCAGACAGTTAGCAGGAGGAGGACTCCTGACTGACCCTGCATGGACTGATACTGCCTTTGTGTGGCAGTGAAGCATTGTGGGAGTGTAGACAGCTTGGGACTCCACTCACGTTCTCAGGGCCACTAGAGAAGTGTCCGACTGGCTGCCAAACACACACACACTCACACACACACACACACACACACACACACACACACACACACACACACACATACATACAGAGACACATGCAGATAGATAGCTTAGTCCAGACTTGTGTTGGACGTTGGATTGGCAGTGCCATTGTGTGGCACTGAAACGATCTGGGACTGCAAAGGGACTTGGAACACTGCACGACGAACACACAAATCCAACACAGCAGAGATGAAGGCGTGTGTGTATATCCAGCTGTCAGACAGCAAATGAACAGCATTAGTTTAGAGGAATTAAGGCAGCGGGCAGCAGCTAAAGCATTGAGAGTCATTACAGCCGACTCCCAGAACAAGTCTTCCAAAACATTATACTAGGTCTCTGTGTATCCCTCCATCAGTCTAGGCTTGGTAGCTGGAACATATTGTATAGGCTCTGTGGTTTATGGCTTTAGTCTCAACTCCTTAAGCTTCAGAAGTGTGCATGTTCCTTTGTATTGATTCATCTGCTGATTCTTGCTGCATCATAATTAAATTAGATTAGATCTTCTTAAATTAGGTTTTTGTTTCTTTCCTTCCTTCCTTTCTTTCTTGTATAAACTCCATGGGTTTGCTGAACTGCTACTACCAATCAGAGTGTCACTGGAGCCGAACATTACAGCTTATATAAAAGGGAGTCATATCTCTGCATTTGTACATTATCTCTAATGGCCTTGAATAATTAACCTTTACTGACAATGATCATATTGTGCAGATATTTACAACACAGCAGTGACGTCGATGCATGGTGAAGGTAACCAGCTATGACATAAAAGCAAAGTAGCAAAGCAAATGCCTTAAAAGCAAGTCATTGAGGTTATGAGCAGAATGCAGTGCATCCACATTATGGCTGTTGTTAGGGACTGCATGCTAGAGTCAAATTGAATTTGTTCTTGTTGCCACTGGACTATAGTCAGTTTAGTCGGTTTATTTGTTTATGATGTGATCCATGTCAAAAGCAAAAAAGACTGTGCCTATCCCTCAGTAATGATGTCAATACCCCAGTGAAGAAAACATGTAAATGACAGCAGTCAAATCAAAAACAATCACTATGAAGTTGCTAATAACTCTGCATAGCCCCAAGCGAAATCTGCATTTGTTTTCCTCAGTGGATTAGAGTGAGTGATTCCCTGACCTTTTTTTGACTCATCGTGGTTCTCACAGTATGACTGAAGCAGCCAATAATGTGTAAATATATTTAGATGATTTTTAACGATAATCTAGTTAAAATAACTTAATTCAGTGATGTGTTTTGTTGATCTAAGAAATTAGGCTATGTAATTAATATTTACTCACACACAGCTTTCCTCTTTTGGGATGCTTTTTGTTCCCAAAGTATTGTTTATTCAGCTAATGCACAAAGTAAAGCTGAAACTCACCCTGTTTGTTAATAGGTTGACTGACAACATAATTAACTGCTCAGATGAATTTATTACAGTTTGATTTATTTATGAAGCAAATTGCAGTGGCCCGCTGTGATAATTTGCTGCTTTATCTGTTTTTATGTTTCTGTATCAATGTCAATTGGATCAGTTATATTTTTTAGGTTTTGCACAAGTGTTGAGACAAAACACACAATCTGAAGATGTCTGAAGGTGTTCTCTAACAATAGTGAGCGTGAATGAGACATTTTAGTTGTAGTTATTTGTGCACTGTTGCTTTCTAGATGTGTGATGATAGTGTGCACATTTTAAGACTGCATTTGTACGTGAATATTGTTTGATTTATCTGCTCTCAGTTGTGATAGGATGTGTAACTTCACTCTATTTGGCAGCAAATTCAAAATGATATTTATGTCTGGTCAATCTGAGTACATATCCCAACAGGTCGTCATGCATAACACATTTAACCAACAGCAGTTCACCTGCTTTCTGTCTCTGGAGACTGAAAACAGCCCTTATGAGAAAAATCTATGAAATCACAAACTGCAATTACAGGTAGATGAGGCAGGTTGAGGGGAAATGGGCCCGGCACAAACTGCATTACAACACCTCATCATGAAACACCTCCAGGGGCCCACTAATGACAGATGTTGTGTATTACAGTGCTAGAGTGCAGGGGTTGACTTTCCTGTAAGGGTCAGTGTGTTGGGATGGTTGCTAATACAATTACATGTGCTGGTATGTTATTACATGCAGGCAGAGGAGAATGCAATCCTGAATTTAATAATGGCACCTTGACATGACAAATGTTAAGAAAGAAACATTGGTAGCACCTGTTTCCAGCATCACATCCACATATCCATAACCTAAAATTGTGGATACCAAATGTTAACCAAATGTTTTATCTGTTGACACCAGCCATACCTTAGCCATATTTTATTTTGTGTACATATTGTAAAACATGAGAATTAAAATAGTTTTGGCATTGGTTTCATGGAACTTCAGCATTTATCTCAGTAGGGATGCCCAGATTACATTTTTGCTACTGATATCAATACTGATCATTTGTTAATGTTGTGAGTCAGTCCACAGCTCATGCTCAAGCTAGTGATGTCACTGGAGTTATTTACTCAGACTTAACACAAACCATGTAAGAATCTAGAGAGATGCAACCTGCTGCACTGATCAGACTGTAGCTGAATCTATAAAATAGAATCAAAGGAAAGAGTTTCACTGAACTATTAGGAAATGCTGGAGGTGACTAGAACTTAATTATGTTGATAATCATATGTAAATCTAATACATGTCCTATACATTTTCTATTTTAAGTATTGAGTAGTCCACTAGCCTTCTGACAAATGCTGTCTGTTTTCTCTATGGAATATGTTAATTAAAGGCTACACTGGTGCCTGTTACAGTCCATGAATTTATTCAACTTGTAAAGTGGGTTCCTTTAAAATTGGCAAAATGAGAACTCTTTGCCCATAAATGATTCTTATTAGCTGTCTAGAAATAAATGATTCAGAGTGAGAGTTCAATAATAATTATTAGAGTAGCTGTTTCAATTTACATTTTGAATTAAATGGGCAAAGAGTGCACTTACCCTCAAACCTTGCTTTACAGACACACTCAGGCACACGCCCTGTGGTGAAATCTTGCAGCTGTGAAGGTGAGTTTGAAAAAAAATCAGCTTCAATATGAAAAATTAATCAGCACCTTGCAGTATATTTTAATCCATATAATGAAAAATGGCTTTTTGTAAATGTTGTAAAGGTGAGCAGCTCATTCAGTCCTGAGTCCTTGAGTCACTCCTGAGCTTAAACACTTGAATCAGAGCCATGTTTCACTGTGAGCATCTTTGACAATGTACTAAGAAAATCTGAAGTAACAGAAAGTGGTTTAAATTAACAAACAATGGCTTTAGGCAAGAAGCTTTTCTGTGGCTCTGTGCCAGCTGCTACAAATTTCAGATTCACTTTAAGAGTGATGCTTCCAGAAAAGAATAAACAAGCTTCATTGATGTAAATCTGTTTTATACAACTCTCTGCTCAGCATGTACAGCATGTCACAGATGGGTAGAAAAAGCTGCAACAAAGAACATTAAGAGTTAAAGTTATGTTCAACATTTTACATAACATGCTTGCAACAGTATAGGCCAGACCTCTTTAAATGGCCCATTTGGGTGTAACTGGTCACACACTGGGCCTCTGTTTACTCTTATTTTTACACATCCAAAACAACTTGTTAGCTTGACGATGATATTATTTCCCCCACTTTATTGTTGTTATTAAAACAAGAAAATCGTGTCATGGTCTCCATTTTAACCCAGAATGCACCTGAAAGAAGCAAATTATGTTCAATTAATCAAACCTATTATGGCTGACGTGCATATAAATCATTAATACACAGGCAAAGCTGACATCAATAAAACCTAACAGCCTTAATGAGTGAGGAGAGAGGAAAAAGAAGAGATCTGAGCAGATGTTCAAAATGAAGATCTCATCAGCAATTGTTATGTAAAAATGCCATTTTACCTTTCAGACACCGGGTGGTGCTGTTGAACTGAAGAAAGAGCAAAGGACATGAGCGCGTGACATGGAGTGTGTGTGTGTGTGTGTGTGTGTGTGTGTGTGTGTGTGTGTGTGTGAAATGCAGTGGGGCAGAGACAGTGGAGAGATACAGTCAGAGGCAAAGAGAAGAGGCAAAAGATGTAAAGAAAGAAATCACTGTATGGTGGTGGTGGTTTGGGGGTGGTGCGGGGCTTGGGGGAGTATTTTTCTTATTTTGAGAAATTGGTAGCAAGAGAAGGGTCAAAGAAGGAGGAAAAAGGTAGTGAGTGAGGGGTTAGTATGGTATAAATATCCTATCTGTCTTCCCACTGTGTTAATTGACTCCCTTATTACCCTGCTAGTTTCTGGGTCAGATGAATTTGTATTCAAGACAACATCCTAGGAGGAGAGATTACAGAAAGTTACAACAAATACAATACCAAAGACATCACTGAAAAAAAGCAACAAAACAAAAAAACCAAAAAAATGGGGGGGGGGGATTTTTAAAAGTAATAATTGTGAAAAGCAATATACTGCTCTGCTTAAACATGTTTACCAACTGAGCTCCCCCCAAGGGCCGTGCCATTCTGTCAGACATGCAGTGAGCATCACTTTTGTTTTTGTCTTCTAGCTCCCCACCCTTGGACTGTTTGACTCCTCTAATGCAACACAGCCTCCTTCGAGGCAAATGAAATTGTTCCCTACACATCATGACAGTGCAATGTATTGCATTTAATTACACCAAAGGAGACTCATATCATCATTTTCAAGGACTAGGTTGCTGACCCTGTCACTGTGTGGTAGTATGTGCACGTCTGCAAATTTTCCCCAGTGCAAGCACCTGAGTGTGTGCGTGTCTGTGTGAGTCTATGTGCAAATCCCCCCAGCACAGCAAAGTCAATCTTGTGTGTTCAGCCTTTCGATGAGCGGATATCTGAACACTAACAGCTTGTCAGCGGCATGTACAGGTTTGCAGACGAAACAGACCACCAAGTGATGTTCTGCTAGGTGACAACAACCTCTGGGAGGATGATGTAACACAGAAAGGAGGGGGTAGGAGAGACAGAGCCACACGTGCAGACAGAAACAACATACAGACGCAGCCAGTGCAACACAGTGGGGTAGATTGTGTAACAGATCAGCTTGTTGTCAGATTGGTGAGACTTGCTTCTAGGCTGTTTCTTAAAGCCAGACAGGAATGATGCAGCAAATCTGTAATGACTGCAACACACCCTCATGAGCATGAATCATTTATTTATGGCCGCATAAATCAAGCAGTTTGGTGAGATAAACAGTAACAACATTGTGTTTTTTGTTTTTTTTTTTTTCTTTTTTCGAGATCTGTCACTTACATGGTTGCCACGAATAAAAACACAGAATCATGGATGACAGAGGCAGTCGTGAATCTACCAGAAATAGCTGTCACAGGCACAATCTGTTGCAAACTGCGGGCCTCCCGTCTTTGATAGACTTGTCATCTTAAAGCTCCCCACCTGGTCTCCACTTGCTAATAATGAAAATACAGCACTTGGCACACTGAAAACCTATAATTATGTGCAGTTGTGAAACCAAGGTCATGCATATAAAACGTGAAAGCATGGCTTAGCTAATGGCTTGTTTATTGTGTGCCCTAGTGCCAATCTGTCCATCATAGTTGAGCTAGTCAGTGACACACTTTTTTTTTTTTTTTTTTAAAGATTAGAACTAAATGTTGCCATTGTGTCAAGAGAAGTCTGGATGAACAATACATTTCAGACATCTTTTAAAAAGCAAAACATATGTAGAGAACAAACAGTGCAAATAGTATGAGCAGTCAGTGTCACTCTGGATTTACCAAATTATCCTCTGTGTATTCTTCTATTTTTCTTTTACAGTAATGATTTTTGATCGTCTTTAACTTCTGCCTCAGCCACTTTGCTTTTCACACTAACCTGACACTCAGAGATTTGGCCATAGCTGCACCCATATTTAATTAGGATCTCTGAACTCGTAGATTTAATTACTTAAAGACAGATGGAAACAAACAATGAGCTTTTGCACTGAAGAATAATGATGATCATGAAGGCACATGGTTTTTTTTTTCGTTGTTTTTGTTTTTTTTTTGTTTTTTTTTTGCTGCATGTATTGTTTATTTTTTTATGCCATCATTATTGACAGTACATAGGCTACCAATAATAAAAGCAAGCACTTGAGCCAGGCTAATGGGTGAATACTGGCATATGAAGAGCTTCAGAAGCGATTTACTGCTCCCAAAGTAGCAAGTGATGTAAGCCATTATGAAAAATTCCCAGCATGAGACAGATTTGTGTGAAACAGCAGAGCTGTTTCCTTCATAAAAGAAATACTCACATAATGCACTGCAGTACTTTATTGGTATGGTTCAAAGACATAATGACTGAAAAAGCCCTTTTAAAGTCAAGCACCATAATATGCAATGATTCAAATAACTCCCTCTTAAGCAACAGAAAATAAAATGATCCTAATGAGTCCTCCTTTCATGTGCCATGGGATAATTTGAGCTCACCCATTTCCACTCATTGTTAGCAGCCTGGATGAATCCTTCCCTATACATATTATTACACATTGTGTATCACTAAGGCTATATGCCGTATGCTGTACACCTAATGTTCTATTGAAATGGCCTCGCTACAATTTGTTGATGGGAGCAAATTAATGTGTTGATATCATAGGATGGCTTGGAAGCTGTGATCAGTGTGTGAAGTGTTGAAGATGAAGATGAAAATTTAACTAAATCATCATATATGTTCTGTACATGTGTGTCTCATTTTTACTGATAGATATGATTTTAAGAGGCAGTGCTGCGTGGCAGCTTTCTAAAAGCTTTCTGGGGTGTGTTTGTGGTGGCCTTGTGGGCCAAACACTTCCTGTTAATTGCTGCATTCTCTTTGGCTTTGTAGTTATATTAGGAAGTTACAGCAGTTCACCCATTAGGCAACATTGCTTATAGCGTGTCATCAAGAAGTACCCATATTAAATATGTTTCTGTTGTGTTTATATAAGGAAGAGCACATGCACATGAAAAGTAACATATCATTAAAAGTGGAAAGAGTGGTATGTTATATTTGGCAGTATTATATTAAGATTAACATAAGAAAAACAATGAACCTATTTGTGTGGTACTTTAAAGAAATGCACATGCATAAAAAACACATCAGTGGAACCATGACATTGAGAATAGAGAGAAAAAAAATCAAATCATTTGAAGAATAAAAGCCACACTTAAATAAAAGCACAATTAAAAGCCTTTATGAAAAAGTTCTCCATTTGGCCTGTGTGTTCAATTAGTTGTGTAGGGCACATTACATATGTAAAAATAATAATAATGACATCAGAATCTTTAGTAATGATTGTATCTCAGTGTTTGTTATTTTTTGTGTAGTATTAATAATGTTAGTGGTTCCATCTGCATTTACCTGTTTGTTTGCTCAGTAAGTACACTAATCAAAGCAACTCCAAGAAACATACAAAACCTTGCTTAAGCTTGATAACAAGTCTACCCACTGTACAGGAATGGGTCTATGTGACTAGAGATGCATCATTTGATTCACATACACACAAGTAAAATGCAGATATCAGACATGCACTGTATGGATGATAAATGTCAGGTTAAATATTTTTTTTACAACTATATTTATCTCTTTGTTTGTTTGTTTGTTTGTTTGTTTGTTTGTTTGAATGATTAATTTCCCCAGTGAGCATCACAGAGTTTCGGACTATCAATAGCAAACAGTCAATGCCAGAGAGCATTAGCTTATTACTTTGGCAGGATGAAGTAGCAGCTTCGTGTCAATTAGGAGGAAATAAATGAGTTCAGTGAAAAACTGCTCTTTGATTCCTCAGCATCATGGAAAGCTTAAATTTGGCATTCAGAAAAACAGATGACCATTTTGCTGATATTGGGCCCAAAAAACAAACAGACAAACAAACAAAAAATATGTGTAAACAACCAAATCAAGCAAATTAAAGAACCTTTCTATACAAACACTGAACTACAGAGATTGTGTTGTATCCAGTGGAGAGCAGGTCAAGGACTTTTGCCTTTGGTGCGAAGCTCTTCACTGACATGGAGGGAAATATCAAGGGTGGGCTGAGGTACACACAGATGCACACTCACTTTACAGCATGTTCTGTTGCTGCTTTGCTCTGTTGAGTAACTAGGCAAATGGCATTCTTTGAATCAAGCATACAGAGGTCTCACACATTTGCCTCGAGCAAAATCCTCTGCTGAATGCCATCTGTGAGTCTCTTTATCTTCTTTTTTTTTTTCTTTTTTTACTCCTCTTTGTGACTAACCATGTGCATCTTTAGTATCAGGGTTGAGCACTGGACAGGCTGCTTCCTTTGTAAAGTTGATGGACATCCCCGTGCATTGTAAGCACCTGACAGGGAAGCTAAGACAGTTGATGTGTTTTATCATGAAGATAACACACTCATCACATTGTTTGTTGAACATTTACAGTGCTCATCTGCACAGTTGAATGTGCTTCTGATGCAGTGTGTGCTTTGAACCATGCTGGCCAGGGTCATTTGCATCTTTAGCCCTTTTATTGTTTGTTAAAATGTTGCTGCACCACTGAACAGGTTGCTCCATCACATCAGGGTCAGCCACAGTGGTGGCCTTTTGTTCAAACATGTGTTGTAGTCCTGGATAAGTCACTTGTTGCGTTATTGTGGATTTATATGTAATCTGGATGTGTGGTATTTGGACTAGGTTTCTTTTACAAGTTGCACAAAGTGTGCACAAAAATCATAATGTAATGCATTTCAAATTTGTGGCAGGACTGGAAAGAAGGAGAGACGATGGAAAAAAACCTAATATCTTTTTTTGGATTGCTGTCAGAATGTTAGAATGCATTGAACAGTCCAAAAAATAACACTTACAAGTAATTGCAATATCTGAGGTATAGTTTTGTATTTGAAAACAAAGTTTGGAGTCAGTGCACAGCAGAAAGAGGACAATGATGCAATGGTGCACAATAGCAGTCATCATTTTGAGTGGACTATTCATAAAAAGTCAGACTCTGGATTCAAGTTTATTATTTAAATTTGACATGTCGGCAAATCAATCTTTGAATGGACATGATTGCCAGTGGTCATGAAAAAGCTTGGTGTTGAAATGATTCCTAGCTGTTTCAGTAGCAACTAAGCCCATTCAGCTCAAGCATTGCTGTGCAGCCACATTTCAAAGCTAAGATGCAGCAGTTCTTCCATTTCATGCTGGATAGTCCATCATAGTCACCGTGCCAATCTCCAGAAGATTCTAGTGGCTGCTGTTGTGTTTTACTGTGTGAAAACAACACAAGCACAGAACATTTGGCACATGTGAGATTGCTGCATCTTCTTGTGTAGCCATACAAATCCCAAACCCAAACAGCATATAACGTATTCAAGGTTTTATGTTTACTTTCCTCTTGACAAAGCTTATATTTATGTTATGTTTATTAGTTTTACATGTCTTATAGTACAGTAGCTCCACATGAGCCAGGGTACCATAGCTGCATGAATGGCGAGCTGCAGCAATGCCTCAGATTAAGCCTATCGCTCACCTGTCACCTCCCTTTGTTGTTTGCTTTTTCTCTAATCGGGGTGACAGTGGAGGCAGAGGCAGAGTGGTTTCCAGAGAGTGAGCGAATGTGTTTAGGATAACGCCTTTTTAGCTTCTGTTGAGCATGTCAGTTTGTTTGTTTGTCTGTGAGTCTCTGTGCCCCTCAAGAAAACAGCAGTCAACAAAACAAACAACTTAGACTGGAAGAGATGCAGTGTCTCTCTACAAGGGGGCTGAACAAATCTGGTACTGAAGAGTGACATTTTAATAATCTTATACAATTACATTACTTATATTCCTAATAGTCTATGCCCTTCACATTTTATCATTTGCCAGTTTTTCCTCTCTAACTTGAAAGCCCTTGACAACCAATAGAGCAATATTTTCATAATTAACTAAACCACAATCAATGGAATAAAAGCTTATTATCAAGACAATTAATATTCAAAAATCACCTACTCCATGAGGTCTTTGCAGCTGGTTTCATCCAGTTTGATTGACATAGACAATAGTTCCCATGTTCTCATGCCAGTGTTGCTAAATTCTTATTTGTTCACAGTATTTTGCAACAGCCCGCCTACGTTAAAACAGGGAAAAGGCTGTAGCGATAAAAGGCAATACTGACATCTCATGTTAAATCATCAAAACCGTTATAGCTTTGGCACAAAACAGTGTTTATGATATCCTATCACTCATGGTATGTGATTGAGGAAATAGGTTTTCAGCACCTTTGATAGACAGAGAAATTGTGTGAAAAACAGGGCACAAGTCCATTTAACAGGTGGTGGGAAAATGTGCTAATGTCTGATAGCTGGCACCATGTCACAGCAGGAATGTCAACCTCCATTTCTGCCATCCAGAACTATGGCATCAACCAGTTTTAATTGCATTTTCAGTGGTTTTGAGTCAGTTTTCAATGGTTTTACAGTCCTTGATGTCCAAATCTGAAAAAAACATATATTGATTTTTTTTTTCTATCATAAGGCTGCCCTTCAGCTCTTCAAGGGTGCTTAACTTTTTCAGAGAGGTGCTGTTCATGTGTCACTTTTTAATGAGCATGTGGGAATGTAATGGAATACAGGGCAACATAAATGAGAATAACTGACTGTAATATACATACCAATTACAATAAGACCAGTATCTATCAAATATTTGCATTATTAAAAAAAAAAAAAAAAAAAGTAATATAGTTTGATAACTTTGTGTGAAGTTAAGTCATCGTTTATGCTGGTTTGACCTCCTGCTATTCCATTGCAAACTAATGTGGTAAGTGACAATTCTGGATGCACAGGATTGAATGTGCTCTCTCTCTTTCAGAAGAGTCATGTGTCTGCACAATAATGTGCCCCCTCCAAGCTAAATGGGCTCACAATTTGAAGAGATATAGAGGAAAGTGGGACAGGTTTTGCATATATTTGGACAAATAAAGCTGCAATTGACAAATTTCAGGAATGTCCAGTGTTTTTAAGTCCATCTGCACGGCAATGTCATTGTTCATGGTCAAATCTCAAAATTCACATTTGAGTGACGCTTGTAACTATTCCCTCTGACGGTTTCAGATCAGCTGACTCATAAGAAACTGTAAGACAATATTGTGCCGCAGCATCCCCAAACCCCAAAACACAGAACAAACACACACACACACACACACAGTCTGCTGCATCCCTGTTTGAGTTGTCCCTGCTCTGGCTGCTGTTTGCAGCCAGTGCAGCCTTTGTCTGTGTCCTTATGATGACAGATAAAGCACCTTGATGCTCCCTCAGAGAGAGGCGCACAGGCAAACACACACAGACACACTCACACACACAAATGTCAAACTATCTGTGTGTGCACACATGTTTGTTTCTCCTCACACCTTTGGAATCTAAATTAGTGTTTAAATTAATTAACATCTATTTGGATGTATTTTGAAGTTACTATTTATCTTCCAACCAGTTTTAAGTATATCAAGCTATCTAGCAAGTCTATCAGGGAATGTGTCATGTTGTTTTGATTTTTAAAGGAATTTTTTAAAGGAATTTAGTGGCTGCAATTGTAATAACAAGTAATTGCTACCATCTCACAGACAGAAAAACACCTAACAGACTGAGACTCCACAGGCATTGTCCTGTAACCCCCCCACCCCCCAATCCTAGTGTTTGTTCTGAGGACTGACATGGCATGTAATACCTTGCCATTTTACATAAAAGCTGCTGTGGAAATCAAATGCCTTTCATCACACTAGTCACCGGACATCTCCGCCACACAGAGCATGATGTGTTGTACAACAAAGGCTTTACACAGGTTCAGGAGAGGTGTTTGAGAGGAGCCTGGAATTAATGAAATCAGGAGAGCCACAATAGTGCCATGAGCCAGATGGGGGATGTTGTGGGTGAGCTCTTCACAGGGAATTGAAAACAATTGAGGAGAGAGAAAAAAAAAAAAAAAAATCTTTTGTTTATCAAGTGTTTTCCTCATGAGCTAAAACAGAACAGTGAAAAGATGTGACGGGATACAACAGGAGGAAAAAAAAAAGCCTGTAAATAAGATTTTTGTAAGAATATAAATTCTAATTTGAAAGTAATTATTGGCCAGCAGAGGAGTGCAACTTTAACTAAACCAGCTCTGACTGCTGCTTGTGCTTTCAGACTCCCGATGTTCTCTGCTGTGACAATTTAGGTTAAAGAGAGCATATTTTTCTCTAATCTTTGAACAGGCAAATGAACAATGTGACTTATTGCTCCTAATTAAGAGGACACCAGGATACAGCCTATGGATACAGTTTCATAGGCTTTTCTAAATTTTTCCCCCACTTTAAATTGATCCATAAACAATAATGACTTAATTTGAGCATAAAACAAAGCAAAACAAAGCAAGACAACAACAACATCAAGAACATTGGTCACTGGAGCATGGCCATAAAGCTTTGATTCTTGAAACTAAATCACATTAGTCTTCAGAGTCGCGTAAAGCTAGTTTTAATTATCAATGTGTTCCACCCATATATTTAAAAAATAAAACTTTTGATGATGTCTTTTGAATAACTCTGATCAGCCATGCTGTATTTGTTATTGACCCAGAAGTGGTTTACAGAATGGAATTAGCCATTTAATAGACTTGATTTCACCCCTCAGCCTGGACGACAATATCGTCATTATACTGTATTCAGAAGAGATCTTATCAAAGTGAGCGTCGATGGCACAAAGGCAGGCCTTCAGCGGAGCAGCACTCTGCCTATGGAGAGCTTAGTTGCCATGTCTCGATGACTCCATTAACAAATGCGATCTCAGAGATCATAACTAATCTTTGGAATTAATTAAAAATCTTTTTTTTTTTTTTCTTTCACCCCTCTTGTCTGTACATTTGTGTAATTAAGCTTGTCTGGTCCATGGTTTCGACTGACAAAGCTAATCCACTTTTTAAAATGAGATTGAAATTCTGCAAATCAACAATCTCAGTCTAGCCCTCTGTTTATAATTATTTAATTATGTGCTGTTATGGATTTTAACTTGGGAGAATTGATTATAGCAGCCAGTGATATGGTCAACCTGGTGAGGGTGACATCATCCCAGTGTGAAATTTTTAGTTTTTTATAGTCTAGTTGCTTTCACAACTGCATTTTCAACTGCCAAAATCAGTAATGAAATGATGATCACCAACACACTGTAGCTAAATTTGCCCTTCTCTCCTCTCTCTGCTTTACCTTTATTCCACATTGTTACTGTTAACCTTAACACACAGATAATGGCAGCTCTTTGCCAGAACATGACATTTACCTTAGCATCAATAACAACTGCAATAAAAATAACTTCAGTCTAGAAACTGGAAGGTTGGTGCCCGCTGAGGTCATGCCACCATCCCTCTCATTTCTGTCGCGTAACTTTCGGTTCCAGTTTGCTTTCATTGCCCTGCGACAGCGTTTGATCCTCCTGCCTCTGTATTTCTCTTTTCGCCCAGCTTAGCTGACACGCTGACACTAACAAGCAGCGCGCCTTCGGATCTCCGCGGCACTGCCGTCTGCAGTGCCATAAATGCACCTGGCTTTGATGCGCTGCGCAGGAACAACAAGTCATTTAGTCGTTTTGGTTCAGCGAGCAGGCCGTTTGTTAGTTAGCCCCAGGGTAAAGCTGTCTGTAGGAGGCATGGGAGATGAAGAGGATGGGGAGGGGTTGTGGGCAATTCTATAATGCTTACAAAAGGATTTTTAACCTTTATATTACATCAGCAGAGCTACATAAAGGCAAGGAATAATTCTGTACATCAAATAGAGCTAAGTGCTGAGAGGAAAAGCTAATTTAATGAGAAAGATAGCAAACTAATTGCAATTCTCAAGTGTTTGCCTTAAATCTCAGACTGCTCATCTCCTTTAGAATTAACAGTAAACTCCTTCTACTCTTTGTTGTGCTCTAGTGCCTTATTATTGCTCAGATTTTTTATTCACCTTTTTTTACTTAATTTATTTCCTCCCCATTCCCCTCAAGAGGCCTTGAAGATGTTGTGCTCCAGTGACCTCTTTGTCTAAGTGTTAAGCAAAAAAATAAAAAATAATAAAACGCAAAAATCGACACTTAACAAGGGAATGGAATAAACAGACGCATTGCAGCAGAAATATAGGACAGATAAAACAAATTGTTAAAAGGTTATCTCTCTTGTCTTTACTCTTGGTGAAGACGTGAAACCTTGTGATGAAATATTATATGACTACACCCCTCGACCAATTCTCAACCCAAAACCACATTACAGTTGGATAGATATATCACTACATTGGTGCAGGATGTTTAACCTCATTCTACTCACCTGAAAGGACATAAACTGTAGCAGGGATTCAAATTTATTTAAATCTGATTCAGCACTGGCCTCACTCTTTCAGATGGATGAAAAGGCTCAGGTGTTTTGACATTGAGGCCTCTGTGACCTTCTAAGTTTGGACCATATCTCTCATCCAGCTCACTGTGTGTGCGTGTGTGTGCATGTGTGTGTGCCTGTATATGTGTGCATTAATACATGCATATTATCCTTTATTCATTTTGTTAAACCCTGCTTTTTTCTGCATATTTATGTGCAGGTAGTTTGTGAATTTGTGGCGTACTTAACCAGTTGTCACAGTAAGTACTACTCAGTCTGTGAAAACAGTTGCACAATGTGTTATATTGCCCTGGAGGACCTTTGCTTAGTTCGAAGAAATAAATCTAATGATGTTATCAGGGTTATCTGAGGGCTTTGAGACATTTTTTTAAACTAACTGCATCACTCAAGCTTTGTTAAAGTGAAATTCAAAAGACCAGGAGGAGAGAGTCCATTGAAAGATTATGTTGAAGTTTGGTATGGGTATTGTAGGATGCAGTATTGTTTGGCTTTGCTGTATCTTGTGTTGAGCTTTGCCCTCATTGTTCTTGGGATTGAGGTGGACAAAATAATATAAGGATTTGAGCAGTGCAACAAAGCAGCACAAACTGGCTCAACAAAAACTAAACATTAACATGGAAATTGGATTTTTGCAGACCTGGTGTGTTGGGCTGCATTAGTTTTAGTGGGATGTTGCTTATAAACTAACTATATGACACAGGACATGGATAAAACATGTGATGCAAACCACTGAGACAGGTCATACAAATGCAGGTGTCATACAGTCGAAGATATTAAACTGCATCTGTTTCACAGATATGTGCTACATTATACATAGTCACTGCATATCCTACATTTGATGTAAGGTAAACTAACCCATGGAATACTATATGCTTGGACAAAGAGGCGTAACCAGTAACAGTATTACTGCACATCAGTGGATACATTTAACCACACAGACTTACTGTATCACTATCATGACTTGAACGCCTGACATGTTAACTGAGGAAGAGGTGCTGTGTATGGCAGGCTATTATGGCAGCTAACTGTAGTTGAACCTGATTCTCTAATTATGTCCTATATCTGTCTGTCAGGGGAGGAGAACTGAGGTCCAGGAAAGACATTTTTGGAACAGTAGAAAATATGATGTTAAACTGGCTCACTGCCATCACTATTTTTGCCAGTGCCATATTGCCGCTGCAGAAAAGAAACACTGCAGTCTATTTATCTCCCCTGATTTGAAAGTTGTTACAGCCATTGTATTTTGCGAATGTTTCTGGACCCACATCCCAGCACAGATCAAATTTCTGTGGTAAAAACTAGGCATTTTTGATTTCTTATTTCAGTTATGTTTGCATCTTCTAACATTGAGCCTCTGTAAGGTGTTCAGTTACAACTTGACACAAACAAGGCCAAACTATGCAGAGAGTCTCACCCTCTGCACCACATGAGCTGCTTTTTAATTTTCTCATTATTTTAACCCTTCCATTAATCACCTTGTGTCATGTCTATGCATGTGCGCCCGTTTATGTACGTGCATGTGTAAGACTGTGTCAGCCGTGAACACAGCGGCTCTCTAGATCATTAATCAACTCAAGGCGAGCCAGCCAAGGGGCTCCCAAAATGTCAGGGGGGGGAGTTTGCTGCGCTCTGTGCTCCTGTGTGCTCCTACACCAGGGAGCTGATCGCAGCACATCACTCCCATCAGTCCCAGATGGTGGGGGAGAGCAGTGGGAGGCTATGAGGATAGAGGATGTGTGTATGTGTATATGTGTTGGAGACAGCCCAATAAGTCTGCAGGAGCTGGCCCACGAAAACCAAGCACATTTTCTGACAATGCCAGTCTAAAATTAAACTTTTACCAGCTTTGTAAACCTTCTTGAACAGACAGATCAGAAAGATGAGATGCTTCGATTTCACACTGAGACAGACAGTATCTTTCAGCTTTCAATTTGGTGGCACGCAGGTTTGAGGCATCTGTTCAACATCATGGTATATGCTTTGTTAATGTGACAGCCCCTTTGGTCATATACCTAGTAGGAATACCTAGTTACTTAGATGATTTTAAATCTCAGTCTGTAGTTATCATCTTTACTGTGACAGGGGAACTAAATCTAAAAAAGCACTGAATATATTTGTCAAGTTTTATTTGAATAAAGCCACATGTGGAGAGTCTTCGGGACCAGTGTTGCCTCTGAGCAGTACATGTGTCACAGACAGTTTTCAGAATTATGTATAACCCTTATGTTTATCCATACACATATGCATATTGGGGATTTGGTGGCAAATTATTTTAGATGCCAGATGTTTGCTCTTAACTATGGCTTTAATAAGTGATGTTCAGGGATAGAGAGAGATGGAAGGAGGAAAGGATCTGTAAGACAGAAAGGTGGGTGTGGGTTCTAGAAAGCAAAGGAGCACTGGGGTGGAATAGAGCTGTTTTAGATACAGCTTGTCACTGTTAGGAGTACCAGAATGGATACATAGGGGAAAATTGTGTCGGTTGACAGCTAGCCTGGGGTGTAGCATAAATAAGGGATGGTTAAACCAAGCAATGCACAGTTTGCCTCATGTGAAATAACTTAGAGGGGTTTAAGGAGGATGTGGATGTCAATTTATGTGTGTTTGTCTGAGGCAATTGGGCTACACAGGGCATAAACAAATGAAGAAAGAGCTCCCTCCCTTCAGGAAACTGTTTGCTCCTGATGCATACTGTACACAAAAGCACACACACGAATAATGCTGCATGTAGCATACACACACCAAGGGATAATGTTTTCCCACAAGAGAAGCACAGGCACAAGCAACGTCAGCACTGCGATTTTGATTTTCCTCATTCATCAACCCTGAACATCCGCATGCACACGCATGCAAACACACAACCGCTCTATGCATCGGCTTTGTCCCAGTCCTTTGCACCAGAGATGGCCATTATCTTGGTGTGCCCTTGTTTGAGTGTGAAACATTTTCATCTGCTATGACTCATTGCTTTGAGAGTATACCAGCTGCCCAATGCCCAAGTGTGTGATCATGGCATAAAGCATACAGAGGCAAGCGATGGCTGGCTGGGAAGCCTCAGCAACGGACTAATTAGGCTTTTAACAGAGAAAAGGCAACAGGCTTGAACTGCAGATGGTGTGCAAGGGGAAATTGTCATAATATAGGCTTTTTTTCCCTGTCAATAATAGATGCACCCCACAATCACTGCACATTCATTGTTTATCAAGTGAGCTCTGGGCAGGAAAGAAGTATCAGTTAGCGTTCTTTGACAAGCCATAAGGCGACTGAATGGCGCTCCGTGCCCTACACCTCCTGTTGAGGAGGTGTTGCTCTGCTGTCCAACAGTAGATTCCTGTAGTTGCCCTGGGCAGCCTACAGGTGTGAATGTAAGTGGGTGAATGAGAATCACGACCTTTGCACATTCTCAACCATTCCCCTGGAATAATGATCAGATGATCTGTTTATCTCATCTGGGAACCCATTAAGTGATTAAATTCAAATAAAAACTCATGCTGCGCTGAAGTGTCGTCTCATTTCCTCCTGAAAACACCAGATAACTGTCTGTTTGTTCCAAAGATTGATTTATGATTGATTAAGGAATTTCACACTGCTGTACCAGCTCATTTTAACTCTTTCATTCAGTTGCACTAAACAAAATGCAAACTGGCTACAGTTTGTCATCATTAATCTGCAGCTTTTCCCAAAGCCTGGGTGTAGCTGAAGCCCTTATTATTGAAGTTTTTAATTGAATCTCTCATATTTTATTATGATTACTTTATTCTGTATTTACTTGCATTTATATGTTATCATCTACTGTCTCTTTCTTCTACTGTCCCTTATTGTAATGAACCATTTAATGTTCATCTTGAGCTACATCTCTTGAATGAATAATTTCTATAAAGAAAATGTGCATTATGTTTCCATATAATTCTGTAATTCCACATGATGGTAGCATATTGTGGGTGAGAAAGTGGGTTGTAATGAAAAAGTCTAATTTTGTCTCATTAAATAGATCAATGGTCTTTCAGTTATAAAAGCTACAATAGTGGTGATATTGTTTGGAAAAAGGGGTCTTTATCAGTAATTGGTGTGTTTTTTCAGTTTTACTCACAAATGCCTAGGAACCCAGCAAGTCTAGATTAGTTTTTCCAGACTATTGTAACTGTGATGACTTAGTAAGCTGTAGTTATTACTAACAAGAGAACAATGCTGACAACCAAATTCTTTAAATAGCTGCACTGATGAACCAGAACATTTGCTGTGGTCATTAATGTACCACTAAAACTGGTTCAGCCGAGGCATCATCCCTACAAGGCCAGCAGCAGATCTGACTGTTCACTAAGAATCTCAGACCTTGACATGCACCTTTGTTATGAGAAAATCAGCATTATTTGTGAGAGTGGTGAAAAGAGGACAGTCCAACTGAATTTGATAAAGTCAGTTTTCAAAAGAGATCCCATTTTTTCAACATTTGCTCGTACTTTCTTCTGTCCGCAGGAGTGCCTGCCCTGTCTGTGCTTGTTAAAATAAACTTCAGTATTGATCAGAAGTGCATGCAAGTGTAGATAAGATTAACAAAATCTCCTTGAGGTTTTTGCTCTGAGCACATCTTTGTTCTCTGTGGTCAGTAGCAAATAGTTTTTGCTCACTTGATTCTCAAATTTCAAACACACACAAATAAATAAATGAAAAAAAAACTTTATCTCAGCTACCAAACATTCAGCACCTTGTCAAAGCCTTATCACTTTGAAGACACATTTGTATTGGGCCAACAGCTCTTCTGCTACTTGAGTGATTGGTTGCTTATAGCACACTTGAATGATTACTACAAAACAGAACAAAGCTGTAGCAACAGGTTACTGTGTTTTAAATTAAAATCATCTCACTTCTCTTTTCCATTACTGGAGTCTATCTCAGGGTGTGAAAGTTAAAAGCATCTGACCTGATATCATGTGACACTGTACAATGGCAGCATTTGACACAAACCTTTTAGGGCTTAACACATCTTAAATGCCTGTCAAACCCCATGTGACAGTGCAGCAGGTATTCATAGGCAATTCAGCCAGAGCCAAAGGGCATCAAAGCAGCCTCCATTTGCACGGTGAATTTTAAAAAGTCTGCTGAAGGAACCAGAGAAATGTCTACAGTGTCAGACTTCATCACACATGTAGGCTCTATGCACTCTGTGTATTTCATGCTGTGTTAATTGATGACTCCGAAGTGCTCCAAGTGAGCGTGTGAGGTTGTTTGTCTAGATATAGACTGGTGACCTGCTCAGGGTCTACCCTGCCTTCACCCCATGTCACGGATGAGCAGTATAGCTAATGGATAGATTGGTATCACATCTGCTTTATGTGAAGTCTTTTCATCCACTTTAAAATGTAATCCAGTTTGCTCTCATATGAGTCCTCCAGCAGAGATGAATCACAACCAGTGTGTCATCTCTAACTTAAACATCTGGGCCACAAAAGCATTGAACATGGTCGATAACTGAATACATAGACCGGAGTACAGTGGCCTGACAACTTCAACATTACACTAAATCACACTAAATCCAAATGGCATTCAATGATTAAACAATTTTTCCCCTGAAGGCTTTTCAGTTCACCCATTTTGGCAAATTGTAAATTTTAGATTGAAAACTCCCCTGAGAAGCCTGTTTGAATTTGGGGAGTGGGTAACGGGCAAAGAAGGTCTCTGGTAGTGACTTGTGAGTGAAAGAGCGTCTTACCCATCACTCTGTTGGAGGCTCCTCAGACCTAATGATTTATGGGCAACACGTCCAGACCTAATTGGATCTTTGAACTACCCATCCACATTGTACAATGCGTTAATGGCGTTAATGGCAAGCCACTGCCAGGCTACCTTGATGTGGTGCTCCACCGTGCCCTGCGGTCTCTGTCTCTCACTCTCTCTCTCTCCCTCTGCAAACACTGGATGCCGAGTTCACAAATAAAGAAAAGAAATGCCCCCCTGCTCTTATTTATCTTATAGAGATGTTCTCACACATTATAGCATTTACACACACACAGACACACACACACGCACACACACACACACACACACACACACACACACACACACACACACACACACGTCTCCCTGGAGATATGTTGCCAGGCAACAGGAAGCAGCACCTCCCCACCCCCCCTGCCTTCTATAGCCCCATCTTTTTCTTTTTTATTATATTTTCTGAACCTGCTATCAAAGGTGAAAGGAAAAGAGAGGCGACACAGTGATCAAGTAAAAGCAATATTTTCTTTTTGGTGCTGAATATCTGTTTACTGACATACCATATGCCCATATGCCCACATGAGCTCATCAAAATATATATTGTTTCTATTATTATGTTTTTTGGTTGATTCTATTTATATATTCAGGATCCAAGCAGTCACACTGTCAGGAAGTACATATTTTTAAACATGCCCTGCACAGTTGTCATCTTGTTTGATTGTGCAGGAGTGGATAAACATATCTTCCTTTTTTTTCTTTTTTTTTTTCTTTGTGCTTTGCCGACATAGTGTATAACTGAGATCTTAATCACAGTCTCATAATCTTAGCCTAAATTTTCACATTTGCTTTGGTCCGAGGTTGCACAATGGACTCCTCGCTCACAGACATCTACATAAACCCTTCTTACACATGAGTGGATGAGCGCACCACTCACTGGGCTGGCATTGGTCTGGCACGTTTGATTTTCACTCTGGAAAAGAACATAGGAAAAAAAGACAGGTTTTGCATTAAAGCACCTATTAAAACTGTCTCTCTGAATGTAAGGAGAGAAAAGGGCCAAGCAGTTGCAGGGAATCCTGTTCTGTTTTTCATGATTCTTACTCCAGTTATTCAAGACATTCTGGTTTAGTCGGGCTCTTGTTGGGTTACCAGGCTCTGCAAACATTGGTGATCCTGGACAGCTGGTGCTGCAAAGCCTGTTATCAACTGGTTGGATTAACCCGTGTTTGTCAAAAGAAGTTTTCATCTCAAAAGACATGAAACACTGATATTTGTGGGGAAGTCTGAGTCTTTTGTCTATATTTTTAAAGAATATTGAGAAAGATGAAGCCAATTTCTCACAGCTGTAGTTTTCTCACGACAGATTTTTGTCTGTGGCAGCAGAATTAAACTGTAAATGCAACTTTTAAATTGATACTGTTAGCATCTACACAAAGTAATGTAAAAGAAACCTCTTTATTTTTGAAAATGTGTTTTTCATCCACTTCAGGTCTTTATGAAGCCTGGTTTTGCTTGGTATCGCAGATCTCTGCAGTCTCACTTCATAATTTAGGCTCACAATAGTCATGTATTTTCACATAAAACTTTGACCTTGTGGTGAGCAGTGATTTACTCAAGGCAGCCCATAGACATTCAGCATATTTGCCTTGTATTTATCAAGACCTGAAGCCATTAAATAGTACTTCACTTACAATGCTGTTGTCTTCGCCACCTTCAGATTTCCATTCCAAAATGAAAAGTGTAATTAAAAAATAAAAACAGCCGAGAGATTGTTCTCCCATTTCAAGTCGTAAAGTAACCCTCCCGCGTCCTTGAGCCCTCGCCAAGACTAATGACAAGGCTTGCTGTCTCTCCATTTGTTTTCGTCATGTCCTCTGCCACATCGCAACACAGTTGGAGAGAGATTACAGTTGTATTGGGTGCCGCCTGTCACTGTACAAATGCCTGTCATTAATTTCACAGGCAGAAGGCAATTTCAGAGAAGTGGATAAGTTCTGATAATGATGCGAGCTCCGTTGTGCTGTCAAGCTGTGGAGAGAAACATCAGGTCAAATACTTCTTTACTCCTTGTTCCAACTTTTGTGTCCGTTTATTTATAATTTAAAAAAAAAAACATGGACCTAGAATCTTTGCAGATATTTCTCTTTTAATATGTCTGTTGACAGACCTCAGATAATGTTTTTGTGGTGGAACTGGGTTTGCAAATGAATGCAGTGGCAGAGCAGAGCATGAGAGAGAAGGATGACTGAGATGGAGCGGAGGATATGAATTGTCGTAACATCCTTTCAGCAATGCTACTGCCCTCTTATGCTCTCATATGAATCACCTCATAAGCCTGGTGTTCATAAGGAGCTGTTGTCTGAAATCTGAAACCACTTGTAGATTTGTTTCTCTCATTCAGAGAGCTGTTTTGATTTATCCCAAGCTGTGTATTCATCCAATCCTCCTATCCTCTCTAATAACTCTGTGTGTGTGATTGCATTAGGGCCATGATAAATGTAAAATAAGAGCTCACCACTGAGTGCATCATCCCAAATTACTCTGCAGACGACGCTAGTTACAGATGGAACCAGGAGGGACGTGTTGTTTTTGAACCGCCTGCGTCACAGCATTGTTGTTTTCACACTGAAAGCAAGGTTGTTGTTGTTATTTTTTTTTTATTTCCCTTCCCAAAAAACCACAGCCTGTAAATCCACCGAGTCCTCCTCGAGCTGTCGCCGGCTGATGAGATTTGTGCCTACTTAGCCCAGCAGAAAATTTAGTGAGGTTTCACACATGCTAATAACAAATTTTATATGAAATATGCAGGAACTGTTTTTTTTTATTTATTTATTTTTTTCGGTGGTGTTGAGCAATCTGTACTCAGTCATTAGCACCATAAACCAGACTCATCCACACACATTTGTAACTATAAATGGCATAAAATAGATCAAAATGCAGTGCAGGTTTCATGAGCTTATTGCTATACATTAATAGGCTAGACTGTTTCACCATTTCCCATCTATATGTTGTGACATTTATTTTAGGAGTTAGCTAAAGTTATATCCCTGCCAGCTGTTCTCAGCCTTTTCTAGTAGTGTATGACTTTTTATGAACCCACATTAGCCTGTGTGCTAAAATGTGAAATAGGGGGGATTTACTAAAAAGTATCACTTAGGCTTATATTAGTTGGTGAGGTTATTTGTATACTCACTGGTTTATTTACTGTCTCTTATGTTTAAGAAACAACACCTCATGCAACCAAGATGGTCACATGTGTTACTATACCTTGTGTATGTGCAACATTTAAAGGCTTTTCATTCCATAGGATACAAAACACTTGAAATGGGTGGTAATATTATTAGTACTAATACTAATAGTGAACCAATAAATGAGGAAAATGGGGAAAAAAAAAAAAAAACTCATCAAGGGATCTGTCGTCTAGGTTTACCAAGTTTCACACTTTCCCGTTAATAGTGTTTATCATGTGCCCTCATCTTGTCATAAACTATGTTGAAAAGAAACATACTCAAGACCATTTTCTAGTCCTATTGATGTGTTTATACAACTTATTGCAATCATATCATAGTTAAAGTTTTTGCCCTGGGCAGGAATCTTTGTGCTGTCACCTACTCAGCTCCAAAACTGTCGAAGTGCAATTCGGCCTCCATTTTTTTTTCCTGCCATAAAGAAAATGAATCTCCCCTCTCCACCTTAATTTTTCCATCCTTAAGTGTATCCTTTTTATCCTATTATTAGTGAAAAATAGAAGAGTGAGTGAGTGAGTCAGAATCACTTGGCAGTGGTGATGTTTTTACTTATTGTTTTATCTCTGCCTTTCTTTCAGAATACAAACTCTGGGCATGGTGCCCGCTTCTCTGTGTAGCACATCAATAATAAATAATCCATTACACCTCTGCTGCTTTTACAGAAACAACTGAGAAACTTGTCTCACAAATTCTGCAACATGCAGAAAAGCACCTCGGTATGTCTGGTCGTCTGGCCCACTTTACTATGCGTTTTAATTGGCTCTAAGTGTGGAGAGGAAGTGCGACCGCAACAGTCAAAAGTTGAAGCGCTTCAGCAGCCTGTCTCTGGAGCAGCAAGGCGGCTTTCCTCCAGTGCTCTGCAAATCTACAGGCCTGACAAATCCTTATTAGGGGCTCCTACTGTACATCACTACAATATGTGTGTATGGGTTTATGATTTTGCACTACTGGCCAGGGAAGCCTATTTGACCAATTAAACCAGGACGTATTTGCAGTGTGTGTGTGTGAGTGTGTGTCTGTGTGCAAGTGAAAGTATGGATGTGAAAATATTTAGAATCCTCTTGACACCCAATTAGAGAGCAACCCCACATGACCTCCAACTTCAAGAGACACCAAAAAGCTAACTAGAAACAACAACTTGGAACTGCTTGACAAAATGGCCTCACTAATGAGTGCCTGTAAACACAACTTTATTCCTGCTGATTGGTATTTAAAAGAAAGGAAAGACTACAGTGTGTGTGCTCAGTCTATGGCTTTAATTACCACACTGTGTTACTGTTATGGATGCACAGGGACTGGGTATTGTGCCAATGGTTATCTGATATTTTGATTATATACAGTATGCCCAGGATGGTTCACTACATGTCATTCTCAAGACAGTTTGTTTTCAGTTATTATAATCCCCAGCTGAAAATATTCACACTATTTGAAAGGAAAGCTGTCTCTAAATCGATTTTCTTCTGGAGTTGTTTTGTTTGGTTTTCACTGCAAAAAACTACAGTTGATGCTAATTTACAGTAAACTGGATCCTACTGACAGGCATAGCTCTGAAATGCCTCTGGTGGGGGCACATGTTGGACGAAAGGTTAAATCACAAACCACAAATGTGCAATATACATTGCTTTGATTCACAGCCATAGGACCCCTGGTACATGTCATGCCCCCTCTCTGTCCTAGACTTCCAGTTAGCAAAAGAAACACTGTACACACTGCACAAAATTTATAAATATGAATATACAATATGTTTTTTACACTTGTGTTTTTTATAGTGAAGATTTAGTTTTCTCAAATACACAATCAGTTGATTTCCTCTTTCTATTAGCTCTAATGCCACATGGAACCATTTAATTTACTCCACACCAACAGCCAGCAAAAACTTTGAATACGTTTTCAAATACAACCCCTAAAATGATCCTCCATGTCATGTTCAGTTGATGAGCTTGTTTTCCAAAGATACACACTGACTCCTGTAAAAAGTAAAAGTGAAAAGGTGGACTTTTTTTTCCTATTTTTCCTTTTTGGCAAATCAAAAGTTGGCATTTGGCTTGAGTCATCATGTCAGCCTTGTACTTTGAGCAATGAAAAGCTCTGACAGTCTCTGTAAGTTCCCCTAAATCTGCAGCTGTTCTTTCATTTCTGTTTTCAATCATGTGTCAATTGGCTGAATCACAGTAGTGGCCACTTTGGTATAATTTAAAATCTCTATTTTAGGTGACATGTAATTATTTACCCACGCCATTTTTTCAAATTTCGATGAAGTCTCCAACTAAGTGGCTGAGATTTTATGTCTTAAACAGTGAAAAAGTTTTCTTTGTTGTGGTGTGAGTGGGCCACCTCCAAAAGTGATGAAACCGAGTCAAAATTCCCAGGACCATGACATGAATTTACTGATGTAGACACAACTGTCTGCTCCAGTCCAGTCCAGTCTGGACGCACATGTCTCGATTGATCGCACTCTTGAAAACGAACAAAACTTGTGATCAAAGCAGACCTGGGAGTTCCCATGGCCACACTCTTCACATCACAGAGGAGCAGGTCTGCAGGAAGAAGGGAGGAATGTGGTCGGGGGTGGAGGATGAAACGGAATATGAAACAGTCAAGTGGAGATCAACTCTGCTGATCCTGCTTTTTGATCTCCGTCTTCTTAATATATACGACTCTACACATGCATCATGACAGAACTGTATGTCTATCAGGTCTTGTCCACACTCCTTGTGCACAAACACACGTGCAACCACACAGACATACTTATGCAGATCGCTTCTTTTTCACATCCATTTTCTCTCCTGCGTTCGCACCATCAGTCGCCTCATATCATATCACAGGTTGGGTCTCAGCTCCGGTGCTTAAAATGCAAATTTGTTGCATGTTCACAACAGAAAAGGGGATTTATATGTACAATATGCAACTTTTCACCTTGAGGCAGCATATTGTTAGCATATCTGCATACATAAAGTCATCACAGACACTGACAGTGGGCACTTCTGCAATTGAAATGCCACACTTTTTTTTTTTTTTTTTTTTTTTTTTTTTCAATTCTAATTCACGTGCAAACATGCTGGTTGTTTCTACACACAAAGTCAAAGTGTACAGAGTATTCAGTGTCTATTTGTTGTTAATTTAATGGGGAAAATGCATTTTACAGCTAATTATGATAATGTGCATATTGACTTGTTATTCCTTTTTATGGGGGTGATATTCAAGAAACACAGAGGCCGTGCTGCTGTAATTAATCAAGCTTTTAGCTATAATGTGATGTATGTAGGAACACACAACCCCCCCCCCCCCCCCCACCCCACACACACACACACACACACACACAACAAAGCCACATAATGATTCCATACATACAAATCCCAGCAAAAACACTACTTTGGCACTTGCAAACACTCACACTCATTTTTATAACAAGCTTATGTGGTTACTGTACACCCACATACACAAGCCTAATTATTAGAGTGCTTAAACTTGCTGACTGACCACTTTTTCATTAAACCTGTGCGTCCCAGCAGTTCCCGTCCGCCCAATCCATCAAATCTCCCCAAGCACCACACCATCACAGAAGCAGCTTTTGTAGCTGGGGCTCCAAGTCGATAAAAACATAGATGATTACAAAAGGGATTATAATTAGTTGTAAGTGATTTCAAACTGGTATTTGTCAGCTTTGTTAGGAATGCTGATCCCAGATCAGAGACCGACTCCCCTTTGATGACCGCATTCATAAGGATGAATAAACTGTTTACAAAGAAAGGATGCTTAAAAGAGCTGCATTGCTCAGCTCCTTGTGAGAAAGATCAAACCAAATGAATAAATAAAAATCATTATAGCAGTAATAGTAACATTTGCACGCTTCCAGAGGGAAGGCAATAGGAAAAATTGGAATTTTAAAAGTTTTCTCTTTTCATATTTACATGTAAAATTAGATACATGATGGATTTTGATCAATATCCTGTTTTTCCTTGGGCAACAGATTGCACATGACCTAACTTCACTTCCAGCGTGCTTTTCAGCTCACTTTGAAACAAAATCTGCGACAAGTCTGTTGGTGGACTAAGTGGCATATCAAAAGAAGCATGGAGAGAGAAATGATATTATATGCTAATAGAAGGGAGCTTGTGGGAGCAAAGGCTTAAATCTGGCAGATAGAGAACTAATTTTATTTCAGGATGTGAATTAATCAAACCCAAACTCACCATCATCAGGCAAAGCTACATCAGCATTCATACATCAGCACATGTAATAAGTGCTGGCCCTGCAGGACTGTTGTTGGCGGAAACATTAATAAATCAACCATGCTGAACACAAGGCAAAGGTTGGCTTATTGACACCACTTAAAATAATATATGTGTTTATTGTGTTTCTACAACGGACACCCGGGGTTAATAAATGTCTGCATTCATCTGGCAATAATCAGCACAACAGACTGCAATCATTAATATGGATCAGGGTGCATGCCATGTATGAGAGTGTTGGCATTAACGCCTCCTTCAGATGGAGATTATGTATTTAATGTACATTGGATGACGGATGTATTCGCCTTGCTGTGCTCTCACTGTGGAACAAAAGTGTCCTCCCAGACCATATCAGCTTTTCTCAATTTTTGAAACAAACATGATTTTTTTAAAAAACATTCTCCAGAAAACATGGCTTGTAACCAAAACATCACCGTACTCATTCAAACCTTGAACTGCCCAACTTTTGCGGTGAAGTTGGATTTAACAGTTAATTTTGATCTTAAGTAGTCATTGGAAAAACCTTGTAAAATTTTACTTGAAAAAAACATTTACATTATATTGATTTTGTAGTTGCACCTTTCTGTGTATGACAGCACTAGAAGTGTGTGGGTGTGTGTGTTTGCCTGTGAAATTTGGCCTCACAAACTAATAAAAGTTGGCTGGTGATTTTGAATTGTAATTCTTTGAGTGGTTGCCCAGGTATTGTGTTTCGATATGATGGATTATCTGTAAAACCACTGACATATATTGCATCCAGATGACACGCTATCAGCATGTTGTTCACTGTGGAATTATGTTGAATTACTGTGAAATTAGAAACTTACGAGAGACTCATGCTGAAAAAAAGAGGACTTGGTTATAGTATCCTCTTTACAGCCTTGAGAGCAAATGGCAGCTTGGACCAGGTTCGGGTTAAGCATGCTCAACAGGAATGGCCACATGGGTAATTCAGTCAGCCCCAATGATGGCTCATTAACCAGCAGGTTATCCTGCAGCCTCATGAATTAGGGGCTGAACCACTTTCAGCAGACAGCAGGAGAGGAACCTTAGACCTCCTGATCTTCTGTCAAACGTTCTGCCTCTGATTGGCTCTCGAACCCCAGATGTGTCAGACTTTAAACCTCAGAGCCTGTGTTTGAAATGCATTGCATCACACACACATGGTACATTACACTGTATGTGTGTGATAAAAGTTTTTTTTTTTTTTTTTTAGTGTTAGATTCTCAGACTGTTCTGTAATGATTTAACCATGAGTTTCATGCCCGATCAGGCCTTCAGAGTGCACCAACTGCCAGTCACACAAAGTTGTTTATACAGAAAATGAACACAGTTTTTACTTTTTTATCTGAAAGCCTGAAATAACCCATCCAGTTTTCAATGTTGACTTTTAGAAGTTAGTTACCTTTTTAATTTTCCAGATACGTACTGTGCATTATCTAGACTGTATTGAGATATTCTGTGCTGGATATCGATTTAGCATCAAACAATCATCAAATCATTTTTGAATCAGAGTGAGAATACAAACATTTGTTTAGTGTACCATGCCTCAGTTCTGCTGAAGAACTATAAATGCGACATTGCCTCCTGGTCTGTAGTCTGACGATAGGGACAACTCTCACCTCACCACCTGCCATGTTTATGCCTCGATGCAGTAACTACTAAAGCATGAATGCCTTGTGAAGAAAAAAAAAGTCACAATTATCTGTTTGCATGCAGGTCATCAAGTAAAAAGGGAGAGGGGAGCATGCTGGCAGAATGCTGACAGATTGGATGAGCCCTTCGAGCGTGCCCTCCCGCGGGGGGGGGGGGGGTGTGCATATGTATGTGTGTGTGTCTGTGCATGCATGTGTCAACCAGGCTTCACAAATTGTTAACATCAGTAGTTTGCTCTTCACTGAGGACCGGATGTGTCCAATTGTGTGCCCAGACACCTTTGTATGGGGTCCTTAATAGAACCTTGTGACAAGAGCTGTTAATGGAGCTGTTTGGTTTGAAGTTTGCGTACTGATCTGGCACTTTTTTTTTTTTTGGTCATGCTAAATTCCACCGCTGCCTGCAAAAATTTACTTTATGCATTCATACTCTTTTTTGTATGTCTATGTGTGTGCATAAACGCTGCACATAAAGTGCACACTCAAATGTTGCATCAAGTCAAGAAATGTGACAACCAGTGTCCTCAAAGTCTGAGAGAGGCCAGGGTGTTTGCAGGAGGAGACAAAGAAGTGTATTATCACACCATTGTTTTGTAGACTGACTATAGACTTGCTGCATTGAGCTAGCAGCTCCACCCACTTGCAGTCTTTGAGCTTAGCATTATGCCAACTTTGTAATCATGATATTTCTATTTCCAAACATTTAAAGATAGTTATGTGTTTTTGGCCATTTGAATTAATGCAACAAGCTGAAATGCAACAGTGACTTATTAGTGGTAACTAGTTCATCAACTTATTTCTTATAGTTGTCTATATTTAAATAGAGAGAAGAACATCTTTAGGCTCTGTGTACGAGAAGAAAAAAAAATAATACAATTTTTTGTGTATCAGTTATTGCGTTAATAATTAATAAGTGTCTCATCCCTGCAGCTTTGACATTCTTACATGCACAACTTGGTCATCAGAAGTTTTGTTCTACTTTGACTGCCTTAAAGTACAATAGGAGCAATATGTAGCATGAGACTCATTTTAATGTCACTTTGGGATATGATTCCACTTATGCTATTAAAACCAGCATCACCCCCAGTGACTATACAAATAAAATACTGCAGTTCACATAAAAAGAGCTTCAAGCAACATAAACAACCGATGATGGCCATCCCCAGTGCAGCAAGTCATGCATGATGTCTGGAGTATTCGCTTTTGTCAACATAGATATATGAACTCCTCTGAAGTCATTTTTCCATTCAGTCCTGTTGGTGAATGCTGAGTTAACTGTGACCCTTGACTTGCTCAAGGTCCTGCCTCCAGTCAAGCCATGACCATTATCCTGCAAAGGAATAGGACTGGAATAGGAAAATGATAATTGTGTGTCAACTGGGGTTACAGTTCTACCTTGAAACTTGTTCTGTAGTTTGAAAGTGGTGAAACATTAAATAGTGGATTGGCAGTGACTTTGAAATCTAAGTTTACAGTCTGCAAACATAACAGACCTCAGCCTTATGATCCAGAGAGCTGGGCACATAGCACATAGTATGTCAAATTGACCCATTAGCAAACTAAGAGAAGGAATATAATTGAGGACACTAGCAAGCAAAGACATGCTAATTGGATAAACACAGTACAAAAGCAGTGTGTGGCAGTATTTTGGGTTCCTCACCATAGATGTGCAAAATTAGTAGCGACGCCAGGACTCCTGTTTGCCAACTTCAAAAAGAAAAGCTGGTGCTATATTCTACAACCTCTACAAATCTCAGTGAAGCAGAATCAGCTGTAAGCCATCGTTTGACTGCCCACTCTCTGTGCAGTTGTACACATTACTGTGCCCACACCATGTTTAGTTTCACATGATGCCCTCAGAGTGAGTTAAAATCAGAAACATGACATCTCCAGTGATGTAAACATCTGTGTGTGTGACCAAAATGTCTGAGCAACAGATGGTTTAAGTGCAGACACACCTCATTAGTTTGCATTCACACGAATTA
Source organism: Caranx ignobilis (assembly GCA_021432705.1). Lineage (NCBI taxonomy): Eukaryota > Metazoa > Chordata > Actinopteri > Carangiformes > Carangidae > Caranx > Caranx ignobilis. The sequence continues at coordinate 22,481,211 of MU269989.1, forward strand.
CCTCAGTACACTAATACTTTTACAAATCTGAAGGTGTGAAAGTGTGTTGATATATATTTTGCTTTTTTGTTCTGCAGACACTGCATCCAAGCCTGTGTATTAGTTGCCATAGTTACCCATTGTTGTTGTTTTCTAAGCTGGGGAACTGAATGAGGCAAGGAAGACAAACCCTGTAGATTGTAGATACTACACCATTTACACACATGCACACTATACTGGGCAGAACAAAGCTGCCTCAGCTATGTTCCTCAGCTTCTTTTTGTTGTAATTATTTCATGTTTCCTCGGGCAACAGAACAACTGCATTAGGAACACAACATCGCTTAAAAATAAAGCCAGTCTTGTTCTTTTCTTTGGTGTGAGGAGTTATTCCAATAGACCGTAACATTTCAGTTCAACTCCTGCTGTATAGAGTGGATATCTTCTGATGCACATGTGCTGTTGGATTGTGTGTCTCTAATCTATCTCATCCTGAAAAAAAATACATTTAGCTGCATCTAAAACTTACTTGTGCTGAGCTGTTTGTTTTTGAAATATTGTCTATGTACAGTATTCTTAAAATCAAAATGTAAGTGCATACCCTTCACATCCCCTGGAAATTGCTCCACTTTTTTTTCTTTGCTTGACAACTGGCTTGAGTCACTCTGTGTGTGTGTGTGTGTGTGTGTTTATTTTTGTCCACCACACCACCTCCACACCTCTGGATTAGCTTTTGGACCAGGCTGACTCTGTTAAGAGGGGTGACAATTCAATGGCACAGCAGCAAGCTTGTACACAGTGTGTGTGTTCATTTGTGTCTGAGTGCAGTGCTCTTATATTATTTCCAGGTAGCATTTCCTGTGCCGTGGTCACATCTATAGCAACTCATGTACAGAAGAAAGTGAGAGCAACTTGGCTACTGTAGTGATTAATGGGGGTAAATTTCAGTGTTGATTCCATTCGGTAAATGGTCATCAAGCAAGGAAAAAAAAAAAGAAAAAGCAATCTTAGTTGTTGCTATTTTTTTGAACAATTGAGCCAAAAGAGGGGAAAAAAAGCAGAATGCTCCCAATTTCTGGGCTTGTGTTTTGATTCCTTCACAAAACACATACACACTTTATCCAGAAGCTTTTAGTCTTATAGCAGAGCCACGTGAGCTCATGGGCGCTAAAGAGAATAAACCAACTTTACCCTGACACTTGCAGCAGCTACTTTTGTATTCCTGGCTGATTGATCTGGGCGTTCAGCATCTGGCATTTCCACATTTTTTTCCCCTTTCTAATTAGCTGCTGAAGCTGACATAATTAGTTACCACAGATGGACTGGGGATGTCTGGCTGACACTATCTCACTCACACAGCCCTGCGGCACATTTACATCTTTGCATTGTGACACTGCTTGAAGGTGTTTAAAATCTATATGGCCTTTATTTGCTCTGGATTATGTCACAGTGGCAGTGAACAACAGCTGTATAAGTAAAACTCCCACTAAATTCCACCATTGTGTATCTATCCTGGCCTTCATCCTGCATTAATATTGGAGTGTTTATTTTTCTTGTAGAGCATAATATCTGATCAGTATAGTATTACACCTATTATTTTCTTTGGAAATCTGCTTTCTTTATGTTCACACCGGCTGGTTATTTGATTCTACCCACGACTGAGTTGCATTGTTCTCACCAGCCCAAATTAATCAGGAACGCCTCCTTAGATGTGTTCAGACTTAATGTGAATAAAACTCTCACCTCATCTTCAAGACATGTCAGTGAGCCATCTTACACCAACTGTGTGTTGGGTGTGTGTAGATGTAATGAAACTCTCACTAGGCATTCAAATTCTTTTGTGTCCCTTTTGCGCTTCAGCAGACGTGGCTGCAGTAAAGATGTATCGGCATATGTCTGCTCTTTTCCCTCTGAATTTGAAAGTAGTAGAAGCAGCATGATTGTGACAGCAGTCAAATATCCACTGTTATGATTTTTAATTGTTTGAAGTGAAGAAATCTGCGAAGTATGACAAAATACTTTTAAAGAGGCCTTTGTCACCTACTGGCTATTTATCATTAGTGTTTAAAATCAATCCACTTTGAGGGGGTGTCTTGAAATTCATCTTTATTGCATGCTATATTTTGTTGTTGTTGGCGATTTGCAACACAATCGTCATGTAGTAGCTGAATTTGAATTGAATAATTATAAGCATTCCTCAGAGTGAAGTCTGTCATTCTGTGGTAAACTATTTCTCTTCTAATTCAACTGGTTTAGTATCAAGGCACATGTCAGAGTGGTGCTTCAACTGAGTCCACTGATGACAAGGACAACAAGAAATAAATAAATCATAAGCTCCTTAATGATTGATTGCAAGAACATCACTGTAGACCCTCACAATGGCTCTGGCAGTGAGAAAGATTTTCGTCGTTTGAACCCACCAAACTTGCTTTTAATGAGGACTCAGTTGACTCAATAGTAGCCAGACAATTATAGCTGTGACAGCCGAGAACCAAAGCTCTAATTGGCTGCCTTGAGATCTGTAGTGTTTTCTTATGGCATTGTAGATCACACAAAACCTAAGAATATGGATCAAAACGTAACCCATTTTTTTCCTTTGAGTTTGTCATAAGGCAGTTCTTCTTATGCTGTATATATATATATATATATATATATATATATATATATATATATAGATTGTGATCAGTTGCACAAAGGCGGTGCTCTGATGCAGCAGATGACACTCACTTGTCTGTGGCATATGACTTTCACAGTTAACCATAAACCCTGTGCAAAAGCTTTTTACTTTTTTTCCTAGCCACAACATGACTGGGTCTGTCCCTGCAAAAGGAATTAAACAAATATAAGATACCACGGTTAAGTGGTGCATACCAAGGATCATGATTATGGTGGGATACACAAAAAAAGTATGGCTCTAAAAGTCCGCCGAGGGTCATAATGATTTAACCATTATCTGAAGCAGCAGACACATTATCAAGAAGCTGCAATATTAATTAACTTATCACAATATATCACTGTCAAAGAAACCAAAATGCTGAGGCCACTGGGAGGGAGACTTCACTTCTCCTCTTGAATTCTACTGTCTTTAAAAAAAACACAAGTCAAATTAGGATAAGCACAGAGATTAAGCAGTAAAGGCAGCACTGGAGGCTGCACAAACTTAGTAGTTATGGATATTAATCCATAACTACAATCATGTATCCTGAAAGAGCACATAAACAACAAACAAAAGCAAAACTTCTCTGATAAATATCATGAAAATAATGTTTAGTTCAGAGTGCTTAAATTGTTGTGATTTTATTTTGTACATGTGGGTGGGGCTAGTGTTGCTCTTGACTCCTGGTTCACTTCAGTTTGATGAAGAGAGGAAGGAAAAATAACAATGATAAAATGGCAGCATCGCCAGCTATGGCATAATTTTTTGAAGCTGGTTCTGTATTATATAGAAGCAAGTGATTTGTTCAGTTTTTATACTGTATCTTAGGCAGAATTTCAGCTCTACACTATTTTAAGATATCCCAGAAAAGTCTGTTTTACCTTTTTTTTTTTTTTTTTTTTTTCCCTTCCATATACATGCTCAGCGGGGTGGAGGTCTGCTGACTGCAGATGGAAATTCTTGCAAGTCAGCTCTTCCCGAAGACTTCAAATAGGCCCGGGATGGCTTTGATGCATGTTTAGGCTTACGGCATGCCACTACTAAAAAGAGTAAAAGTCCTCTTTGGTCCATGTAGAGTTGATCCTGTACATCTTGGTGCATTTCGCTCAACAAGTAGGGATACATCCCTCTCATTTTACATTAGAAAAGAGAGCAGGGTTGAGCATAAAGGAAGTATTTTATCTTTTAGGTATTTTATCTTCTTTGGAGTGTTTCTCTCTGTGGTATCTTGTTGCCACGTTTGTTCTGTTTCACCTGTTGTATGTTTGCAGCTCTTGTGCTACTTTTATGTTTGGGTGAAGTAATAAAGTTGTATTCTTATCTTTTATAGGATAAACATAACTAAATGGGAGTTCAGAACACAAATCTTTTTTTTTTTTTTTTTTCTGCACTGTAAATTTGTGCTTTGAAAAAAGTAGCTTTTCAACTGTGCCCTGTGCCTCTGAGGATAATACTAAGATTTAGTTTCTAGTATGTATTTTCAATTGTGGTCAAAGTGCTTGATACGTTGCTTGATATTTCTTTACAGTTATTTCAGGAAACGCTGTGCTGTCACCAATATTAGCTACACACTCTGATAATACATACAGAAAGTTTCTTGGAGACAGGGTTGAATGTTGAAAGGTGGTGATGATGGCTTCACTCATTAACTGATGATCTAGAGAGATGCACTCACAGGAAGTTCACAGGATAAGAAAAATAATAATGATTACCCACAGACTCTTGAGCATTTAAACAGTCTTATAATAATGTAATTATTGAATAATATCAAACATGGCATTGAACCTAGTGCCCATGATATACGTGCAGCACTAGCCTTGTTAAAATCATTCACAAGTTCTTTGGACTCATACATTTCAAACACCCCCATGGGCTGTTCTCAGCCCTGTGTGAGCAAAGCTGTGTCAAGTATGCTTGTAACCGCAGCTTGGAGAGGAAACAAATGCTTCCAGTCTCATAGAGCCTGAAAAGAGCTAGTGACAGGAGTAGAGTTTTTGAAGGTGGTAGAATTCCTCACAGCTGTGGCCTGGATGCATATTCAAATCCATGAAAATAAAACCTTGTGCTGTGCTCATGCCATCTTGGATTCAGTGGCATGTCATGTTTTGAAAGTTGGCTTAGTTGCCTGATTACACACTGATGGTATTTCCTTTGCACTGTAGGTCACTGCAGTTCACTTTGCCTTCAACAATGCATTAGCAATTTTTATAAAGTGTCATGATAATCATAATGTATGAATCAGTGAATGAATGAAAATGAATTCTGGCCCATACATTTATAAACAAAGTAAGAAGAACTGAATTAAACACTCAATGTTCCACCGAAAGGGTGTAGGCTGAAGCTAAAGTTGATTTTTGCCTACCCCCGTTTGCTCTTATACACATTATAAAACCACAAAGGACACACAAGTATCACGATAACTAAAGTATGTTCATGAGATGACCACTGAGTTTACATATAATACCCCCCTTACTTGTCATGAGAATTAGTAGGCTACTTAGCCTTGTGAACCCTTAATATACATATGGAATGTTGTATGTGTCTCTGCAGGAGCTTTCAAAGTAAACAAACTAGCACAGAGTTAAACAAACATGAGGAAGGACAAACAAGACTTAACTGTTGAGATGTGACTCACTTTTCCTTTTAGCTTATAGACTGCTGATTGCACACAAGATGTTTGCCTCTTTCATGACAATGAAAACGATTGCACAAAATATTGTTTTGACAGTCACATATTGTCAAATCACTGATTACCATTATGCAAACCTCAGTCTTGGTTGCCAAGCTAATGCTTAAATTTAAGTCCATTTATTGGAAGCAAATGAAATTGAAACAAAATCAATTATATTTTGAGTTGTCGTTTTCCTTCAGTTCAGCTGTGACTGGCAACCATGTGCAACAAATCATCAAGTGTATTGAGGCTGTCCTGACCCTCTGCACCAGGTGATTTCACTGATTAGTGTTCCTTGAGTCAGTGAGGAACTAATCAATAAAATCAACCAGGGTAGTGTTCTGCTGGACTGAAAACATGCACAGTCTCTGTACTCCACTGCACTCGGCTGCAGTGGAATCTCTGTGTGTTTGCATCAATTCGTCAACTCTTCAAAACACATCCATCAAAGAAAATGTGATTAAATTGAAGACATGACTCCAAAGCTTTTTGAAATATTGTGTCCTAGGTCTGCTGTAGCACTAAGCAGCAGGTGAAGGCTGATCAATAGTGTCTCAATGTCTCACCTAATATCTTGGGCTATATTGCTTGTCAAGACATAATATAGCAAGGATGACATATGTTGTTATTTGAGATTGGTTTCAGAACACTTCTGCAGAATGCCCCCTTTGCTTTTTTTCTTCCCTGAAATGCTGCTGTTCAAAGGCAGTCCTTATAAAGTTCCTGCAGGGGTTAACAATGAATGAGTCCAACCCACAGTAATTTAACCTGCAGGGTTAATTTAGTGTCAGCTTGCTTTAACTGTTTGGGATAGTGATGTCTTCTCCATCAGGCACTCGATCCCTCTCTTTTCTAATCTCCTTCCAAACACATGTGATTAATCTCATTGATTTTCAGAATATCCCATTGTCTTGTATTCAGTACTCATCTTAACTCAGCTGTCCACAAATCGTCACTGTAGAATCTCATTAGGGCTGACCGATTTAACCCCTTATGTTGACGTTATGGTCCATGGTAATCTGAGTGTTACTTCTCATAATGTGCTTGACACCATAGATTTGGCTGTAGGAATTTATTAAACAAGTTGGTCAGATAAGAGCAAAAGCCAAGAGCCAATAATGTTTTTTTTTTTTCTTTTTGTTTTGTTTTGTTTTGTTTTCCTGAAAAAGCTTTTAGCATAGACTTTTAGCTTTTAGCTTTAGTATGGCTTTGTTGCCATTGGGCTAAATTGCAGTTGAGTGGGCTCAAATTTAGCTTTAAAATCTTTGATTTGACAGTGAAGTTGCTACAGTGTTTTAAACTGATCCAACCGAAGGCATTTCAGTTCAGTAATATAGTCCAGTCACTATCTCTTATGGAATAGCAAGCCTTAAAGGGACTGAAATATCAATGAAAAGGTTAAAGTTAATGCCTGATACTGATGATAAAGGCTAAAAATGAGCAGCCTCTAATTTAGGGTTCCTTGTTCACTGCTAGCTATGGTCTCAATGTCTGAGTTGCCTGGTCTGTGTGGGGCTAATTGGAGAGTTCTTTTTGGGCATTCATCTGTGTCACAACTTAATGTGAATAAAATGTCTCATACTGTTAGCACAAATTAAGCTTAGTGGACTGAACACATTGTCTTTTCAATGCAATCTTAGTTAATCTCAGTCTGTCAGGCGTTGTTACAACTTTGCCCTTGACTGATCAACAAATGCTAAGACCATTTAAGTGACTTTAACAGACAAATGATGCTGCAGTTCATGGCTCACTATTTGCTGGAAGTTTTGGGGAGTTGCTGGGAGATGGAAATACTTCAAATGAGGAGTTAAAAAAGAAAAAAAAAACATGTTAAAATGTCATCTTAACTGGATCTGGTGCAGAATTAGACAGGTAAGATTTTATAGATTTTCCCTGTTCACATATTAAAATGTCTAGGACCTGCACTGAACCCCCCCCCCCCCCCCCCCAGCTGTTACTTTGTTTTGAAGCTGAATTACACTCCGATTTCATTTGATACAATCTGACAGTTATTTCTGAAAACACTCAAACTGTGAATGTTTAATTTAAAATTGAAACTTGTGAAACAATTAAAAGTTTGCAATGTCCCCAAGCTTTTGGAAGGAACACTATCTTCTACCTCTTTCTCAATCACTTGGTCTCCCTTAATGCCTTTGCAGGCTGTGTTGCTATTCATAGCATGTGTGTCTTAGAAACTAAGGTCTCTGATCAATTAAACGTGCCTCTCAAGATAACTACATTAATTACACTGCTGTTTGCGTGAGGCTTGTTGCATTGCAACGCACTTGAGACATCAGTCTGACTGGAGGGCCAGATGGGAGACATTTTCCGTTGGGTTGAGATTCTTGGATCATTATGTATTCTTCTGGTGCTGTTATGAGATCAGCTGAGCCTTGCAAAGTGCTTAAAATCTTTGAAGACACTTTTTACTTATGTAATCACTAAAATCTTCTATTTCATGAGCAATGATATGGTTACATTTAGTCTCCATATAGGGAAAGTGCTGCAGGCTTCCTTACATTAGTAATATTTTGTCCTGCAAGAGAAAGTTGAAGTCAAGGAGGAGGGAAGTTGAAGGGGAGATTTTGATAGCATGTGAAGGAGGAAAATGCAAAGGAGGGGTCTTTCTGAATTGTATACAGACTTAGCTTTGGGGGAAACTGTCTTGGTCAAAACTGCTGACTAATGCACCAGTTGTAGGTCTCTGCAGACACACACGCACTTGCACGCGCACATGCACATAAACATTTAAGTCAACGCTGCCCCGCAGACTGCATCAAAAAGCCCCTCAAGTGATAAGCTTTGGCGAGAAGAACGAGGATTCCAATGCTAATCTCCTAAACATGATTTTTCATAGTGCTTTGCACAACATGCCTCCGGATTAAAGACATTCTATTAAAGAGAAGGGGCTTAACATATGGAAGGGGAAGAGAAGCCAGCTGTACTTGGTTGGGTTTAGCTGTCTGAGCTATAGTTCAATGGTCCCTTTTTTAAGTGCATTTGCTCAACAGTATGTGCTGTGGGATGATCCCTTGGAGTACTAAAACATTGAAGGGAAAAATAGAATTTTTGAGTTTTACCAAGTTTTATGTCACTATTTACAAGGATATCTAGGTGTCACAACACTCATTTGCACTTTAGCCACAGTATTATTTTATGAAAAGGATGTTTCATTTGCTTAAGCCGCGCAGAAAATAAAAGGGTGGTGAGGAAGCAATGAGTAAAAGTGTTTTGCAGCCTACTTAGAGAGTGTTTTAGCAACTCTTCTTTCACTGTGTTGGGCCATGAAGTGATTGTGCTGTCTCCTAAATTGGAGAAACTAATTGCTCACCCTGAGAGAGTATGTTTAGCAGAGTTTACATCCAGAAAATAAGTGACAAGGGCAAGTTGATGCAACCAGATGGTTCAATGTGTTCATGTTAAGTTTGGTGTATTGATAATGCCAATAGGCCTCATGTGTGTCTTGTACTTTAAGCCTCACATCTATTGATTATAAAACAGTCAACAATCAACCACTTTGATTCTAGTTTAATAGGTGTAATGGTTTAATGGATTCCACAGAAATTTGAACCCTCTGAGAGAAGGAGAAACAGGGGAGAGTGAGCTGTTACATGTTTCAGTCCAAGCAAAAACACAACAGCACAGCACAAGCTTGAATCTCATTTACTACAGACCATAATGCAGTGCAGTTGGAGGAGTAGAGAAAGGAGCTCCAAGGAGTATCAGATTACTACTACCATTATACCTGTGGGCAATGGTATGTGACAATACACAATAAACATACCTTATGGTTCATAACCTGCTACTACTGCTGTCCACCACACACACACACACACACACACACACACACATCTCTCCTAGGCTGAGTTTCATAGGCGGCAGAAATCATCTTTTCACTGTTAGAGTTCAAGGAGGTAAGCCACAGAAGTACAGCAGGTCAGTGTGTATGAGTGTACTGTCAAATCTCAGCAGCAAGTGAGAACTATAAAGGATTTTTTCTTTGTGCTTTTATTAATAATCCAGACAGTTGTAATCTTAAAATGCCTAACCAAAGTATAATGTGCAATTTACACAGCTTATCTTAGCTTACATAGGATAGCATGGCTTTTAGTTAAACTACATAATAGTGGCGTAGCTTTAGATAAGAGGGTTGTAAAATATTTGGGAATTTGCAATATCCAATGAGTAAAATATTATTTTAGCTGCACAGAAGGATAAATAGAAAAATATTTTGAAAAGCTGCTGAAACCAAGACAGGCCAACAGAAACTGGCCACGAGAGCACTTACTAGTTACTGCTTTTGAGGTTTCATTGTCTGAAACTGACAATGAAACCTTAATTTTAGATTAATATTATGACAGGGACATTAGGGAATAATAAGCATATAATTGTCACTGACAACAGGAAATGAGAATGCTGAATGTGAAATTACAAGTATTGCTGTGGCTGCAGAAATTCAGAGGTCATAGAGACATTACCTCAAAGAGATGGACAAAATATTCCCTCTTGTAATAATAGCTAAAACCCCCTCTATTGTATTCTCTTGTATCCCTGGAAATTTCCTACTAGTTATTTATCAAAGTGGAACCAGCTTAAAATATGACAGTGACACAGGGTCAATTCATATTCATAGAGTGAGAGGGTGCAGTGAAATATTAAATAGCAGAGAATATGAAGTCAGCTCTCTTGAAAAGAATGATCCGTGCAAAAGCTAACCTGCCTTAGTCATACTCAATGATCAGTTTCGACTCCACTGGGAACATTATGCCTGGTGGTGGTGCTTCTCTTGCTTCAAGTGATGAGTCACCCTGCATGCCTGTTTCTAAACTGCCCAATTTCTGCTTTTCCATCCGCTATACTCTACCCATGAGGCCTACAAACAAAGCAAGAGAAGGAGGGGTGATGAGGTGCTGTACAGGCATAAATCAGGATTTAATGAGACCGTTTAGCTTGTGTGTTATTGTACATTGTGTAATCAGTAAGCCTTAGGACTTTGAGATGAGAAGATGGACAGGTTAATTCAGCAAGAGAGGAGAAGTTAGACGAGTCACCTGTTACCAGTCTCCAAGTATTTACAGACTATTCATTATTGTGGCTCTTAAAGCCTTTTTAGTGTATTTGATTGGCAGCAGCCCAGGCCCATTTCCCTCCCATGACCATTTCAAATAGTGTGAAATTGGCATCTGCATGGCCCCAACAGAGAGAGTGAGCATATAATTTCCATGACAAATTACACAGGTTGCCTCTTACCTATATAACAAGCAATTAAAGATATAGTGGTCTGATTATGAATTGGTTTTTGCTAAAGAAGCGTAATTGGAATTTTATGTTAACCTGTTTTATTTTAATTGGGATGTTGCCTCTGTTCATAGAGCAAAGTAATTATTTTTGTTTCCTCCTATTTACGGTAGTGCATAGATTCCAGTAAAAAAAAAAAAAAAAAGTTTCAATTAACCTTATCAGACTTATTTCCATCCTTCTTCCACCTGAAATGAACTTATTAACTTAAATTTTTGGCAGCAACTGTTTATTTCTTCAGAGGCACTAGTGAATTTCAGCTTCCCAGTGTCTTATACCTCTAACCCCGGGTGCTTCAAGAGAGGATACTGCTTTGTTTTAGGCTACTACAGTAATATTATGCCAAAGTTCTTCAAAAATTAACACAGCATTAGCAACTAATGAGCATAAATTGCCTGCCAGTACAAATATGCTATTCACCTCCATTTGGCTGCTTTCACACTGTGCAGTCATGAGGCGAAAACATGCAGTTTTCATTCCAACTAACCAGCTGATTTCACAAAGTAGTTCACTTCTTTGACTGAACATATTTAAATCAGTGAACGTGGCACATGTAAGAGGCACACAAACCTACATAAACTCAGGCCTTAATGACTCATGGGTGATGAAGTGCTGTTTCGAGATCAGTGGCACATAATTCTAGTCCTGAGGACTTGGTAATCTTTTATATGCAGCCAGGTGTTTAATGCTTTTAATTAAGCAAAACAGAAATCACTAAGTGGGGAAAAGGACAAATGTACCTTCAAATAGATGCAAGTACAATAATTACATACCATAATTAATTGTAATAATATAGATATGATGTTGAAATTGAGTGAGATGGGAAACAGTGTGTTTGAAACATGTCACAAATGAAGTATGTGACGTGAGCAGCAAGATTTGCTCTCTCTCATTAGTGGCTTTAAATAACAAACGCAACACGCACACAAACAGACAAACACTCTCCTCTCACACAGCCACTTCATTTGGCTCTTTTTCACAAAAATATTAGCCTGGCAGCCTATCAGGAGGCACCGAGCAAAGGTGCCCAAGCTCTGCAAAAACTGGCCTCTTTAGCGATGCACGACTCAAGGATGCCTCTAAACTGCTGGCCAACAGCTGCACCTCAGCCAGTGGGAGGACCATGTGCTACTTCACACGTCCTGGGAACCAGCACTATACTGTGAACCCATTGTTCAGAAACACTCCCAGATGAATTTCACTGGCATCCTCTCTGGCATGTTGAGGTAGGGAGAGGTGAGAATTGGGGAAAGGCAAAGCAACACTGGAGCATTCCGGGGCTCAGTGGTTGCTGTGGCAACACACTGACAAGCACTGACGATGGACCTCCTGTTGCCAGAGGAGATTCCCTTGTGGAGATGTAACTACTGTTTGTCAATTTGAAAAGCTTTTGTTGCTGCAGTGGTTCCTCCATATACAAAATCACTATGAAGTCAACAAATTTTATTTTCTAATGTTTAGACACGGGGTGCTCTCTTCTGGTTGATCAATGCTTCTCTGCTCAGATGAAAAGCCTGAAATCATCAACAAACCATTGCAATAATATTATTTTTCTGTCAATGTTTCTGGACTATTACTGAAATATGACATATAGAACTGCACCCATTTGCCATTGTAGCAGTGGTACAACAAGGCGATGGCTGAATGCAGCTAAGATCAAAATGACTCATTGTTTACAAGCATAAAAGAATGGCTTTATATTTAGCCACTGTGGTTCTGTCAGTGTTACTACTCAGTAAGGATTCAGATTTCCATACTGTGGCGTTTGTTGTCTGTTTATAGAGAGGGTGTCTCGTCAGTTGTGAGAAAGAGGCTGTCGGTGACAAGATGTAAATCAACATGCTAGTGGTTGGCAAGTGGTTGATATGATGATGAAATGACGCATATAGAGTGTTTGGATAATGGCTAAATGCACAATTCAACTCAGTGTCTTAGGAGCTTGGCCACTACACCCAAAGGTGAAATATGATGTGTAAAAAGCATAGTCAGTTAGTAAAGATGCTGCAGTCAGAGTGTATATGTGTGATGACTGTACAGTTTCTTCAGCCTTTATCAACAGATGGAGTTTTATTCATTAACAAGACAAAGTGGGTGGCCAGTGCATCATCAGATGACAGGATGACACAACAGAGCTCCTTGGTCATTCTGCCCACCCGTGTGAAGTCAGTAAAGCCAATGACAGGAGGCTTCACCCACGTGAACTCCGGACATTCTGGCTAGGTCAGCTGCTTGTATCACATGGGTCAGAGGGATCAGGAGGCTGTATAGGATGGTTTTATCCCATGTAGCCCATGTTTAACATTTACATGTTGGGAATATTGTGTGCTGAACTGTTCATCTGTGTGTGTGTGTGTGTGTGTGTGTGTGTGTTGCATAGTTGAAGCATCTGGCAGTTGTCAGAAATTGATTTCATGTATTTATTTTTTAATCACTTGCACATAAATAATGATGTTGCAGGTAATGCAGCTCCTACAATATTAACCATCAAAAATATCCAGGGTCAGTCGGGTTTCAGCATCATGCATTTTGCATGGAAAATAAAATCACTGAAATCCTGAAGCCTGAAAGGTTTTATTTTTACAAAAAAAAAATCTCACTTGTAGCCCACTACAAGTACAGGATGCAAAAATAAATCTCAGACGGCGTGGTATAAGATTTTCTGAAAACAGAGCTCCTCTGTTGTCGACATAATTACCTTGATCTCCTAATGTTAATGCTTACTGTAGCCTAATTATGCACTTTGAAGCTGAGGCATATGAGGAAATTGTAAAAGTGTCTAATTAAAAGCCAGTTTCTTGTTGAGGGGCTCCTGACCCCTACGGGCCCCAGACCCATGACCCGAAACCCAATACTGAATGTATGTCTTCTGATTAGAATAATACATAATTGCCAGTGTGTGCATTAATTAACATAAACAGAAACTTATGAATATGCAGTGGTGAGGTTGGATTCTTGGCAGAGTCAAGAAAAATTGTATCATCAAATGTGAAAATTCCTAGAAAGTGATTCAAATATGTTAACAAGGAAAAAACCAGTTATTGCAATAATTTTCTCACCTTGAAATTGGATATCACACAAGCACACATTTTGACTTGCAAAATGAAACACCCAAGGCCTCAGAAAACAATTTCATTCACAGTTTCCTGTTTTAAATTAACAACATATTTTTTTTTCCAAACTGCATTATAATGCATTAATAACTGTATTTTCAAATGCAAGATAATCTGAGAGTGCAGTGCAGTGCAGTGTTATGTCCCACCATATGTGTTTGTTATTTTTTCTCTCATTAAATCTGGGTTGGGACTAGAAGCCTGCAGTCTCTCATGTTTTATTTATGGTGGAGATGTGTCGGCTCTGCTCGTCTTCAGCTCAGGCTTTTTGATCTTCTTTCATTAGAGGATGTTCAATATTTATCAGTGCAGTTTCCCATTATTCTGCCCATGGATAGGTCCGACTCTTTTACCACTTCAGAGTTGGGCAACTATCATGGCTTTCTTACAGCACACATTTGTAAAGAAAATGATGCAGTTATCCCTCTGAAATGCTCTTTCTGTTGGACGAGAGGATTTTAGAAATTCTTGGAGCGCTTGACCAGATGCCCGTAGTTTTCTTCAAGATTCATTTTCATGTGTTTCTGAGTCCAGTCCACATTTAAAACTGCACTTAGAGGACACTCTGCACCATACTGAAACTTCTAACTCACTAAGAGAATATCAAGCACTTGACTAAATCTGGGCATATATCTGAATTCTACCATGACATAATTTTAACTATTTTCCAACACATCCATGAGTCATAGACTACATGCATCATAATATCAGGGCAGAAATGTGCTGCACTGTTCAGTAGATGACGTCTGGCAATTATTTTCTACATGCTGTACGTGAACCTTTTTTATTATTTATTCCGTATAGATTTGATAGCTGTGTGTAGATCCGTAGAACTCCTGTTCACATCTATACATAATACATAACTCTCATGTCTCCTTAAGGTGTTAACATGCTCAAAAACAAATCTGGTCTGTGTCATATTAGTATGTTTTGCTTCAAATTAGATCTCTGTAGCTGCTCAACATTTTCTGAATCCATACCTTTTCAACCAGAGTTTTCATAGACTGATTTTAAAGCAAAGCTGCTCTCCATGTTATAAACTAAGAGCAGACTTTTATGAGAATAATAGCCTGCAGTCAATGATACAAGGTCAGCTTACCAACTCTAACCTCACTACAAGATCCTGGTTCTGGTACGAGTGTTTACACCTCTCTTTTGTTTGTTTGTGATGCTGTAAGGTCACCTCTCATTGGTACGAGTTGTTGCTAGTCAGACTGCCATGTTAGCAATCAGCTTGCCAGCTTGCCAGCTTGACAGGGGGGCTGTGTCTGTCAGCCTGGCTGAGGTCAAGCCTTTCAGCATGTCGCTGCGGGCCGAATGTAAAATTGCAGCCCCATGGAGGGATGTGAATGGAGTGCAATTTTCACTGCTTTTTATGTGACAGTAGAGAGTGACCATTACAGAAAGCCAAAGTAGAACTTCTGATTATGTTCAGCTGTTTGGACTATTGTGAATCAAGATAATTAAGTTCTGGTACTTGAGTTGTGGCTGTTGTGACAGAGTAAAGGGGAAAATATGAGGACCACTGTATTTCAGGTCTTTTTTGAATACAATATTTATATTTGTACTTTTTTCCCCTCTGTCAAGCCCCTTCGCTGAAGGATAAAGCTATTTTCTTTGGACATTTTGAAATCTGATTTGTTGCATTTTGAATCAAGGTACCATCTGAGTTGAGAGAGTGGTCTCTTTATTTTTGGAATGTAGGCTCTGCCATGCTTTATGAATACATCCAAACAATGTGCTCTGTGAAACCAGAAGCATCTCTCTGAGTTCAGCCAGTGACTGCCTTTTTTCTCTCTCTCTGCATCTCATTTAATCCACTGTCATTCTTCAGAAAGTGAAGAAAGCTGCACATGTGTTACTTCCTGTGCAGCACCTCAAATAAATGCCACACCAGCAGGTACACACGTAAATGATTGAATGAACTGGAGAGATATTTCACAAATAGCCGGGGTCTGCAGCATTTGCCTGCAAAGCTGACTGACTGACTGCAGTGGAAATATTCACTCTTACATAATCTTAAATCATACCCTTTTGGAAAGAAAATGAGCACTCCAGAGACTCCCATCAGATTTTAAAGACTTACAATAACAACTTACTGTAGTGTAGGTGGCTGCAACAAAGGGTTGCCATAATTTTGTATTTCTCCTGTTTCAGTCCAAATTCTTAACATTGTGAGCAATCTCTGAGTTGTCTGAAACACCAAAGACACTATATGATAGTTTAAAATTCTAATCAATAGCATTAATAATCACATAGTTGCTCTTTATAGTTTTACACTCAGTGACATAATGTGCCAGGTAATCAGCAAGTGGAGCAGGCAAATTGAAAAGGCATTTCTGATCAAAAGTCTTGCCAGAAGACTTAAATCTCTGTCTCACTCATCTTCCCCCTTTCAAATATTGAAAAGGAGTGGTAGTTGTACAAAGGGAAGCTAGACAGAAAAATGGATCCAGCCCTTAGCAGTGGGTCTCAGATGTCTCAAAAGACTTTTGGATGTTCTTGCAGTAACTCCTTTCCTTTGTGGCTAAACAGATTTGTTGATTACCCTCAGAGACGCAACTGTGCACTGAGCAGCAGAAATTTTCCTCTCTCATGTTGCACGTCAGCTCCTTTTTACTGCAAGGAGGTTTTCACATCTACCTCATGTGCTTCTGGTTTGTGCTGGAAAAAATGGAGTCAGTTGTGATGAGTTGCAAAATGAAATCTGTTTAGGACTGATACGGACACCTTGACGTTGATACTGATTTTGAACAATATTTCGATACATACTGTAGGTTCTATTTAGCTTTATTTTGGAGCGTGTTCATGTACAACTACCATGCTGCGTGTGTACAAATATGAACACAAGCACAGACAAATATTCTCCAATGTATTAGCAGAATACATACATTTGTAATTCAGATTAAGCATATTTGAAGTCATAGTACAGTCGGTGATTTATATTGGCAGATTAGGATCATGAGGAAGATGATGGTTGAACTGTACGCTCAGTCAAGGGAGGAGAAGATTTGAAAAGACATATTGTTGATTTTATTTTATTTTTTAATCTTCTCCAGCTAAGAGCTGATGAGGCGTTAAATTTTATTTAGAGGGCCGCCTCACATTTTATAGCTTTTGTGATTGAAGTTCTGGTTTAGAGGAACCGCTTGTTATCAATTAACGGCTCTCGTCGAATGCACAGTATAGTTTCAAATAGGTTTTCATTGAGTAAATCAGAACCGACAAGGCCCTTCTCCACCTTTTATCTGCCAGTGAACACACACACACACAGGGAAAAAAAATCTGTATTGTTTTCAATATTGCCTCTCGTCCACTCAGCAAGGCAAAGAGGGGTCAGTTTGAATCTAATGAACCAGCAATTTCATATGACAAATTGAGTCTTGATAACAAAAATTCAATTTAAGCGTGAGAAGGCTACGGTAGCTGAATGTCTACAGATGATTAAGCCATTTGCCTGGTAGCCCATGAGGCCTAGTTGATGAGATTGGATTTGAGGACACACAGATAGGGAATACTGGTGAAGACCCAATATTATTCATCCATATGTAACTTGAGAGTGTTTTTCCCCCCTTCTTCTTCCTTTTTGCCATTATACTTCATTGGGTGCTTTCCAAATTGTGACTTTTAGTTCAGTTTAAATATTTTTTGTGATGTGTGCACACATAAGAAGTGTATTTTATTATGTACTGGAAAATACGTTTATCTTAAGACTTATTGCTCAATAATCCCTGTGATTAAATCAAGAGCCACTTAGCTGAGGCAGTAGACATGATGAGAAGCTGTGAAAGGACCCTGCAAAATCAATGTTTAAAAAAGAAAAAAAAAGGGGGGAAAATTAATATTCAACTGATATTTAATGCACCTTCTTTTCCTCCTCTTGTCTATGTCTAATGTGTTGTTTGGTAAGAAACATTAACATGCATTTACCTGCTCCTGACATTTGTCAGCTTCATTGCCTTTAGTGACTTGTTCTTAAGCAGACTGAACTGTCCGACCAACTGTTGTGCATGGGTGGTGATGCAGCACAAACCTATCACAGGAATCCCATATTTTTTTATATGATATGGCCACTTAGATCATAGAGGAGATCCCATCTTTTTTCTCCAACCTCTATCTGTTGCTCATGATAGATGAGGTCCATTTGCAGTCTGAAGCTGTATTTCTCTGTGAGCTTTTTCCTGGCCACCGTGAGTTCTGAAGACTAAAGCTCTCCATCAGTGTTAAGTGTAAGATCCCCCTGCAGGGTGGTAGATACACGATAATGATACAAATACAACCCAGGACTCTCAGAAGCCTAAATGGACTAAAATTGCAGTCATTACTATGATGATTATGATTTTCAAATATTAATCAGTCACTGTCTTTAAAACTACAAAAGTCACTTCTTAGAGTGGATGGCGTCAGTGAGGATGGAGCTTAGGAAAGGATGAGTACAACACCATCATTCTCATTCGAGACATTTTGTAATCATTTGAAGGGATGGTGTTCTCCCCTCTGGTAAAATTTCTGAGACTTTATGTCAATATTGGAGCTGTTTGGTGACACTTCACGTTACGCATCAGAAGCTCACACACGTCTTTCTTCGGGAGACTTGGAATATAAATTCAAAGGCTTGAATCTGCTCCAGTCTACATTAGTGGGAAGACATCCTAGACACTCACATTTGCGCCTGCACTTTCTGATCAATTTGACTTTGAAATGTGTCTCAAGAGAGCAATCAAATTCCCCCCGCAGGAAGATCGTTCTGGTCCCTGCGAGGTGGTGATGCTAACCACTGAGCCACCACCTGCTGCGAAGGAGTCCAATAAGGTCTAAATCACTCCAGCTTCAAAACCGGAAGAATTTTTTTTTTTTTTTAATATTTTCCTGGCACAGCAGATAGACAATCAAACAACCATTTGGTACTTTGTGTTTTCAAGGGATCTTCCCTTTGGATAGAAAACTCACGGAACATTTTAAAGCACTTTAAAGAATAGGTGAACTGCCTGACCTCCACCTCCACAATTAGTTTTGCCTGATACAGCTCTCCCTTGTATTGATCCATACTCTCTAGCACAGGCAGTGGGGGAGTGGATGAATGGCTTTGCCTTGCTCAGTCCTTCTCACCTCTGTAACCCTGTTCTCTTTTCTACAGTTACAATGGAAAATGTGATAATATACATTCATCCTACATTCCCTGCCCATTCTTAAGTATGAGTATTGAAGATACACTTTTGATCATACTGGATCCTCAGACTGTCCTGTTGTCTAAACATTGCATCTGTGTTTTTCAGACTTCTTGTCTGGCCCTTGCCAAATAGAGACCACCTCTGTGTTGTCTCTCATGGCTGTTTTTCTTCCAGTTTGTTTATTGCATATTGTGTGTTGATGGCTGGATTTTTTTTATTTTTTTTTATTTTTTTTAACGTCACCCTTCCACCTCAGCACCTATAAAGTACTAATGCTCTTGTTGTTATGTAGCCAAGCAAACAGTGCATTATTCTCTCTATTTTCTCTCACAACAACTCAGTCAGGGCAGTCCAAAAACAGATATCTGCATACACTCAACGAGAAGGATGTTAATGTGGAGACCACACACAGCCTAGTTGACATTTTCTTGTTTGTGAGTGTCACAATTAATGGAGAAAATGTCATTTTGTGCATCCAATTATTGCTAAGTGCTGGCTAAATAGACCACCCCACCCCCACCCCTCCTATAAACTAAATACCTTCAAAATTGCTAGTTCAATTATTAGATGGTGCCATTAAATGGAAATCAACTTTTAAAAACAGTCACACATTGTTTTTGAATTAAGATTTCCATTTAGTAAACATTTTTTTTGTTGTGTCCTCCTCCTCCTTCTGGCAAGGGTCACTTCTTTTCTTCTGTTATTTGTCAAATTATT
This sequence comes from Caranx ignobilis, assembly GCA_021432705.1. NCBI lineage: Eukaryota > Metazoa > Chordata > Actinopteri > Carangiformes > Carangidae > Caranx > Caranx ignobilis. The sequence goes on from MU269989.1 coordinate 22,500,812, forward strand.
CCCCGTTTAATACTTAAACATTTGGGCCCATCTGCTTTTGATCTTGTACCAAGTGGAGGGAAATGAAGGATTTATCATTTATTCATTTAGTTTTGTGAATCTCTCTCTTAACCACTGCAATTTGGGAAAAGGGATCATTCAAAAAGAGATGCCCCACAAAGCTTGTGATAATTCATTTCTTTCACTGAAGACTTGCCCAAAACGGAGATGGGTTCAAATATTTCAAAGCATCTGTACGACAACATTAAATGAGTCAGTCACATCAGATGCATGAATGGATAATGAGTTGCCATTTGATTGAATGACATATTTAGACATGGACCACTGATTAGAAAAGGGCTGTGATGATGACAAAAGCTCTTCAGTTGCATAATCACCTATGATGAGAAGGCCTCTTCAGATGGCCTGAGGGTGTTTTGGCTTCTCTATATGCACTCACTGTGAGAAAATAAAAGTTGGGATATGATTAAGAGGGTACTTTAGATTTAGTGTGAATTATAAATGTTGCTTTTTGAGTGACATTTTTTTTCCCAACCCAGTTTTTCTCATAGATGAAGCTTAGAACGTCTTTGCTCCTAAAGTTTCCAGCATCCAAATTACATCTTCAGCAAGTAGTTGTGCTTGTCTTTAAATGCTGTATAAATGTCCACTCAAGATGGTCACAGCGTGCCTATGTAACAACACTGAGTTCACTTCACACTAAGTTCCTCTAAATGGCATAGTTTTTCAATGATGCTGCTGTAAGCAACTTCCTCCTTTCAGACAATTTTTAACAAGAAATAAGTGCAGGGTCATATCGATGGCATGCTTTGTGAATATAGTCTGCTGGTTGACATATCGTTGGGCATTTGCATCTGAAATGCAAAAGGTGAAAGAAAGAAAAAAACTGGTGCTGGTGACATACAATTCAAAGTAAAGCCTCATTAATAAAACAACCAAATAGCTATATTTTCCCTTAATATCTGTTGTAATTTTACTGAGGCCTCGTTTGTGTCTCTGAAGAGCAGCCTGTACAGACTCTGTCCCCCACCAGGGGGGGACAGCCATCAGGGACACAAGGCTCTACAGGCCTCTTCAGCAAGAGTCATGCCACACCAGAGAGTGATAGTGAATCCCATTTCCCCCATTAAACAGGCACTGGACATACAAGCTACTTAGGCACGAAATGGACCCATAAGTTATCACAGTTGATTAATGTAGATAACTACCTGTGTGTGCGTACAAGGCACCACAATATGATTTATGTCAGTACTACATGGAGTCTAATTCTCTTGTAGTTATTACTTGGATTTGTGAACCAGCTCTGTTTAATCAAAATACAGCTTTCAATAAACTGCATATACAATACTTTTTTTGTCCTACACAATACATTGTGTTTTCCTCTTGAATCTGTCAAGCTTAATATCTAAAGGGAGAATACCAGCTGTTAATTGTACAACGAAATGATATTAACCCTTCGATTGGGATAAAATAAGATGGTTTATTTGCATTTGTTTGATATACAGCATTACTTCCTTTACTCACTGATTCTATTCAGTCATAAAAAAACACTGACATCAGTCTGAGTTGTTGAGTCGTACATCTGATCTCTGTTATAATCTTGTAACCATTATCCCATCTCGATACAGTATACATTATCAAAGTGTCTACTCATGATTTCTCATGGTTGTCAGTTAGTATTGCCTTCTCCTTCGGCAGCTACCTGTGGTAGAGTGTATACACACGCGCGCACACACACACACACACACACACACACACACACACACACACACACACACACACACATATATACAGAGTCCAGTCATCTGTGCTGAACTTCCCTGTGGTTTAGTTTGGAGCTTTCTTAAAAACATCTCCCCTGCAGTTCTTGTTTTGTCTAAAGAACAAAATCTGGGGACATAAAACAGAATAAAAGTTTGCCTTATATTTAAGCTAAACTTCCTGCAGCAGTTTGAGTTTTATATACATGCTGACTCCAGAGAGAGACATGAATGTTGCATAAATGACATCGAGCTCTCTTGGATATAAAACCAGCTGCATCCATATTGATGCCTTAAGGGATAGATATTATATATAATGGATATTTTTCAAATGAAGGTTAGGGAGTAAATTATTTGTTTTTAGGTAGTTATTAAAGTGCACCATAACCTGTAACTGAAGGTAAAAATATGTCAAGCCAAGTGGTATAAACTAAAATCTGAGTGTTTTGCACTGTGAAGTAGAGGTTAATAACTCCATTTGGCAGAGCTGAAGATATACCTTTATTAGGACTCTTTGCAGCTTAAGAGGAAGAGCTTGTCCTTTGTAGCTTTGATTATTATTTACTGGAAATATTTCAAAGTGTTCCACTTCTGCTATCTAATTTCTGTTTTGTAATTATTTCTTGAATTAGATTCATATCTGTTGTGGCTGCTATGAGAACACATAAAAGTTGCATTATTCTCATGAGAGGGTTGTGATAATTTTGGTGCAGGTTCAGCCCAGTGCCGTAGCCATTATTATACTGCACGACCAGGCAACACTGGGAAATAAAAGCCGAAGAGATGAGTTTGATTGGCACTCAGGGAGAATCCTCAATTTGGTTGTGACAAGTGTGTTGCAAACAAGTGGGAGAAGCATGGCAACCAAAGTGGATGTGACATTAGTATTCCGTTTTTTTTTTTTTTTATTGTTACTGTGTGCACAGTTGGCTGTCAGTTTCTGTTGATGTCAGGTACGGATGACATCTTAAAATAAATACAAACAGTCAACCAAGACAATGAAATGTGCTCAGAGCTGAACCACTGGTGTGATGCATTCTCCATAGCAGTAATTAATAATATAAGATTTCTTGTGACCGGCACAATAGTCAGAAGCCGGATGGCACCTGCTGCTCTGAAATCACCGGACAGGATTAAGCCCAATGTAATGGGTGTGCAGTTAATTTGCTGGCACAGTCAGATAGAGGTGTGGGCTGATTGGGAATACTGTGTCTGATCAGTGTGAATAAGTGAGAATTTCAAAAATATCAAATTTATTTTTCTGTGTGACACCAAACTAAACTTGTGTGTGATGCTCTCATGTGAAATTTGACAATGCAATTCTCAGAGATTGCAGTTACTTTGTTGATTATAACCTTTTGATGATTTCTCTGTGTGGATTATTTTTCCTTCACCCAGTGACACATTGATTTTTTTACTAGAGCTGCCTGTATTGACAGTTAATACATCACAGGGCTGTGTGAGTGTGTGTGTTCTTGTGCACTGAGTTAAAACATTTCAGGCTACTTTTCCAATTCTGGAAACAAGCCAAGGTTCCCCGGCTGTGTCGAGGCCTTAACGAAGTGCAGGGAGAAATCAAGCAAGGGTGAGAGAGGGAGTGAAAGAGAGTAAAGAGAGGGGGTGAAAGGAGGATCGGAGGTGAAGTGTAAAATGGCTATAATTATGCTTTGATATTAAATTACCATGTATAATTGAAATAAAGTTAGCACCACAGTCTTCTCCCTTAATAGCAGCTGCACTGCTCGGTTCTGTTAAATAACCTGCTAGTTATTGCCTGTCCTGTATGGAATTAGAAGTCAAACCATCATTACAGAACTCATCTACCCATCACTTTCTATATTAGATCCAGGCTTCACACACTATGGTTTTAATTACAGCCGAGAACTTAATTCTTCCTCTGTGTACACTTATGTGCAGCAAATAATCTAGTTAACACAGGATCCAGCTCGCAGTGTAGTGATTTTTACATGGCTGAAAATGAGTCTGACTTTATTAATTTAATATAATTGACAGAAACAATACAGCTGCATATTAACAGTGGAGAAAGGTAAGATCACTAATTACATACACATCCCATCATGGGGTATCAAGTGAAGTGCTAATACATGTCACAAACTTGATTCAAATTCCATTCATGACTAAAAAGCACTGGTTGCAAATTGGCTCAAAAATAATCAGTAAAAACATATAAAATATGTTATAAAATATCTAAACAAGCACGGCCAATATCAGTGCTGTTTAACTGTAAACAATATTCATTATCATAATACCCTTTTTCAGGCTCCAAGTAGAACAGCAGTTTCCAGTCAGGACTCTTAGAGTAAAATCTGAGCTGTGATCCTCTTGATAAAGAACATGGATCTCAATTGAATAACCATTCTGCCTAAGACTACTTGATTTCTGCAGAACTGCACTTGAGGCCACAGTCAGTGTTGCATACCACTACATAATGTAATAAATGCTGAAACATGCTAGTATGGCTCAAGTGGCTCAAGTACAATCTAAAACATTGAAAAGGGAAATATTGCACTTTTCACTCCACTACCTCTGGTTATTGTGTGGATTATTATTTTTTTTTTTTTCTTGGGCTATAAATTTTGGTAACCATGGGTAATCTATTACCATCAGTAGCCATATGAAACTCTATATGTCTTTGCAATATGGCGTGTCATTCTCTATGACGCCCTGAACCATTTTCTTAATCTCTTTGATGGAAGCCTGTCAATCTGGATGCAAAAACCAAACATAGGCAGTGTCCACAAATAACACGTTTGATTTGCATATAGTTTAGAGAGCAGCCACTTTGTTGCACTCAATAATAGACTTGTTTGAATGATGGTTAAGACTATAAAAGAAAGAGAAAATGCTGACATGAACAAGTTTTGCTCAACACTTTAAGAATCTAAAATGAATATAGCCTGAATTTATGTAGCCAGATAGCAGCTTTTAAATTAGAAGCAATCTGGAGGGGATAATTTCACACAAAAAGGAAAATGCTTGCATGCTGTAAAAATGTGCTTATGGCCATAAAGTACAGCAGTGTACAGCTGGTCAGGCAGCTTTTATGAAAGACTTGTGCACTCTGGACAACTATGCAGTACTGTGTGCTCGTGTATACGTGGGGCTCATTCTTATTTACTGGAAGTGTATGTCATTTTCTTGTTTATAAAAATCAATATTATGAGAAAAAAGTGGCTTCATTCTAAACATGACATCATTAAAAGATGCTTTGTCATAAATATGCTGATTGCACTCAAGCAGGCTGCAGCCAAAATCTTTGAATGAGCCCACAGAGACAAACTCACCACAGTAGCAGAGGTATTATGTAACACATCACATGGCCAAAACTAGTGGACAGTGTCCAAAGTAAACTTTTCTAGTAATGCATCATGAAGGAAGACCTTGTTTAACATTTCCACACCTCTATGCTGCAGCTGCAACAGACTTTGTCAGAAGAAGAGACTTCACCTCAGCTGTGGAGGACCTAGTGTCCTCTGAGGAATAGACCCAGAACAAAAACGAGATGCTGGTTAACCGCATGTTGCCAGCAGTGAGTCTAACATGAAAATTTCATTGCTCAAAGCACAGCACAGGCTGTCTGGCAGTGTTTATTGTGAGTTTTTTTTTTTTTTTTTAGAAGTATACACTTTTTTTTCTTCTTTTTTAACTTGCCTGGAGCCAACGGAATACTTAACAAATTGCAAGTCTGTTTTTGCTGATGCCACCTATTTTTCAATCAATGCAGAAGTTAAAAAAAACAAAAAACAAAAAAAACAAACATTAAACTTATGTAATATTTGCATTTTTTGGATACAGTGTGTGTAATGCCAGTAAAAATATACCATCATCAGATCATTATGTTCCTCAAAATAATACAATCCTAGTCCATTGTGTGGTTGTGTTGATGCAATCCGTATGGAATACAGTAGATTTGTGATTAATGAGAGTGGGCATGCAGTAGTTTTCAGGCTTTGGGTGCAGATGTATGGACTGTATCAGGGCATCGTGTCACTGACTGGAAAGCATCGGAACTATATACACTGGACAGACTGTATGAGCCACAGTTGACATGAGCTACACATCTAGGTTACTGTTACTGACATGTGGGCTGATTGTTGGAAATGTGCGCACGTGTTCATGCATCACTTGGCAGCCTGGTTCTGCTCTTATATACCCTCTGTTATCACAGGAAACTTCTTTACATTGTGTCAGTATCATATGTTGTTGGTAAAGACTGGAAACCTTGATTTATACTCTAATGACTTTTTCAATATGCAATTTGATTTGGCTTGATAATAGGATTACAGATCATCAAACCAAGACTTCAACATAGCATTTGCTAAATAGCACTCATTGTGGTGACAAATGACAATTAGTGATTAGTTAGCTATCTATGTATAGGTACCAATGTTAGCCACGATAGTTTACTGGTTGTAACCAAGTCAGGAATGACTGTAGCTTTAAAAACAAAAAAAAACAAAAAAAAAACAGACTCCACTCACCTCTGCAACAGTGTCTTTAATTGGAGATTGATTTATTATTTCACTTGTGAGAGAAAACACATTTTTCTAATCAAAATCAAAAGAGTAGTGTCACTACTCACCGGTATTTTATCATGATTCCCATTAAAAACTGTATCCTCCACATAAATCACCTCAGATTCCATTGTATCCCTGCATTCATGCCTCTTCCTGTCCAAACAGGCAGTGGCACAGTGACATTACATATCAAGAATCCTAATTGTTTACATGAGCTTGTGATTGAATCCATTGCAGTTGGAGAACATAAATGGAGGGGAAAAAAATTAAATCAATATCTGCGGCCCCATAGATTGCATACTTATGTCCACTTTTCCTAACCTTCCCTCCAGAGGGAAAACTGGCTTCAATCAAGCACTGTCTCTGTTGACACACGAATTGACAAGTCACAGTGTCAATCATGCCTGCAGGTGACGCTGTTTGCAGGAAGGAATGATAACAAATTAGCATCTGTCAGAGGTTGTCAGACAGAGTGCCACAAACGCTGGGTCAACAGCTGCCGGGTATGTGATTAAAGTGGCTGCCAAGTTGATGCAAAAAAGCCTGAGAAAATAGACTGCGACTTAATTAGAAATGCATTACCAGCAGATCACTTCTATCCCTGGTGACAAGACATTTTGTTAACCATTGACAGAATTATTCTTTATTCTGTTAAAGCCACGGTATCACTATTTATTACAACTGCTCGAAATCTGAATAACAAAAGCAGTGTTCCTCTACTCTGTGCAGTGACTAGTTTTTAAAATGCCTCCTTTTAATATATGGATATTCCTCCTTCATGGAAGAATACATCCTTGTGCTCTTTCTATCATATGCATATATTCACATTGTGATGGAGAGCAGATTCCATGAGTCTCTGCTGAAGGTGATGTTTACAGTGACAGATTTCAGGGATACTTCTCTTGTCTACCTGTCACTGTGCATCACTCCTCCCCTCCCGCCTTTTCTTGATTTCTGTGCTCAGAGGTCATCAGTGGAACTGTCAGCATGCAATTTCACACAGAAAAATTGCTGTTGTAGATGGATGTCCAAATGGAGTGTTCTGCCACTGAGTCTGAACCATCAATGAGACATTTTAGCGTGCAACTCTAAGTGCAGTAATTAAACCAGCATATGTCTTGATACTTATGTGGCATTTTTCTGTACATTTCATTTCATAGAAGTGCACCACCGTGTGTTTGTGTGTGTGCTTCGGAGTGCAACATTTCACACATGATCTCCATAAAGTTGAGTTTCTAGCGATCGATAACACAAGAGGCTGCATTTTAACATCCTGTTTTTCTGAGATATGTATCAAGTGATTGATTTATAGCGCTGACACACTGAGCTGCTTGTCCACTGTAATATGTCATTGCCAAATGTTATTTTCTCTTCAGATTGACTGCTTGGAAATATCAAGTGCCACATTGAAAATCTTGCTGTGTCCCCATTGTGTGTAAAATTGACCTTTTTTTTTATTCATTTACTTCAAGCAGGCCGCCAAAAAAAAAGAAAAATACATACTCACTACAAATTATTTAATTAACATGTGGCTAATTGTTGCTGGATACAGCTGACATCTGGGTTGACTGACACTAGAAGTGGAATCAGTGTTGGCCTTTTTTTTTTTCTTTGTCTGCTAAAAAAGATAGGTTGTGTCAGTTTAAACTGCAGCAACTTGAAGCAATGACGACTGCAAACAGATGAGGAGTGAGTGCGATCAATATCAACATGCCAAGTAATGTCAGGGATAGTCACATCAAGGTCTTGTTCCCTGGCAGCTTTTGTTTTGGTCAGTGTATGTGGGGTGGGGGGGGGCTGATGTGTTGGAGCGACATCATATAACATTGAGATGTGACCTTTTAAGGTTTGTTATAGGACCTATAACAATCCTCTAAAGGCTGCCTGGCGAAAGTTCACCAGGCTTGTTAGTATCTAAAAATATAGATCTTTCAATCTCTTCATTTTTAACTGAAGACTCAAATGATCTGAAGCTATCATAAACAAAAAGCTCTCTCACACACTCACACCACACTCAGGTGCATTGTTTAACCATGAAAAGCATTGACTTGTCAACATATTAGATAAAAATATTGAACATGTCGCAAGTAAAAATTGATTGACAAAAGAAGACCTGCAAAAAATATATATATACATATTTTCATTTCAGTGTTTTAAATAAACCACAATTTGAATGAGGGAGTTTTCTGTTCATCAATAGTGTAAATTCATCTTAACATCCCCATGATTTGAACACTTGATCTTTTGCTAATCTGGACAGGTGTTTCTACCAGATGTCAATGTGACATAATACAAAGTACTATTAATGATGTATTTAGACTGAGCAGGCATACCCAGATTTTACACTGTGTCCATCTTTAAAAAGATAAGTATATAATTTTACATCTTACTCTCAAGCTTCTCTCTGGAGCTCTAGTGACAACACGTCTGTGTGACTGACTGATTTCTAAGGGACTGAATAAAAACAGAGTAGACTTCACCTAAACATTCAGGGAAACTAAATCCGAACAGGTTGAATGGTGTATTCAAGTGGGTGGTGCTTTTTTTAGAAACCGAGCCTTAAAATGAGCTTCAAGGTTCACACTATCAGACTCTGTACCTGCTTTATAATTATAACAGAAAACTACACAGAATTTTCTTTTGCTCTCTGCAATATGAGAACTTTGATATTTATGAAAAAAGTCAGATATTGTGTTTATTTACCCCTATTCTGTACTGTTCTCTATTCTGTAGTCTACTGCTCTCTGCATGCCAGACATATAATAAAGACAAAACAAAGACAAAGTCTAGGAGAGTAGCCAGACTGATTCTTCAAGTTAAACTGACAGATACCATATTATTTTAGACTAAATAAAGCTCCTACTGTAGGGAGACAAACAACAACTTAAGACATCAAACTTAAATTTCTCTGCTCCTCCTCCGCCCCCTCCATTTTTAGCTTCATCTCAAGCACTCCACTGAGAAAATATGCACACAGTATGGCGAGAATATGCCAATTGTGTTAACAGTGATTCATAAGAGCAGAGCGTTTTTAATCTTTTGTAGTGAATTAACAAAAAAATGCATTAGCAGGCATTCATTATGCAAGGCAATGGCTCAAAAGTAATGTGCAAAATCACCAGGACTTTGCAATCCATTATTGTGACTGATTTTCACACTGGGTGAGCAGTAAAGAGTAGAAAAGAATAGAATTAGGAATAACACACTCTAGCTTTGGCCTGTATTTAGCTGCCACATGGAAAGATATACATACAGAGGCACACACACACACAGACACATACCTTTAAGCTGTCTTTCTATGAATGTCTTTTTAGCAAAAACATGTCACATCACATCACTATTCCGCAAAAATAGTGTTTCCATATGTGTGATCTGATGTGCTGTGTGTGTGTGTGGATATGTACAGTTTGTGTGCAATTGATTCAGCGTTCACATTTGTTCAGTGTCATTTATTAGCAGAAGCAGACTGCAGCTTCAACCTGCTGGAGGCAATGAGAGCTATTTAAAGAAATCAGAGCCACACCAAGTCTCTAAATGAAGAAAAGGGGTGAATGAGGACGAGATGGGAATGGGAGGGGCGAGACGGGATGGGTGGTGGGGGCCGCAACGGAGGCATAGAAGGAAGGAAAATGACAAGGTGGGGAAAGGTGGAAAAAAAGGAGGAAATTACAGAAGTCAAGAGAGAATGGGGAGAGAGATGCTGAGAGAAGACAGGAGTGGAGGAGAGTGTGAGCTGGAGAGTGCTGTTCAGACAAGAAAGGTGTGAGGGTCATGGAGGGAGAGAAATGGAAATTTGGAAAGATGGCAGGCAAGGCAAACTACCAAAGTGAGCAAGGAGCGTGATGTGGAGGAAAGAAGGAGGTAAACAAGCCTCACTTTGAACTGAAGCTAAGGGGGGTGCAAAGAAGTAAGTGGAGAGGAAAGAAAGGCAGGAAAAAAGACAGGAGGAAAGAGACAGGACCTACTTAGGGGATGTATAATGTCAGAAAGATGTTCAACTTAAGCCTAACACCTATGTACATAACAGGCTTATGTAAAGCCTATAAACATTACCTTGCTCATACAAATATACTCAGTGGTGCGTACCTCAAGCACAGATATATTGTTACTCCTGTGTATATGATACACATTGTGTATCAGCTGTCATTCAGTAATGTGAAAATGGCATCTGCCCTCACATGCTACCAAGTCTTGTAAGTTTGATGGATTTGAAGTAGGTCTCACCTTGTTAACTTGCCCACATAAAATGCACTGTATAAAATGAGTCTTAATTAATAAGCCATGGCTGTGTACTTCAACTGCAGTGGATGAAAACCAGATTCAGACAGCCTGAATTTAATTTGTCATATAATGAAGGAACCAGCGCCATCAAATTGTGAGGTTAGGACAAAGTAAAGCTGAAACCTTGTCAGTACACAAAGTGAAAATTAATTGAGCACAACCACAAAAATCATGGGAGCTAGTGTCAGTTCTGACTGGTGTGACACATCCTCTAGTTTCTGGTTTTAGTCACAACCTCAGACATGTGGCTGAGTCTCTCTGGTGCTCCCTGCCATATTTTGATACATACTGCTCTTTCACCTATTAACCTGGAGCAAGCAGCTGATGGGAGGGGCTCAAGGCTGCTCAATTTCTCAATGAGGGAGTAAGAGTGCTGTCATTGGGGTTTAGTAGGTCATGCCACATGACTGATATTCTTTTTGATTGTTTTTCCTTTTAATTTGAAAAGACTGAGCTCTAGGCAACAAAGAAAGGCCGACAGAAAAACGTCAACTCATATTGTCATAGTTTGTATGTTTTTAGTGCATCGAGTGAATTGGATCGTTTGAGCTTGCTAAAAATGTTACCTTTGAAACATCACCATAAGCATAATATGAAATGCAGTGAATCCCGCTTGTTTTCCTTCCCGACGACACTTGCCTGTTTGTTTGCTTTTGTCAAAATGCTGCTTCAAAACTACTGAAACCTTTGTCAGCAACAAACGAGACCTGAAGCCACAAAATAAATGGGGTGTTTTGTTTTGTTTCACTTTTTCTTTTTTTTTTTTTTTTTTTTTTTTTTAACTAAAGCTGCAATTACGCCATGTCTGCTTGTTTTTAGAGGTAACATTCAAGTAATGTTGTGCCTCACTGCCCCCAGATACAATGTGATTTAAGTGGCTTCGTTTTAGCAGTGAGATGAGAAATAGCCCTTGGTAGCTTTGAGAATTTTCCACTGACAGATGTAGGAAAGTGTTGGGTTCTGTCTGTGAATTGGAAGAATTGTGTAAGGAAGAATTGAATGGCCCATTGATGTGTTCTTCATGAACTTTTTTGTTTGTTTGTTTTGTTTTGTTTTTTAATTCTCAGCTATGTTCGGGAAATGGACATTTTGTTCCTGTATTTTGCAAGGTCTGTGCTCTGAGTTCAATTTGCTAAGCTCACCATAATTGGATTTTGCCACAAGGCAGAAGTTAGTGCCAGAAGAGTTGACTCTAGAGAACTGATGACTGAATTTCCCTCTTTTCAAAACTGCTGGGTCTGACAGAAGAGAAAAAAAATATACACCTGCAAAACTTAAACTCATATCACAAGAGTTTGTCTGGCCCAGTACCTAATGTCGGTCTTCTTCTGAACATGACAAGAGCTTTCAGTGTATTGTTCAATGTCCCTTTAAATTGTGCCTCAGTCTATAGGAGTGCTGTTAGCACAATCTACAACTATGGCACCAACTAATTAAACGGCCATTAAGATAACAAGCCAACACAGTGAGATTAATGAGAGACTCTTTCAACACAGTGGTGCTGAGAGGCCAGCCAAGGTAACATGAGCAACCTCTAATGTGCAAGATTGTGACACTACCATATTTATACTTATGTACACTTTGTAATGCTCAGCAGGGCTCTGTGTATATTTACACAACCTACACGCTATTTGATCTCCAAAGGTAAGATGACATATGAGGTGTGAGACCTTAATTCTTTGTCTTATTTCATGGTCTGACGAGTGAAAATCAGGATTACTGACCCATAGCTCTAAAAGGATACAATCAAAATCACATCATGGAGAAGAGAAACACTTCCGTGAATCATCATCAAAGTTAGATAACATGCAGAAACATGATGTAATTGAAATTACTTTCAAAACAATTAAACTTTAAAGTATCATCAGTTGTAGCAATGGTGTGAATTCTACCCAATTCTTCATCTATGTAATTTATTATACCAGTAATTCTTATTGGAGCTGCAGATTAAAATAAATGTAACGATAAGGAACTGTAATTAACTTTATGTTTTCTATGAGATTACACACGATACAATACAATTATGCCAAACTCAATAATAGCTCTGGATAAGATAGTGGAGACAGAGAAAAGAGAGAAAGTGCCTCTAGGATGAGAGAAACCAAGGCACAGAGAATAAGCCAGTCAAGACTCTAAGCCAGAGAGAATCAATATTCTCGAGGAGGGTCAAGGGATTAGTAAAGGGCCACTGACACAGTCCTGGGAAGAAACCTTTAAATGATTAAGAAAATGAGAGTGAAGTTGCAGAAGTGTACAAAAAAACACAGATAAATAGAAGGTCTGCCAAGCTGGGGTTCCCCTGACAAAAGGAAGAGACAGCCATTGTACTGCACTAGGTTTTGCTAATCACGTCCCACTTTGTCAAAAGTGCCGTTCCACTTCTGACAAAATGCAATCTGCTTTTCAGATGACAGGGAACAAGCATTCATGTCACATCTGTGAATGTGATACAACACTCGTATAAGGTTGTATTGAGCAGATATAGCTAGAGTGCCTGCAGCCTGTTTTCCAAGACTAAATGAGTCTTGACCTCATGTGGCCTCCGTGTGTAGCAGTGTTATGACATTGAGTGTAAAGACCTCTTTTGCTCTGCTGCTAATTGTAAGGCTCAGATGTTTTTCTCAGTCATTCCAGTGCACTTGGAGGCACACAAAGCCTTGTTATAACATAATTAATACACATTGGAGGCATCATTAAGAGTCTAATTTAATCCATCTGTCTGCTGGTGATTGCGTAGAGTCGGCTTTGGAATAATGAACATTTTATGTGATTTAGATATTTAATACTTTGATAATATTGTCCCACTATATTTAGCTATTAACATATCTAAAGGTGCCTTTAACACATTTCAAGATACTAACTGAGCTGAAGTTTTGGTTCAAAATGATGTTAAGGTTGGACACAGAGGACACACACAGACACACATAAAACACAAAAATCCCTCAATCCTCACAACACTCAACACAAATGTCCGTAATATGACAGGATAGGAGGATTAGAACGACCGTCTTGAAAGTTTTTTCTTCAAATGGCACCCATGGGGTTGGCCAACAGAGAGGTACAAAAGGATTATAAGAGTCCACTGGATATTCCCAAACTGGAGGGCTACAATGACACTGTTAACTCAAGCTCTTTGATCTGTTATGTTTCTAAACCCAAGAGTCAATTGATTTTCTAAAATAAATAAATAAATAATGTATAGTTTCCACATCTCTACATCATTTTTTTTTCACAGTACTTAAACTATACCCTCCAGTCATTGGCTCTTATCCTGCTTCATCCCAGATGTTGCTTCTGGCACCTGGACCCACCAGGTGTTCAGCATCCATACTGTGAACAAGCTCTGTGTTAGCTGGATGTTACATCCACCTGTATTTTAAATGTCTCAGGTGACGCCTCTGTAATGAATACAGCAATTTGCATTGCACCTCAGTAAGACCTGGATATGTGCTTCTTTCACACTTGGTTGAAGCAGCCTCATGCGTTCGTGCCTCCAATGCTGCATTATCGTACGAGTGTGTTCACTTTTGCTGCACATTACTGCAGCCTCTAATGCAAAGCCTTACACTGATTACAAAAAGCACAAGTATTTGCAAAACAGCAGCCAAAGGATGTTTGTATTTACTTTATTAAACTCTGACAAGGTGTACAGAGACCAGTTAATGAGTTGGACATCAGTGAGATAAAATTGCACCTAATTACCTTCATGCATTGTTTCTCGCAAATCCTCCGAGTGTGTCAGAATCTATTGTGGCATTCAGCTTCAACAAAATTAAAAAGCTAGTGCTGAAAAAATGGCTACCGTAATAGTATCAGGAATGGGTTTGTCGTGAAAATCTTTAGTGGTGTGTTTTAGTTGCTATATCACATCTCAACCAATTCATTAATCATAGCTACACTTTTTTTTTCTCCAAGCTAAATCATGCCATGTATTACAGATATAAACATTTTAAAACGATGCTCGCAAAACCTACAATAATCCATCAGTTTTTCTCCTTGACATCATTGCTGTTCATTTTAAAACAGAAGGAGGTGCTCATGAAAAAACAACCAAAAAAAAACAAGTACTTTGAACCTGTTATGGCTGATTTAAGCAAGTATAAATAAATAACCACAGTAACGCTAATGAGATGCGACAAAGGCGTGAACAAATTCCTCTTTTTCCTCAAGTGACACGCCGGATCTGATCTCAGAGATATCCCTGACATGAAAGGAGCTTGACATTACCTGGATAGATGGGGAGCTGAGAGATTGGGACAGATGATGATTAAAGTTTCAGTTTTATCAATTTCCAGCTGCGGCAAAAACATCAACTCTGAGAAAAACAAATGTATTACAGGAGGCTTTGTCAGCATGGTTTAGTTAAAGGCATTTCCTCAAGTAAGTCAGTCTTGGTGCATGTGTTAAATACATGTTTTCTCTTCAACCACAGTATTAAATTGCAAACTTAACAAGCACCAAGGGGCTTGTTTCATTGTTTATTCCCTCCCAAGGACAAGCCCAGCTTGATGATGTTCTCCATGAAGCACTCTGCAGTCTTTGTTTGATCTGTGTCCTATTGAATAAATTGCCTGTAATAGTCCGCCTATTGTCTCAGTAGAAGTCCCTCTATGTGTGAGTAGCTCTCGCCCCACACACATGAACACACAGACTTGGTGAAATCCCATGAGGGAAATTAGTGGAAAACGTACATGTTGAAACGCGAGGGCAAGTTTGCCAAGGACAGCGTTTAGCTGTGTTGTTTTACATGGCGTGAGGCTAATTTAATTGACGGTGGCGAACACTTTCTTCTCATAGTTATGAATAATATATCTGCAATTCAAATACATCCATGTATAGTGAGTTGACACTAAATGGGGAACTTTCTGCATTATTAAATTGTGCTCTGACTATATCTGATCCAATACAATTGCACATATGGATTTTATTACTAATAATATCTTTATTTTTATTTCTTGACACCCCAGTCACAGGTTTTGGGCTCACTACAGCTTTCACATTATTAAATAATGCATTATCCTTAATAGGCCCTGGTATGATTAATGAATAGTGTATTAGCTGACAACAGCCCATATCTATTTATTGCAACATGTGGCCACCTGCAATTAAATTGGTGCCCCATAATCAAGGGCACAGGATCTACTAGTTTCCAGAGTCATGCACAGAACAGTGTTGACTGTAATTACAGAACAGCTAAGCCATAGCTTAATTAGAGCTGAGCGTGTCAGTGGTAAGTAAAGCACTCCGGCTCTGTGAAATCACATCCCTTTCAGCCACATGTTTTCACTGAAGTGAGCATTTAGAGTGTGGACAGACCCCCACACGCCGTCTTGGGAGCCCTAGATTCTAATAACAGGGTGTGTGTCAGTTATGATGAACCTACAGCTGTGGTGCCACTGATCAAGTGATATATTATCCACACGGATGAGTGCTATTTAATGTCATCCAAAGGATGGCTCTCTTGGAGAGGCCTCAGTTGATAGATGAAAAGGATAATGTGGACTTTGTCGCCTGTAGTTTGAGTACTAGCTGCAGTATTTATGGCAGTTGCTGTGATTTCCTCCTTGTTTATTTCAGTTTAATCTAATATATGAAAACATCATCATTATGCATTTGACCATTAATTAAAGAGTCTAAATATGATTTACAATTAGTACAACTTGCAAAGTGTGACATTTGAATTTATAATGTAACTCAAATGATGTACAATCTCATCTTGTAGCAAGACAAATAAACACAGATA
Source organism: Caranx ignobilis (assembly GCA_021432705.1). Classification (NCBI taxonomy): domain Eukaryota; kingdom Metazoa; phylum Chordata; class Actinopteri; order Carangiformes; family Carangidae; genus Caranx; species Caranx ignobilis. Next base: position 22,517,134 of record MU269989.1, read on the forward strand.
AATTTGTTCTGGACAGTACATTGCACATAAATAGAAACAACCAGTATGAATGCCTAAACAATTTACAGGCTGATATTTAGTCTCTGCTTTGCATGCTGAGCAAATGTTTAACCATGCATTTCAAATACAAGCAAAGTGTGTTTTTACTAATGAAACATTGTTATGAAACGTTGTAAAGCCCAGCAGACAGTGCCTGGCACAAACTGCTTCCATTCAAATAAGGGGGATTCAGGGGTGAAGAGCTGCATGATCCATAATTCACAGCATTTTACTGAATAACCCAAGTTATTTCAGGCAGGCAGCCTTGGCAGGTGGGATTCTCTTTCTTTTTTTAAATTCATTGCAACAGGGAAGATGTCTTGATTGATAGGATGGAATTGGTGACATAAATATTGAAAAATGAAATATGAATGTTTTCAAGTCAGTTAGCTTTTAACAAGTGCTACTTTGAATGCAGAGTAGTAGCCAATATACAGTATATGTTTGTGCATACAGGTCCACGGGGATTTGACGATTTCATGGTGTTCTATTTGTGCAGTAGCCTACCTAGGTGTACTGTTAAAATAAAAGTTATTATAAAGCATGAATTATTTATATATAAGTATATTTAACTAATTTGATGAATGATGGTGTAAATAGAATATTCTTACTGTGAAAAGATTGATGGAGAAAGAATGTGTGGCATTCAATTTAATTTAAAAATGGGAACTTAACATCAATATTTGACATAGGCAGGAAGAAAAGGATAAACTCCTCCAATAATGCTCACAGTGAAAGTGAAGGTGTGGCAGCGAGCTGGGCCCATGAGCAGCACAGCATCTGGGGACATGATAGTTTCTATGATCAAATGATGTGATTCAGGCAGAGTCATACCCATTATTAGAGACACTGACTCAGGTGACCTTTTCATTACAGCTGAACATAGTGAATGTTGGCAGGGACAGTGCACACCGACCATTAGTCAGCTGCAATATGAAACTCCTGAAAAAGCCACATTTTCCCCACCTTTCCAAAACTGTATTCAGTGTCCAGAAATACATTTCACAGCAGGTTATATACAGCATCATTTGAGTGCTGACATAATGGTGTGCTATACCACTTACCAAGGAGTGCTGGTCCTTTGCCACCAGCTGAAATAGGTCGCCGCCTGTAAAATGCCAACTGCATCATGTCCTTGACAGCCTTTTACCTTTCATATTTAAGCCTAGGTTCAGTGTGATGACACAACCAGAGGGAGCGGTAAAATCAATACAAATCTAATTTAGATAAACTGACAGGTAAGGCTTCCCTTCCAACCACCATTGTGGTGTGCATACTGTGCATTACAGCTGCTCAATGCATCTCTACGTTCGATATCTGATGAGTGATGATGCATGAAGTCGTTTAAGCCAACTGGTGGCAGACAAAAATGACGGAAAGGGCCGTGTGGTGCTGCAAAGTGCAACAGAGCGAGCTGCTAGAGGAAAGAGAAAAGCATCAATTTCTTTCCCTTTGTTAGTATCAAAAAATGTTTGCTATCAGATTCCATAATGAATCATTTCACTCTGAGCTGTACCAGTAACTTTCAATTGGTAATCACATACTGAGCATCAGTAATTTTGTCACACTCAACTGCTGCAACTTATTTCCCTCTGATATTCTATCTTGAGTCACAATGTTCGCATTTGAATCAGATATATATTTTTTTTTCCACTTCAACAGCACCTTTCATAATATTTCATTTGTAATCATGTTTCAGAAGATTGGATTGTAATTTGTTGTTGGTGTTGCAGAATAATGTTCATCACTTAGGGTTTATTAGACTTTTATGCTATGTAGGCAATAAAGGTTTACCCCTTGTAATACCTTAAACAAATTAGACAGATTACCATGGTATATTTTGGGTGATTTAAGGAGCAACATCACTGTAAAGGTCAGGGCACTTTAGCATTTCACACTCTTACAGAACATATTGATCTCACCATAACTTAGCTGACATGTGCAGTGCATGCCTGATCCCTGTCCGTTATATGTGGATAACAGAGTTATCCTTTTACAGCTTTTTACTGGACGTGAGTCTGGATTTTAGAGGCTCATCAAAGCTGGTTTAAAATCCATCAAGCATGGACCTACAAAAGTGTCATGACATGAACAGGATGTTTGGTGAGGGCCACACATGGGCCACACATGAACAAATCTACAGAAGGAAATGTGCCAGGATGTTGACATACTAAGGACAAAGAACACTGACAGGCACACTGATCTAATTGTGTAATGAGCATACTTTCATGTTATAATAAAGAGTTAATTAACTTAACATCTATAAAATCTAACAAAATAACTTACTGCACTAAAAAGAAACAAACCATCAGTGTAGTTTGACATATTGTATAGGAAATAAGAAAATCTACAAAAATAAAAGCTTCTGTGAAAAGCCAAAAAGAGTTGGAACATATGGCATTTAATTTGACATTAGAAAAATCATTTGTCATGTGAACACTACAACTTAAGAAATGACTAACTCCAGAACTCAATTTACTGAAAATTGTTACAGCAATAAAAGCAGCTTTTTTGGGGGATTTTAATAATCTTTCATTTTCATAATAGGCTCATTGCATGACCATGTGGAAGAGCCTCACCAATCATACTAACATCATTTTTGGTTCATTCACATTCACTGATATTATCTCAAATTAAACAGTGTTGAAAATGTGGAGATATAAAACAAGAGATAATCACCACCACACCAGCTGTGATGATGTGTTGACAACCTGACCCATGTTATCTCAGTAGTTCCTCTGAGATTGTTATTCAGGTATGGGCACAGAAATGCTGAGTAAACAATTACCAAAATACTCCAAACTGCCTCTGCATTACGTGCCTCAGGGACCAGGTTTTGTTGTGATGACACCAGCCACACTGTCATCTGCTGATAACAAAATGACATCTGGGAAAACGGAGTAGCACATAAAATGAAATCTGTGTCCATCAGTCTTTTGCCCCAGTGCAGGGAGGAAGAACTCCTACCTTTCATGATGAGCAAACACACATCATACAAATACTGATCATAATTTTACATTTAATTCAGAATAAGAGCACACTATTATTCAAGATAGCACCATCGAGGCTTAAGAACTGAATTAATTGAGTGATAGTTAACAGCGTGTTACAGCTTGATCATTTATCATCATCATTCATCCTGAGTTAGTTTGGTTGTATTTGATAAATTACACTGGTTTGTGTGTTGCTGATGCTCTGCAGTGCCCAGAGTTTGGGTGTGCAATTGTTGCATTGTGTTAGCTGGTTGTGTGTCTAGGGTTTAGGATCATCTGTGATCCTCCTCAGCTCAGCATCGTAAAGAAACACACTCATGCTGGTCAATGCTTTAGATCCTTCCACATTCAGAGTCTTTGCTGGAAGCAAGCCCTTTATGTATCAGAGCAGATAGTAAGAGGTTAGAGCCCATATAATCACCAAGTAAACTCTGGTACAGATTTATTCTGGAAAATTCTAACGTGATTTGATGGACCATTGCTATCATATCACCTCATCTGCCAACTTTCAGCTGCTATTGGCAGCATTTAGAGGTAGGGGCTCAGATTGAAAGAGTGAAATGACGTGTTCAAAACCACTCATGCGACGCCAGAGTACTTGATGGCTAAAACCACATATTTAAGGATGAGTAATACTCATTCTGTTCATTCTATCTGAGAGCAGTGTGAGTAATTTTCAGTGGAAAGGGGCTCAGTGTGTGTAGCTGAATTTAGGGCAGGTATCAAGGTATATAATTTGACTGAATACAGAATTTCACTGGATTAGCCAAACCACTATTAGTTGATTACCAAATTGAACCCTTACTATATTAGCATAGTTTTGTACATAGTTTGAAACACTCTGTTGTCTTGTTGGACAAGCCTTGGAGAGACTGTAGTTTGCAATCTGTCAAAATCCATCTGTTAATTGTAGGTTTTTAAGACACAATTTTTCTGCACCATTTCAGACACTTTGGAAAGACATTCAATCTGTGCTGAGCTAGGGCTGAATTTAAATTGGTTTTGTATCATCTAAGAGTACTATCATACCCTAAACTCACAGTTTTTATTCTCACAGAGACAATATTTATTTCCTATGAAAAAAAAAGTATTTGCTGTAGAATTAGCTTTACATAGCTTTGGTAGTATGTTTACCTGGACCATTTGTTTTTGTCAAGTCAATACATATTCTGTCTTTTTTTCTGTCAAGTTGACTCCATCTTCAGAATTTCAGCACTGGAAAAGAATAAGATAATTAGAAACTTGCTGTCTCTCTGAAGGGCTCCTCTTCCCCCCATAACCTTTAGTGACAGAACAATTTGGACTGAAACATTGAACACAGCCAAGACCAAATTATAGCAACAGCACCAGAAGCCAATAGCCAATTTTCAACTTGTAACACAGCAGCTTTGTTCTCAAACTCATCAAATGGTAATTAAGCTTTTCCCACAGGGGTTCATGGTTAAATTTTAGCGGACCAGACAACAGAGCACACGAATGCAGAGAACTTTAAACTACAGGAAGCGTGTGTACAAACAGAAAATAGCCCTTTTAATAGAAGATTCTTTAGTCAAAGTATCCTTTTGTACATGCCAGCATTGCTGCTTTTATACAACCATCCCAGTGAAAGCGTTTAACTCTCCCCTTGGAAAAAGCTCACTCAGCTGTAACATTAAGTTTCCCAAGTTTCTATTACTCCACCTTTAGAAGTAGTTCAAGTAAAGGGTTGTGATGTGATCCAGTGACAGACACTGTCAGAGACTCACAAAGACCTTCAATCTTCAGATATCAGGCTCTGGCAGGGAGCGGGCCTTGATAAATGAGGAGAAGTGGAACAAAAGTGCGAAAAGCACTTCAGTGAGTGGCTCCTCCTTGGAGTCCTTTTGACATGTCGACAGCTGATACAGACACTTTGAGAGTAATGGGGGTTTGACATCAGGCTGATGGGCAGCCAGCCTTAGACGACCGAGGTGAAAGGCTGTCCCATATGCCTGCGGTTTACGTGGCAGGCTGCAGCCAACTCTTCCACCAGTGTGGAAATCCTCAATCCAAAAAAAAACACTGACAGGAACCTGGTTGAGCATGATGTAGATAGAGAGACAGAGAATTCTTGGATTCAGGTAGGTTCGAGGGGTAATGTACAGTTTTCACGTGTTTAGTTTTATACACATCACAACAGAAACACAACTGTGCTGTCTAGCAGATTTGTATCTGCTTTTGATTAGAGCTGCCACCATAGTAATTAGTCAATCAACACAAAATTGGCAATGATCCTGAATATTAATCAATGATTTTGAAATATTTGCTTGTTTGCCTCTGTTATAAATTGATATATCCGTGGATTTTGGACAGAGCAAGACATATAAAGATGTCAACCCTGGGCTCTAGGAAACAGTCTGATAATTCCTGATGAAAAGAAGATGTATTCTGATTTTTTAACAGTTCTTTGAATGATTGTGTAATTTTTTTTTTTTTTTTTTTTTTTTTTTGGGGGGGGGGGGGGGGTCAAACTATTTCCTGTTTGAATAGTATCCCTCCTAAATACCAGAGACCTGAGTGAAAGGATCAGCCAAACAACCCCTTTTACTCGAGTTGTCGTACTGGTCCTTTAATAACATCAAAGCAGTCTGACATTATCCTGAGAAAATCTGCCTGATCCTCTCAGATCAGACATTTGAGCAGCTCTATGATGAAAAGACTAGAAACTGACAACAGCCTCTTGTTGATATGGCACAGTTTTTAGTCTTTTTCTAGGCTTTTGCACAGTACAGTAGACAGCATCCGCCCCGCTGGTTAAAAACTTAACAAAGCATTGTATCTACATTTTAACAGGCTGAAATGTACAACTTTGCTTTCAACTTTCCTCCTTTACCCCCTGGGCACATCATCCTTGGCCTAACGTCTAAAACTTTGAACTATCTCTGGGATCATTTCTTTCATCTCCCCACATTTTGTCCAGTATGCCGAAGCACAATTAAGCAGACAAGAACTAATTTATACTCAGCGGTGACAAATGGTCAGTGAATCGTAAAACGATATAATTACCTTTCAAAAAATATGGTGGACCTCATTTAACTGACGTTAATTAGTCAAACTGTTTGAAACTACTGTTGAGATCCGTCCAACTGTGAATGGTCATACTGTACAAGTCCTACTTATAATTAGGCCCTCTACTTTTGCAGACATTATCTTCAGGCCCAGTATGTTGATAAGAGTATTATCTAGGGACTTGTTCCCACTTTTTCAGTATTTGCACAGATCGAAGTGAACATTTAGCAGTATAGTTTATCATATCTTTGCTGCACCTCTGAGCAGCCTGGCCAAGTCCAGCCATGTCCTCTCCACTGACTCACTGATGGGCTCCTCATTGTAAAATTAACATGCTGAACAGAGTAAATGGGCTCATATGTAAGAGGTGCAGAGCAGAGAATCACATGCATTTGTCTTCAAATCAACACTTTTCTGAGTTACTCATGTCCTGTTCTCGTTCCATATCATCATATAGCTAAAGTACATGCACCATATACAGTAAATTATTGTTTTTTTCTTTCCTTGTTTGCAAAAGCCAGTAGTGGTTTCACAGTTGGTTCCCTGTGGCAGTCTATCACAGACCTTGTATTTGATGATGTTATCAGCAAGAGTCCATTGTAATTGGCGTTGTTGTTTATTTCCTATGTTGCACAGGGTTTGTATCCAGACCATAGGAGCAGACAGATTCTTCCCGCATTTTGCTTTCTGAAACATTATTTCCCCCCTGAGATTGTTAAAGCAGGAGCATTCTTGACTTATTATACAGCGGTTTCCATATTTCCTAGTCTCCCAGTACTGATGGGACTAATTTCGGTGTCTGCTATGATTACCCCTCAGTTGGCATCCATTACGAGTGCACGACTCTGATCCGGAGCCAAGTCATCCTTTCCTTGTACCCAGCCCACCCATTAAAGGGCCACCGAAATCCATTCCCTCGTTGCTGTTAAATCACACGCTTCAGGTTCCCAAATGCGCTCCACACTTTGCAGAGTCAAACCACCATCCATCAGCTACATCTGCAGCTGTGAAATGCTGTTTTTTTTTCTTTCTTTTTTTTTTTCATTTCTGCTTGCGCTGTAAGTAAATGATGTGTGTGTAAATATTGCAGTGGGAGTTAATGAATTGATTGTCCAGTATATTTAAAAGAATGTCCCCTCCTTAGTAGCTGCACTCTTAATGTAGAGGTCATTAAACTGTTCGAGCAGGCCTGTCTTCTATTTATCAGGGTTGTATTCAGTCAAATTAAAGCACTGGGTTGGCACTAAAAAGCATTTGAAAGACTTAGTGGAATTTAGCAAAGAGACAAGGGAAGACAGTGGAGAAGTCGACTCACGACCGCCATTGAAGTGCACCTGAGCAAGGCAGTAATATCTCCCATGAATCATAGTCATGTTAGTGTGGGTCTGTAGAGGGAAGTACAATGAAAAACACATACATTGTTTGTATAATTATCTTTTTATATGCAGCTTGATGTGTACCTTGGTGTGCATGTGCCACACTAGGCCAGTTTGGCCACCTGGCTTCTATAACTTTGTCCCTGTTAGTTATTTATGAGCACTGTGGTAGTGAAATGGTCCAAATTTAGTCCAATCAATGTCCCGTCACAGAAATGTCTCACTGGAGCTGTCGTGCTGAGAATAATTTTCCTTTCTGCTTTACATAAATGTTGTGCCTTTTTAGTGAGAGCTGGCTGAGACCTTGAAGCAATTTAGACAATTTTAGATTACTTTGTTTGCCTCTCTCTTGCTTGCTTGTGTGCGTTTGCATGTGTGCATTCCCCAAATAGACACATAAAAATGGAGATGGAAAGTAAATGTTTCACAAATTCATAATCTCCCATCAATTCTTTCTTTTTGCTACATTTTGATTGTGCATCAGCTCTTTGAAGAGAGCACAATATTAAAACAATCATAAGCCATGAGCTATGATGAATTCCTGATTGCAGTTTGCATATTGATTGACTCCCGCATATTTGTCCATGTGTGGCTGTCCAGTCATCTTCTCCTGATACTTACAGTGCACTTACAAAAGCAAAACCTTGATGTTCATTAAATCAAAGAGAAGCACTCCATGCACTCCTCCCCACCATGAAGCACCTGCCCCCTCTCCAGCTCCATAATGGTGTCAAATGTGGCATTTAGCTCTGCGGTGTCCAGGTAACAGACTGCAGACCTCTGAGGCCAGCCCTGAATCAAAGAAGATGACGGTGGCATCAAAGCAGAAATATTCCAACTGCTGAGCAGGGACGACGGGGCCTGAGAATCAAAAGACAATATGCTCCCCAGCTTGTTCATCACTCTGAGATAATTGTTCTTCTAAGCAGCACTGCTGTACAGGTTGCAGAACAGATTTATGATGTAATTACACAACAAAAGACAAGCAAGAAGTCTATCATGGACACACATAAATGCTCTCAAAAGGTTTGTGTTGTGGCTCACAAAGTAAAAAAAAAAAGAAAACCCTTCAAATGTGTCCATGGTAACAGAGCTTTAGAGACCAAACCAACCTCCAGTATTTATCTTGTTTCTCAACAACATATAATCCTCCTGAATGTCATCTGGTTTGTGGTTTTGAATTCTTACTGGGAGAGTGCAGATATTTTTTTGCAAAACAAAAAAAGTGAATAATTTTTTGCACAACAGCACAAATTGAATGTCTAGAGTTCCTCACTGAAGGAGACCAAGAGGGACAGAGACAGCTGGGATGGACACTCGACTTGGCCACATACTGTATGCATGTTCTCTCAGCTGCTGTCGGTGCCTTTTGTTCAGTGTGTGTGGTGGTTGCTCAGCAGCCCATGAAGGGGATTAAAGGACTGCAGAGAGAGAGAGGAGAAAAATCTTTTCCTTTCTTAAATTTATTCATTTATTTTCTAAAGTTTCCCTTTCGTTTCACCTGCCTCACAGAGCTGCTGATTTGATACTGCTTGACCGCCACACTCGTCAAAAATAAGCATATTTGCATGTCTGCAGGCTCACATCCTTATATTATACTTGGGGATGAATATGAAAACGCTATTGTTGACCTTTGCTTTTCATTGGATGCTGCCCATGTGGAAAGGCTTTACCTCGTCTTCATGTCATGCATCGTGAGCGCGACGTTAAAGGGTGACTTGTCAGAAGGAATTTCATGCACCCTATGGAGTTATGTATTTGATGTTGGCTTTGATGTTTACTCCCATTGTGGAGCCTCTGAAGGTCTCTCACATTTGCCTTAATGTGATCCATCATGGTATGGATCACATCAGAAAGTTCATTAACATGATAGTTAAAAGAGTTCAACTAATGGTTTAAACACTGGTAATCCAAGCCCAATGCTGGGGCTCGGATTCACTCATAGTGTCATATTGTAAGTCCGTCACAGTCGTTTGATGTGTCCTCTGTAACATCCCATAAATCTACTCAGAACACCCCTTAAACCTAAAAACCTGCTGAAGAAGCATCAAGTTTTCCTCAGTATTGGTCTAAGTCAGCAGATACAGACAATGGCTCCAGGCTCGCCATTGGCGTTGTCTCTCGTTTATGCTATAGTGTCATTTTCAACCTACGTATGTACATACAACAAATTTGCTCAAAACCTCAGACGATGACACAGCACTGTTGTGACAGGTCTGGCCAAATGGGAATATTATGGATAATAATGTGCTGATAAATTGCATTTAATCTTAATTTACTTTATCAAAAAACATGGTCTTAGATAAAATACTAAAATACAACAGTAACTAGGAATCCTAGTGCTTCACAGTGTGGTATCGGTATCCACCAGTTTAGGGGATGAAATATAATGCAAGAAGAATGATTGGACCAATAGATCTGTGAATTTGAAAGCTTATGAGACACAAAACAATTCCCAGTAGTTTATAATACAAAAATAATGAGAATGGACATTTCTGAAAGCATCATGATTGTAGCTACAGAAGAATTACCCCATTTATATTACAAAGAAACCCAGGAAGTGCTGCAGTTTTTCCACAGAGTGCGTTTTCTGTCTGAACACAGCCTCAGTTAGTAAAGAGCTGCCAATGTGCAGAAGTGTCATTGTCTTCATACTTGGCAGGACCTGGAAGGAATTAAAGACAAAAAAAAAAAAAAAAAAGAAAACCTTCTATGTATTCAAATCACGTCTGGTTTGCACATCCAAGTGTCCTACAGTAACATAAATCTTTGGTACAGTACATTCAATTTATTCTTGGCAGCAGCACCTTCCCTTTCTGCAGGCAACACCAAAAAAACTGCAGCTCAGAACAGCTTAAAATAAGCATAAATGATAGCAGCAATCATAAACAGGAGCTTAATCAAAGTGTACATGTTTACGTAGCTCTGGGCCTGTTTTGCTTTAGTGTTTATTGGTTGGTCTTGTGTCAAAAAGTGAAATGCCATTGAAGGATTACGACACAATTAAGTTGTATTCAGCATGACAAAGTTGACTAATATTTCCTAAGCAGTTAATTTCCTGTCTCTCATGCTGCTGATAAAGCCTGAATGCTATGATTAAATTTCATCTAATAAAAGGCCAGTGGACGGACAATGAGAGCTCTGCATTTCTGCTAAATTAAATGCATTCTGAATTGATTCGGTCTTTGATTCATTCACAGTCTGACCTCTGCAATCTCCAGTTACACATATACAGTGCAGGATTAGACGATATGCAGCAATGTGTCCCCCAGAATAAACCAGCATGCATTTGTATATTGTCGAATGGAACACACGCCCCTTCCCTAAGCAAATTGAAATTGCCAGTTCCCCACAGAGTGTGTGCATCTTTCTCAATTTCACCAGAAAGTGAATCCTGAAGAAAAACCTAGATTACTCCTCCTTTTGGAAAAGAAAAAAGAAAAAGAAAAAAAAATAGCAGTGGCTGAACCACCCACTTTCTCGGGGCCTGCCCGGCATCAATCACAGTCACTGAAGGTACAAAAGGACCTTTTTAACTCTTCTGAACTTTGCTGCAGAACACGCTGCTATCTTCTTGGCAGTGCCCCGTCACAATGAATTGGGATGCGCTTTGGTAAACATATTTCCAGCATTTACTTTGAACACCAGTCTCTTCCTCTTGCATGTTTTTTTAAGTTTTTTTTTTTTTTTTATTCTGCATGCGTGCGCTTGTGCATGTTCAAGTGAGAGAAGAGTCTCACATAGTGAAGGAGTAAGATGATGATTATCTATCTCTGTTAAGAAAAAAAAATGAAACTCTGTAATGTAATATTAATCAAGATTCTGACTGACTCATGCTTCCATATCCTTGTTACATGCCACTAAATTTGAATAACTAATTACAACCTAATATCCATTAACTTAGACATGGCCTCAGTATTGTGTACAGTACCTGTGCGCGTGTGTATATGTGTGTGTATGTCTACATCTACAAGGATCTGCTTGATTTCATTGGCTCCATTAGAGGAATGAGGCTATGAGCAAGCAAGATAGCCCTCGTTATGGAGGGAGAGAGAGAGGGGGGGGGGGGGGGGGGCTCGTGACATGGCAGAGGGCCAGGGTTGGTGACGGCTGACTAATGACTTTCACTGAGGGTGTCAGCCTCAGATTTATGTTCCCCCCCTTTGCCTGAATCCACTCCCGGTATCTTAAAGCAAGAGTTATTCATGAACTATAGGGGCACGCATGCAGGCAAAAAAGGCACACGCACCCATCTGAGATTTAAAGCTGGAGCTGTTTGCCAAAGCGAATGTGCACACACAAGCGGTGATGTAGCAGTAAATAAAATGCTGGGCAAACTACAAGCTCCAGACGGCGATCATCATAAGCCATCAAGACCACAAATATAAATAAATGTCAGTTAGAGATGCAGGAAGGTATTAATTTATACCCCACAACGCCTCAAAGGAATATAGCAAGTGTTGAAGAGATTGCCCTGTTGACGCTGACCTTTAAAAGATGAGAACATAGACACATGATTGTCCAGGGGCTATGTTGTTTGGTCTCCTTGCAAAAGGGCACTAGCATTACCTAACGAAGCATTAAAAAGCTAACAGTGGTTTAATATATGTGACCGTAGTCAGATTCTGACTGCTACAATATAATTTCAGCCCACATGGGCATATCATTTTTTTGGGTTTTAGTTTCACCAGGAGTCTGCCAACTCCGTAAGACTGTGCTTCCTGAAAGCATGGTGGTGCTTTGAGCTAAATGCTAACAGGAGTCTGCTAACATGTTGAAATTTTAAGCACCTAAACCAAGATTAGAGAGCTCCTCCAGAGCCACAGAGGACATCATACAGCTGGTTTTACAGGTCCAGCAGTGCGTCTTGTGGCAAATAAAGTGACCTTTAATATGGTGGAGTGCCCCATAAACAGCATGTTTTGTCGGTGCCCAGGGACACAACAATTGGCCTCTAGATGGAAAACATACAGGTCTCAGCTCCCTGCAGTAATCTCTACTCTGTTGAATCCTGTAGGCGCTATCAGTGGGTGGGATACCAGCATGGGATCATATCACCAGTGGCTTTTGATTATTTGTTTCCATCAAAAACCATATTGTCTCATCATGTGTGTAATAGCACAAAGTAAATTTATATAACATAGAGAATACTACTAAACAATCCCTAGCGCACTGTACACACAGAAACGCATTTATTTGAGGCCCAGAAATAACGGTGTTTTGCTAAGGTGGGATAATCACTTAATTTGCATATAGTAGCTGAGTCAAGCAGCTCATGCTTCTCCCAAGCAACATGCAGAGGTGCCTTTGAGCATACACATGAAGCGAGACAGAGAGAATTTCACACGTCACACATGGCAGATGCTTTTAATCCAAATAGCTTTACTGTGCCCTGAGTGCATAACAGTGCAGAGGGTGTGAATGAGACAGGTGGGGGTCGGGTTGCTGGCAAAAACATGATGAGTCAATTATCTGAAGAGTGTGTGTGTGTGTGTGTGCGTGTGTGCGTGTGGGTGGGTGTTGTGTATCTGTGTGTGTGGCCCGTTATCTATGCAGGTTAAATGCCAAAGCGGTAATCAGAGTGGAATAGTCTCATTGCCGGCTAAATCCAGACTGGCACCAAGACGTAAATGTTTTCACTTGGTGATCATCAATTGCACAGAGAGTTGGTTCAGGCCTCACAAAGACACACATACACACACATTTTCACAGACAGAGCCATTCACACCAGAAGATTAACTTTGATATGCACACACACCCACACAAACACACACAGGCAGATTTTTGAACATTTCCATAGAGTAATTATCAAGTACATAAGGACATTTGAGAGTAGGGAGCTGGAGAGCCCAGCTGGTTTGTGAGTATTTGGCCAGTAAGGTAGGAGAACCATGATTACAGTCTGAGTGCTATTTGTCCATCGACCCCCAGATGGCTAATTGAGAAAGGTTTAATGCCACCATCACTTTCAAGAGAAGGGGACAAATAACCCCCGAGGTATGAAACTAAACAGATACCATGTGCTATTTTTGATTTGCTTCTCTTAGATACGATGCCATGTGCTCTAAAAGGATTAGGGAGCTAATGTTCAGCTACTTTGTATGCAGATCTCGTATTTGAGAATCAGCTCTTGACTATTAAATATAACGTGTCATTAGCATATCATACAGGTTAGTTTGCAGGGCATGTTTTTTCCACACTTACAGGAACAGAACATGACCTGCTGGCTTTCTGTCCATGCCTTGTTGGTCTCTTCATCATCCTACACATGTACATTCAATTCCCCCAACCTTACCATCCATTATATTACTCAATGATACATAACATTTATACATTATAACCACTCTTTGGATTATTCCATCACTACTTTTAGTTACTTATTTAATCTTATTCAATGACTTACTGATTGGTTTGTAGTGAATGAATCCTTTTTCTAGTTTGCAAACTTTGGGCCACAGTGTAGTGTAGTGTTCAGGTGTGTCATGGGTGTGGATGAATAACTTGCATCAGACTGTAACCTGCTTTTTCTTCAGAAAAATTGAGTTACTTCACAATCCCTCCATGTACCTCCTAGCAGGAGCAGAAGTAACCCTGCTGAGTGTGAGTGTCTCTGCCTGGGAATCATTGCTCTACCGCACCTTGCGTCAATGGCCAGCAGTTGAGATTTTACCCAGTGGTGAATAACTTTTTCACTCCTGCTGCTCTCCATGACCAGTTGCCAGTAGCCTTCGGGGGTTGTCTAAGATCTTTCAAGGATGCTGTGGCGAGAGCTCCGACACATGACCAAATGAATGGCCATAGTAAGTCATTGCAGCCTCTGAGCCTCTATTTTGTAAAACTAAAAATCAGTGTGTGTATTTCATTTCCTATTCCCCAGAAGATGTGATAGCACCTAACCAAACACTATCCAGCATCGCATAGTAAAAGAGGTTGTTTTTTGTTTACTAGAGTGCAGTAGTTAAGATGATGATACAACACATTGTCCAATCTAATAATCTTGGTGAGGAAATGATGCAAAATGTGTCACACTGAAAGTGTGGGCCTTTTACAACTGCTTATTGCACTTCAAACACCCATTTTGTTGGTGCTAATTGGGTGTAAATTGCAAGAACTGGGTTTCCTTAGTGTGAACACAATTCTGTGGATGAAGCTGTTCCCTCCCAGAACAAGTTTTTGGGAATATATTTTAATATACACGTCTTTCAAAGAGGCTTCTTGTGTTTTGCATTGGTATATTTACTCACCTGTTGGACAGTCTGTGCTGTTATCCCAGTTTTGAGGAAGTTGTGCCACATAAGGCTGCTTCATCTGAGGTGACTGCAGAATAGATCTAACAATCATTGCCTTGTTTTTAAGGTCAGATGCTTGTTCTAAAAAGCTTTGGACATAACAGCCCTGGCTCAAGGACTGATCCCGTTGCCCTGGTAAAGAAGTGTCCTGTCAATGAATATGACTGATGCAGAGCTTAACAATTCCATTGAATATTGACTTATTCAGTCACCCTCCTTATTCTTCTGACAGTTTTGCAGCTGTGGTTTTCCTTAATAGTAAAAGAAAGCATATATATATCGCATGTTTATATATAACTTATTTACACTCACACACTTAGGAGCAATATCCCTCTTGTATATGAGATCAGATGTGATGACATTTTTCAACAAATTACCATTAGATTGTTTTCAATGGCTTTTCCTCTGTTGCCTGGAGGCATTTTAATTGGATTTGGTGTGTTTTTTTTCTCAGCCAGGATCCTGCTTGCAGTGTGTCTTTGTGAAAGATTCAAAGTTTGTCCATCAGCTGTGTTTAAAAATAGCCCATTCACATGTTCAGTGAAACTAGTGCGTAGTGCTGGCTTCAGGCATGCAAGCAGCTTTGCCAGAAGGTATTATCATGTGTATCGTATCAAATATTTTTTATGGCTGTGCCAAATTCATGAAGGATTGTTTTTGTTGTTTTTTTTAGAACATTCCTATGAGATCAGGATGCTTAATGTTTTTCTTTTCTTTGTTTGTTTGTTTGTTTTTCACCAAAAGAGCCCAGATATGACATTTCTACCAACCTGGAAAATAAGGTAAAAGAAGAAGAACCAAAAACACCCTCTTGATTTTCATACTCTCAAAGAGTAAGACTTTGAGCACAGTCTTGTGTACACAATAATCAGAATTCACCTGGACCAGGTGATCTCTGTTACTCCATCTGTCTGGCCATTTGTATCAAGACTTTCAATCCTTGTTCCCTGAATTGTACCACACACTGAGGCTGTAAAAAGGCTGTGTTGCTGCTGCTTTGTAGCTGATTGCTTTTATTCTTCCTGAGAGTTGGTACCACTCAGTTGATTTCAGAATTGTGAATTGACATTGAGCAGAGATGTTATATAACTAACAAATGTTAAATCATATCCATTGTCTTTTGGCCAAATAAATGTTCAAACTCAGATCAGTTTAACTGATTATTAGCAGCTATTGGTGGGATATGATGTTTAGACGCTCATGTGGCCAGAAGGTGCGTGGGCTGGTCCCACACAGCCATCATGTGCTTAATTTCAGAACTAGATATGGCAGATTGACTCGGGTCAAGGGCAGAACCAAAGTACCTTTGCCACACTGGCTCTGTTATATCTCGAGGCCCAAACAAACCCTTGGTTATGCACATACACATTCTGATACTTGTACTTTTGCAGGAACCATGTGCACACTCAAATATAGGTAGCATGTGCATGCATGCTCCTCCTAAAATGTGTGCTGTGTGTGACCATTCATGGCTCAGCTCTTTCTGTGAGTTCTGTCATGTCCATGTGTGGAAGTGTTGCTGCAGGAAGCATAAAAAGGGGCTCCACCAGTCGTCTCACAGTAAATATGACAGAGACGTACACGAAGTCACATACTCATGCACACTTCGCCGAGATGACACATTATTAAACCCTCGCGGTGCTATACTGAGCCCACCATCATCTACAGCTTGTATTATTCCAGTTCCACTCTGTAGATCAGTGTACTAGTTAGCTGGGGGTGTCTTACAGGTGGAATATGTTAATGCAGCAGTATTAATATGAAGTTCACAGCACATGCAGTGCAACTATCTTCAAATATCTAGTGAGAGGTCAATAATAAGTACCCCCCAAATGTTCCTCCTATCTGGAGATGAGCACATGATGGACACATGGACAAAGTCTATAAAATAATAAACAAAGTCTAAAAATTCTCAAAATAACCTGGAAAATATTCATTTACCCTCAATTTCAAATGCAGAATAAAAGCTTACCTCAGTGCCGGTATTCATCACCTCAGTGCAGCAATGGTCCCAAAAATCCTTGAGTGACATATCTGGGCTGACTTTCAGAACTAGAAGTAAAACTTTATTGAATTAGAAAATGACTTATTTCTTGGGAAATATCTCGGAGCTGGTGAGGAGTCCTCAGAGTCACCAGAGTACAGAATTCTGTGGGAGGAGAGATGTTGTGGGAACATTTGAGTTTATTAAAATATTTTGTTTTAAAACATAACTGAGTAGTTATCTGGGACTGACCTTGTGCATAATGCAAATGAGAATATGTGGTGTCCCTGCAGAACCCGTGGTCCTTTGTAGCAATGGAGTTTTAGTTTCCAAATGCATCTTTGCAACTACGAGGATTTGGATCTGTCACAGCCAACAACTCTGGCAATGATTAATGCATCTTTGATCAGATATGCTCATGTTGTACACAGAAAACCCAAGGAATGACACATTTGTCAAGCTGATAAGTGAGTGGAGGATGTAGTGGTGGAGGGACTGGATAGTGAAATTGCCTTTAAAAAGCATTGTAATTGGATAGAGCTTAGTCAAAATGCCAGCTATTTTAAAGTACATTTATTTTTTCTATGCTGTGCAACTGCCACTGTTTGCTAGTGTGTTTTTTTTTAATGGGGCTCTGCACCAAATTTGCACATCAAAGTCTATTTACAGGGGTTGGGGATCACTACAGCAAATATGGGGAAAGATACTGTTGTAGAAAGTCTCAGAGTGAACAGTGTGAACTCTGAATGTCCTCAAGCAATGTCAATTGAGTCATCAGGTCAAATTTTGAAATTTGAAATGCACAAACTCCAAATGTCAGAAAAACAACATCATCATTTTTTTTTTCTTTTTCACCCCTGGGAGGGTCATAAAAGTGTGATGTCACACTCTTAGGTGAAGTTCTTCACTCTGCATAAAGTGTGTCATGGAAGATTTCTGAATTGCTCCTCTGAGTTTTAGTACGAGTGCTGTCTTCAGGTCTACACAATAAGAACACAGGAGCTTTGTGTTGATTTAAGTCTATGCTTACTATGCTCATATGATCTATACCATTAGGCCACGGTCCAGGCTGCTGTCACTTCAACATGTCAGGTTGGTGAGTTGTGTTTGCATGTCCTCCTCCGTCCTTCCTCTCACAAACTAGTTCCAAAGTGTCCCCAAGCGCTGCGCGTCCTGGCAGAGATTAATCTGTGTGTGTGTGTGTGTGTGTGTGTGTGTGTGTCTGTGTGTGTGTCTGTCTGTCTGTCTGCTGAAGTTAACACTGTCTGTCTC
This sequence comes from Caranx ignobilis, assembly GCA_021432705.1. Lineage (NCBI taxonomy): Eukaryota > Metazoa > Chordata > Actinopteri > Carangiformes > Carangidae > Caranx > Caranx ignobilis. The sequence goes on from MU269989.1 coordinate 22,535,114, forward strand.
TGAAACAACCTCTGGTCCCATGAGTAACCAAACTGACACACACGCACATGCATGCACAAACACACACACGCACGCACACACACACACACACACACACACACACACACACACACACACACACACACATAAATATTCTTAAGGCATGAGTAACCAGGGTGGAAGCAGCAGGAGATGACCTTGCGTCTAAAACTGAATGCCCCTCTTCACAAATGATTTGTGTCCAAAAGCCACACTCGTCCTTCCTTACACCCATGATTCTTCTTCAGGCTTTTTAGAGGAGACTCAAGTTTGACTCAGACTTGCTTTACACTCCTCCTTTTGAAATTTCCCCACCAAGGCATGTTATGTAACACTTGGCTTTGGTCACCAAAGTGTCTTTAAGTCAGAGATATTTTGCAGCTTAGGCTGTTTTGTTTTCCTGGAATCTGGGTGATCATGAAATGCTGGCAATGAGCCATCAGGCCTCAGTTCTGCAATTAAGATTGAGAACTTATTTTTATGCCTATGCACCAGTGAGAGCCAGAGCCAAAGGCATTATGCCATCAGGTTTCCCATCCATCCTTCTATACATCTGTTATGTCAATCACATTATTGAGTTTGCAATATCTCAGTCACACCTTGAGGGAATTTCTTGGACTCAGACATGACCTGATTAGAATTTGGTGGTCAAAAGTCAGGAAGGAGAGCTTGTGACCATGTTTCCTGCAGCTTAGTTGGGTGGCGGAGTCAATACAACCAGGAGGCTGTAATTAGTTGCTCTTACCACTTAATGACAACCAGCACTGCTGGTTTGCTGATCACTGTGGAGCCAGAATTGGCTGTAATGTTGTGTTGTTCTCACACATTCTCCCTCAGCTGCCACTAAGGCTAAAGGCTGAATGGTTCATATATAGGTGATAATTTGTATGTACATGTTGTTTGACAAATAGTATGTTATTAGTACACTGTAAACACGCTGCATGATGTACACAGCTATTACTTTGCTCTGCAGAATGGAAATAAAATATAGGTTCTTGCACTTAAATCACCATAATGGAATACGTCAGACTTAGTCTCTTAAAGGCAGAATACTTGAAACAACTGTAAGGATGTAATCTGGAAGATGAACTGAACGATACTTGCTTGTATTTCCCAGGATATCACTATTGCTGTGGTACAGGACAATGGTGTAAAGCTGTAACAGACTGAGATTTTTCCTATCATTCTCTATTTTCTTTTGTCTTGGGATTTTTATTCTTCCTCTGCACTTCCAGTCTAATGGTTTACACAGCTGATGCTCTGCCTCTCTTCCTCTCTACTCTCAGCAAGCCCAAAAAATAATAAATCCTTGCTTTCCTGACATGCTCCTGCATTTGAGCAGAATGTGCATGGACATCCTTCAGCAGATATTACTGATCAGAGGTTGGACAGACACTGATCTAAACATCTTCACTGCTGGTGGTGGTTTGCAAACTCTTTTGCCCCTTTCCTCACAGCTCGGTGTAAGGCATCGTATACTCTGCCTTTTGGCTAATCTATTGTTACCCCGTTGCACAACATGTTTTTTAAGATTATCTAATGTAGCTGTAATGTCATTCTAAAATGCAGAAACACTCAATCTAATTCACATTTTCAATCATATTACCAGCTTAAATCAAAAAAGGATGGAAACGCTGCTACCTAGAATGTAATATCCGCTATGTTGAAGTGAGTGTGTGACATGTGGGGTAATGCTGTGATGTGAAATAGTCCTACTTGACTACAAGCACAACAGAAAAACATAGCAGTCGGGCTTCACTAAACACAACATTGCCATAAATATTGCCTCTATAAGTAAATGTCGGAATTTCATGCACAGATGATAGTTTGAGAGAAATGTACTCTGAGTTGTGCTACAAATTGATCACATATCAGCATCTACTTTGTAATAATAATATAAGTTAAAATCCTCAAAGCACTCATGGTTAATATTTTTACTATCATATGATCTAAGCTAGAGAACGTCTTACTTAAAAGAAAAAAAAAATCAACCCTTATAATTTGATACACTTGTGGGGGTATTTTAGAACAAAAATTCTAAACTGTGTGGCGAGTTGGCACACAGGCAGTGGAGCTGACAAATTAAACATGAAGTAGCAGGTTCAATCCACAGCACTGACCGCAGGGGTGTTATCCAGCTGTGAGATGTCACACGCTGCCTGGCAAGTACTTCATCTGCGATGCCCACCATCAAAGTGGTAGCTGACAAGCTCTGATTAAGGCAATGGAATGTGCTAGTGGTGCTGCACCGTGGGTAAACCTGCTTTAACCAGTGCAATAAAAAAAATAAAATAAAAAAAATTTATATCCATGTTTGCTCTGAATGTGAACAGCAGGAACAATGCAGTGTTAATTTAGGCACCTGGTTTTGATTTAGCTTTAGTCTTATTTTAGGAAAATGGCATGTTTTTAGTCATATTTTATCTTTTTGATTGTTGCTGTTTTATCATGGAGAATTACTGGGTTTAGCTTAAGGCAAACAGCTAAGACATTCAGCAACATCAACAGTGAATTTCCTCTAGTAAACAAGTACTTGAACAAATATCTGATGGGCAGCAAACATTATTCCTGGACTCATTTGAACGTGTCGCATATCAAGAGGAAAGATAACTAATGGAGTGTCGTGTTAGCACTACATCCATATCCACTGCCCTTGGTGATGTTAGATTGGCTTGGCTGAATCGGTTACCTTTATCCCTACAGCAAAGTTTGCAAACATGAGTGGAAAAATAAATGATATTACTGAAATGTGAGATCCAAGATAAGCAGTTAATTCAACTTCTGAAGAGAGGAGAGGTAGTATTTTTTTTTTTATTTATTTATTTTTAATACCAATGCAGTGCAAACAAATCAATGTGAGGGCTCAGGAGCATGCATGTACTTGAATAAGACTGTTTCACATTACTGTTAAATAATTTATTGAGGAAAAATGATGTTTCCTCGCAGTCTTCATTTTCATAGGTTCAACTTTAGTCTTGTTTTCTGCCCTGTAATTACAACACATTCATTACTTCAATCATTTGCATAATTGACAGTGGAAATAAAAAAGCCAATTCACATTACCTCATTTACCTAACAGATAATATAACCTCAAATAATAAGACCTCAAGTCAAGGAATGTAATGTCCTTATCATGCAAAGGGCTGAAGCGAGTCAAGTCAAGTGAGGACAGCAGGAGTAATGCTCTTAATGTCTGTTTGTTGCGTTGGCTTTGTGTTGCCGGTCTCTGAAAAATGAGCAGTCGGGATTCTATTAAGCCAAATCAAATTGGCTGTAATAAAATGTTATGTGACATATGTTTTAATAATGATTAAGAGGGGTTATGATGGATGAGTGCTGCAGACGTAGTTGCATCGGATTGATGCTACATTTCAGGATGTCTCATGATTCAAAAAGCACGGAAGCAAAGTCTTTACATTTTATGGTGGCACTTGACAATGGAGCCCGTGAGAACACCCAGACTTCTATTCACAACAGTAATTCATCTGAAAGTGAAACCAAAACAGATCTCAAAACAGCATTCATCATTCTAAAAAAGCGCATAGATGGATATGTGGAAGTGCATTTATGTTTGCTGGTATTACACTCAGTGCAAGAATGAAGATGCTTTATTCAGAGGAGCTCTCTGTGCTCTTGTCAAGCCTAATTTGTTCTCCTGCAATGGATCTGTGCATACCAGAGTGACACGACAACCTCTGCCAGCCAGAGATAAACTCATAACACAGACGTGAAACGAGTGCGTCCACAAGAGTGAACAGGTGGTAGGAATCACCTGACTTATAATAATGTACGCTGGCAATGTCTTCTGTTGTATGCTGTCAGAATTTATTGTAGAGGTCCTTCTAGGTAGAAATACCAACAAGACTTAATTCTTTAGGTCTGTGTTTGTGCTTCATGCCCCTTTTTAAGATGAAAAGAAATAGAAACAAATTAAAAAAAAAAAAAAAAAGCCTCCTCTTGGCAGAATATAGCTTTTGTTTCTCACAGGAAGCCTTGGTAATTGAAAAAGCTTTAGCCTGAATTCACTGGTGCTTCAATATTTATCATCAGGTAATCAAATTAGCTTGATCATGATTAAATCTTGCTTATCCATTACAAAGATTAAGGTAATGCAAGTCCTTTAAAGATTCAACCATTTGCAAAATGTACTTCCTCTGGGATCATAGTTCTTGTAAGACAGCCTTGGGTTGTGCTTTAAAAAAAAAAAAAAAAAGAAAAGAAAAAAAACAAGCCTCAAGGATATATGACAAGACGTGGTTCAATAAAGCATGAACTGGGAGTACCAAAGAGGGCTAAGTGGAAGGGAGAAAAATAGGGTCTGATATTGAAGAAAGGGTTAATAAAAAAGTGCTGTCTTCATTGATTTGCAGAATATTTTCTCAAGCATGATGTCTGCTAGTCTAAAGGTCAGATGAGAAAAAGATGAACGTGCAACGCGAAACATCTCCCCCCAACTCAAAGCTAGACAGGATATTATTGATTGGAGGCAAAAGGTGGAGGATACTTCAGTGAACATAAGTCTGGATCATAATCTAGTAAAAATTTAGAACAGCTGAACACTGAAATGTGCAGTCCCTTCTATCCAGTGTTATTTTCTCTCTATTTTGAGAAAACACAGGCCCCAGAAGAACAATAGAGTCAATGATGGCAGGTAAAGAGTCTTCACCTGATTGTTTAAACAAAGGCAAGCAATTCAGAAAGGAAACGGTTCCAAGAGGTGGCAGGTAAACAGTCAGGAACAGCAATCGGAAAGATAAGCAAACTTAGGCATGGAGAGCACAGCAAGGAACACATAGACAATCAGATAACTGCAGAGTGGAAACTCTGAGGTATATACTGTATACAGAGGGATGATTAGGTAACCGGAGCAGCCAGCAGGTGGGAACCTGGGCATGGCTGAGTCCAAGTTTCTTTCATAATGATTGTGTCTTGTAACCTGAGCCCTATTACAATAGGCTTTCACTTGTGTTTTATTTCTCTTTTTATTTTTATTATCTACCCTGCCATTTGGGAAATAAAGTGCAAATCTCCTTCATCACTCCGGCTTTGCCCTCTCATACACACAGATATTGTGAGGTGGTAAAATGAGAGTGACTGGCTGCTCTGCTGTTGTCTGTCTAGTCTTACAGCCAGGAAGTAGTCACAGCTCATTATACAGTAGATTCTGTCCTGATTCTGACCTTCATTTCTTGTATCTTCATTGTTTTGGCAGTGGAACAGATTGTTTAAATTTCATCTTTAATATGTCTTGAAGTTCATTTGGAGTCATGTATCACTTTCCCTTCAGCTTTGTGGCTGCCTTCCTGCCGACTTTAAGGTTGCCAACTTTGTCTGTTTTCTTCCTTCTTTTTTTTTTTTTTTCTCTTTTTTTTTTTTGGTCCTGTTACAACAGTGTGAAGTATGTTTTGTGCTGGGAACAGCTCCTATTGTTGATGGAAGCAAGGATGATGAGAGAGGTGAAGTTGAATCATAAATACCCAAACACTGAGCTGAAGAATGCTGAGGTAAAAGTGCAGATTTGGGTAATAATACTCTGCGTGTTCATACCTAAGAGTGACACCTTTCCCATTCTCATTTCATCCAGTGCTACTGCTAACATAAGAAATATTGATCAGTGCGGCTTTAACAACTAGGGCTCAGCAAAGGCATACATCTCAAACTGTAGTTCAAATGCCATTGGCATGACTGCTGCCATGTTATTACTTTGTCAGGCTCTTGTTTGGTGAAGCACCTACTTCACATTTGTATTTGGGTTTCATTAAAGCTCCACTAAAGTGTGCAGGTCGCATGAAGGAGAAATTTAGAAATAAGTGACATGTCACAACTTCATTTAACATTACTCACCATCCACTCCGCTGTCTGGAGATCATCTAGCTAATAGGTCCCATATGAATGGTCAGTCCATAATTACACTCTTCCATCCTCATTTTTGTCTTCCCCTGACCCTCCAAATGTGTCTCTGTAGCAAGGCAAATGTCACTAAATGCCAGGCCAGGCTTACTATTCCAAAAGCCAAATGTTATTTCATCTGTTCTGTCAATTTCCACTCAGCCTGACCAGCTGTCCTCTGGGTTGGCTCTTTTTAACCTCAGTGACAGGAATATGAAATTGACCCTTTAGTTCCTGTGCAGGCTTCAGTATGTCAGACATTACCAGTAGATGCTGAGGAGGTGTTGCAAACGTGGTGGGTAAATATACTGTACTACCCAGGTGGACAAACAATACATTTTTTTTCCAGTCAGGAGGATCCCATCAGAGTCATGTCTGCAAATGGCATTTTTATTAGATTTTTTCAAGCCAAAATTTCCAATTACAGAAAAGCAGGTTGTCACATTGCAATTGTAACGTGCCGTCTGCAACTCTAACTCTTTGGATTGGAAGTTTGTGACAGTTTTCACATCTGAAATTGTCCACTGAGGGATGGCATCAGGAGGACAATGAACCTTTGTTGTGTTAATTAAAGCTTCATGAAGTGAAGCATATGAATAAGCAAGCCCCCAAGCCTCACTCAAGGATGTTGTTGGAAAAATAATATTGCTTCCATATAATTGGGTTTAATATTGTACTTAGAGGAGTGAATCCAGCTTTATGACAGTTCAAATCCAAACAAAGGATCGCAACTGAATATTGTAACAAAGACAGTATTGCCAAGGAGTATAAAAAAAGATAATCCCTATCCAAGATAAGAAAGAAATAGGAGAGTTAGGGGTGAAAGATTATGAGTGAGATGCCCCTTTAGAAAGGAGGAGACTACTCTGAGAGCAGATAGCTATATTGCATGGCCTGTTAGTTAGCTATGAAGTGAAAATGAGCATCCTGCACTGTGGGATTCAGCCTGACAAGGATGTGCAAATGGAGTGAATCTCTTCAAGTATACCCTGGGCAACAGTTCCCCTCGCTTTCTCCAATCTCTCCCTTTCCGTCTGTCCCACAGTGACACTCAACATCTGTAGCCACTGTGACACAATCTGCAAGTAATCCATAACCATAAATCTGATGACATCTCATGTGGGAGGTGTGTATGTGGGGAGGGGGGTTACATCCCCGCCAACACAGGAGCAATATCACCGTCCACTAGCCAAGCATCTCCAGCACCTCCAGAACCTTGAAATTAGAACAACCGAGCAGCGGATATCATCTCCACACACTTTTTTCCCCTCTCTCTGCCATCCTCACTGACACACATCCACTGTACCAGGTTGGACGTACTGTATTCATCATTTTGTCGTCTAATACATAAGGCTAATTTGGTGTTTTATTAAAAATCCGATACGGGCCAGTCGATGTTGTTTTCCACCAATATTATAAAGGTTCCTCCGTGACCGCAGCTCATGAATGTATCACTGTCCAGTGAAATCAATTCCAGCATGACAAAGGGATGTTTTCCACAGTTGCCTCAGAGGTTACTGTCTCTTATCCTGAAGTGAAACTTGCCTCATCCTGCCTTAAAGAGACCACATTATATTCCAAAGAAGCAATTACACAAATTAGAATTTGGATTCCTAAGAAACCAAACACGCAAGTGCTCGATTCAAGCCACAGTCTTTCTTGCAATGTTTCATCTCTGCCATTCCTTTGCCATTATTTTGTTTGTTTTTGTTCAACTTATCAACTGCAGAGTAAACAAATCTGCTACCTGTTTACGCTTGCTCGTATGTGGTGCATTTGCAGGTGTGTTAGTCTTGAGAGGGATCATTTCTGATGCAGACTTAAATTAAACTGTAGTACTGCAGATGTTGCCTTGATCTGGTAAACTTTATTATTATTTATTTATGCTGTGTTTCTGCTTGTTTTTATTCCTTGATCAACTTTAAACCCTCACATGGATTTTCCCTAACTTTACATTTTGTATGAGTCGAGCAAATTCTCCCAATATGAGAGTAAATTTTTTGACAGCATCATTATTCGTCCTTGTCAACCCACAAGCATCAGATGGATGAGGAGGGTTGCTTTTCTACCTCTGGGAAAGTTGAACATTTCTAGCCTGATGGAAATTTATAAAAATGAAAAACAATTTTTGCCAAATTTGATAAAACAGTATTGAGACTAGTTTTCAGTGCTCCATAGGCCTACTTTTTAAATGTGAATGTGCTCAGCAGGAAAAGTGAAAGCTTCGCTATCATGTCATTTTCCTTATTCTCATTTTCACTTTCATGCATGAATGTTCCTTTTAATGCAGGAGGCCACATGCTCAGATTGACTATTGATTTCATCAGGCATACTTTTGTGTACATTTTATAAGTCATGTTACTTTTTCATTGCTCCAACACAGTGTCTTCTCCTGTAAAGTCCCTTCATCAAGAAAATATTTGCCAAGATCAGAGAGTTATTTTCTCTATAAAAGTCCCACTCTGATATTTCCTATTGTCCAGTAATGGAATTCAAGGCTCCGTGAGAGCATCAAGTTCATGACGTATCTTGCTCCAAGGCTATCTTTATAGTAAATAGCCAGCAATAACCATCCTTATTATGTCTGATGCTGCCAAGTTGTCACCATTTATGAAATAATGCCACTATTAGCAGCTAATGGTGAGCTAGTGAAGACACTTAATTCTCTCGGGGTCACATACAATAAGTGTGCGTATATATATGTGTGTGTGTGTGTGTGTGTGTGTGGCTATACAGTATACCATTGTATAATGGTGCCATTTAATCACAATTGAGGTCACTAGAGGACTCCTGAGCAACAGAGAGCCCTGTGCTGAAGACATCACATCAGTTCAAATGATTAGCATAAGCATAGATGGATGGTTTGGAATGGCAGTGTAATTAGAGCTTGTTATGGCAATTTATGACGGTGTAAGAAAATATCTCAGGGAAGCTGCCAGATTGTGATGCTTAATATTTCATTGTCAAAACAATGGGGTGATGTGGAGAAACTGAAAAAAAACAAACAAAAAAAAAACAAGTCGAGCTGGTAAGAAGTTAAGTTGGCTGTAAACATGGTCTTGTTATATTCCCCAGACTTTGGGATTGGGGATGCACGTTTAGACTGCTTACATATGAGGGTTTTAATGAGGTGTTGTTAATAAATCATTTCCCCAGTGTACAGAAATGATTTATAGTAGCAGATACAAACCTAACCTGTGAAATAATCTTGTATGTTGTGCTAATAGGAGGGTAGGTGATTATACTAAAACACATGCTGGTTTGTTAAGAGATAGCTCACAGGGAGATGTGCTGTTTTTGGGGCAGCTAACATTAGACGATGACAGCTTTTGGGCTCGTGTGGAGTTCTGAAAGGTTTTTTTTTTTTTTTTTTTTTCCATTGGAGCAAAATATCACTAACAATCTGCTGCCGAGAAGAGACACACTAATTACTAGTTCTAGGCCTCAGCATGTCATGATAGGAATTTCTAAAGGGACTGTCTAGTACAAGACAGATTGTTTGATCGCTTGTTAATGCAAAATCTCAGCAGATTGGAGAATTAGTTAGACAGATATTTGACTGAAGTAAAGCTGCTCTGGAGGTAGGAGTTGTGTTTGTACTTTAAATAAAAAAATATATATGTATGCACATCAAAAATGATGCAGACTCTCCTTCCTAAGCTTCCTTGTACAGCCTTACAGGCATATTGGTTCACTGGGCTAATCAGTTCATTAATTCCACGTTTGTGAATCTTTTAACAAAACCAGTGATGTTAAGCCCATATTCTGTGTTTCTTCTTGCTGTGTTGGTGTTGTCTCTAAATTATCTGTATCACCTTCAAAGCTTGCAACTTTAATGTAATGTAAGTGATTTTGAGTTGCAGCTCTTGATGGATTGAAACCTTAGCCGCTATTGAACTTGAACCTGCAGATTCATATTTCTCAGTCAGCATTTAGGGATCAGTGAAGTTATCATGGTAGTAAATATCACAGGAGGTATACAGCAAATACAGAGCAACATTAGCATTCAAAGTTGTGAAAAATCACACCAATATTCCCCATTGTTAAGAGTTGAATCAACTGCCTTTCAAGTCTAAGAAAAATGAACTGTTCTGCACCCATGAAATGAGTATGACTTAAACTTTAATCTTCACAGTCTGATTATTTCGTTGGCACAGACATTGTTCTTTTCACTTTGACAGTAAAGGAATTCCCTGTGTTTGAATTTTAAACACAGCTCCAGTTCTCAGCATGGTGTTTGAACTGCTCTGCCTTGTCTAATAGCTCTGAACATGGCGGATGCTCTGAATAATGTGGCTCCAGGTGCCGTGCTCAAGAGGTGCATGCAGCCAGAGAGATGAATTGGCTCTTTGTAGACTGGTTCAATGATTGCCCAAATGTTCTATTGAGTAAAATGTTTTGACCCATGATATATGACCAATAAATATGTATTGAACACACTGTTTGATGAATAGGTTAACAATGTTTAGACTCAGCTGAGGATTTTTCACTGTGTTTAGCATGATCTCACTAAGGAGTCAGAATGAAGAGGGAGAAAAAAATATTGGAAAAGGAGAATTAGAGGTAAATTTATTACTATGCATCAATACAAAGTGATCTGGGGGGGGGCATGTTTGGCCTGTATGCAGAATTTTGATTGGCTTGGAAATACCCAGCAGACTGAAATTAAATCAAACATCCACAAATAAAAGATGTTTTTTGTTCAAGTAAATGGGGACCAACAAATACAGTACTCACAAATAAACAAAGTGCACTCCCATAGTTTTTTTTTTTTTTTTTAATCTATTAGGCTATTTGGAATAAGGCACATTTTCCTTGACAAAATATCAAGGCAGATGGGTGCTAACTTGTGATCTTATTACAAAACCCTCAACAACAAACTCACTGAACAAGGGCTGTGATTCTGTGAAAGTAAGAGAAAAGAATAAAGGATATAAATGCATCAGAATACACAAGAGTAAATGAACATATGTTTCCTCAATAAAAAGAGCAGTGAAAAAGCAGGGTCACCTCTCTGTGAGTGGTGAGGCTCCTCTGCAACACCAAATTACTTTTGCGTCCACATGGCCAAAACGCATGGCCGTGCTATTTTTAGCACACGAGGTGTCAATAAATTCATGAATCACAAGATGTACCTATTAACAATCATCGTCAAAGCTGCTGCTTCTCACTCATGGTCATCATCAAATGTCAAGACAGTAATCAATAGAAGCACTCACACACTTGATGATAGGGCTGGTGTGGACACAGATCTCAAAGTGCTTCTCTATACAGGATAAAATGAGAAATCACAGGGACGCTCTGGACTATCTCTGGAAAGAAAACCTTCCTTTTCTGTACATTGTAATATTTGCACGTGTAAAAAAGTGCAAGGACATGCAAGTATAAAATAATAAATGTTCTTCTCTTTAGACTATTCATATACATGTGGAAATGACATACACATATACATGGTGTATCTAGCTGCAGGATGGCAAGGACTAGGAGAAAATGTATTTTCTGATGTTTATCTGTAATGTGTTGAGCTTGTTGCAGTAATGCTTCAGGGCCATTCCAGCAGTTTATATTTTGCATTTTCATAAAGCTGAGGAACTCAACAGATTCCAGTATGAGTCCTTAGCGTGGATCAACCACAGACTATAAGTAAACATTTGACAAATGTTTTTTAGATGCAGAGTGGGCTGTCTCATTTGCGCGCCCAACTGTCACTCAAAGCAGCTCACTCTTAATTATGCACAACAGTGAGCCTAAGATTTGAACCTGAGTTAAATAAAAATTCCCTCTATGTACAGTTGTCATGAAGTAAGAAATTGGGGTTGGGAGTTAAAGCTCGATCCCCCTTTTTCCCCATATTGCAGCTGTCATAAGGTTGATCAGACTGACCCTTTCAGATGGTGTTGTGGACACAATACAAAACCATATATTTTTGATTAATTGCAGAGCGGCAGCAGCAGTTTGACTTATAATTATTCTATTTTTTTTTCCTAATGACCACATCCTGTTGACTTATTACTTGATAGTCATGTCTGCAGGAAGCTTTCACTGTACCGAGAGGTTGTGGATGTGAAGACAAAGCTACAGTGTACTGCTCAGAGCTGATCTGACTTGCTCATCTGTCACCTCTTGAGAGAGCTTTTGTGTCACTGCTGCTGAGTTGTGTGCATCCAGAACAAAGCATTGCACAGTATGAACGCTTACCAAAATGCTCTGTCATCATGCTAATCCTTTTTTTTTTTAAATTTACATGAGATTTAATCAAGGTGAAGGCTGTGGGTCTGTAGGTGGTGCTGTTTTCTTTGTGTAGTCTTTTTATATATATAAGTTTATAATAGATAATAAGTGTTTTTCCCACCCATGTGGGCTCAGTAGAGTATGTTGTTGTTGTTTTGTTTTATTTTTTTTTGTTTTTTGTTTTTTTAGTGTATTTTAAAACATTTATCACACATTTTCTTTATTTTTTTTTAATTGCTGTATCTACAGGCAGCAAGTTTGAAGTGACAATCTTAAATTGTGTCCTGTTTTTGTAACCTTGAGCCTTGAACTGACTTGCAGGCAAAAAAAAAAGAAAAAAAGAAGTGATGATATTTAACTTAAAACAGCTGCTAACATACTTACTTTTTCAATAGTCATAACTTTAACAGATGTTAAGTATCTTCCACAGGATAATAGGCATTTAGAAATACATCTTGTGGTCTGCAAACCTAAATTGCTCAAAATCACTCTTGTGTTAAGATGATCAGAGTGTGTATCCATGTGAAATGTCCTGGGCGGAACACAGCAGGTATCGTGTCAACCAGATTAAATGAGGATCAACTCAGTGGAAATGTCACAGTACAAAATTGCGGAGCACGGATGTTGCGTGGGTGTTGAATTTTAATTTATTCAGACATTCATTTGGCTGCTAAAGTGGCTGTCACCTTTTCCAAATAGTGGCCATACAATAAGCTATTTTGAAGTGAAAAATTAAACTGAAATGTTTTTAGTCAGCAATGCTATATTGGAGTTTGTTTGTTTTTTCTGTTGTTGTTTTTGAAAATTAATTCAACATTAACTCATTCAGAATTATTCAGTATGAAGCAGGATTATCTTTTGTCATCATATGTTCCTACAATGGGTGTGAGAGTGTAACACAAACTGTGGAAAGAAAATAACTGCATCAGGGACATATCTATATGTAATCATGAAAACACAGTTGCAACTTTTTCCTCAATAAAAAAGCAACAAAAAAAGTGCACAGTCACAACAATGATGATTAGTTCTATAATAGCAGCCTAGACTTACTACACGAATATTTGTATGTATATATATATATATATGTAAATATATATATCCATGCTATCTTTATGGGTCATATTCCATAACATTGCAGTGGAACTATCTGCAGCAGCAGTTATCAGGTGCTGGTCATCTTTCTTTGTAAGTCATGGAAGTAGCAGCCCTCTCTTCATTATGAGCCTGGAGTGAGCAGAGAGGTCTCATAAAACCCATCCATCTTTGCATCTGTAGCTAAGAGTGTAGTAGAACTGTGGCTGAGTGAAGCAGGGAGCCACAATAACAGAATGGAAAGCCACACTGTAAGTGCAGTATAGATGGTATATAATGGTAGTTTCTCCTTTTGCTTTCCGTTTCATGCCCTTTGAGTCTCTTTAATCCTGCATGTTAACCCTGATCCTAACACATGTCTAATGAAATCAGCCACCAAAACAAAGAACAGATAGTAGAGTATGTGTTGTACAGAGTAACATTATTATGACTGTGAGAGGTCTAATGGTGGAATATAGCACACCAAGAGCATAGTGTCACCTGTAAAAGAAGGTTTTGAGCATTCAAATATTATATCGTCATGCCCTGTGGGTGGTAGCGTTGCTGGGAAAAGAATTGACAGACAAACCACTCAATATCTAATCTTCAGTGATATGCGTCATCAACATGGCTTAAAAGTAAACTACTTAGCAGGGGGTCGGAGTCATTGCTGGAATGATGAAAGGCGGAGGAGCACTGACTTGTCAGCAAGGGAGAGTGTGCACTTTTTACCTCTGGACTTCATTAAAAGAAGATTCACTGGGATTAGCTCAGAACACCACTGCTGCCAGGAGGGGGGCAGGAGTGCAGGGACTCTGTGGTGAATGTATAGCTGCACATGTGAGCATGACAGTCTGTAGGCTTGAAGGTGTGCATGCACACATCAGCCACTGCTTAAATGACCTCTTAGTATGTGTGTGTGTGTGTGTGTGTGTGTGTGTGTGTGTGTGTGTGTGTGCGTGTGCGTGTGCGTGTGCGTGTGTGTGTTCACACACCTCTTACCCATGCTGTGGTTGCAGAGTGTTTATCATGCGGTGGCCTCTCACTCCCCTCACCTTGCTGGTCTAAGATGAAAGACATGTTTCTTTGATGAGGGCTGATGGAGCATGAGATATTCCTTATCTCCCCTCATGGCCTTGGGATTAGCATTGATAAGTGACAAGTTTTTTTTTTTTTTTCTCTCTAGTTTTAATTAATGGCAGCAATTCAGCAAAAGCTAAGGTGAGGCAAGGTCATCTGTTGGTCAGTAAACACTCGTCCCCTCCATACAGATGGCACAGAAACAGGCTATGTAACCTCACTGAATGTCTAATTGACATTTGACATGCAGTACTGTTCTGTAATAACAGAGCTTTCGAGTGCTTTCCATTCTGCAGCTGTCCACTGCACACTCTAGTCACATTGTATCCACACCAGCCTCTCATTTCCACATCAAGCCACACCTGTCTACACCTTTCCACATCAGCCCCAGAGTGTATCCATACTGGCCTCTGCACCAGATTGTCTGTTATGCCACTCCAGCCTTCATTCTGCACTGCCTGCATGTTTTAGATTGTGGCCTCTCTTGTCTGTTTCCTTTTGGGGTTATTTGCCTTTGCTGATAACCTTCCTGTCACAGATCCACTCAGTTCTAACAGTGCATTCACACATACGGATACATAATAATTGGCCGTGTCTGGCCTGTCACAAATCTGTAGTTGTTGTCTGATTTATATGCTGCCACTAGATACATCATCAGTTGTCAGTGATTTGTTTCCACGCGAATGACAGAAGGATGTAATAAGGAGAATAAAGTTAGACTGTTAAGAATACTGCCTTACCCTGAATGAACTCCATTCTGTTCAATCCAGTCACAGGTGATTAATCATTCAAGGTTTACTGGCAAGGTCTCAAATTGGCAAACCCACTGATAGTTTCCAGTTCATCAAGGTGTGGACAGGTCCATATTAGCATGTGATAAGCTAATCTTTCAGCAGAACTCCCAGTGATCCTCAGTTAGCACTCGTGGGCACAGCTCAGGCAGAGTTCCCCGCACTCCACTAGCTAATGCCACTTGGCATTACGCACTGACTTAGTGACTGAGTACCAGTGGCACCTGACACACAAGGCCTCATTTGATACAGCACGGCACAATGGGTGACTCTAAAAAAATGATGGGTTTCATGTAAAACATTGATTTCTCCAAATTAGGTGAGTGAATATACAGCAGTTTATAGACGGCTCTTGTCTCTCCCCAGCTCTTATCTGGTGTCCACAGATGTAATCTCGATGGAGAGCTGACAGGCTAGATGGCTAATTTCCTGACTGGGAAGCCTGGGTACGTCCACGCTGGAAAATACAATGTCACTCCCTCAGTGCCCACCCTGCAGGGCAGTGAACTAATATCTTAATCCTAGTTTTCCTTAATTTGCTTCATGTAAACATCCCAGTGGTCTGACTTTGGACTTGCCCTCTTATTCACACGTGATATGTTCAGTCTGACTGCCTTGTTTGAGCCATGTTCCCCCATTGTTGTCTTTGATTCTCTCTGAACTCATCTTTAATATTATCACTACCACTACCAAACAACCAAATATCAGCATGAGATAAAAATAAGATTGATAAACAATAGTCAATTTGCTGTCCATTCCCTTTGGCAAATAAGGTCTTAGATTTACCTTGGTATTTCTATTAGCACTGATATCTGACACTGTAAAGGTTTTTCACTTATTTCACTCTCAGGCTGAGGTTGGACTAAACTGTCAAATTGCCATTCTCACATCCTGACAGTATTTAATGTATAAGTGAGTTTTACTTGTCTTGCTTAATAAGTATAGAACACAAGGAACACAAGTTTGTTTTTTATCCATGTGAGTCAAATGACACCAGCATAGCATGTGTTGCAGGCTGAATTAGTACCAAGGTTGGCATCAGGCACTATTTACTAGTTAGAGAAAACAGCAGGACAATAAATTATTTCACAGGCTCGTTAGCCAGTTGATCTCTGTGCAGATCCTTTCTGTAGGCCAAAACATAGTGTTAGCTTTTGTAGTTTCTGGGTCAATACATGCCAGAGAGGATGAAAACAAATGCAATCTATTCATTTCTGTGACTATTTCAAACCTTTTACTTTAGACTGTGAGGTAATTATTACATACAGTACTTACAACAATTACTGGTAGTCCCACTTCTACTCCTTTTTCCAATTCTATTGTATTTTGATGCACTGTGCGTACTCATGTATGCAATGGTTTTGCATTTTGCACATCTTAAGTAGCATTAGTCACCACATGCTTCTTGTTTCAAGGTTGCATCAACAAAACCCTCCTTATTATTGACTAGGGGAAGAGTGCTTTATTGTCATTTACAGTCATCCACTTCACAAAGAGACGGTGTAAGGTCATCTGTCACATATTCCCTTATTCTGCAGACGGTGGAATTTTCTATATGTTCCATCTTTCATACAAAACTAAAAGTGAATTGTAAAATTCACTTTTTATATATATATATATATATATATATATATATATATATATATATTCTATTATTGTTATTTTTTTTTTAGTTGAGTCTGTGTGTGAATGAGCTGGCAGTAACAGAAATATTAAAAAGGTCTTCTTCAAGTTCACACCTCCTCTATTTATGCTGCAGCAGCTCTGTGTGCCAGCTTCATGAAAGGCAGCAAGGTGTTATAGTAGATACCTCCAGTCATGAGAATAACTTTGTAAGAAAAAATAAAAGCTGCTAGTTCATCACAGGGGTACACCCTGAAGCCCACAGCAGGGCTACTAATGGCCTGAAAGAAAGCTCTGATCTAAAATCTGCCTTTTTCTTTCTCTGTATCTCTATCTTTTCTAAGAATGATGCCTCTGTAACACACCCACGTGTTTTTTTTCTCCCACTAGCTCTTTACTCCTCCACCCCCTGCACTTCATCTTTTACACAAACTTCCACCGCAGCCACAGCTTCTTGTTTTTTTCTCCCAGAGTTGTCGTTCATCATCCTCCCCTATTTCCTCAAGCTGAGTTTTAAACTTATCCACCAGCCGAGCTGATGCTGAGCAGCTCGTTTCTCAGCTGGAGTGATAACTATCTTTTGCATGCCTGGCACAAGCAGACCTGAAAACTCAGCCTGTGTCTTTCCCCGGGGCCGACAGGGTGTTATTGATTCCAAAGTTTTCCTGATTAATTTAGGTAGAGCTGTAACAGGAGGAGTGCTGTGCTTGTTGTGGTTTGTTGTCATCAAAGTTATGTACACACACACACACTCAGAGGGAGAGAGTGAGAGAGCCCTGTCCAGAATGCTAAGCTCCATGACAACAAATTGTTATGTAGGATTTGGATTTGGATTCACTCGAGCTTACACAACTACAGAGCTGGCTCAGCCTAAAATACTGTGGTTTGTTTGATTTGCTCTGCTCCATAAAAGGCCTTTACAGTTTTTTTTTTTCTGTTTGTTTGTTTGTTTGTTTTTCATTTGTTTAAACGGACTGCAACTATATATGTTTACTATTCTTATGAATGCATGCTTTGAGTCCTTGTTATAGTGTTAGATTGTCCTTAAAAAAATGATTATTTTCTTGTTCAGACAAGTTTTTTTTTTTTTTTATTTGTTTTTTTTCTCAAGTGAACCACTTTCATGTTTGGCATCAGTTCAGCTATGTCAAGAATGCATGAAGCCCCAGTTCTTGAGTATGAAATTAGGAACTGATTCTATATTGAGCACCTCCAACGCATAGACTATAAATGAATGCCTAATTACACAAAAAAAAACATCCAGTTGTCCAGGCCTCATTGAATAGATAATGCTCCCAGTGAACAGAAGCGAGCCTCTAACTTCCCCCTGTAAATTATTTATGGTTGCACTTCTCTGGACATAGGTTGTGAGTGAATATTTCATGCAACTTATTTGCCCCTTGTAATAGGTTTGACTTTAGTCTGACTCTGGTGTCCTCAGTGGGGGGCCTTGCCAATCGGACAGCTCACTTCTCTCTACCCAAAGTGTGAAACTTGGGTCACAGAAGGAATAAGAAGTCTTATTCCATTTGCAGTAGCTGAAATCTTGAGCATTGCAATGCTGATGCAAAATAACCCGTTCATACCACCTGGGACCACTGCTCTGTGGCGTGTTACTTAATTATCCTTATTTCAGTCCACACAGTTTTGTTGTTACAAAAAGACTTTGAATGTCATGCACTCTGTAGAGGGACATTAGATGGTTTGCCATGTTATAATAATGAATTTCCCTTTGGGATCAATAAAGTATTTTCTATCTATCTTTCTATCTATCTATGTTGCTAATTTCCAAGGGTGTAAAGTTGGTAGCATCAGGGGCAGGGTGGAAGAGACTGTGATCAGGGTAATTTTGTGTATTTGTTTCATCAATAGCTGTAGTTTCTGTCTTTTTAACTGCAGTTGTGGTATGGCAGTAGGAAGGACTGAAGGACTGGTGGGTCCATGACATTGGTCCAGGCTGAAATAGCTCGGCAACTATTAGATGGATCCATATTGTATTCTCTAAAGACTTTGATTATCCCCAGAGGATGAATCCTTCTGACTTTGTTAATCCTCCATTTTTTTTACTTATTTATATTTTATCTAGCATTATTTTAGACAATTGTGGCTTGCAGAAATCTGACTTAGCGATATCCAAAATGTATTATCTCCATATAGCACAGCCCAAATAGCATAAGTTGGTATCTTTTGTTGCATGTTAATGCACAATGCACAGTAAGAAAAGCAGTGAAATAAGGGTCAGACTCTGGAGCTGAGTGCAAACCTGTTTTTTTTGTTTTTTGTTTTTTTTTGACATATGACAGGACATGTGTCATCATTACATATTATTAATCACTGGTGAAAGTTTAGATTTCCTTTAAGTTAGTAGGAATGTAACAGCACCTAAGAAAATCTATATGTAATATGCAGGACTCCTTAATCCATATATATTCGGAGGGACAGTGTATTTTAAAAGTGATGCAGCGGCCTGATAAGAGCTGAAGTTCACACCACCTGATCTCATCGCATCCAAGTGTGAAACATTAACATGATAAATGTTTAAAATGATTAAAGTGCTGCGTTTATTGTACCAACATAAATGTTTAAAATATACAACATGTACATGGTTGAAGTCGCAGAAAATAGACTTGTGAGTTTAATAAGTCATACACTTTTACCATGCAGTCAGTGTGGTGTAGATGGGGAGAGATGGACTTTAATTGCTACCAATAAAAGTT
This sequence comes from Caranx ignobilis, assembly GCA_021432705.1. NCBI lineage: Eukaryota > Metazoa > Chordata > Actinopteri > Carangiformes > Carangidae > Caranx > Caranx ignobilis. The sequence continues at coordinate 22,554,534 of MU269989.1, forward strand.
TGGTTTATATGACCAACTTCTTAACTGTGTGTGGATGTTGTGGTCTGGTAGAATAATAGAGGTTAGGACTGAGGTCTGTTAATTGTATAGTTCAGAATCTTTCTAAGAATAGGGGGACTATGTACTTCCCTTCTCTATTAAACTGAATTACATCTTAGACAAGCAGAAACTGACTATTTTTACAAACTGTTTATCACTATCACAACCAAACTGTACACATAGACACACACACACACACACACACTTATGAATCAGCTTGGATGTAACTTCAGATGCTGAAGGGGAAGAAACCACAATCATTCATCTTTCAAACCGCGGGGGCTAACATAATCCACCCGTGGGTACGACTCTAGGTGCATTGTGTCCCAGCGCTCACAACAAGGGCCTCCAGTCACCAGAGAAAAATGAAGAGGATGGAGACAGTGTGACACTTGGTGAATGCCAAGTTGCAAATGTGAAAGCTTTCACTGAACAAGGTTGTCATGTTGGAGGAGAAGGAGGAGACAAATTATAATGTTAAAATCAATTATTACCCAGACCCTTCAAACAGAAACTATCCACCTGTTAGTGAGGAGTATTTTGAGCCATCATGTGTGGTGTATTTAGTAGTGTTTATTTTGTAAGCAGCACCTAAAAAACAACTTTTTTGATGATTATCATTTCATTCAACTTTAGCTGAATTAAATTTAATCCAAGAATCCCAAGGACATAAAATGCAACATTGCTTGGGGTTAAAAATGCATTTTAACCACAAACTTGACCCACTTAGAGTAGAAGAAGAAGAGGATTGGAAAAAGGTTGAGCAGCAGTTTATGTTGGCTTCTGTGCAAATTTCAATTCACTTGGATGAAAACAACTAACGAGACAAAATGATTTTACCGGATGCAGGAGACTACAATACAGTAATAACGAGACAAAAACAAACCAGCAGCTAGTGCAGGTTGGATCTCAAATAATGACTATCTTATTTTTCTTAATCAGTATTAGGTGTTTTTAAAGCTTGTATTATTACCAGAAGAATAGTTGCTTTTGTGCCATTTTTATTGAATTGTTAATGTATGGTGAAGTATGGAGTTGTTTGGCTTTAATGTGGTGTTGATATGGGACACCACCTGACACTTTGTTTACATCCCCCCCATTCAAATAATGCTAAATTAGCTATAAGCTGCTCCTGTAATGCTTCAGTCTATGTACTAACAACTACCACTGGACTAATTTGATATAGAGCAAAACTTCAAGATGTGATCATCCCCAGGCAAGTCCTGGGGCTATAAGGACCACCTTCCTTTCTGTTAATGTCAAGCACACTGATTTTTATTCACACTGGGCATTGCAGAAAATAATATTCTTTGGAAATCTAATAATATAAAAATATTTATATCAGATCTGTATAGTATGCCACAGCCACTGCCACAGCAGCAACTGCTGGTTGTGCTGGTAAGCCATCCACACTATAGGCTGCTGAATATAGATTGCTATACAAGGCAACAACAAATTAAGAATGATGGTGGGTAATTCACCTAAGCCTTTATCTAAACTTTCTTAATTATCTTAAATAGACACCACTGTCAGCTCATTGGAGATGAGCGGTGGCAGATAACCTACCTTGTGCATGAGTTAAATGAGTAGAAATGCACGTGCATTGTGTCTGATAAGCAGTTGAAATGAAAATAAGCAAACAAAAAGAAGAAGAAGAAGAAAAAAAACTGGCACTTCTAGTTACAAGGTGTCAGTATGATTTTGTATTTGAGAACAAAAATAGCATAACAGGCTTAGTCTTTGCTCATAAATCCAAATGCTACTTTTACACACGGTGAACAGTGATGCAGATGAGAGGGAAAGTAATCCCTGGTAACCTATTTGAAATCCAGGCCAAAACAACAGCCTTTTGCAGATAAAAGTCTGCTTGATCCCCTCACAAACATGACCCCTTGCTTTTGAATATCTGAACCTGTTCTCCCTGCGATTGATAAACACAATTGAAACTGCTGCACCGTGTCACTGTGAAGAAACTATTTATTTTCGCCCCGGGGAGGAAGTCATGATTGTGGTCCAATATTCTCCCAGGCTGAACCGGCTGAGCTTATTATTTATCAGCTCATGCTGGCTGAGGCTTGTGCATACATACATGACGATATCCACACACACACATATTTGACACTGCTTTATCAGTGCAGCACTGGCCCAGCCCTCTTCGCTTTCATTAACACCCTAATTAACCTTTCATGAAGTCCATTTCCTGCTTGTTTAATTAACTGACTGTCCCCCTGTTGGCCAACTCAAGCCAGAGCAAAGGGGAACGAGGTAGAGGAGCCATCCAAAACAAAACTTCTCCTTTCATAAACAGACCCATCCTGGCTTCCAGTTGTAGTTTCTGGCTCCTAACCTGGCCTTCCCTGGTTTTATAATGAAGCCTGTCTCATGTAACATTCATAATTCAGCCCACTCAAGTTGTGCAGCATCTCTTCTGCTGACAAGTAATTAAGTTTATTTTATTTACCGTAATGTAACGACACATCAAAGTTCTACATACACATGTCAATGGTAGCTCTGTGGTAAAAGTATAATTTATACCTTTGCTTTGAAGATTGTTCAAGTGAATGCGTGTGTGCGTGTGCAATTGTGTGTTTCTATCTCTGTTACCCGTTCAATCATGCAAACAACTCCTGTCGCATATGCATCCGTAATGGACTGGAATCAAAGTGGAGACCTATTAGATTAACCCATATGATCTATCACCAGCCCTCTCCGTTTTATCAGGAATGCACATACAATTTGCCCACCATCCCAGAAAGCCATTAGAGCCATGAGACGACCCTGTATCTGTCTCCAGGAAAGGAAAAACCCTGAGGGGCTGAGTATGCATGAAAATTAAAATGTCCCCCCCACCCACCCACACACAGCCTGGCCTATCCCACCTCCCTTTGCCTTCTCCTTCCATTTTTGCTGGGGTTTTTAATCAGATATGGCCGATGGGAAATACAGATCCACTTCACGCCAACACCCCCCCACCACCACCACCACGCTCATCTCATCATGATGGCAGCCGTTTCCATGGTAGCATGGTCAGAGACGTCAGGAAGCAGCATGAGTCGCTGCGCTGTTATTATGACTGATCTTGGGGAGATCTGTGGGAGGAGAGGCGCTGCCGAAAAACCTCTGGCTGCAATCTGGCTAACCTCCCCCAAAGAGAGGCACACAGGCGGAGAGAGGGAGAGAAAGGACAGATGAGGCTACTGAGTGACATTAATGACAGGATTCTGTATCTATTATTAGCTGCATATGAGATTGAAAATCTATAGTTTGTCCTTGTACACTGAGTTTTTCCCTGACCACTGATAAAAACTTAAACATTTTTGTCAAGTCAAGCACAAGCATAATAATAAGGCCGTTACAAATAAGTGGTGAGACTAAGCCAGTCCAGTTGAAATGAAACAGCCACCACTTTTATGCAACATCACAGTAGAAATGCCAGTTAGTATCACTGTTTAAATTGTAACCATCACTGTAACTGCGGTCAGTTACTGTGTTAATTTAACTGACGTTCATTTCAGGTTCAGGATGGTATTAAAGAGCATTTACTATTTCCCTGATAACTTGGTGAAAGTTTTTTAACTTTTAGAACAACTTTTATTTTATATTATTTTTATGCGACTCCATCACTATAAAAAAGTACAAGCAAGTAATGCATTTAACAGTTACTTTTTTAAATCTTTCTAGGCCTAGGTATACCAACTTTCAAAAATCTAAAAGGAAGGGTGTTATCCACTGGGACTTTGTAATACTCTGTACACATGGTCACAGAAACTAATTTTTTGAGGTTGGAGTTGGTTTATTTGGAGCGAGCCTATTATTTTTTATTGGCCTGCAACTCTTCAAAAAATTCACCGTGAAACAATCTGCTGACTATGTTTTTATGGATCGATTGATTGTTTGTCAAAACCTTGAAAATATAGTGAGAAATTACCCAGAGCCTGAAGTGGCAACAGTCCAAACCTCCAAACTATTAAAAAACTAATTAAAGTTATTAAAACAATTAAAAAGAAAAGCTGCAAATCCTCACATTTGAGTGGCTGGAACTACACAAGGTTTGGCAATATTGCCTTCAAATATGACGAGTTATTGAAATGGCTGCCAGGTAATTTTCAGTCAGTCGACTAATTGTTTCAGCTGCACAACAATTTATTCCTGGATGGAATTAATAATCCTTAAAAAAGCATAATATTTTATAAGTTTTTAATATGTTAACGTAAACATGTTCTAACTAAAGCTGCTGATTAATTGAAGTGGGTAAGAATAAGTGAAATTCCACAGGCTGGATAGGTTCATCCTCTGGGCACTATTGATACCCATCCATCCTTTCATATAGTGGATATTTCAGCAGGGCAGACACTAATGCAGTGGTGGTTAGACTCATTAGTTGGATCCCCCGCTGACCTGACATCACAGAGGAGCACAATCATAGCTATCCCTATGCCCCTCACTGCTCCAACAGCTGAAAATTGATAACCAAACTGTGAGAGTGAATGAGTCACACGATGAAAGCATGAGAGAAATATCATGTGTCTACTTCTAGCTAACTTCCATTATGTGTGTTTGTGTCCAGAACTAAGCCTTCTAAATAATCTTAATTGGTCCCACAGCAACAAAGAACCTTTTGGGCACCAACTATCAACTTGTAACAACTAATGACTTCATGTTTGACCAAACTGGCAGCGGCATGAGTTCACCCATACTAAAGTATCGAATATCATTGAGTAACTGCCTGATCAAAGACTCATTTCTCACGCTGTTTTAAGGCATACGTTCAACGTGAATTTTACATGGACAGAGACTAATGCAGTGGTGGTCTGACTCATTAGCCGGACCCCCCACAGAGTGACATCACGGTGAAACATAGACCTCATTACCTTCTAAATCAGCGTGGATCAGAGCCAAGCCTCACCTCACCTCTGTGTGAAGGAGAATGTGTATTCTGCATAAAAGTAAATTAGTACAGCCCGCGGTGATGCTGAATAAATGCTGATGTGGTTGGAGCGTGGCAGATGGCCGTCAAAAAACAAAAAATACATACATACATAAATACATTCTGTCAAAATTGATTTACAAAACCAGCAATGAAAGTGGAGAGAGAGTCTTTGTTCCCATGAGTCTCAGTTGTGATAAAGTTCACTTGGGAGAACAGATGGTTGTGCAGACTAGGGTTGGGGTTGCTTCTTACACAATTTAATATGAGAGTAGGTCTACTCTTTCCTAATCTTTGTCCTGTGTAGTCTTTGCAAAAGATAGAAAGCCAAATCAATCAGTATTTATTTCATATTTGTATTTTAAACCATGTGTACTGCAAAATCACAAGGCCATATGATGCACTGTGACAGCACAAATATTCTGCCTGTGCACCACAGAGCACTGTAACCTCAATAAATGACCACATTCATTCAACAAATACTATTACAGTGAACGAATGAGCTCAATAATTAGGAGTTGGCAGCCTCCATCAGTCTCCACATTACACTCAACACTGCATAGCACAAGGTTGAGTTTCTACCAGGAATCTGACAGATAGCTGGAGGCTGACTGCAGCAAAGTGGTTGCTGAAATATGCAACATTATTCTAATTTTAAACTTGAGCTGGAACTTGTGAAGTTCTCACAACTGTAGTTTCAACCACTATTTCTTTTTTTACCACTTAAAGCTGCGCCAAGTAGTCATTTTTTGTCATTGGTGGGCAAAAGGTACATGTCACCTCTCAGCATATTGTCGTTGAAGTGGTCTGAGAGAAAACTAGACGTTTGCAACATTTTGTTGCCAGGCATTGGAAAATTGAGCATTTAACCAATCACAGGCCTTTACAGAGAGAGAGAGGGGTTACAATGGGCTGTTTTATAAATTCAGATTTGTGTGCACGTCCATTCACTGTGTCATTACTGGTAAAGCTTCCTGTTCTTGTCCTGGACAGGTAACAGGCTGCTAGCTTCATTTTCATGGAGAATCTAAATGTGTTGTAGTGCTTGGTTGTGTAGGTATATTTACCGTGAGAGCAGGTGACGTGTGCCTTTGTTGAATGTCGTCTGAGTTGTGTGGAAAAAGTGCTTGCCTGTGAGGGGCCAAACTGCATCTGCAGAGAAGCAATATTCAATACTATGTCATATTAAAAATTTATCATGTAACACATTAGAGATTTAACCATCACATACTCTAACAGTAACTTGTGCTCTTCATCAGCTTTTGTGGTGTGCTGTGGTAGGATTGTTTGTCTGGGACAATGGGAGTGGGGCTAATAATGACAAGATGACTTACACATACACATGCACACCTAGCCTTGTTTATTTTACATGCAATACAAATCTCACAGGCCCATCCATAGATAATGAAGTCCCAAACATGTAGTACGAGTGCAAGTGCAGGTGTGTGTGTGTGTGTGTGTGTGTGTGTGTGTGTGCGTGTGTGTGTGTGCGTGTGTGTGTGTGTGTGTGCGTGTGTATGCATGTGTCTGTGCTGTTACAACTTTGTGTGTTATTGATATCATGCTCTCACTGTCAGACCAAAGGAGCAGATCTGACATGTGATGAACTGTTAGCATCTGCACTCAATTCCATCCAGCCTGTGGGCATCATTTCAGTCAATATTAACTCTCAGTGTGTGTGTGTGTGTGTGTGTGTCTACTGTGGGACTAAGAGAATCCCTCTGATCCGTAGTCTCATCAGTGACCCTGATGCTCAGCAAAAGTGTGTGTATCTCACTGGATTGTGGTGCACACATGATTTATGTAGCATGGCTGCAGGCAGGTCAACTTCATTATAACCATGTTTTAAAAACAGAAACTGTGTTTGTATTTGCTCTGAGGATTGATTTTTTTTCCTTCACATCTTTATAATCAGACTCATGCTTTATGTGTCTCTCAGTTTTTATCACAGTGTAAAAACACCTCAGGTGTAATGAGATGGATCCAATATTTAACAGACACATATTCCACATGTATGCTTTACTGAAAGGTGAAAGCCAGTACTGTAATCTACAGTCACTCTTCATGGTTGTGACCCGCATAAGTGTAAAATGGATTTGACTTCAAAAGATGCCCATGAGGGACCAGGACACACACTCAGCTTCGACTGCAGGTTTCTCTAGGGCATGTACTGATGCTTTTTGAACGCATATTTCTATGATAACTTTTTTTTGTGTGTGTGTTGAAGGAGTAGGCAGTTTTGCTCCTGTGAACTTAACATACCTGACTGATGAGAACAGTGAGGGAAAGGTGCCCTTGGTCTGTCTCCAGCATTATCAGAGCACTGAGCCAGTCAGAAGCCGGAGGGGTAGGGGGTGAATGGAGGTGGGGTTTATCTCGGCATGTGTATGCACACAGATACACACACCTGGGTTACATGGCAGTTCACTGGAGTGTGAGGGGGAAAAACCTGTAAGCTCACAGAGCCGATACTAAAAGCTGACTGCACCTGCATGTGTTCTGCGTCATATCAGCTTGTCACTGCAATCTCTGCCATGTCAGTCTGTCTGTATCTGGGTGTTTATGCAGGCAGACCGGGGCTAGAACCCGGACTAAAACTGTCAAACACAAGCTAGAGATGTGCAGTGTGGAAGAAGAGTGTGCCTGCATAATCACTGACTCTGGCATGAAGCACGACTCTGCTGCCTCCCTGCACTGGAGGCAGGGGCTCTGCCCACTACTCCATATCAAAAAAGACTTGGCCCAGTACTTGAGACATGTGTAGTGAACAGCCAAGCAGGCCAGGAGAGGTCTAGCTCTTTAATATCATCTTAAATCTTCCAGTCTACCAATCTAACTTGAGTGTAAAGTGAATCTTAATTTATGTTCTAGCCTTTTAAGTAACCATCTATCCAAAATACGCCAAAAGGAATTCAGATAGACAAGTGATTAGAGCTGCTGTGGAGGCTGGAATTATCTCATTGGTTGAGTAAAACCTCAGTGGATAAAGTTGAAGTGCCACCATTTGCCTTTTGTCTATGCAACATCAAACAATGTAGCCATCCTAAATTATGTAAATTAACAGGCCTAACTTCCAGCTAGCCACACTAAGTGTGAGAGCACACGCCCTGGCTCTCATTAGCATACTAGTGTAGCTGTGTGTTGAGGAGCGTAGTCCCACTGGAAAACTGATTGTTGCTTGATATGTAACAGCAAAGGTGGGGAAGACCACTTGAATAGCACCATATGAGGAAGGAGGTATGATGCGGAAATTTAAAAGGCTAAGAGATGCTGAGGTTTTAACCTCGCTTTCATCTTTTTGAGTGTTGTTCATCTCCTCCATTTACTGTACATTCAACCACCACAATGCACAAGACATACAGTAAATATGATTTATAGCTCAGTTTACTAACCATATAAGACACTGATTGTTAGCAAAAGTAGCAAGTGTAATTTTGTGTGGTGGATGATTCAAAATCAAAATGTTCCAGCAGGGAAACATCCTTAATCTCACTCTTAATGTGGCTTTAAGGATGGTGTCGTCAGTCTGTCAGTTGGTCTGTCACTTTAATCCAAACAAAAATGTCTCCTAGTAGATGGACTGCAGTGGCACTTTTTGCAAGTACTCAAAGGATGAAGCCTACTCACTGTGATCTCCTGACTTCCTCTGGTGCCACCTTATGCTTGATAGTTTTGTTTGTTTGTTTGTTTGTTTGTTTTGTGACACAGCTACTGAATAACTAGCATAGCATTGTTTTTCACCCTTAGTTTTTGTGTAGCTCTACCAGTAGGTTGCAGTTTTTTTAAAAGAAAGGATTTAATGCATCTTTGTTTCTCTCCTTGCATGCAAGATGTTATGCAATGTAAATATTAGCGTGTTGGCTCTGTCACTGAGAGTAGATTAATATGCAGGAGTTAGCACATAGCTCAAAGAATATAGCCTCAGAGCTGCTGGTACACTACTGATGTATAGTTATTCACATTCTGCATTTTGAGTATTCTTTGCATTTGTCAAGTATTATCTATGGTGCTCATATAGCTTGATCTCCTTATCTTAGCAATGAAAGCATGAAATACTAGTAAATATAATTTATTGGTTTTTGTGTATCAGTGTTTTTGATGTTGTCAATGTGCACCTCATCGACGTTTCATTATTACTTTATCACAGAACCCTCAGGATCGAACCGATCAAACACTGACAGCTCTGACAGTTTTATAAGCTTTTCTACTTGAACATTTAATGCACTTTTTTCTTCACTTTATTTTTTCTAACTCCGTCACTTACAGGCTTGTTAAAATGCCACTGACTTGCTGGATTTCGACAGGACATGCAGCAAATCCCAGGTGTCACAATTGCCCTGCACTGGCATCTGACAGATAGACACACACACACACACACACACACACACACACACACTTACACAGTAGTAGTAGCCTGGAGTACTAGAGCTGACAAAACAGGACAGGTTTGTACTGCTGTTGTTGTTGGGTTTTTTACTTTTGTTTTTATTGTTTCTTTTTTAACTGTCCAAAATGTCTACCTCCTGCTCACCCTGAACTGTCAGCATTTCACTTGTGATGAAAGGGCAAGCTTCCAGAGGGCTATATACAGATGTTTACCCAGTGATTTGACCAGTCAATGACGAACATAAAGAGCAAGTATCAGCCTGTGAATCTGATGGACAGGAAACTGTTTTGTCAAATCCACCTTGCCAAGCAGCAGGAGATGTTTCCTTTAAAAACACTTTTCCACTGTCACCCACCTGTCCACTACTTAGATTCCAAACAAATGATCCACTCGCTGTTTACACCATGTGACTGATACATCTGATTCCCTCGCTGGCAATGGAGTGAATGGCTGTTCTCTTTGCGAGCAGTAATGTTGACACAACAGGTGTTTTGGTAGTGTCTAAGAGGTTACAGTTGTGATTTTATCTGCCCGATTAATCTGCCTTGTTGAGCACCAGCTGTTAAATAGGCTTCTTTTTCCACCATAATGAGTTTAAAAAGATAAGGGAATCTCCAATAACCATGAGTATAAAATGTTGTAAAAAGTGCCTGGAAATTTATTGAGTAGCTTTCAGTGTGAAAGTGTGTTGTAAAAAGCATCAAGGAGACCAACCAGCATCTGGATTCTTTGGACTGTGTGGCATATTGATCTGTTTGTGTCTGGCAGAGATGCTTATGAGCATAGAACACACATCGGCCCTCATTTATTGTTGTAGATTCTGGTGTAAAAAATCAGCATCCGCCAGGTATCAGGTGTGAAAGGGTTGATGATCCTTGCCTCAGATTTGGCATACACTCATTTTTTTTTGGCATATGCACTTTTGATAAATGAGGGCCATTGTGGCCTAATTTTAAGGGAACACCTCTGATTTTATTAAATTCCCTAATCTTCACGAGATTCAGATGAGAATACTCATACCACTGTCGTGTCTGGATGCTTAATATGAAACTAGGGGCAGCTATAACTTGTGAAAATAGACATAGTGTCTGTGACATCGCTCACATCCCAGTTCATGGAAAGCAGTTTTGAAGCTCAGAGTAGACTGCTGTGTTTCAGCCATGTTGGCATCACCTGACTCTGCCTAACTCCAAGCTAATCAAGACAAGGCAAAGAGAAGGGGTCTGCGTGGACTTGAAAGCAATCATACACTCACCCATCTATAATAAAGTAATTCCCTGCACGCTTCCATTCACCTTCAAACTGAGTACAGTTGTGATCATCTGAAATAACCGATTACACCTCTTATCCTTCCATGGCAGTGTCTGGTCCCCTCCCCTTACAGAGTGGTGGCAGACATTTTCAATCAAATATTGCAACTGAAGTGTTCAACTGAATTCAATTCAGTGCATGCTACAGTTTATGGTTAGAAAGAACAAGTTTGTTTCACAGTGGTGTTTTGTGTTAAAAGTCTTCATGCTGGTATGAATCCAACAACAATCCAATCACAAAATGATCTCTTCAAATTATTCTCCAGCTGCCCTCTTCTGAAGACTAAACCCTATTTAGTTTGACCAAATACCAGTCACTACCAGTCCATATTTGGATGCCCTGATGCTCTTGCCTCCTCCTGTAATCATCCCACAGCCACGCTTCTAAATAGTATTATGCTTAGCCTGTCGAAAATGGACTTAATGGAACCATTCATATTGAAATTTATTCTAGCGTTCACCTAGTCTAACTAGGTCTCGAGGCTTTCCTGCATCTTGTGGATTTAGTCGGTTAGTGGAGCAGAGAGTGAGGAAATTAGGCTATTTGCATCAAGAACATTGCAAACTTTCCTCACTCAATGATGGGGTCGGGGCAAAAAAACTCCTCCAGCTAAATATAGCCCCATGCTCTTGTATGTGTTCTCTTCGACCTACACAGCTCTTTTATCCCCTAACGAGCTTGAGAGAAACAAGCTGCATAATAAAATCATAATGCTATTAAACTTGGGGAAGTTGAAGCCATTACGCAAGGCCAAATTACTCTTATTAACGCCCAACAGCAAGGATTAATCACTGTACATGGGAGACTTTGCTCACGTGCACGCCCACACACATACACAAGAGCACTCGCACACAGACCGGACACACACAGGCGTAATAGTTGCGAGGTGTGGTGATTAGTCTTGTCATTTAGATGGAAAAGATCATAATGATTTCATAATTTTGACCTTGGCTGGAGGCTTGATTATACACATGGTCCTAATGTGCTGAGGCAAATGATGATTGATATCAGTAATGACTCCTGCCAATCATTGCTCACAATACCTTCAGGATCCAGGTGGTGGAAATCTTATTAAGCTAACCAAACTGGGTGAGGTAAACATAGCGACTTTCATAAGATTCACCAGCACAAACAGACTCATATTTCCTTCAATAAGGGAAAGAGATACACCAAAATGTCTCCCACTGGCTCTTCTCTATACTTCTCCAAGCAATTGCAGCAGCAGGCATTTGCAGTTAATTTCAAAGGCAATGTGAGTAATTGCCGCTTTTTCATTTGCAATGTGACAGAAACTGAAAGAAATTCTATCCGTCTCTAAGCTCCACTGAGGGATGAACTTTTCACTCGGTAACAATGTGTTGCATCAAATAAGGCAACGCCCTTTTTTTAAGTCTCCTCTTTCTTTGATCTCTGTGGAAGAGCAACCACACCAATGTAAATGAAAGGTTTGGAATTATTTCTCTGCACCTCAGACTCATGTATCAGTCATGTACTGTTGCATACTTTACTAACATGTGTTTTCCTAGATCTACTAGACAAGCACATGCAGGATAATACAAAAAATAAAAAGATGAAATAGGATAGACTGTAGGTGTTGGTGCCTGTGTTCACCTCTGCTCCCCTGTATCTCACAACATGCACCCCTACCACGCCTCTCCTTATTTCTCTGGAGCACTCAGGTGGAAAAGCATTTCATTTGCTAAACAAAGTGGAAGGCTGCCACAACACAGGGGCGTAATGGAGAGTGATGGGTGGCCCCCATACCGGGAACCATGGGACAAAGCATAATTACTCCTCCTGTCAACGTTGCAGCATCCATCACTTACTGCTGTCGCTCGCTAAAGGCTCTTTGCCACGCAGCTTCCAGCAAAACAACGAGTGTGTGCGCACGAGGGCTGTGTAGTCATATTTGTGTGTCCACAAGAGATTGTGTGCGCTTGATTGATTATTTGTGGGCATATGTGTGTATAGCTGCTTTAAGCATTGTGTGTTTGTTTGTGTGCAGCTACCCAAGCGAAACCTCATCTCTATGCCAGTGTTGATAAAAGCTGTGCAACAAATCAGCATGTGACTTCTTGAACTTACCAAGTAGCAAAAAAAATGGAAGTGAAGCAGCCCAGATTTTAAGTTCCTGATTACTTTACCCAAAGCGTGACTGTGGAACCATGCCACTAGAACAACAACGAGAATCCATTTTGTAAGCGTGTACCCAGAGTTATGCCCTAGTCATTAGAATAAATTTCACATGAAGATATGTGTTTGTCTTCTCAACCCAGAGCTTAAAAAGCTCTCTTTTGTAAAAGCGCACAGACACCACTGGTGGAGCTCTAGTGGGCTTCATTTTCAGGATGGAATACATTATTGATGGATAAGAGACTTAGCTTGCGAAAAAGTTTTGTGCTCGGGTTACTGGAATATTTACAGAGAGTAAAGTGGGAGCAGCTCCAACACATTGTGTATACAAAGACAATCCACCTGGGAATTCAGTGAAAAAAGCAAAGAGAGGAAAACAAGCTGTGATTTTAAAGTCAAAGTAAAAGCAGATTAAAAGTAGATTTCCCCCCTTTCTTTCAATTTTGTAGATGCTTTTTAAAAATCTGAGGAATCAAAATGCTTGTCACCTAGAGTATGTTATGAAGTGTAAAACAAAAAGCCAAAATTCAGTTTTGAAACATTTATGTCATCATAAACATGAAATATATGTAGTATAAGTAGGTGTTACATGTCATGAATGGGCAAATGAAGCTGTTTTGCAGCAGTTTTAAGTTGTAGCAGCGATTACCCACCAACTCCGACATAGAGATATAATGAGAGGAGGCTGTATTTCACAGTCTGCTGAGCCTGAATTACATCACACATCTGCCTGCATCATTTGAACTGTATCATTTATGTCAGTTAGTAATAATTAAATGTGTGATCCGTTCCATAGCATATCTTAACTTAACTAAAGTCCCAAACCTAAAATAGATGTGAAGTGCTTATGTATATTTAAGTCCTGTCACAGTCCAGCATTTGGGTGTCCCAAGCAAATCCCAGTCCTTTAATTAGGCTTCCTCCTGTCGTTTCTCATATGCACATGTACAGTAATGCCACTCCTCTTGTAACTAGATCTGTCATCTGTAGTCAGCTTTTCTTTGCATTTCCAATTTTAACACAACCTGACACTGTTGCAAAGCTACTAATGAGACTCCCTTTGCTTTGACCTGTGCATGTGAGCTCCTCCTCTGCACCATCCTTTACACCAAACTGGCTACAGACAGGATGCACAGATTGTCTTCCAACCGAGCAAGAGCATCTAGCCTCTTTTGCTCAGAGCTGTGTCAGTGGCAGCAGCTGAGAGATGGGGGTGGAGGGGGGTTCCTCTGTGTCTCAGTTCAAGCCTCTTTCTGATCTTGCATCCTAAAAATAAATTTGGCGACAAATTCTGAACACGTGATAACATTTGGTTATTTTTGCTTTGGTCATTCAGCAACACTGTAAGCAGATGTATTTGCATATCCCCCCTCATTATGATATGTAGGATGACACTATTGTTTCACATTGACAGATTGAGGAAAATCTGTCGGGACCTGTGTAGCTGGTGTGTTGGACTATGTCTGCTCTTTTTGTTTGTTTGTTTTCCATCATCTTCACTTTTGTTTAATGAAAATAGCAGGTCGTGGTTTATACTTTGTCTTAGGGCAGCATAAACTGTGGACCGCAAATGCAGCACTTCATGAGTTCAGTCAGAGGTTAGTCCAGCATACACAACAAAAAAACACAACATGTTCCAAGTCTGACTCCAGGCTTTTGTCAAAGTCACAGTGCTTAGTTACTCCTGGCTTTATGACTGTCCTCCATCTCTCAAAGCAATTTGAAGCAACCATGAGAACAGAGCAATTATCCTCTCCTTTCTCCTGGCTGTAGAAATGAAGGATTGACTCATCTAGGCTGTCTCAAGGGGTCTATAGCTGTCCAGGCTACAGACACCTTCTCACGAATTGTCACCTTTACCCCAGTGTCATTAAATCTTGCTGAGTCGCCCACAACTTTCTGCTGTTCCCTGTTCTTTTTTGGGATACCCACAAAAGTAAAAATGGTTAGGAAGGGTCAAGAGCTGTTTGAGTTGGGGCCAGAAAAAAACTGAATACTAGTTTCAGAGAGAAACAGAGAAGAGTCCAGTTTCTGGAGTTCTTTTTGTCCCTGTGTAGGTTTCATCCTCAAATGCTTTTTGGATTTGCCCCTCATGCATACGCAGTGGTAAAGGCTCTATGTTCCTCCTGCCATTCTGGCCATATCATCAGCTTTGACCTTCACACCCATTGTGAATCACTCCTCGGCCTGGAGCTCTCATCCTATGAACCAGTTGACCTTACTCTGCATGTTTTACTGTCACAGAGAAGCAGCAGTGACTTCATGTCTTTAGGCTGATCCAGCAGGATGATGATGATGGTGATTACTGTTGTTGCTGATGGTAACAACATTGTGATGCTCACAAAAGACTATAGTGGCATTTGTGGTCTCCCCCTTGGTGACAGAGCAGTAAAAGGCCTCTGTATCAGCCATGATTGTTTTTCTGGGATGCTTCTCGATGAGGCCACCTCACACCTCAAAATCTTGCCTGCTGCTGTTGTATCTTTGCCTTCTTTTACACCCATCTCAGCCCCCTCCTGCAGAGGCCGCTCAGTCTGCTCCATGTCGACCCAGCACTAAGAGCTGACACCAGACCTGCACTTGGTCCCATCCACCTCTGGAGCCTCTCATCTCAAGTGAGCACAACAGCCCATCCACTCTCTCTGCCTCTCTGTGGTCTCCCCACTTCACACCCATCATTGTGTTTCATGGCGAGTTCTCACATGGCATCATTCAAAAGCTGAGCTTTATGTTTCACTGACATACATGTTCCCCCATCTCGGTCTGTACAGCTCTGCTCTCCTGTGAGATGTGTTGAATAAACACTGGGCTACTGCAGAGAGGGCTCTTCACTGGCTGATTGCAAAGTCCACAGAGGTGCATTAAATCCATGTTCACCTGCTCAGAGTGCTGCTCAATGTGGCAAAGCTATCTTTCCATGAGCAGTTAGATTCATTGTAAAGGGCTTTTCTCTGGTCTTCTCTTCAGTGATGTTATCATGAGTGGAAACAGCTACTGTAATGCTATGGGAGCAATGATCACCCATGTCATAGGTCCACAGCTATTTGATCTTTAATCAGTGATACTTTTGGCAATATCTGCATTCAACTGGGAGAGAGATACAAATACATATATTTTCATGTGAAGGACACAGTGTAAGTTGCACATAGTAGCTTTGATTACAGCTGTATTTCACATGCCACATGTTTAACCCCCCCCCACCCTTTTTTTTTTTTTTTAATTAATGTTCCACAAAGTTTTACTGCGATGATATTGTATTGCAGTTATTTTGTGTTATATTCATCATATTTCCTCATTCAGTCCATGACCCCGCATCTTCAGGTCGTAAGAGGATAAGGATTTGTAGTGTCAAGACCAAAAGGACACACTCTCCCACGTCCTCAGCACTCTACACACACTTCCCGTGCCTTGTTCTGACATTGATGGCAAGCTGACATTCTCGCAGCGACGTTTTGCGGATTGTGGCGAGATTGTGTTAGCTAACATGTCAAAATCAGCTTAAAGTCCCCTAAAAATATGTGCCATCACCTTTCCCAAGCCTCTCCAGTCACACCTCAACACCTAAACCATCTGTCAGAAGTCATAAAGAAAGACATATGACCATTAAGCCTAAGGCAGCAGTTTGCATACTGTCAAATTCCCCAGTAATGCATGTTTGAATGGCTGTAATTAATTTATTCAGCAATTTTGCATATTATGGGATTTGCATGCAAATGAGTGCCTAAGTTCACGAGCCATAGAGCATGACTGTCCTTAGTAGCAGCAACAGTTAGGCAGGGCATCTTTAAAAAGCAGCAACCATTATCTTAAGTATTAAAAATCATGACATTGCACTGTGTAAATCCCATGCCCAATTGTTCTTTGCTTAAGATGGTGTTGGGCATGAAAATAAAGCCACATGGATCCCTGCAGGGGCTTAGCAACTGGTTCAGTAGTAACAGTATGGACCAAAGATAATGCCCTTGTAAAGCTGACAAAGTCTTCACTCCATTACCTTTCTATAAACTGTGGATGACTTAAAACATGTCGAGCCAAAGATTATCTGATCACTGGCTCTTATAAGATGTTCCAGCTGTGTCTGGTGGAGAATAGGGGACAGGCAGAAAATCCTTAACCTCATTAGACACAGAAGATTCAACAGCGCTGAGGGAAATTGCTCAATCAGACCAAAAGGAGGTTTGCACAGCCTTCTGTTTTCCTCTGCGAGTATTAAGAATTCAAGAGGTGGCGCTCTGTGATTTCTGGTTTGTTATTTGGAAATACTGAGACAGTTTCCAGCCCAGATGTTCAATCAAACATGCTATTTTGTACAACTTGAGTGGCCCGTAGCGAAAGTCTGCAAAATGCCCAATATGCTAAATGCTGCCGCTAAATCAGTGCCAGTCCACAGGAATCAGCACAGTGAGCAATTGTGAAAAGTGGCAGAGGCAGCAACAGCAGAGGCATCGTTCTCCTTCCGCTTCCTCCCCGACAAGTGTTTCACAGTCCCTCAGATCTTGTCCCAGCCAAACGGAGGAGTTCATCAATTGCTCTGCTGAATTTTCATCCATCTTTGTGGATGATTTCCCTCGTGGTCTCTCTTGTCGAGAACAGGGAGGGTGGGCGTTTCTTTTTTTTTTTTCTTCTTTTCTTTTCTTTTTCCCACCACCGTCTGTCTGCACTGTCGCCTTGTCTGAAAAGAGTCTTCCCAAAGTGTGATTGAGCGCTGAGTTAAGTGGTCGACGGCAGAGAGGTTTCTTGGCTCCTTTGCCTGATGAGGTGAGGTAGGGCACAGATGCCAATTTCTGCACAGGCAAGCAGATGCACTCCACACCAGGGATGCTTTCCTTTCAATTAGTCCCAGCAATCAATGCAATCTGTGTTTGGTAATCTGCTGCACTGTCATTCCGACGGGGGAAAAACACTGTGAAAAAGAAACACAACAGAGGAAGGCCAGGGAGCAGGGCGGGGAGAAGTAACAGTGAGGATCAGGAAGCATATAAAACTATGGAAATAACTGTTCTGAAATGAATTGAAATGTTTGTGCATCGATTGAGCTCTCCTGGCTCAGTGCAGAAAATTGCATTGTTCTCAAAGTTATTCCATCACCATATGGTGCAGCTAGCAGGCCCAAACAAGCACTGAAGGAGCATTAATTCACTTCAGTGTCATTATTCTCAAGAAAAAGCATCAAGAATATGGACATGTGTACATTGGCAGATAGCGAGGTTAGAACCACTGAATAAACATGTCTTAATATTGATTAATTTGATTGGCATAGTGATAGAAACATGTAGTTGTAGTTGTGTAGTGTGTTACAAACAAACTAGTTCTTCCTCTCACCTGATTTGTAGAGTCATATTAAAAATTACAAGCCCATCCAACCCAGTCTCCCATACATTAGCTAACTAAAGACTGCACTTTTTCATGTCATCACATGTAAACATGTAACCTGTTGAATTGTCTCATGTGGAGATGTAGGCATTTAGCCACATTATCAAAGTAAATCTAGTAAGCAAAGAAGACTAAGTCATGGACTTTAGATGTGAATAATGTGTTTGTACCAGATTTAAATGGTGTTGAAAACAAACATGAGTCCCACAGATCCAAGAGGCAAACATAGATGCTGTGTGCAGAGGCCATGCTGCTGCAGAGATGGAATTTTTTAACAGCAACAAAATGGAAAATGATTCAAATATATGTGATATTAAACAGGTAATACCTGAAGGGGAAAAGCAGTTCTTAGCTTGCACTTGAGCACACTTTGGGAGCAAATAGCATTATTTTGGAAATAAAAACACCTTTGCAGAGCAGATATGGTATTTTCTGGTGTTATCCCATAGGTAAAAGAAGATAGCTACTGACGAGGGATATGGTAGGGACCTGATAATTTCATGGGAAATGACACAGGCATGAGCAAAATGTGAGAGAATTACTTACTCTACTTATAACATTATATATATGCTAAGTTGCAGAGGTCGCTCCAAGTTTATGTTGATTTTTAAGAAGCAGAATGCATCAAGGATATAATATGAAAGCTCTTACACTGTTCACCTGGGAAACAAAATACCACCAAGATCAGCATTCTCAGGAACACGCCGCAGTACTCCGCCTCATCGATCATTTTGCAACACACTTTCACAAGACTGAAATCCTGATTACCACAAATCCAAAACCAAACAGCGCACAGCATGTTTTTGAATTTACTTTTACAGCTGCCAAATGTCAGCTTATGTAAGAGAATGTAAGTCCTCTGTTCAAATCTAAAGAAAGATGACCGTGTAGAAAGAGGGCTGGGTTTCAAGCTATCAAGCGCGAACTAGGCAAACACTGTCAAGTAGCGAAGGTGAACAAAACAACTAAGGGCTTTGTCTATCCACAGATTACCATATCACTCTCATCATACAAATGCTGCATCATCAGAATAATGTAGGTCCATCATGATCACCAACACCATCATCTCCTGTGTGCAGAGGCAGGGGGTGTCTTGGTACTAATTTCACACTTAGGACCACCCTCTTTTTTTTTTTTTTGTTTGTTTTCTGTGTATTAAGTCACGCTGTGGAGTAGCAGCAGAGAGGCTGGGTAAATTAAAATGAAAAGTGTTTGTTGATGCTATTAATCTAAAACAGTACAGATAATGTCACACTCCAGGTGGCAGTGTGTTCATTTATTATGTTTGTGTAGCCAGTTTTAATTGCTTCTTTAACTCTTTCTCTCTTAGCTTCACTTGTGTCGTCCTCTTAGGTGAAATAGTTTTGTCTTTTCTTTTTCATTACACTTGAGCAAAGTCTTATTGCAGCCCAGAACTTCACATAAATGCAGATTTGATAATAGCTCCCATTGGATTACAGCAAATTTAGAAGTTACATTCAGACTATTAAGATCATACAATGTTTTTCACAATATTATGCAACACCATGTGTGCTGTTAAAAGCATTGCACTAAATCAGATAATGAAGGAAAATGAACTAGTTTTCCTTTTGGGAATCCTCTTAGGGAACCAATCTCATTATGTGAAATTTAATGTTAAATAATTTGAGAAGCTGCAGATTATACATGCACTTATTATTGAAAGACACCCGCTAACGTACTATTCTAATGAATAGAGTACATGCACTACATTGTTATCAGTGCCATTTGTGCTGCATTAAATATTCCCACTCTCACTTAGACCCTGCAAAGTGTCGCTCAGTCTACCTTGGTGAAACATAGTTTTAATTTAGATTAATGTTGTTTAGCATCATAACATGGTGACTGCATTTGTTCTCTGTTTGGCTCTGTGCAGGAGGAACACGTTCCTTGTTTACATGACGGGTAGCTGTGTTGCTATAGAGTGATGGGAAATCCATTTTGCATACTCTCCAGGTATAGACCAGCAAACAAATCAATTAAAGTGCAAGAGCACACGTGCAGACGCGTACTACTGTTTCCATGCTCAGCAGTTGCATTATATGACATTTGCATGCTCACAGCATGATGGTGCATTTCTCATGCACATCACCTGTAGCAGAGTCTGTGTTAGTCATTTTTGGCTGTTATCTGTTATATAGAACATCCCAATTCATCATGTCATTTCATTTCATCTTGTCATTTTAAGCATGTCGTCTGGATATACTCCAAATGAGATTTGGTATATTTAATATACTTTTGTTTACAGTTACACATATATCTGTGTTGGCTAAATCAGAAAAAAAAAACAAAAAAAAACAGAGGAAGACAAGTTGTGCACTTCAACAGTTTATGTAAAGCAGTAACAATTAAGCTAGCTAGGTGACCAAAGTCCATTGACTGGATACAAATACATTTGTGTACTATGGGAGATGTTTTCAGCTTTACATTCAAAGGTATGACAAATATCTGCAGATATCTACTAAATGATCTGCAAATGAATGTGTATACCATCCACATCTCCATTAGGAGGTGGGTTCAATATAGCAGCAGGTGGCGTTAGTTCTCCCCCTGGTCACCATTAAGCCCTTGTAGAAAAACTGTGCCATGCCACAGCATGATGACATACTTAAAAGAGCGCCAGTCTTACAACAAACAATGGAGAACCACATGGGAAATATGATGCTGTCATTTTTCATCTCCTTGCTTGAGCAGATGATGTAAATAAATCATGGCATGTATGCTTCATGTACATCATGATACATTCACTCCGGCTGCTTCCATTGCACTTTTTGTCATATTTAGTTTTGTTCGACGCATCAACATTGGCATCCCATCTCAGGATAAAAATGCAAAGTTTTTGTAATATTTGGGCCTTTGTGATCAGGTGTTCCACTATGTTGAAATTGATAAAGCTTTAATAAAAACGACAGCCAGGTTCAACGTCACTTCAGCTTCCATTCCTCCAGGGACTGTGTCCCTGTGTAGGCCTATTCCACAGAACACTTAGTCCCATAATCACACTTGAAGAGTAAAGTTTACGTCTGTGAGATGGTGAGACAGATGCATTTATACTTAGCTTTGTCTTTCCTTCATGACACCGTTATTGTTCCAATGTGCCCAGGGAGCATGAAGCATTTTATGTAGGTGTAGTGTGAAAAGGATTCATGTAAGCCATATTATTTTTTTCAGAAATCAACCATTCATGAACTGAAATTACTGGAACCATGTGACCACATGCATGGGCCACATTGTTGATAATCAACTGTAATTATCTCATTATGAGGACACTTTAATGATTTTATATTCATTTATTACAGCCAAATACACTTAATATCCTCTTTTTAGCACATGAAAACCTTGTTGTAAAGGTCATTCAGTGCACACTTATGTGTGAAATGGAAATGTCAGTCAAAGAGTGCAGCCTTAGTGCAAGTTGACTCATCTGTTTTTTTCAGGCAGAGTAAAGGATGAGGTTTGTTCATCAAACATTTGGCACATTTTAGACCAGGAAACCTGTGATTGTGTCATGGCAATTTGAAATTGGAAATACACACAATCAAAAACTGACACACACACACACACACACACCTAATTTATTATTTATATTGCTGTCATTGTCTCTTTGTTCTCATTATGCTAACACCCATCTCAAGTCCCTGGTGCTGAGAACTGAACCTCTCAAAGCTTAAAACCCCCTGTCAAAATTCGAGCTGGTAAAAAATGCACCACAGCACACAGTACATCTGCACCACCGAATCATAGTGTTTTTCAGACTTATGTCTCCTGGCCCACATTTAGCATGCTGCTCAAGGGCAACCTCGGTCACTGCCTTCTGTCTGTGCCATTGTCACCTTACCTCACACTCTGGTTGTAGTTAATGAGAAAGATGCCGGACCAAAATAGAGGCTGTTTGGGTTTATGTTAGGTTTCCTGGACTTCCTGCAGATTCTTTATAAGCATAGCACGATAAACTGAAGAGTATATTGCGTATAAGGTGCATGATAACACTGAAAAACATAAGTGCAGACAGTTTGATTTTACTTCTACTGACCAAAGATAAACTGACTGTGACTCAGATACAACAGAGAATACAACAGACAAATAGACACTGGAAATCATCTGCTGCACAAAGTAGTTCAGCCCTTCACTGTCTCAGAATGCAGAAAAAGAGATTAGGAAAACCATATTTCTGCAGTCAAATTATTAGCCATGTATTGCTGTCTCTTAGTTGTTACCATAGTAATGATTGTCATTGGGTAGAGTAAGCCTCAGGGAAAGGTGTTAAATGGTGTTCATTTTTTTTTCTTAAAACTAGTCAGTCTTTTGTGAAACAGCCTGATTTACATGAGTCTAGTTTGGCCTATCTTTGTTCAATAAGTACCAGGATGTATTTAGACATCCATTCAGTTAGGTCTCAGAAAGTTGGCAGTGCCATGGTCAGCCAGTAAAGAGGAGCAGAGAAGGACTTGCTCAGTTAAAAGCATCTCTGACAAAAATGTCATCAAAACTACCTGCAATTTTCAGCACTGCTTTGCAAGCAACAGCCTTTTATCAAGTTGCTCTGCTCATAATGAAGCCCAACATGGGTTTGTGCTGCCGGTGTTTGGTGAGTTTCATTTCTGCCAATGGAAAAGAGTGCTTTTTGAGAGAGGGGTGGATGCACTCATTCAGTTGTACATGTCATTTATAAACACTAAAGTAAAGGAGAGGCATCACCTTGAGAATCTATTTGAGAAAGGTCTGTAAAAACTGGCTGTCCTTCATGCTTGAATTTTACTTCTTGCTTTTTGCTATCAGTGCAGCCACCTGAAATGCAGTGCATCGGCACAGACTCATGAATCGTCACACATGTATTAGTTTGCCCAAATGATGTTCTGGAGTCAGGAACATTCCTCTACCTGCAGGTAGCAGGTAGAGGAATGTCATCATTATAAAGAAATGATAATGATGTGTTGCAGGATTTTGGGAAATTGGAGCTTAGTTTGCCATCGTGCTTCCTGCCATTTAAAGCTTGCAATTCACTGCTTCGACTGTGCAGTCTTTGTACTCTTAAAGCGAGGGTATGTGATTTTTTTTTTTTTTTTTTTAAAGAAGACATACCACATTCTTTGTCTTAGAAATGACAAGTTGAATTCATTAAAAATGAAACACAGCATTGCTCAATTCAGTTCACTCAGAGGTCTTGCAGCTACAGCCTCACTTGTGTCGAGGCTTGCTGATAACAGCAAAGATAAAGAAGAGCCAAATGTAGCCACAAAGGCAGACTGATGGAGAGAAGTTTTTTTTTTTTTTTTTTTTTTTTTAATAAAACATATCAGGCTGTTGGGGAAGCAGGCACATACAGACAACAGAATTTCATTTATAGGGAAACAAAACAGACAATCCTTGCAAGGTTGAATGCAGGTGCAGCTATATGGGAAAATAAGGTGGGTGGCATTGAAAACAATGGCCCTGGCTGTGGCACTCATGCTATTGTGTCACTGTGTTTTACCTTGAGTATCTCCCCTCACTTCAGTTTCAAGTTATATAAGTCTGTTTTATTGTTATTGTTATTAATGTTAGCTGTCAGCAGTTTCTTAATACTTGTAATTAACATGCATAGTGTGCATAGCTTTATTTTCAATTGGTGCCCCCCGCACAGACACTATACAGAAGCTGATCATGCTGTACCTAGTGTCTACCCTTTGTTCGGGTGTTGGGATCTGAGTGTAATTAAAATGTTAATATAACAGAAACACACAAATTGTTGGCAAAGACTTCATCATTGTAAAGCTTCGTGCACTGTGCAAACATATTTTAGAGAGGAGACACTGGCATGTGTGAAATGCTACTCATGTAAATATAAGGATTTAATTAACAAACGAATTAATGATAAAGTAATTAGCTAAATTAATGGACACATTGTCTCCTTTCAATGTAAACAGCAAACAAAACGATGTGACATCATATTAAGGGTGCGTTGCTTTTTCTTTTTTTCTTTTTTTCCTTCTTTTTGGGGTGGGGGGGGGGGGGGGGGTCAAATTGCTACTCTAGCTTGGTTTTTACTCATTAGGGGAAAATTTATGCACAAGAGCCTTTTTATAAATTGTGTCTTCTCAAATCATATGCAGGCCATCTCTCCAAGGCCCCGAGTTCAAATGAAGGCCCCACACTTATAGAGCCAAGTCGCTTCCTCTCTTGGTACGCAGTCCCGAGAGGCAGCTGCTGTATTTCATAAACAGTCTGGGAGCTTGCCTCTGTTCTCTGATATCGTGTCTGGGGAGGCAGCCAGACAGCAAATGAAAACGCATTACAGCACATCTTCATGTCTCATGGTCTGTGATGACTAGACTCAATGTGAAAGGAATATTTAGTTCAAAATGTATGAGCAGGTACAGCACCACCAAGTCCTCCACCTAGCCCCCCTCCTTTCAGTCCACAGTGACAGGAATTTATAAGTACTCAGACTTCCATCTCTCTCGCACTTGCACATTAATGCCAGATTCAGGGAGGATAAATGAGAATTTCAGTGGTTATCTGAGGTTAAAGTCGCTCATTGTGACGAGGTCTTTGATATGTGACTTGAAAACAAACATGTCTGTCATGAGGACAGAGCCATGTTCTTTTCATTTCGACAAGTATCAGAGATCAGCACATTTTCTCATCAGGAAATCAGTGCTGTCATATGTTAGAATAATGAAAAACTTTAGGCGGTAGTCTCTCTCTCTCTCTCTCTGTCTCTCTCTGTCTCTCTCTCTCTCTCTCTGTCTCTCTCTCTCTCTCTCTCTCTCTCTCTCTCTCTCTCTCTCTCTCTCTCTCTCTCTCTCTCTCTCTCTCTCTCTCTTTGTGATGTTGCCAAGACCTTCATTATTACCACAAAACTATTGGACCCTGCAGGGTACTAACCCTATCATGACCTGGTGAAAGTACTGTGTTCAAGCCCAACTTTGAAAATTCAGTATGTCAGCATCAGGAGTTGCTCCAGACTCAACCCAGGGACAGAAGGGTGCAAACACTGTGCACTGAGCCGACAGGAAATCAGAGACTTCAAGGGAGAGATGAGGCCAACAGATAGCAGGACTGGAGGCAGTGTAAGGTGAAAGTGAGTGGGTGCTTTTCAGAGAGATTCAGCACAAAATAATGGAGCAATAATAGATACTGAGAAAGAGGCTGGTCATCTCATAAACTTGCACAACCACCACAGGACGGGCCAAATATCGAGAAAAAACATATCAATGGGAAAGATGTAGTTTTATCTTGTCTTTATTATTTATGACTCACCCCGTTTGGGTGCAAAATCTTCACCTGGACCCAAGCAAACACAGCCAACAGATAACACACTTGATGCTCCTTGATTATTTATTACTACGGAGTTTGAATGTTCTACAACCAAGAACAGCTTGTTTCCATCACTCATCAAATATTCCTTTTTGCTCACATCCTTCAAGAATATATTATTTGTAAATTTTAAAACATTTTTTTTTTTTATTCTGTATACAGACCTTCATGAGGACAGCTTAAATAACCTCAGTCCACCCATGGCCTCCTCTGACGCACCACCATTGTGCAAAATTTCAGTTTGAAGTTGCAAGTTGAAAGCTGGGCAGTTGTTTGAGTGCAAACAAGTCCAGCCACAGTTTAAAGGCCTGAGCCAAACAGTCTTTAAAACACTTCAGAACACATGGCCACCGTCTGCAGACACACTCACAGGGGCAACATTAGTCCACAGAATGATCGAGTGTAGATAAAGAGAGGAGATTTGATGATGTCTTTGCATATTTAGACGATTCATATACAATGCAAAAGCACGTTTCAGACTGTGAAATGTTTAATGAAAAAGAGACATCCACGTTACGCAGCCATGTTTGTTTTTCATCTGTTTGCATGGCTGTCAGTGCAGTAATATGTCTTGTACTGGTGGTTGTATGGGTGATAAAGTATTGTACTGTGCAGAGGCAGCGAGAAGATTTATTCCCCAGCTGGCGAATTTGAAATCCAAAAGCAGAACAGCACGGGATGACTTGGATGAAGTTCCCTCCACAGACCTCAAACCCACTGGACATCTGTGGGAAAAGTGACACAGTGACACATAGAAATATATATTTATTTCTTAATATTTTCTGTTGCATGTCTTTTACAAACGTATGTGTGTTTTCTTTGTGAAGTAACTCAGATCAGCAGCAGGACTGGACACACAGAGAGAGAGAGAGAGAGAGAGTGATCTGAACTGAAAACCTCCTGTGGTTGAATCTTGAGAAACTCTGTGTCACTCTGTTACACACACTCACTTGTCAGGCAGATTATGGCCTCTCTGCAGTTGGAGAGTGAAACACTATCCACTCACTGGCTCTGCAAACACGCGCAGTGCCTGTGAGGAGCGCTATCGTCATCACGCCTCTGCAGCTTGCTGCGGGTTACCTGGTACAGAGGCATAATTAGACCACATTAGTGTCAGTCTCCTCATGTGTGTATGTGTATGTGTGTGTGTGTGTGTGTGTGTGTGTGTGTGTGCTGTTGTGCATTATGAGTTTACTGAGGCACTCCGCAGCAGCTCTGTCATGGTCAGTGATAGTCTCTGATACATCATCCTGGGATTTAAATGAAGCACAGTGAATTTATAGGCTAATATATCAGGACGAAAAGTTAAGGATCCTTTGTTTCCCATCAGTGTCTATTATAGATGACAAGGACACCTCTGAACTGCAGACCTGGGCATAAAACTGTACTTGAATACATATCCATATATTTAAAACTCAATTTTATATGAGTTTGATTTATTTTATCAGACATTTAAATAGCCTAAAAGTGCTCATGTGCCCTGAAACCAAGAATAAATCACGCACGCAATGAGGATTTAATAACCACTTTTTTCCAGGTTGGCTAAAGATGTTTCATAATATGTGTTCTCATCTCTGTCTCTGTGTGATGTGACCGGACAGAGACGACTTTAGGACCGAGGCGCCCAAGTGCAGGCCAGTGCCAGCTCTGTGAGGTGTGGAGGATTATGTCCCCTGACAGAAAATCCCCAACATCACCGAATAATATTTGGAGACATGTGCTTATCACACATTAGCTAGTGGTTTTCACACTGCATTAACTGCTGAGGTCCTGAAAACTACTTCCTCAGGTTCTGTTTCAATTCCGATGTCAGTTTGGTCTCAGGATCCATCTGGGCTGAGCGAACAATCCAGAAACTACAGAAATAATTCATGTAACTGGGGGGAAATGCTTGTGATCAATCTTACTTGATGAGATAATTAATTGGATTTTTTTTTCCTCCCTGATATTATCATGCTGAGTAAACACCTGATTGCTTCTCTCCCAACTGTAGATTTTGTCTTTATCAAAAGGAGGTGGAAGTGTTCTTTCAGCAAGAAAATGTGGACATGCTTCCTCCCTAATTCATATGCTCAGTGGTGATGAAATATTCTACTTGGATTTGAAATTCATATCTCATCCCCTCGCTTGGCCTCACCCTCCCCTCTACGCCAAAACCCGTGCGATTCTTCTCATACATTATAAACCAAATATTCACTTCACACCAGTTGTAGTCATTGCAGTCCATGAGACATGAAGATGTGCTGTAATGTGTTTTTATTTTGTGTGTGGCTGCCTCTCTTGACAAGATATCAGAGCAGAGTGGCTGAGTCCCAGACTGTTTATGAGGATGCAGACTCTCACTCTCAGGAATGCTCTCTTAGTTTGAGGGCCATTCAAAGGAAAACAAGAGTGTCTTTTTTGGCTTATTTGCATCAGCACAGGGCCAATGCTGTTTTTGTTTTATTTGTTTCGTTTTTTTTTTTTTTTTATTCTCTTACCGTGTCTTAAAGAAAACACAAATTAAAAAAAAAAAAAAAAAAACCTTACAGCTGATGTGAACACATAACACTTTATATTTTTATACACATTCATTTATATGAAGAAGTATATGATATATAAAGATTGGCATATTCTGCAGGATGTGTCAGGTTTCCTCAGAGGTGCTCCTCTTAACTCCAGGCTATCTCCTTACAACCTTCGTGCATGTTGGTTAATGCTCCCTCTCTATCATTCAAATAGTCTATTCACTCAATTATGCATGACATAAGTCTAAATAGATCACAGCTCACCCTTTGCACAGTACTTAAGAAGGAGTAAATTAGCTATATACACTATAACAAATAGCACCAGGCTGTAAACATGTTTATTTCTGCTGTAAAGTTGGAGATGGAGTCTATGGAGATTGACTCACTTTTGAATATAGCCTCATGTGGTCTTTTGAAAAACTGCAGGCTTTGTCACTTAGGTGTAAGCTTCATTTTCCAACCCTGTGGGAAGCCACTTGGATAATAGTGCTGTGAACCCTCTCAGCATGAATAGGGCCGGTGGATTAATGGATATTAGTTTCCTTTTCTGTGTGTTCTACATTGTTTCTGGTGTTTGTGCGTCATGCTGCAGTGTTTCCAAAGTTTCATCATGTTTCATCATGTGAAACAATGTGGTCTAAACACTTTTGCTGATGGTTAGAGCAGTAAGAGTGAAAGCAATGTTGGTGCTCTACTGATGAAGTTCTTCCTAGAGGCACTGATGTGATAATCACAAGTCTGCAATGAAAATAAGTCCCCCAAAAAGCAGTTGCAATTGCATACAACATTTAGTTCAAATGTCAAACTCCTATTTTAATGTCACACTAGATTCTCTAACTTTTGTTTTGTTATGTATTAATCAAATCTTTATTCTTAAAATTGCCATAATTACAACCGAGACATCAGATTGAGTCATCAATGCATGCTCTCATCCAAAATCATAATTATATCAACACTGAAGAACATTTTAAAGCTTGAATAATAGTCACAGATGAGTGGACTGGTTAGGGTTTTGAGTGAAGCATATCACACAGCTCATTTAACAGTACAAGGCTTATTTTTATTGTCAGTTTGAAACCACGACTAGTGTATACTATCACACATACAAATGGTGAAGGCAAAGGAGATTCATGGTAAAGGGAAACACTTAATGAGTCTGAATGGTGGAAATTACACTCATGTTGGCAAGTTTAGACTTGCAGGTGTTCATGGAGTTATTTCAGCATTGCTTTAATCACATACAGACATGTTGTTGCCAGAAAACAATTAAGTAGATTTTGGCCGTGTTTACCTGGCAGACTACTCCTCATTTCCTCCTGGCACTAACATATCTGCTGCCTTATATTTAATCTGCCATTTAAAGAAGTCTTTGACAAGGTGAATGTATCAAAATACGTCACACACATCATGGTTTTGTGGTAATTCTTTAAATATAACAGTAAGAGACTACCTCGTTTTTTTGTGCTGACAATCTGGAGCTGACAAGTGTGTTAGTATCAAATCAAACAGGTGACATGTGTCTTTAAGTCGTATACAAACATAAAGATTTATCCAGCTGTTACAGCTGCATTGCATTGAGTTGAGTCAGACAATTTAAAGCCACGATGCATCTCGATCTTAGGTGCAAGCTGTGCAAATGCAATCAAATAATCAATGTTTCTATTAGCGGCAAAACACAACCAATCAAAGCTGACCCATTAATGACATTCCTGACTAAACTCCACACTGTGATCATGTTATCACACCCTGCTGTTAATTTTATGGATGATATTTGGGCTGACATTTGCGGCAATTTTGGCGTGATGTGACTCAGAAATACTTTGGCATGCAAAACAGACAATGCTAGAAGCAAGGAGAGAAGGGATAGGATGGTTACCCATAAGCACTAAGTACAAAGTGGCATCATCCACCTCTGAGGGAGTGAATGAGACTATGAGGTAAAGTATACTTCCCTTTTTGTCTCAAGTGTTTTTAAGGAGCATTAACCTTTGCAAGGCTCAGTTGTCTTCAGTTTGACCTTAAGATAACTCCTTGTAATGAGACCAAATAGATAATGACATCATCATGAATAAGCTTATATCCCCTAACAGGCAATCTCTCCATAGTTCTGTTGATGTGATTGTGCCTGTAGGTGACTTTTTAAGGTTTCTAAGGTGATTGTCAGGAGAAATTATGAATCTAAGCTGTGTTATGATGTCACTTTGACGAATTCTCACACATCTGAATTGAGAGTTTGAAGTCTGCAGCATTAGATCAGTATACCATTTTTCCCATTTGAATGTCGGGGGTTTCCACTGAGTGACCTCTGGTGCGTACTGGAATGTGAAGAACCTGGGATGTTCCACAGGTGCCTTGGTGTACTATTAGCAGTGTTGCCAGTCCTGTGCTGAACACTGAACACTGCTGATTGGTGAAGACGGAGCTGAGCATGAAGGCAAAGTTTTGGATTTTCTAGTCAATTTAAGTTCCAACTAGAATGAGATTCCTCAGCAGGGAGTCTGGTCAGGATAACTTTTTTCTCACCCATTACAGATTCCATCAGGGTATGTGCTGAATCCTTGCACCGATCCAATATCAGTGCTCTCTTTTTCACCACATTTAAAATCTCTACACATCACGTTAAGGATTTCACTGAGTAACATAAGACTATGATTTTCTGCAGCACTGAAATCTGAGTCGGCGCCCCCCAATGACTGAATAAAAAACACTGAAATGCAGCAGGCAGCAGAAACACAGAATTGTGATAAAAACAGAAACTGAAATTCTGGTTGATGCATAATGCAGTTATCAGTCAGTTTTGTTGTCGATACTGGTCTTCTGTACTGATTTGGTGTATCCTTATTGGCTGGACCTCAAGGGACCAAGTTAGGCTGATGCTGTTCTGCTTGGACATCCTTGAGCTAGTACTGTTGCATCTCATTATGATGCCTTCCAGGTACCTTCATGTGAAAGGTATTCTGGGCACGGCACACAGAAAGGAAGGATTATACACTATACACCAGGGGTCGGCAAGTAGGTTTGGCCAGGGGCCAACTTTTCTTTAATCCATATGGTGGCAAACCAGAACATAATCAAAGGCTAGTTTAAGGAACTGATTGATAAAAATGCAACTAGAATTTGCTTTGTTATTGTTCATGTGTGGTGCTGTGGCCCACAGTCACATATAGGGTGGGATTGCTGGGTTAAAAGAATGGATAGAATATAAGGCAGTGCTATTAATCATCTTCTGTGTTCTGTTCTGATTTTATACTGATTTAGTCCCTATATAAAATGTGTTTTGGCAGCACAGTTATTTATTGATGAGATGCTTTTTGTTTGAGTGTTTTCATTTTAAATTTCAGTCACTGCTAGCAAGACAGTCTGATCACCCACACCTAGAGCTGTCTCCACTGCTTGGTTATCACATGCTGAGAAATATTGCCACTGTTCTGTCTAGGGAACAGAAAGAAAAACAAAGACATTTCACCTTAAAAACATTAAGAATGATACTTGTGGGCCCTGAAAAAACAAGATAACGTGTTTATTCTCCCATTCATGAGACATTTTAGAAACGAAGAACATGCATTTCACTGCTGGTGACAAAAGTACTCAAAGACCCCAACATTATGGCCATGTTGTGAGGAGTGGGGGTGCCATCTGGTTAATTCGTGATATTTTTTGAGATACTTAGAGGAACTCTGGTAAAATGTCCCTGAATTAAATCCATCCAAAGTGGCATCATGAGTCGTTTTTGGAACTTATCCATACTAAATGTTGCTTTAATCTTGACCCCCTGCTACACTGAGCAGCCAAGTGTTCAGGTGTCATGAAAAACAAATTCATTTTAGCACCGGTCTGTTTGTGGAACATAAAATCCCTAAAGCAACGTGGCTTGTGCATCATTATATAGGAATTATTTAGCCTATTTGTAGCTGAAATGTGATGTAAATGTAGTGCAAACATGACCTTGATTGCTGCCAGTACTCACTGTAATACAACATGAAGTAGCCGGCATTGATTTTCATGATAAATATGGATAGAAAGAGACTGTACTGGCTAATGGCGTGTTTCATTCAGGCACCGAGGCAGGTCGATCCAAGGGCCTCCATTTTCTGTTCAGCTGGGGATATCAGTGTCCTTGTGATGGTGCTAAAGCAAGAGATTGCAGCTCCAGGCAAAACATGCAAAACTCACTCACTGATGTCACACTGAACATTTTTTTAAAGGTTTTATTTTTCTGCTCTAAACTAATCCACAATGTTAATAGTTTTGACAGAATTGCTTACAAAGCCCTCACAGCAACGTGGAGCTTTAGTGCTGACAGGGGGAGAAACTTTCAAAAGCTACTCTCATGCCTCTCACGAACATCACACATGTCAAACTTGCATTTTATATTCCCCTCTTGTACAACAGTACTGAATAGACCAGAGCTATAGCTGCTTCCAAAAATACATCATGTCAAGATAAATCCCTTAAAGCACCAGCCATGATGAAGCTATCCCTTCCCGCAGATGAGATAATGTAATTTCATTTGAGATGACTTTAACAATCTATTGTTCTTGATACGCCTAAATGTTTTCACATGGTGATTCTACAGTTATTATGAAAAAAAGTTTGTACAGGCTTTTGTCACAATCTGTCATGAAGCTGGACATTTGAACTCGAACTGATGTTGTCGTCGTCAGTTCAAAGTTGCGAAGAATGTAGAGTGCCCTCATATCCTTTACAAGTCCTTCTTTTGAAGCACAGATGATATTAACACACAAAACTTAATGAAATCTACTTATTCATCATTTGCAACATCACATTTTCCAGCTGGCTCCCATTCCTAAGCAGACATCAAGTGAAACTACCCTGTTGTCAGACACAGAGCGATTATTACATTGTGTGCAACAGCAATTGTTCAGTGATTGCCCTCATGTTCACTGCTTTGGTTGTGATTTTGACTTTGACTGACATGGTATGTGAAGCCTCCTTTGGACCTCCGAGTGATGTGCTGTTAATCAAAAAACTTGAAATGAGGTTTTGGTTTTTTTTTCTTTCTTTTTTCGGGGGTACTTAGAGTGTTTGAGTATTGATATAATGATGAAATTTCACAAAGGAAAAGAGGTGCTAAACCAGTGTGGGCAGTATTTGTTAGAAAATTTTGCATATGGCACTGACACAGTGTATTTTCTTTTCTTGCTCTCCTTATTCAATAAAATACAAATTCTGTGGATGTGGATCTTGTGAGGCATAAAAGATGTTAAACTAACTGTCATCCTTGTGGGAAGAAGCACTGTAAGCTCAAAACTAAATAAACCTATGAGTGCAGCCCTTTTTTGTGACAGCTCTGGGAGCCCTGAGAGTCCAATCACAGCTGTATTATCAGCCATTACATGATGTAGTCTTAGGGGTCTTGAAAATTGTTCTTAACAAGGTGCAAGTGGCTTCAGTGCCAGGTCACACCAGTAAGTGTGACTTTGTGAAATAGGAAGGACTGATAGCTACATTAGTTGCTACCATTAGCTTACATGGAAAGCTGTCTTCCTTTGCAGTTCATGAGTGCTTGCTTCATTTACAGTATGACTGATGGCTTTCCCTTTCTGAGATGGTTCACATGTTGTCAACAGATGTAATAGTTGTTGCTATTGAGCTGCTTTGTCTTACTACTGTAGGCCTCAGAACAACGCTGCTGGTCAAATCAACATCATCCTCCATCATGATATGGGGCTGTGTGGTTGGGTGCTACTCTCTCACACCCATGTTACAACCATCCCTGGTCTACCCTATATAAGTTACATCATGATGAGCATCCAATATTTCCTTCAACTAGAGGTGACGCTTGATTGGTTTGTGCCCAGTTAGCAGTTTATACTCCAACATGTGTGTGACATAGCAGCCAGGCAGAGCTGTACATCACCCGTGAGCTCTGGGGTGCATTCTGGGAAATCGAGATATGGCAAAGTCAAGCAGAGCTCAGTGATAACGTTTGTTATTCCTTGGCCACAGCCACATTCACACACTGAGAGATGAGAGTGTATTAATTGTCACCCGCTGGCTACTTCTGAGCACTGAAAACACACACACATGCACTTCAGTGACTGTTCCAAGGTCACGTGCTGCTTCTCTCCCCCTCTTTCCTCTGTCTCTTTATCTCCCTCGTGCTTTCTTCTTCACCTTTGCACATCTCTCCTCCACCACCACCTTCCAACTCACACACACACACACACACACACACACACATGATGCGCACCACATACCGCCTCCTTCTCATGTCTGGGCAAGGACACCGTCAAGCTGACTCACCCAGAATTGAGCTGTCATCTGTGTCACCTCAGGCTCGTGAGTATGTGTGTGTGTGTGTGTGTTTCATGTTGCGTGTGAGCGTCACCTTGGGCTGGGAGTGTACTGTGGGAGGTTACTGTCAACATGCACAAGCTGGGGTGTATGGGCAGAGGCACAGGACTTGATTTGATCATCATCTTAGCGACAGAGAGAACATGACTAATACGCCTGTATGTGTGAGAGAAAGTTCTCCTGGTTCTCACAGAGCATGCCCTCCTCCCACACGCTCACAATCACGTACAAGCATGTGCGGATTACATGCGCAGAAACATAGCAGGGTCTCAAAAAATCAATTACAAGAAAAATTATGAAAGAGAAGACTCAAGCACATTCCCACAGGGCGGGGAATTAATTCAGACGAGTTTAAAGTTGGCCAGCTCCTGAATGCACCACACAATTCCACCTGGTATGGGCAGACTATCCTGTTGAGCACACTGCTTTTGTCTGCTTGCTCACACACACACACACACACACACAAATGCATACACAAAGGCAAAACCTTTCCTATGAGCATCTGGGCAACAGACAGGCCTATTAGCCCACAGGGCCTTGCAGTGCCAAAATAACAACTGCAGCATATGCCTGCGTAATAATTGCATTAATGTTGAACATGTCTCTCCAGGGGGTGGCTGTGGTTGACGACTTGGGGGAAATTAAAGCTTGTTCTTGAAAGCATGAAATTAGAATTTAGTAAACGTTACAATGGAAGAGGGTACAGCTAATGATAACTAACTACATAGTAATGGATGAACAGTTCATTTACAAACTGTTGGATGTTTGTGTTGGAAAACAGATGGTTACCTGAGGCTCACTGCTTCAGGTAATATCTCAATAATAAAGAGGGCGGAGCCTCCAAATGAAATTCAGCATCAACTTGAAGTATTAATGGACCATCAGTCAATAAATCATATGAGCTTATTATTTATATAACAGGCAACTATTTTCCAATTCATGCCACAAGCGCTCAGTTTTTCCAACCTTTCATCAGCTTTTTGGTTTCAGTTTGTTAAAGTTGGTCGTGTTAAAATTGCAAATCTTTCCTGGTGTTGCAATCACATGATAAAGCAGAGTTCTGGCAACAGAGTTTTACCACACAGCATAGCATTCATAACCAGGTTAGGAAGTGCATCATGTGCACTGCGAACTATCCACTGGGGTGTTCTCGCTGCCATTAAAGGGTAGATCTAAATGTTAAAGTCTGCTGAGGATCTTTTTGAGCTTGTGTCATGGACATGTATTTCTGCTGCAACTAATACAGAGTGACTTCATCAATGTGTAGGAGTGTGTGCAAAGAAAATGGAGTACATCAGAACTATGAGAAAATGTTGCTGCATCATCCCCAATAAAATAAAGTATAATTTATCAACAGCACTTTAAAATATTACGACTGTTTCCCACCGTGTAACTAATGCATTTCCTCTGCTTCGATGTCATGCCAAGCTTCATCAGGGGTGCAGCTCTTATAGGCGTGCATTTTTTAATAAGACTGTTCATATCTAGATGTGGTTGTTTTGACTCTACAGAATCATTGCAGTGCGGGGAACTGTGCTCAGAGGGCGTTTTAGCATCCTGTCTTTATGATAAACCGTTTAGCGTTGCGAGGTAGATGGGAGCGGGTATGGCAGACAAGCCGTCACCCCCCAAAAGATTCCATTTAGTGGCTACATCACCTTGTGAAGTTACAAATTGTTTTTGTGCCCCGCAGCTAAACATAATGAAGATTCAAGGCGTGCCAGGGAAACGCAGCGATGTGTGGCTCAAATGCTCACACGAGCGAGTCAACACAACATGTGCACTCTAGATACCAGGCATGCACATACACACATATGAACACATTCACATACCTTCTCCACTGCCACTACACACATACGCACGCATCTCTTTGCCTGGTGGACATTCATTAGGATGCAGAGTAGAGGGATAATGTGGTTTAAGCAATCAAGGCGCTGCCAGACCTGTTCCCCTGCTGAATTCAAGATAAGTCCAAACACCTTGAGAGAGCAGATTATAGGCCCATATGTGGATCTGACCCAGAGTAGCCATACCTGTGTCTGTATGTGCATGTGTGTCTTTGAGGCATGTTTGCACACATTATACAGCATAGATGTGGATTTCCGGGGATGGGAGGACATTCACATGCATTGCACATTGCAGGGGTACATGCAGGAATAATCTGCCATAACTTTCACACCAGATTGATTATGCAAACATTATGTTACAGCTGAATGTGATTGTGAAGTGTGTCTGACTAATTAAGAAAGCAAACATGCTTGATAAATTTGTGGAAAACACTTGCAAAACAGCACTTGTGTTTTTCAGGATTAAAAACTTGAATTAAACAAAATCACAAAAACTGCACATTGATCGACTGCTGCTTCAAGACACATAAACATACTATTTTTGTTGAAGGCGTGTAGTTTTGTTCCTGTGAGTGCACGTGGACGCACATGTGTTTGTTTGGCATTTCCATATGAACATATGCATTACAGCATGAAGATATATACCATTCAGAGCTCATAAAGTGAGCATTGACTGTTTACTGTTTGTATAATGGGTGAAGGACTGTTGGACTGTGCATGTGCACATGTGTCATTGTGATAAATAGACCTTGGTGATTTCATCGCATGTAGGCTCTTTCCACGTGGCCAATCATGGACAGTCTCTCTGCTCCTGACCTTCCACTGCTCTGTGTCAGATACCAACAGCTGACTTTATGTTGCTACTATTCTCCTCAACATACCTATAACCTTTCTTACTGAGCAGCTTTCAAAACAAAGTTTACGACCTGTCAAAAATCATTTGCTCGGCTTATTTAGTAGTGTGACATTATTTGTTCAAGAAAGGTATAGGGACAGAGGGGTCAGTGGCACCGTCTGTAACAATCAAAAGAGATAACAGCACAAGATGTGAGCGCAGGTGGGTTCACCTTCTGGGCATTCCTGCCTGATGCACCTCTGACAGCGCCTTTGTGCCGGCTGCAAGGTCATCAGCTGGGTGCCACCCCTGGCTGGTAATTCACTTTAATCCTGGAGCATCTGTAGTTAGTGGAGCAGTAGTAAGGGGGTCTCTGTGCTGCCCCCTGCAGCTGACCCTCAGATCCATTCTTTGCTCATACCCTGTCATTTTTTTTCAGTGCCAGAATCTCTCTTGTTCTACCCCCTCTGCCAGGGCTTTGGGAGTTCAGCTCACTTTGAGCCTCAAAACTGCTCTTCACAAGCCTGTGGGTGACATCAGGGAGGCTATGTTCATCTTCATTTGCAGTCTGTGCTGTGCTGTGCAAGAATGTGGCTCTTGTATGAAAGCGAAAATCAGATTGTGCAAGAGTGACTCTAAGTTCCTAGGGTTTGAAACCATCAACACCTTGGCACTTGTACAAACCGGCAAGTGGTTTTAGTGGATTGCAAAATGTGATCTTGGTGTCTATGGTGGAAACAGCATGTCCTCTCTGTCTCTGTCTCTGACCTGCTCTGTGTTGGTGTTTGACTGAGGGCGAGACTCAGCTGCTGCACCCACAGACCAGACAGCAGGGCAGAGAGGCCACAGAGGAGAACGTGATGTCAGGTGATGTGAAACATACAGTTTTACTCTTCACTGTACTAGCCAACATAGCTCAGTATGTAAAAAAGTTAAACTAGCATGGACTATGATATGGGGGAAAAATCATTTGCTTTGGCTGAATCACTAAATTCACTTGCTTAAGCTCACGTGCTTAATATCAAAAATATTTTTCATTTTATATAGATTATTTTATTATGGAGTCTATATAGTGACTTGCACTCCTGTTACTGCTCTAGATATATCTTCTTAACAAATTCCTCTTCTACACCTTTAATTTATTGTTAGTAATAGAAATTATTAATAGCAAGAACCAACAGATGTATGAAAAAAGTACATTAAAGATAAAGAGTAGCATAACAGAAATTCTTATAAGCAAAAAGCTCAGTGAACACATCGTTTTTCAGTTTAGAGCTTTTCCATGTTAGCCTGATACAGCTGATTGTGGCTTTCACCGGTTAAAATGAAAAAGGTTGGTCGTACTAGATTGGATAAAAAGCCTCAAGCCATTTACAACAGCTTAAAATGAGTGATTAGACTCTATAATGTCTGAAAGGGGAGGTAATTCAAGGAGCACAATGCATCCTGGTCAGGTCCCAAGTTCATGTTGTTCAAGAAACCATTAGCCATCTCCCAGTTTCCTCATGCCTCCTACACATACTATGTGTTTAACATCTGATCAAGAGTTGCACAATTTATATCAAAATTGTCATTTAGCTCTTCCTAAATTGCCCTCTCCCTCATTTGCGTGGGTACACATTCTGCATGACTTGTGTTTTTCTTCTATTTCTGTTGACACAAAATTTTCTTTTCACTCACAAAATGCATTAGCAAACACACACGCACATCATACTCATCCAAACATCTAGTGACACATGCACCTCATACTGCGAGCACACAACATATTCAGGTGATCTCACAGCAGGAAAGAACAAATGCAACACAGCGGCACTGCTGAGAGCTAACAGATTTTTTTTATGTTTCTTTTCTGTAATGTACTGTGATATTATGCTTATATTTCCAAATCAGTACATGCTAAATTGTGTCAAGGAGGAAGTAACAAGAAGCTGGATCACAGGTTACCTTGGAAACAGACCATAGGTACACAATTCAGCCTTCAATATATGTCAGTAATGTTAAAATGTTTCAGTTGTAATTACAGGGCCACTAAATTAAGTATAATTTAACTTATCTGCCAGTTAAAGATGAGAATTTACTTACTGCCGTTTGAAATCATCCAGGTCTCAATGACATGCTCTCATACACTAACAGAGACATATATTCAAACAGTCCTCGAGTTTCACTGCTGTGAGTTGAGAGGGCAAATTTAATGATGAATATCCACAACTGAAAAGTGCTGGTCTTATACTGAGTGTAAAAAAAATCTCCACATGCACTATTCTACATCTCATATCATCTCTTTTTAGC
This sequence comes from Caranx ignobilis, assembly GCA_021432705.1. Lineage (NCBI taxonomy): Eukaryota > Metazoa > Chordata > Actinopteri > Carangiformes > Carangidae > Caranx > Caranx ignobilis. The sequence goes on from MU269989.1 coordinate 22,593,817, forward strand.
AGATTAGTGATGTAACTGCTGAGTAATTTCTGGAGGGCCGGGGAGCTGGGGTGGTATGGGGTTTGAGGGCCCTCCCTCACCAAAATTTGATGTTATCTGACTTAAAAGCTCTGCTGTGATTTTTTGTTTTATCCTCTCATTGCTGCTTGACAACGTAACAGCCGTCCACCAAAATGTCTTTTCTGTCGGACGTCTGCTGGCAGGTCACTTTCTCAGCGGGTCTCAGCTGACTGAGTTACTGTAGCGAGTCGAATCTTCTCATCTCTCATTCCTCTCCTGGAATCATTTCATCTGACAGTTAGCATTTTCCACACTGTCTTTTTTGAGCTCATCATCTGAGAGCTGTAATTCTTGACTGTTTGACAGATTTCCTCCCAGATTTTATTCCCGCAGTAATGACGTGGGGAGATGGCATGAACTCCTTTTCACTTGTCATGAATTTACATCTTCTATGGCAGAAAAACACATTACAGCAGCCTGCAGAAAGGCAAGCAGTTTAAACTAGGCTAATGAACTACTCTTACGGCTGACTAACTCTGATAGACTTGAAAACACTTGTCTAAGAATACTAAGGCAAGTCATAACAAACCATAATTCACCACATGAGAAAAGGCCATGGTTATACTTTGATTCTTCCTAACCAAAAAGACAATCTGACCTAATGCAATGGATCTTACATTTAAGTTGAACGTTAGAGGAACCATATAGGAGCTACAGCATTTGAACACAAAGTTTAGGGGTTCAGTTGTAATTGGACATTTTGCTATTGAATTTTACTTTGGTAGCTGTGCATTATTCCAGCATTGCCTTAAACACCACAGAGCTCACGTTTAGGCAGACTGAAGAGGTGACCAAGGGAAAGATATAAATGAGGCTCAACAGAAAGCAAAAATCTATCATAGATCAAAAGTAGATGGTTTGGCAAAACCAACAGATGGATCCATTCTGTAAAAAAAAAATGATGCCACACTATGCCAAACAGCCTAACTGAGATGAAGCAGCACATCCTCAAAACCATATCAGAGCTGATGGGGAAACTTGTTTATGGCTGCTCAGAAAGTCGAGAACCCTCTCCTGGATGTTGGTGGACAAGTGACAAGAGGAGACTTCATAACCAATACCCTCAGAGGTTTCAGAACAAGATGCAAACACCTGGCACGACTCAAAGACAGAAAGAAGAGAGAGACTTCACAAAATCGCACAAACAGAGACCGGGAGAGTTCAGGAAGAAGGATTCATGGACTGATGAAACAAACATCAACCCCTATCAAAATGATGGAAAGCAAAAAGTCTGGAGAATAAAGGAGGCTCGTGACCCAAAGCTGCCAGCTCATCTGTCAAACATGGCAGCAGTTCTGTTATGGCTTGGGCATGTATGGCTCCACTTGGCAAGGATGAATGCAGAGGTTTACAGAAGCATTCTCTGCTCACATTCAGCCAAAACTCATTGGATGACATTTCATCAGTCAGCAGGACAAACGCTTCTACCATACGGCCAAAGCAGCCGAGGAGATTTTCAGGGTGAAGCGGGTGAATTTCCTCAACTGGCTGAGTCGTTCACCAGATCTCCATCCAACTGTGCTGGATTCCACTTGCTTAAGACAGAGAAAACAACAGAGAGAGACCCTACATTGGAGTAAAGCTGAAGCTGGCTGCAGTGAAGACCTGACAGAGCATCGCCTAAACCACGATGATGCATGAAAAGTGCTGCATCTCACATATCATTTTTTCATATATTTTTACTAAAACTGCTCAAACTGAAGCTGGCACTTTGATGTGTTATCTATCATTTTATATTTTCACACACGTCTGAGGAACAATAAGTGTTTAACTGTCAAAATAGCAACGATCTGGACTGCACAAGATAAACCAGTACTTCACTAGCCTCTTCATGACTCTCCGCCCCGAGCCTGTTTGTTCCTCCTAGCACACTGATGTTTAAAAACAGCTCACAAATATATTGTTTTTCTTGTCTAAATGTCACACAGATGTGAAGCTTTATTTATCCATTTTATGGCAAAGTCATTAAAACAGACAGACAAAGTAACTTTGAGTCAAAGAGCAGACGTGAATAGGACTTTCTGGGAATGGTCTGTTTAAATCTTCATTTAACAGTATTTACTGACAATAAGAAAAATGTAAATCATTGTCAGGCTGATTGCTTAAAAGCAGTTCAAGGATATATAGTTAATTACCATCTCAACCCTCTGCTGCTGCAAATAAATCCTACACCGTGGCAATGGCACAGAGAGGTAAGAGCAGGCAGCAATGCTCTCATTTGTGTACTGTTATTATATAATGCCTAAAAATATAGTAAAGCTATAGTGATGTTGAAACACCACATGTTATTTCGGGCCAGGCTTTACACAGCGACATTATCAACTGACCACTGCTGAACAGTTAAAGTCAGCCAGCTTGTTTTTGTCCACCTGCTACAACTTGTGTGCCTGGGTGTGCTTTTGTGGGTCATTGTGTGTCTGTGCGCATATGTGTGTGTGTCTGTGTGTTAAAGAATTAAAGGGTTATCAGTCTTTATTTCTCTAAACTGGGGCAGGCCACATTATGTAAAGTGCTGAATTATATATTAGATCTGCCTGCACGTTGGTTTGGCCTAAGGGAGAGTGGCGAAAGAGAGATACAAATACTCCCTCTCTTTCTCTCTCCCCCTCATGCACACGCGCACACACACACACACACACACACACACACACACACGCATGCACACACACACACACACACACACACACACACACACACACACACACACACACACACACACATACATCCAAACCTGCACACAGTCTCATTATCCCCCCTGAGTACAAGCACATGCCCACAGAATCAAAGACAAATACAACACATATGTATTGTGTATTGTCTTATATATAACCTTGATACACACAAGTGCGTGCACACACGCACACGCTCTAGGTTATCACACACAGGCACACTCAGGCTGACAGATGGGAGCACCAGATGATGAGCGCCACCAGATTTGTGTCTCACGGTGGGAGCCATCGCTGACACCATTTAAGCCGAGAGAACACTCAGGCTTACATTAGCACCCTAAATGTCTGTGAGTGTATGGGTATGCATTATGGTATGTTTCTGTGTGTGTGTGTACACTGTTTGAGGTCAGCAGCAAGTGTGTGAATGGACAGGCTTTTGTGTGTGTTTTAGTTTTGTCTGAAGCTCCACAGGCAGAGAAAGTTGAATCAGTTTGTGTGTTTTTATTTTAGATTATGGGCCTTATGTTAACATCTTAAATCGAACAGATGTACACGCGCAGGCAGAGCATATAGTCAACTATGCAAATGAACAAGTGGGCCTGACATTCTCTGCTTGCTCAAGCTGCTTTCATCTTGGCAATAAAGAACAATGACCTATTAGTGAGCCCTTCAAGCACATATTGGGATCCCTAGGCTGGCTTTGCTTGGGCTGTTTGCTCGCTCTCTCTCTCTCTTTCACTCTCCTCCTGCTTCACCCTCCCTCCCACTGTCTCTGTCTTTTCTGGTCCTTTTTTCCCCTCCCTCTGTCTATTCTCCCTCTTCACTCCCCATAGACCTTGAGTCTAAGCAGCCTGCCTTTGAGACAGGCTGAACTTAACCAAACTAATCTTCAGAAGGAGAAGAGGAACAACTGCCTCTCCCCTCTTCTTCTCCTCCTCTTGAGACGTTGCTGACATTTTGCAATGAGAGAGTGTGTCATATTGGGAGGGGTAGGCTGTTGGGCAGTGGGTGGGTGGGGGGGTTGTACAGCACAAGACAGTTGATTCAACCCAGAGAGCAAATATTCCACAGGGACCTGGCTCCCACATTGTAGCCTAGCAGTTCTCAATGAGCTCTCACTGGTGAATAGTGGCTTCTCACCTTCTGATAATATCCCATTTGTGCTCCAACGGGGGTTTGAATTCACAAGCCACAGCAACTGTTGAAAAAAATGGCTCAAGACCTAACAAGTGCTTTCTTGGCCAATAATGGATTTTCCTCTCTGCCTTTGAAGTGACATTTGTGTTCGACCTGGGCCTCTGCATGTCATTTTCTCAGATCGTGCTACATGAGAGTATTAGTTGTGTTTCAGACTCAACATGTGGTCATATACCAGACTGACATATCTACACCTTGTAACTACACTTGCTGCTGGGATGTTGCAGAAACACTGAAGGGGATCTTTCATGGAGGTCTAAAGGCCCTGGAGGAGAAGCAGTACCACTGGGATCACAATGAGCTACTGAGGTAGAGGCACACTTTGTGCCCGAGTCCCAGTGCATTACTTTAAAGTTCCCCAGCCTCACAGGGCAGCATGGAGAGAAAGGCATGAAGAATTCACTGCTGCTGCAGAGATGGTTGATGTCCAAGAAGGGTGACCTGTGGACCTCACAGACAGAAGCTAGAACCATAATCCACCCTGGTTTGGTCACACGGGCACTGCTGTCTGCTGTCGAAATGCCAAATGACCCCAGGTTACATCACTGACGCAGGTTGTAGTGCATCCCAGTGCGTGGAGAAAAAAGCAAGTGAAACATCTGTCAGGGATGTGTGTCAGACCATTTCTGAAGGGTTGAAGGTCAGATCAGGTTTTACCGCAAACACCGATCTTTGTAGGCCACCGTGGATTAAAAGCCTGTTGCCATAGTGAGAGAATAAATACAATGAATTGTGCAAATGTGGATCACAATGCACACACAAAGACATTCATGGTGTTGATCCTCTGCACACCAAGCCTTCGATACCTGCCTCTGGATTGCTTTCAAAACACTCACACTTAAATGCAGTTGCACACAGTTTACTGTACTATGGGGTGTAACAGAGTGCTGAGGTTAACAGTCTGTTGTGCTTGTATTGTTCATTTTCTAAGGATAATATCACCTACTATCGCCCCATAAGCTAAATCATAATAACAGTGAATGGTACACTGCCCTTCTCTGCAACTCTGAATGGCAGAGGTTTGTTGGCCATGTCAGACAGTTTAAGAGAGTCCTTCTCTATTGTCCGTGCACAATTTCATTTGTGCACACCGTCAGTCGGCACTCCTCTCTCCCTTTCTCCCTCGTTCTCACCTTGCAAGCACACAAATGCCTGCTTGCTTGTGAAATGGCTCTCTGAAGGGCCTTAGCTCTGTGTCTCGGCACACAGTTGTGATTTATGCCCCAGTGGAAGCCATCTCTCCTCGGACTGTATCGGACTATGAATGTCAGTTCCAAGCTGTGCCAGCTGCCATCCATCACCGGAAAAACAATCTGACAGTGGGCCCGAGTTCAACCACAGGTTCTCACTCGCCCACTCAAAATAATGTCAAGCATAACTTCATCTGAGCAGTGACTGCAAAGATGAAAATCGACTTAAGAATAACAGTAGAAGACGAGAATTTGGATCCAAAGGTAAACCTAGAAACAGATACTAATTAATACCTTTGCATCTTAGTGTAATCCCATTTTCTTATGATCTTAAACATTATGTTTAGACAGTGTTTTAACAAAAACCACATGCACATAGTGGAAAACACAGTTCAAGTGATTATTGTGGCCCTGTGTGCCCAGTTGTTAATGCAATGCCTCTTCATCTGAAGAAGAAATACTCATCTTAATAAGTCTGGTGAAACTGTCACTGACAGGACCAGGATTAATGGACTGCTTGATTTTACTAGCATTACTCTTGGTTCGGAAAATGAAGCATTGGAAATCCTTCCAAATCCCCTCAAACTCAACTTGCATTTAGTTTGTTGTTTGGAGTTTATTACCAATGTCGAGATTGAATTCCCAGTCTGACTGTGACTGTCTCTGTGCTTGTTTGTAGCTGCTATGTCTAATTTAGCATCAGACAAGCCTGCACTATTGTTGATGTAATGGATGCTTTATGGACCAAATGTTGACTGGTGCTTGCTTCTTCACAGAGCTAATACTTCTATGCAATTGTTAATTTAAAAACAGCAGGACGATCTACATCAACTCTGCTGTTACTGCTTAAAAATCTCTGCATCAAGTTTCTTAAACTTAAAATGTATTTATATACCACCGTTCATATATATAAAATGCAACACAAAGTGCTTTACAAGTTAAAAAAAAGGAAGAAAGAAGAAAACCCAACCCCCCCACACACACGCGCGCGCACATAAACACAAACATGCACAACCACTCACTCACTCAGGCATGTACACACAAACACAAGCGTGCACTTTGTAAATAGGGTATGGGATATGGCTGGTATGGCTGAGCAGTGAGGATCCTGGTGAGGAAAGCATTATTGGGGAGGCCATCCACGCTGGGAAGTTTTGCAGAGCCACAGGGGGTGCCACCACAGGGACCACAGACGAAGGAGCCCGCAATCCCTGGCCCTCCACGCCGGGGGTCGAGACTTCCATGTCTTATACCAACACCTCTGATCTGCAAAATGATTTTAGCCTTTATCCACACGTGCAGACACATGCAATGTCTATTTATTTTCACTAAACAATAATTTGACCCAAAAAAGAGCCCTGTTCTGCAGCCATGAACTTTTTGTTGAAGTCTTAAAAAAGAGGAATGTTTTCACTCATTCTGAACTAATACTTACAATGATTTCTTCTACATTGAGAAATCCCCACTGAGTCAATGTTTTATTCAATGCAGTGAATACTGTGCTGCACTCTGGGGTCACTGCCTGTCCTGAGGCAACTCCAGAAACGAAAAGATAATTATTTTTTCTACAAAGAACTGACACTAAAGCATCTTCCAGTCTACACAGCACACCCATCCCCTCATTTAAGCCAATACCTGCACCTACTTTTGCATTTCATATGAAGGATCGCCGAAATCGTTATGATAACTAAACAGATTTCCCACCATATCTTATGTACTGTAAGTGCATACTGTGTCAAATGTGACAAATGTTCAGTGGCAGTAATTAATGATAACATTACCTTATGAAGAGTATAGACTTCCTCTCTTGCTAATTAGCTACTCTGTCTGGCGATACTGAACTCTTGCCTCTGGTCCTTGACTTGGAACATACTCAATCTAATCTAGTTGTCCGTGACGTCTTCAAACTGATAGGGTTAGAGATGAGGCCATCTTGTAGTTTTCACACATAAATATTCCACAACAACAGTGGCTGACTTGACCCGTCATCCATTCATGGACAATACAAAACACTTATAAATACATTTTCCACGTAACCACTGTCCAAAAAGATTTGTCCTTATAAGATACACAAACTGTCATTTCATCTCAGTTTTTTAACCACAACAACACCGTGGACGTATTCCAGTCAGGTGCGAGGATGCACTCCTGCACTGAGTCAGTTCTCCTCAGGGTGACAAATGATTTATTGGTGTCTTTAGACTCTGGAAATCATGCAATTTTAATTCTGTTAGACCTCTCAGCTGCCTTTGACACAGTCGATCATTTTGATCCCCGGACCACCTCAAGGATAGAGAAAACATTCAGGGTCGGATACTTCCTTTCAAAGTACCACACAGAGCAGTTTGTTTTAGTTTGGTCTGATGACTCCTTGTCTTCATCTACACCACCTCCAGAGTAGAGGTGCATCTCAGGGCTCCCTCTTAAGCCCTTTAATATTCTACCTGTTTAAACTTACACTTACTCTGTTCTGCTGTGTATATATACAGTAGCTGTAGCTGGGCTGGTCGATGCCTGCTCTTCTTCAGACCCTGCGTAATTATTTCTCTCATTCAGAAGTGTTTGTGCTTGTATCCAACACATGAGATCCTCTACATCAACTGATGTTTTTAAAGACCGTTTTATACGTATTGATAGTATGTTGCTGCATTAGCATTTACATCAATTTAATAAGTTGTGTTCGTAGTTGCTTAGGATACCTAATGTTTGCAGATGTTAACAGAGATAGAGTCATGTTATGATTCCCCAGTTCCTCTGTATTTGAACATTTGTTGTGATTTGGTAATTGTCTTGTCACCGTGTTTGGACAGATGCAAAGGAAAGTTTAGATTGGCGCCCTGTGGAAAGAATACAGATAGTGAATTGGAGTGTGTAGCCCACTCGCTTTTTCCCCATTTAGTTGCACCTGTTTGTATTAAAGCTGTCGACTTCTCTATCTCCCACCCTCTCCTCTATCTTTCACTACATTATTGTTCTCCCTGAGGCTGAGAGTACAAATATGGTCTGTCAAAGAAGCCAGCACAGTGTCGATCATAACCGATTTATGTCTGTATGTTCCTCAGTGTGTCCGTCTGTTCTGTTTTATGCCGTCCCTCGCGCCTTTATCTTGTTCCCACTCAGACTACCAACACACTGTGCATTTTATCATGTCATTAGTCAAACAGATGCCTGTTAAAATATTTTCTTTCTAAAAATTCACTCACCAAAAGACAATTATGTGAATTACTGAAAAAGTAGCAGAAGTAGAACTGCATCAGTTGTAATACTGGTAAAAATGTTGACGACCCATTCATTTGGACACACAAATAAATCCCACAATCAACAGCATTCAATACACATACTGACAGTTCATTAATGAATATAATGTTGTAATTTTAATTTGCATAATCCTCCATTTCCTGTGATGTTTGTCTGTGAATTCTGTTGTCATGTAAAAAAAAAAAAAAAAATGTAATGTTTGTCCAATCACAGTTGAGACAGGAATTGTCTTAGAAATCTAAGTAGGAATGTATCACATACATACATCATGGGCTCTCTTCTGATGTTTGGCTTGTTGACGAATATCAGACAGACCAACACTTGCATAAAATAAAGACATATGTTAGACAAGATGAAACTGCAGTTAAATGAAAATTGCAGCAATTCACCAGATGATGCTGTGAATTATCATCTGTGGTTTGCATCCGTGCTGCTGTTGTACCCATAGCTAGTTTGTTGTATATTGTAAGGGGGGAAAAAGTATTTACTGGTCTTAGCTAATGTAAAGTCTTTTTTAAAAAAGTGATATATGTTGTATGGAAAACAAAATGTCAAGAGTTAGAGGAAATCAAATGATCTTAAAAGGCAAATAGTTCCAAATGTCACCCTGGCTGTATACAGTAGCAGCATATACACGCCAGCTCTGTGATACTTCTTCAGCCCTTTCACTGCCCTGTAGTGCATCTGTGTAAACAGCTTAAATCCTGTATTTTCTAAATCCTGCATTAATTTTGGGAAGCACAGATAGACTCTCTAAGGCAAGGATTTGCTGATGGGTAAATATAATCTCAATTTAAATCTCAGCTCTGCATCCCATTGCAATGTTACAGAAAATAATACATACAACAGAAAATAAAAACATTCAGTTTGCAGATGTGTACAATGCAAATCACTTTTCTAATTACTATGTCCACATATAGACATACAGTATTATGAGTAGAGTTATAATTTACATATATTGCTTGTGATGCTGTGATACTAATTGTCACCAATTATATTTAAATGTGAAGTTCTGATACTTGTTTTTCCCATAATCATCACAGTATATAGGATAATGCACAGCTTTAGCAATAATTCAATCATTGACTCTCTTACCTGTATGTATATACTTTTTTTCATTTTCTTTGGTTTTATATGTTAGCAGATGCGGAATCTAATGTCATGATTTGAAACAAGAAGCAGTCAGTTTGTGTTACATGCACATGGAAGAAGCTGAATCATAAATAAACTACCTGTAAGACTTTGGTAACCTCGCTCCCCTCACCAGGACTGTGAGGTGTGTGTGGCAACATTACCACGAGCGACACACACCTCCAGCCTCATCCATTCCTACATTAAGTGTCCAAACAGAGGTAGCTGGAGAGGGATGAAGCTGCATCCTAGGGACAAGATGACACTGATTTCACTTTTGTCAGCACCGGAGTCATGAATATGAATACTCTAGTTTAGCTTCTCAGAAAGGAACTTGTTTAAAGTCAATTTTTTATCTCCAAGAAGAAACTTGGCATCTGGCAAGCCACTTAAAAAGTCTAAGTCTAATCAATCATCTTTGCTTAGTTTGAGTTCATGAAAATGCATCTTGCAATTTCATGAACAATGGGGACATATAGAGCACATCGCTTAAGATTCACCATTTTCATCAAAGGTACGATTACAGAAACATCTCTCCGTCTGGGACAGAGGCAGAATAAATATGAGCTCTGCTTATATTTTCTCTCTCTGTGTACAGCATTGGATAAATATTATTTCTTCTCTGAAATTTAAACTAGCTGCCATTCCTTTCAGGAGAGCAGAAATCTGCTCTGTATCAGCAGGGGACAAAAGCTGGATGACAAAGCAGAGATCAAACAAAGAGATTAACAGTGTCTGAGAGCATGCGCCAAAGTCCACAGTTCACCTTTAGAAAATGTCTCTGCCTTCACAAAGGAGTGTATCCGAGTGTGTCAGAGCAGACCTCACAGGCTGAGGGATTTTCTTGAGAAATAAGGTCAGTTGTCAAGGACACTTAAAGAAATAACATGCAGGTATGAGTGTGAACATAGGAAAAACACACCCACGAACACAGACCTACACAGTCGCACTCATTTCAAACATACTAGAGTCAAATTGAAGAGCATAATCAAATTCCAGCATGCAAAGCAAACCAAATCATCTCTTCTGAAAATTATACAAATCACTTCAATGGCACTGCCATTAAAGAAATTGTATGGTGCAGCAATTTTATTACAGTCTGTAATGTTCACAAGTGCAAACTTAAGGACATTAAGATAAACAGTAATGATGATGGAAGATTGCCTCTGTCTTTAGATACTTTTCTAAAGATGTTTCCAGAAGTGGGAGGCAAAATGTCCATTAATGTGAGAATAGGGCCAGCTCTCTGTGCTCTGCTACTGGACCTGACTGGTGACACTGTTACTGCTGTCTAGTGTGACGCATTTTGCCACATGCTGGTTTATTGAAAATTGTTTCATCTCTACGTAAATCAGAGGGTCTCTTATTGACTGAATTGGAGACTTTGTTGGGATCAACAACAATTCCTGCCATTCCTGATAGTTTTTGAGTTCAGGGTGTGAATTTAGTCCATCCTGTGATTATATATTGAAAAGTGGACATGGTTGCAAATTGTATTTGGCTTGTACACCGGAGTTACTCTCTGGGAAATGAGCTGAATCCTACTCTTTGATCAAAAGCTTAAACAAGACTGCAAAATCCCTGACCTGTGTGTAACATCCCACATGTCAGACTCCAAAGAGCTGTCAGGAGCTGCTGAAGGGCCAGTCTTACTTGGCATGTGTGTTCAGTCCAGACTGTATTTGGACAGAAACATTGTTTTTGTTCTTCATTGGCGCTTCAGCACATTCGATTTGAAATAGAAAAAACAGATGCTGTGTGCAAGTGCCAAGTTTCAGCTTTAATTTGAGTAGCTTTATGTCAACAGTAAATGTACTGTGAATAGGATATATCCAGTTAAACACATGGTCCCCAAATTGCAAAGGTTCAAAAGTAATTGGGCACTTGGCAGCTAAATGTTTGTTGGGCAACTGTGTGTCATTTCAACCTTTTAGGTGGAGTTAATAGTAGGAGTAAATATGAGGGCCATGGAAGTGAAGAAGATAACTAGAAAATGGTGAGCATCCGAAACAGGAAGTCCAGGTTTCAACTTGTTGAAACTTGTTGGGCAACATTTCATATTTCAACAGGAAAATGGTTCCAAACATGCAGCCAGATCGGATGTCAGTCATCTGGTCTCTGCCTGAATGAGTTTCATTCATTAAACTAAAGGCAGATCGGCTGAAGGTGGTGGCAATAAAGCAAACATCATGGAAGATACATGGCTTCTGCTGATGTATTTAGGTTAAAGCCGCTGAATTTTCACAAACAGTTAAAAATGTCTTTGCCTGACTTCCATCCACTTAGTCTTGAGCCCCTAAACTTTGGACCCTTTGTGTGAGAAGCTGCTATTAAAACACACAGTTCTTTCTGCATTGGTGGAAATGTACTTGAATAAAAGCAGAGACATGTCTGGTTCTCTACGAAAGAGTTCAGTGAAGAGATCCAAGTGAAATGGCTCATTAGTCAGTCATTATCCTAGGCCAACAATGTAGCAAAGTGACCCTTGTATCATTTTGTAGAGATTTTATGTCTTCAAATTGTTGTAAGCAGCATGGTCTGACAGACTCATGTAATCTTGTCACTCAAGTTCATAATAAAACAGGTAAGGGTCTAATAATTGTCTGTAAAATTTACAGAAAATCAAACCAGATGGGTCGATTCATTTTTAGTCGCTCAAGTAACTAAACATCACTGTTCAATGACACCGGATCACAGATCAAAGCTGTTCTCATCACTGCTTGGAAAGTTGTACAACCTTTTTTTTTTCTTTTTTTTTTGTAATTGAGAGACACATTTCATTTGTCTGCCCCCAGGGTCCGACAGCAGAGGAGCAGGTAGAAAGGAATCAGAGGAGTAGACACAAAGGTTATGAATGAGCAAACAGCACCTTCAAACTGATACAACACAAACCTACCACCTCCCTACACATAGAAACACACAAGGTCGCACACTGGAGGCAGCTGAAAGGTGTAACCAGATGTTAAGCTGTGTGCGCCTGCTATAAATACACACATTGCTCCATTTCAAACCAGCTCCAGTATCATGGCACTGAAGCTGAAACTGTACTTCAAATCTCCAGGGATCAGTAGCACACAATATTGTCAGTATTATGATTACTACTATTATTGTGTTTTTGCCATAGTGAACCTGCAAATCCATGCTCCATGTTCTATTAATAACATATATAACACCACTCCATATGCTATATCTTCCATATCAAATGTAGCACAAGAAGAACATGTAATGTATTACTTAACAGCCAGTGTGGTTGTGATTAGCTCTCAGTCGGAAAATGTAGTATCTTTTGGGGGCTGTTTAATAAATATCAATAAATGGAAAAAAAATTCCAAAAGAAGAAAAATACATAAAATTATTTTAAATTTGATTCAAGGTAAAATCAGGAAAAGCTGCCAAGGTATTAATATTTCAAACCAAATAATGAATTAAGAACACCAATCTGTGACTGACAACTACAATAGCATGGTATAAAAATAAATACACAAATAAAATGCAAGAAAATAAGCACATTTACTGATGAACTACACCTCTCAACATTAACATGGCTTTTACTTTACGCTTTAAAACAACACAGTGAAGAGCCTCTCACATGGCTGTCAGTGAGTTCAGGTTCATCAAGTGGCACGCAATGAAGTGATGAGGTGAAAACAACAGCACTCCGCCTCCCTGTGTAATGTGAAATCAAAGCATTAGCAAGCTAAGTCTGGCTGATCACACAAGATTTCTCATATTTGACCAGGATGGTTGATCAGCCACTTTGCTTCACGTGGTGATGTATTATTTTACATCATAATGAATGTTTGCAGGATTTTAAAGCCCACTCTGCTATAGCATTAAACCCATCAAAAAGATCTGATATGATTTTAATATGTTTCTGCATATTAAGTAGACGTACGTATTTCATAGGGTTCCCATGTGCCATGTGATATAATGCAGACTGGTCCCACATTCCCATCTCTGCCCTCAGGCAAGTTATGCAGACTTTGTGAATAGCAAAGTTCCCCAGCCTCAATGTGCCAAGACAATATAAAGGATGCCCTCTGTGGTTTAAAAGCAGTTCTCAGACTATGTACTTACATTTACACCATGTGGACTTTTCCTCCAGTGAAAATCTAAAGTAAAGTAGCAGCAACTTTGCTACACACCACTTTCTTTTCCTTTCTTGTGCATATTATTTCCTATTTTTCTTTGTAAGCAATAAAATTACATAACCACCTCATTTCCCAGTGGACCCACAAAAACTGATTGATGATTTCTTCATAACCAGGCTTATGGATGTGATATTTCAGGGGTCTGAAACATGAATTATAAATTCTGTTAACTTATTTACATGTATGATTGGTTGGCACATCTCAAGAACTGCCAAGATTAGGGAAATTAGATGGATGAGATGAATTTTTTGTTGCTTGGTGATCGCCTGGATGTTGGAAAGTTTGAGGTTGTGCAGGGTAAAATATTCAAAAGGGGAAACAGAGTATGTTGGTAATTTTTCAGCTTTAGTGCATTTTCTCAAAGAATTTCATTTCTGTAATAGAGAATGGCATTAAATATGCTTGTTTTCAGTCAAAGTGAATGCTGCAAAGATTGTGCAGGCACAAATGATCTTTGTTGTAGTCGGATTTATTTTTTCTTTGTGTGTCGTGTTAGGTGCCACCCAGGGGTCACGTTAAGTGGATATTATCTGATAAATCTGAAAGCTATCGGTCATTTTGACAGATTGCAATCAACATCCGTGTCTTTAGCTGTTGTTCTTGATGTATGACCTGGTTGGCTGCATATGGCAAAATGTCACAGCAGCTGAGTCTGCTGTTATGACTTTTAGATGATGTTATTTTGCAAAACTAACAGGGACAAGTTGATCACGTAAACATAGAGAGTGTTTATGGGTAACCATGCTGGCTCTCATTGTCCAGGTGGCGATGCTATTGAATATGTCTTTATTATCATTTAAAGTTGAAAATTAAAATGACGGGATTTTTATGACCCTGTCAGTGAAAATGACAGAGAATGAAAAAGTCTAGCGGAACCTCTGGTGCCACCTAATGGCAGTGTCTAGTTAGTACCACTGTTTGGAAAGTTTCGGATGGGTTAGGACTTAGACCTGGAAGTATTTATCTCCATTGTCGAATGAAGTAAATTCCCACTGGTTTCAGTGTCGCAGCAGAAAATAGTTGTTTAGAGTTGAAGCCACTCTGTTTGAGTATTTCGCCTTAGTTAATGGTCTGAGAATGGATGTAATAAATCAACCATGATGTAAACGGCCTCACTCTAAGCTGGGTCTCCCAGTGACATCAGTTGCCGGATGATTAGGTTGTAGTAAACTCAACCTAATCTTCCTGCACAGGCTAACAGGGCGATAATACGACCTAATAGCAGCAAAGGAAACTCGAGGTGGAGGAGCTTCGGAGAGGTCTGCCCCTGGAGAACTCTTCTGCTCATGTATAAAGCCTTACTTTGGTGCTCTTCTCATCAGTCAAACAAGACACAGCCTGTGAAGGCGCTAATCTGCCTGATAGCGGCTAACCTATGAGGAAGTTAAGGCCACACAGGCTCCAGAGAGAGGGCTAACCCACCAGCTCCAGTGCATAAGTAATGGTGTGAGATTAGACCCACATGATAAAGGTCCTTATCGTATGACCCGGCTGGGAACTATAGGGAGAGAGTTCACGTTCCTCATATGAACTCCTCTAATGATTCCCTCCTTGCAGGCATAATTAAACCCGTTGCCCATTGTCTTGATTCATTAGCTCCACAACTCAGTTTGCCAACCTTGATCAATTACGTGACCACCTATCTCAGCCAAGCTCTTTAGTTAACACTCTCACGTAGCTCTGTCGTTGTGTAAGTGACAGCTCAGGAGCAGGGCTATGTGCGTGTGTGTGAGTGAGTGAGTGAGTGAGTGAGTGAGTGAGTGTGGGAGGCATTATCACTGTGATTAGGAAAACCTTAATGGATGTCTCAACAGCGACTAAGATGAGACAAGCATTTAGAATGTCTAAACCAAGGCTGTGTGTGTGTGTGTTTGTGTGTGTGGCAGAAACACTTGGATCCACTCTAAACAGAATATATTTTTGCATCTCTGCTGTTAATTAATGCAGCGCTGTTAATTAATTAATTAGTCATTTCCAGAGGGGAGGTAGCATGAACAGGGGCGGCTTAGGTGTTAGTGGTATTGTGAAAAGGGAGGTTACAGCGTAGGAGGTAGATCAGTATGTTTCTCCACAGATAGCGCGCACACACACACACACACACACACACTTAAAGTTTTTAATCATTTTGAACTTGAGATGATAAGAAATGCAGCAACTATATAACTGTACTTGTGCTGTAACTATGGTCAAAAGACAGAAAAGTGTGTTATCCCTGTGACTTTTTTTGACACCATCATTTTAATATCTTCAAGTAATAAACTGACAAATAAGAAAGTGGTGCTCACAAATCAAGCCTGGTATATTTTTCATGTCAACATCAATGTTAAGTTTTAAGCTTTTCTTAGTGTGTTTTTTGCTACTATGTCATGGCTACATTTTTACATTGCAACTAGTTAACTAACTTAGTAGTTTTAGACCCTGCCATTTACTCAGTCAAGCACTTGTCCCTAGTGTCATTAATAACCACTTGATCTTCAAACCCACTTACCACCCATGTCATTTATTAACTTCCCCTGCTGCCCTCACACCCCACGTTGTTCATTTGCCATTTATTCACTGCTCTTTAGTGTAATGAATAAAGGGTTAGGGCAAATGATCAACTATAGTGACAAGTTTGTAAATTTGGAAGACTTTAAAAAATAAAAAAGAAAATATTTACCTGTGCAGTTTTAAGTTCATTATAGACCTTAGCCACATATAAGAACAAATAGTATATATGCAGTACCATAAGTCTGTATACGAAAACACATTCGATTAATCTCACGCCAGAGCTTAAGCACCAACATGTTCCGACACAGAGTAGTCATCAGAATTCCCTGCTGCCGCTGTTTGAATGCCTGTGTATGGAGGGGTTAAACCAGGGAGTCACATCATGGACACACACTCCTTATTGATACACAGCAGTTGAGGATTAACATAAAGACGCAGACAGTAATGA
Organism: Caranx ignobilis; assembly: GCA_021432705.1. Classification (NCBI taxonomy): domain Eukaryota; kingdom Metazoa; phylum Chordata; class Actinopteri; order Carangiformes; family Carangidae; genus Caranx; species Caranx ignobilis. The sequence goes on from MU269989.1 coordinate 22,610,411, forward strand.
CAAAGGACCAGTGGAAACAGAAACAAACAGCCGATAAGGCCAGAGAGAGACAACATACCAACAAACAGCAAAGCAGGGCAGTCACGTACAGCACATTACAAGGGCAAGAAACAGGGAGAAACATGTTTGCTTCTATTCAGGTCAACAATAAGTTCAATTCTAGCGCTTGTACAACCAATGAAAACAGATTTAATACTTAAAAAAAAAAGAAAAAAGGTTTGAGAACAATCTAAGCAGAGCAATTTTTCCAGAAGCTTTCCCTGGCCAAGAAGTCCTCAACTTAGCTCTATCAACGTCCCAGCAGAATAATTCCATAACCTACGCTTTTGGCCTGACACGCTGGCTCCCGGCCAGACAGCCGCCTGCATGCACTCAGGGACAATCCAAGGGTACTGACTCAGTCCAGTTTTTTTTTTTTCTTTTTTTTTTGGGTGGTTGGGACGTTGATTGGTAAAGCTGCCGACAACAGGCAGAAAAAGTGGCCACGTGGTCAGAAATCCTTTAAAATCTTTCCTGGCAACAAGTTGTTCCTATGGGATTTAAGCAGATGCACTGAAGGTAACACCACCGGGGACAGTGCAACTGCTGTGCGGAATATCTCTCTGCAGCCAAAACTTGCATCATGATCTGTGCAACACAGTCCTGTGCATTTATTTCACATATATTTTGTGCAGGCAGGCTTTACAAATACAACAGAAACTGTGTTTAACTTTAAATTCCCCAGTATGTATTCTCCTCACTCATTTCTCTGGACTTTTGTCTTCCAATTTCACAGTTCATACAGCTACAGTACTTCTCCTTTTAATCACTCAAGGGAATAAAATAAGGATAATGATGGTAATAATTGTGTCTGTCTTCTATCCTGTCTTCTAAGACAACTGTGTTTTCTATAAAAAAAGATTTGATTAGGTGTGCAATACAAATAGATTTGCCCTAAACTAATGAGATTTTTTTTTGTTTTGTTTTTTTGTTTTTGTCTTTCAGAGATGGAAATGCAAATTCATTCTTCAAACTCTCAACCAAAGGTAAGCACTCATTTACTTACTTCTTTAAAAGCTGTGAAACACACTGTACCCTCTGATCTCCTTGCCTTGTGTGCTTATCTCAGCCCTGAAGAAAAACGTGCTAAAAAGTGTCTCTCTCAATCACATGGTATCATTTTTAAAACAGGCAAAACAGGTTCTTAAAACAATCATTTTTAGCAAGTGTTACTCAAAATGCATTTCTTTGGGACTACTTTTAGCGGCAGATTAATTCACATTCAGGGAGTCTTCATGGTGTATGTGGTATTGATTCAAAACAAACTACAGTGCCCGTGATCATTGTAACAAAGGAATCTGTTTGATGGTGTGACTTACTCATGCATTTTTAATGTTTGTCTGAGAACAATGGAGCTCTTTATAAGAGATAGCAGGCTACACAGATTGCACTTGTTAGTCGGATGAGTTCATCAGTTGATATAAATACCAGTTAAAAGAAACGTGTGTTTCTTAGGAACAGTGAGAAAAGGAAAATCAGATTCTAAAAAGACATTGATTGACCTCTGTCCCCAGTTGATACCAAGCTTAGTGTTTCATTCATTGTTTTCTTAGAACACAATGTATTGACAAGGGGAGCTTATCCATCCTGTAGAAGCATTTAAAAACCCGCTGTAATTTGTTGAAATTGGATATCAAAAGATGGATAGTTGTTATATAAAAGCATTCAGGCATTTTCTTTTACATGTGTCTTGCTTTTTTACATGTAAAAATATCATGTCTGTTGGTTTTAGCAGCTTTTCCGTGCAGTATATTCCCTCACAATCACATTAAAATGGAAATCCCTGCGGCCAGAAAGCTGCCATGTTGAACCCACTCAAGCCAAATATAAGGACAGTCTCTGGCTTTGGGTCCACGCTATGACTTTTGGACAGCTTGATAAACACCCACAAACCCTTTTGTTGTAGCCCCCGAAACCCCAAGCAGATTTTCAAGCTTTTCCACAATCACAATCTCCACAAGGCCTCCGAGAAACATATTTGCCAAGGAGATAGGAGTGTGAGGACTGCTGTCATTTTCTGATTATCAAATCTGATGAGACAGCTCCTGGTGTGGGAGCGAGCAGCAGGGATTACTGTATTCTACAGGGTCCTGTGAGATTCAGCCATTTGCTGTGGCCTGATCGGAGCCATTTGGAGATAAGAAGAACCAAACATGGTATTGATATCTGATAGTTGTATGGGTTATTTATCGGGCAGTTTGTGTTTGTTTTGACAGCTGAGTTAGAGATTACAGGGAACAGAGGTAGAGCTGTGTCGCTGACTGAATGTCAAGAACGTGTGGTATTATTGCTTTATTTAGACAAGAAAAGGGTCTAAAAAAGCAGAATAAATACATTAGAAGACTGAAAAACCGAAAAAATAAACCAGACAAAATACTGAACCCTGAACAGGTTAATGGTCATTTAATCCGAACTGAACCTGACATGAAAACGTATTGGAGAGCTATAATACCCAGCTCTGATTGGCAGGTGGTGACAGCTTCTCTGACTCATATGATGCAAAATTGTGAGTGGGGGCAGCAAAACGTGTGATAACAAATGCAGCAAACCTGGCAGAATCTAAAGGATTTTCATGGTTGCTTAAGGGGAGGTGTCAATCACGATCATGTCCTCTTGTGATGCACTTGCTAAAAATAAGACGTAGCTGCTTCTAAAAGTGTGAATGTAAACACATAAATGTAAATCTGTAGCTTACACGGTCAAGTTCAACATCAATTGGTTTTATAAAGTTGAACTCAATATTATTACAATGACATTTCACCACATATATTGTGGTACTGTGTGATATACTTACCCTGGGGGCTTTCATGCATCGTGATTTTAATTGATGTATCTTCTTTTATTTATACGGTCACAGTCAAAATGAAGCTTCTATAATAAATTAATAAGGCCTGTTCTTCAGTTATACATTTTTTGTGATGTCTTTAAAGCAGCTGAAAAGCACTATTGGATGTCGGAAGCTCATTTCCATATCGCAGCTTTAAAGTGATCGCACTGGTGAAGTGCTTTGCCTATTTTTATATCCAGGGATTTTATAGCCCCATGAGGCTGTTTAATCAGAGTTAACTCTGTCTGGAACTGAATTACAGGGCAGCCCCTCTCCCTGGGCCCACACATGCATACACATTGTATATACACACGCACAACCCTGGCAATCCCATACACACATACACATGCACATGGAGGGCCATAAAACGCTCTCACTCGCTTCCCCTCTCTCACCCTGGACAGAGTGATAGAGGGTGGTGCAGGGGGTGATCAATATGTTTGTGCTATAAATAGCCAGTAGCGCAGTGTGGTGCTAAGGAGGAGGGATGCAGGGGTAATATATTTGATGAGCGGGAACCCAACCCAGTGGTGCTCAGCGTGGAAATGTTGCCTCCACAAAGCTTAGCTGGGGACGGAAGTATTAAAGCTATTTGTTACCTGGCCAAGGCTCTGAAATGCATTTGAAATACAGCAGCTGAGTACAGGATAAAAACTGATGCCGTCAATTGCACCGAAATATGGAAATTCTAGAGAAAATACTGTTTGGCTTAAGGAAACATTCTCTGAAATCTCAAACATAAACACAATGAATAGCAATGAGATGCATTGTGTTGAAATGCAGCACAATATCAAACCGGTCGTTTCACTGTAGCTAGTATATAGGGTGATACTCCTGCTCTGGAGGGCTTTCTGGGATTGGGAGGATGACAACATGCCACCACAGACACTGTTGACATTGGTGACATACTGGTGTTATTCTGATTAGCTCCTGAGTTAATCACATTGATTAATCTATACATTTTATAAGGTTTTTAAGTTTGCAGCTGAGGAAGATATCAATAGTTTCTGCAGGTTTTTAGTCCTATACCAAACTAATTACGATAGTTTGTTGTTGTCTATACAGATTGAAAAGTCTCTAAAATCCAGAAGTCTTAACATTTTTAATGAGTCTTCAAGAGAGAGAATATGTGATGGCTCTGAATGTCTTTTATAGATACGGCCGTTGTGCAGTGCAGACCTACTATTCTCACTCACATCTCTCTTACGAAATTACAATGATTAGAAATAACCAGAAAATACCAGAGGACGAGGCTCTGGTTGTTACCACTATAATTTTCTGTCTTTTTCCAGACCTGTCAACATGCCAGTAACCACATGTCAGCTGTGTAGTGGTGCCATAGGTTTTTAAAATTTACTATAATCAGACTCAAGGCATGTAAACTGTTATCTAATCAATTCTCAATTTTTCTAAAGTGCATGCATGACATAAAATGTTGATTCTCAGCAAAAAAGTAAAGTAAAGTAAAGGTAAAGTTCAAAAACGAAACAAACAAACAAACAAAAAAAAAAACTGCCATTTAGACAACTGCACTTATTATGCAAATATGCTTCATCTGAACTATAATCATAACAGACAAGGCCCCTCAGGGAGCGATGACAGATGTCAGCCTTTGATTATAAATGTCAGCTTGGAGAAGAGCGTTGTCCCGGCTGCCCAGCCACACTCAGGCCCCTGATTTTTCGTCCAGACACAAGCCAACATTTATTTTCTCATTAGTGGTGTGTAATCAGCGCGTTAAGCCACGCTGTCACCGTGTGATATTTGAAAATGATTTTTGATTGATGATACCTGTAATGAAGGTGTTGACGGCAATAGTCACGAGGAGATGTCCATGAAGAGAGTTAGAGGAAAGCAGGAGGACTTTTAATTAAAGGTGACTCACCTGATCAGACTGAGATAATGAAGCTGAAAGACATTGTGTTGAAAGCTTGAAGACATTATGAGAATGTGTAGCATTCAATTTACTTGTCATATTTTCGATCTTCAAATGACCAAATTAGGTCTGATTGCAAAGAAAAAGTAAAGTAGTAATGAAGTGCAAATAAGTATTTTATATTCATATTTTTTCTTCTTCAAAAGTTTCTTGAAAGTGTTATTTATTCCATGCCTAGCTTTAGCTCTAATGTTGTCCCAGGAAGGGAGGGCACTTGACAGCTAAAGTGCCCTCCAAGTGCCTCCTTGTTGGTCTCTTTTGGCATGTGACCTTCCAGTCAGTCTAAGTGCCTCCATGAGGTGAAAGTGAGGTGGGCACTCTGGTGTATTTTACCTGTCTGTGATTCTGATATGAATTCAAATATAAATACAACATAATATAACATGCACATGAAAGTCATACTGTTACTAATTAAACAGCTCAGATAGACAATGTTATAAGATTTGATGTTTTTTATTAATGTTGTTTTCTTACATCTTTCTAGAACTTAGAGCTTAGTGCCTTACCACCACCACCACCTACACACATATGTTTAATACTTCTACCTCTCAGCTGTCTATTTGCCTTGTACTTTGTGTATTAGTCTCATCTGTCACTTTTTTGGAGTGATGAATATATAACAAAAACATGCTCAGAGTTATTAAGTGGTACACGTGATGGATTAAAGTCTCTAAGGCTACTTTTGCTCTGTTGGTATGGATACAGCCATCAGAAAAAAGAGCTAGAAGCACATGTGGGGAGGACAGTTGTGATCGGTGGCACAGGTGGGATGTTGATTAAAAAAAAGAGAGAGGGAAAAAAGAGAAAGAAATAAGGTCAAGTCTGTGAATGAAGCAGAACAAATCCCGTCTGAGCCGAGTCATATCCCATTCAGCAACTTTAAGCTCCTCCCCCTGTCTGGTTACTGGCTTGTTCATAAAAACAAAACCAGCTGCAGGCAATCCTTTACCACCCAGGCCGTGTGTAGATAAGTGCTGGGTGATCACACTAATCCTTGCCCTTTGGAAAAGGATGCTGTCTTCATACTAATACAGTGCATTCACATAACAGAAATGCAGTGGCTGATGATATTAAGCAGCGCGTAGGCATATTAATTCACATTCAAGACAGAAATTGCATTATTATATAATATCAACAGGTACCTGATACTTGTTGCAGATATGATTTTCTGATAAGAGCCGAGCCATCTATCACAGTAAAATAAACAACTTTATATAACTATTTCATGTTCTCTGGAAAGTGGCACATTGACTCACAGATCAATACACAGAGAGAATCACTGACGCCAGGAAGTGCAATAACAGCTCTTCGGACTCATGATATAATTAAAGTTGGCAAAATAAATAACAATGAAGTATTGTATCGTGAAGTCTGATATATTTGCAGTTAGTATTGTATTTATTTTGGGTGCAGCTTTTCTCATTTGCCCGGTTCAGTTTGATCTTTGAGCTGCACAGTTTGATCTAGTAGAGAAGGCTGGATATGACACACATTACACTATTAAAAAGAAGGAAAACATTTGCAGTTGCCTCAGTGGGCGCCATACCCAGTGTGCTGCCGATGCAGGGGTAGCTTGTTTCAGAGGTGGATTACATTTCTGGGTCTTAATCCCCCCGTCTTCGGCTCGGCCCATGGTATCAGCTGTATTTAGGATTCCACGGGGGGGATCTACAGTTGGAATGTTTTATTGAGCAGTTGCCGGCAGCTCTCTCCACCCATGTAACACAATCACTTCAGACTGATGTTTTGTGTATCTCTTGTTTTAAACAGATTAAGTGGGCATCCTGCTGGTTCATTTTTCCCTCAGGTTGTTTCTGCAGGAGAATACGTTGCATTCATTTGATTGAAAGAGGGAAACAAAGTGGGATTCACAGGCAATTGTATCACACTTACATTCCTCTACAAAACAGCGCTTGCTTTTAGTTTTAGAGTTGGTGCTATCCGTTGTATACACTTGTTTATTAATCAGTCTGGAGGCAAATGTCAGATGTAAATAAGATGCAGTCACTCCCAAAAGAATGTTCTTATAATCCTCTAAATATAGTAACACCCCCACTGTTGCCCTAATTCTCAGATTACAGGCCTGTATACATCCCCTGCTATTATCTGCATATAGATATATGTAAAACACATCAACATGTTATTTCCAGAGTTGAAATGAGAGAGAGGGTATGTTTTTAATATGTTTCCCTTCCCTCTATGAATTATTGCTCTGTGGTTCTTAATCAAACCATCTGAGAAATAATGTGTGGATACATTTTGAGTTGATCACCAACTGCAATTCAGCAAGACCATGGGTCCTCATGGAGAAATGGCAGCCCTACTGTGTCTCTATCTTGCTGTAATATGCAGGCAAATCACAATCACCACACATGCAATACCTCTTCCAAGAAAAGAAGCACAGTGTACCATTCCCTAGACGCCCATTATGATAATATTTTTATCAGCCTTCTTTATGATTTAAAAAAAAAAATCTAATTCTACATAATGAACACTGACATTCTTATTCAGTGCTACTTAATGTTGACAGACCATCGTCATTCAGTCCTGTGACAAAGTGCCGATAATGTTTTAATGTGTGGTTCATTTGTCATGGCTAATGCACAATGGTCCCATTCTCTGCAGTGCTGATAAGGACGCTTGCCACCGGGAGGTAGCTACTTTGAAAATGCATGTCAATTTTTGGAAAACTTGTGATGAAAAATAGATGACTATGAAGCGCTCTGTCCTCCAACTACAAGACAAATGTCCTTGAGCTTCACCACCTCCCAATTGTTCCAGCTGAGCAGCTCATTCGACAGCAGTACAGGTCTGCAGCGCTACTAAGCAGCTCTAATGACTCTCACTCCAGAAACTTTTCCCACTTGTTAACTTTGACACAAAAATTTCAAGAATAAGAATGAAATGTTTAAAATGTACATTTTGATTTTGACGGAGACAAAAAAAAAGAAGCCTATTTTATCCCATCCTACACTGGAACCTGGAGCCAGTTTTCCTCACCAGTTCTTTAGCAGCCCTCCATCTGCAGCCCACTCCTGTCACACTGGTCACATTTTAGGTGCTCGTTATGAATTAAGACGTGGTATTGAGCTCTGCCAATCACAGGTTATATAACAGTAGCATCCAGCCAAGAGCTCTGTCAATCATAAGTGATATGTTTACACAAGCATTAAATGCTGGCTCAAGGCTCTGTGCTTACTTTTTACAGACACTGAAAGCTCTGATGCCAAAGTGGATCAGTCAAATGTGAAAAATTAAAACCGAGGTCACAGACTTAGGATTTGCAACCCAAAATTCACAATGAATTCTTGAATACCTGATGATGATACTGTGACTGTTAGCAAAAACTTCTATTTTTTCCTCACATGTTGATAAAATAGTTTGGGGACATATTGATGCAAACAGTGTCTAGACTTCAAGCCCTGCAGGAGGTTTTCTCTCATGGCAGCTGTTGACTGATCTGAGGTCAGGCATTGCTAACTGTTACACTCTGCACTTACAGGGGAATCTTAAATTGTTAACCCAATGCATTTTCTTCTTCTTTTTTTTTTTTCCTGTGTCATGCGGTCATGATGTAGAGCTTGAGAAGCTAGCTTGTTAGCTTGTTTTTCATGTTCATGTTCACATGTCAACACATGCTGAGCCATTGACAGTTCACAGACTCCATGTCTCTTTTGCTGCATTCATGTCATATCAGAGTTGCCAGTTTTTCCTTGCTAGGATGTGACCTTTTACAAAGAATGCAGCTGCATGTCTTTCAGTGTCATTTTATCAGATATTATTGACTGAGACACCTGGGATTTCTGCCTCACTAGAGTCATATTTGAAGGTCTTTACCTTGCCTCCTACACAACATGAATGCAACACTGCTAATGGCTAGCTACATCCACAGCTATAGCTTGATTGCCTGTGCTACTGTTAGAATTTCTTGCATTGTCCTTTGGTACCAAAATTCCCCATCTCTTGGAGAAGACTGATGGAAATTCAGTTATATAATAACATCAGATCAGCAATGTGTGTGTTTGAAACCACATCAACTCTAGTCTGTGCTTAACTTATCAAGCCCTTGAAAAGGCTGTTTTTTATAGGAGCACTAAAGCGATAAAAGCAACTGTTTAGAGATCATCTAATAAGTGTGTGGCCCATTTCATGAAGTCAAAGCTTTCTAAAATGACAAATGTCTAAAATGAAGAGCATGCTTCTTTGAGGGAATGGCATCTGTAATCACGGTCATCTTTCCTCACATTGTCTCTTACTGCAGAAAAATGTATACATGAAATACTTCATTCAATCATCCAAAAAGCGCTTGGGTACTGATAGACGACAGCTAATATTGTGCTTTATACCGACTCTTATTTAAGCTTTAATACCACAGGGAAGCAACTCTCTGAAAACAAAAGACTGGCTAATTGCAGGTGGGGAGAATTCACACACTATAGATGAAGGATAAAGTGCTTGCAGAATGGGAGAACCCAGAAGAACTGACTGATATCTGATTATTTTAGAGAAAGAAGGACTAAATCCAAAGCTGAGATTTAAAAAAAAGTTTATTTATGTGATGTAATCTTAATTATTAAGCATAATTATTAATTTACCTTTTCCTTGAGAGAATGCATTAACACTGTCTTTTTTTGGCATCACTGTGGGAGCAGCTCTTATTTCCCCTCTCATGAGCAGTGCTGAAAACAGCTGGTCTGCTTGCCATTTTTTCTCACACTCCTTTTGGGAGGGTCACCGTGGCAGCAGGTTTAAAGAGCAGGCCACTTGTCCCCTTTCCCGGCTTCTCCCAGGGGAGGTACTGCTGTCCTCAAGCCAACTGAGAGACATTGTAATCCCTGGAAAGTCGTAGGTTGGCCTCGGGGTGCTTGTGCCCAGTGGGACATGTCAACTACAACTCCTTGCTGCAAACTCCTTGTGGGGCAGATATGCATGAGTCAACTGCCTGCCCTTGATCTTAAGCTACACTGATTCTCATCAAATAACACCCTTGGATTTCTAAGTATCTCATGCAACAACCTGAAATGTTAGTTATACAAACATGAGAAGTAGTGCTGCTGTGGGGGTACAACTTTACTGAGTGGTGGATCTTAAACTCAATGACTGGAATCAAAAATTGGATTTTTTTTTTTCATTAGCTGAACACCCATCTTGTATCTAATACCACAGATGGTTTGATTGAGTTCTTATTACATTATGAGATCCTAAATGCCACAATCATGGATTAATTCAATAAAATATTGGATGCATTAAAAGCAATAAAGGACAATTAATAGGGACATCGGAGGACAGTATCAGTGACAAAATCAGCAAAGTTGTTCAACAAATTCTGGAGACTTTTCACAAAAAAAGAAAAAGAAAAAGATCAACTTTATAATTACAGGAGCAGCTGCTGTGCAGTTATTGAATGTTCAGACCAACTAACTTTGCCCTTTAGTTCCACTGTTACAGTGGCTCAAAAAGCCTGTGAACCAAGCAGAAAATGACTGAGAAGTACAAGAACAGGAGTAAAAACTGTGTAAGTGCTATGGCTTTACCAGTCTTTGTACCATTTACATGTGATGCAACAAAAAGAAAAGGGAAAGAGCTCTTTGACATCCTAGAATTATAGAAAATGAGAGAGCAGTCAGATAGAAAGATTTGTATCACTCATCCGTGGTACATAACATGTTTTACAGAAACACCCTGTCATAGTTTAAATAATACAGTGAGGTTAAGGTCCCTCTTTTCTATTAGGAGCTGGAGATTCACCAGGATGCCAATTTGCCAACATGCTTGTTGTTACATGTGCGAATTACAAACCCATCTCCCAAATAGCATTGCTAACACAGATGATGGCTGAACCACTTCACCCACTCCACCGACTTCCTGTCACCCACTTAAAAGAGAAAATACAGGTCCAAGGAGTGGGTGGATTTACCTGACTTGCATTATTTTAAACATCTGCAAAGGCTGCTTACTATCCATCCTTCCTGATCCCAGTAGCTTTTAGCTACATTTGTGCAGAACCCAATATTGGCTCTATAGTCCTGACTCAATAATATATCTGATATTATGCTTCTGCTTCTACTTAAGAAACTACTTAATAGCCTAATCCTTTCTCTGTATTGCGACATCCTCTCTGAATTGTGCCTATGAACAACAAAGCGATGAACACTATAAGAACAGCTGACACATTACTGAGTCTGTTTCATTCTAAATGCCAATACTTATATTTGCAAGAGGAGCAAAACAAATGGATACCGGTGCAGTATGGCAAACTAGGGACCTATGATCCTTTCATACATCATTTTAAGTGACATACTGCTCAATACAGATATTCCCTATCGGGAAATCAATATACCCCAATGAAAAAAATGAAACCGTTAACTCTGAGGTAAAAGAAAAAAATATATCCAAAATATTGGCTTGGTATACAGAAACACCTTAGGTTCTCCAATGGAAAACAACTCTTTCTTTTGACTTCACTCTTTCTTTTCTGCTTCTGTCTATTCTCTCTGTAATATGCTGGATAGCTGTAGGGTACTCTGAGGCTAGGTTTGTGAGGGTGTATTAATGAAAAAAACACCTGCACCAAAAACCATTTATCAGAACACACTGTGGCTAGCTGACACGGGCAATGGAGTGTGCACGTATTGTGTGTGGGTGGATGTGATTGTGTGTCCTTGTATGTGTGTGTTTGTGTGTGTTTCTGCTTAAGTGTTGCCAGTGTGACACATTCATCACAGAGGACATAAATGAGCTGAACTCAAGCTGTGGAAGGGCACGAGGGGAAAGAGATGGGTGCTAGCTGTGAAAAACACAGAGGAGGTGGAGAAGGAGGGAACGCAGGAAAGGTGAGGACGAAAGAGGGAATGGTACTCTAAAGGCTCAAGGAGCAGTGAAGTGATATCTCTGGTGCATGTACTTGCTTATGTGTGTGAAAGTGTGTGAGTGCTTAATGGGGCTTAGTCAAAGAGTCAGTGGAGAAATGGCTCTCGTACCAGCTTCAAGGAGATCCCATCACTTTCTGCATCACTTCGCTTAGGGGTCACCGTATCCCAGGACGCAGTCTTACTGTGGCTCAGGAGCGTCACACTGTGAAGACTACTATCATCCACCCTGTGTTATTATGAGAGAATGAGAGAATATACAGACTTTAAATTGCCACACAAGCTCAAACATAGCATGTGTGTGTTGTTTTGTGTCACAGCAACCACAAATTACAAAAGTAGTTGAGGCTTTTTAAGTCGGAACAAGAAGAGCACATGCTAAAAGAACATAGGAAGTGCTTTTTTTGCAGTACTTCACAAAGATTGTAGGGATGAGGGAGGTTTGAATTGATTACATCAGGCCTCATCTGTATCACTCATGACATATTTTGCTGTGCAGCCATTATTCACAGTAAGCGCACAAGGGCTTCATCCTAGAAAGCTGTCTTGGGTGTAGGTCTGTTTATGTAATGAGGAGCATGATTTTACTTGTGATCAGAGAGACCATGTGAAACAGACTCAGACTGTCTAAAAAGACACGTAACAACCTCCATCATGTAACAGCTTACTGTTACATGATGATCACCAAGGACACTGAATCCCTGTGATAAAAACACATACAGTGCTGTGTTTTGTAGGACAATAACTGAACAGTTCACTGAGTAAAGTCCCAATTATGAAAACATCTGACACTATTTTTGAATGGGGCCATGACATTGCTTTCAGGTATTACCTTGTGTTCCTAGCAGCACAATTTACAAACAGAAAACAGAGTTTTATGGAGGTTTTCTCTTTCTTTTTGTTTTGTTTTTTTCTTCTCATTTTATTCCTGGTCCACTCTGCTTTTTTCAAATGTTGTCTTTTACCTCACTTTGATAGTTTTAGTAAGAGATGCACTCGAAAGTCTGTGTAAACAGCATCTCTTCAAACAGACATTTCTAAAAAGCTGCCTATTGAAATAAGTTTCACTAAAAAAGGAATGGAAATGAACATTTCTTTCATTCAGAAATATACATGAAAATCACCAGAAAGTGATTTTTTTCTTCACCTGAATTTCACCTCTCAGGCTATTTAAACACACTGCTTCTTCACACTGAAGTAGCTCTGTATATTACTCAGATTAGAATAGAGGTTGGTCCTGGTTGGCCAGGAGTTCATCCAGCAGCAAGATAATGACCCAAAACGTTAGAAGAACAGAACAAGGCAGTGAAATTCACATGTTTGAAGAGTAGCACAGTCTCTACTGGGCAGAAGGTGAAAGCAAAGCAACCTGCTGATCCAACATCCTCTTTTCAACTTATACACCAACATCAGGACAAAGTTTCTGAACATTTCATTTCCATTGTAGAACAAACCTAACTAATGTTTCGGCTGCTGGAATCAGGATAATGTGAAACCTTTAGGGAAATAATGTCACTGCTAATTTGTGATATTCTGTAATTGCAGTGTAAAGTCAGATATCAGTAAGAATTAGAAAACTGGAGGTGTTCTAAAACTTTTGACTTTTGAAATTGTGGCAGGCGTTATTCTGACAAGCATTCACCATAAAAACCTGATGATGATGAAAGTCTGTGATGCACAATATAAAATGTTGGTCATTTTTCCTCTTAGCCTATCAACCATCTGAGCCATTACAGTCAGAATAGCCATTACTGCCTATGAGCTCTATAATAGCACAGATAACTCTGTGTCGCAGTCCTCCATCCAATCTGTTCATCCCATTGTCTTTTAGTTGCCCCGTTTCAATAACAGCCCATTCAGCTCCATCGCTCAATTCCCCTCTGCCCCAGAAATAGACACTTCTATGATTTCTTTGGCATTTGGTTGACAAAAGAGATGATCTGGCACTGTGTTTTCCTTCTATAGTCAAATAAGGTTTTTAATCCTGCAGTGTAAACACACACAGAGCCAGCCAGCCACCCCCCCCCCATTTGTTACAATAGCAAAAATAAAGAATTTGGTCTACCAATATCTTCTCCCAGCTTTCGAATAAATCGCCCTTTATGGTTTGAGATAAAACAATCCTTCAGAGAATTTCCCATCCTGTCTAAAACCTAAGTGGAATATCTGTAGATTCTTCTCAAGTTAAGGATAATTAAGTGCTGTTTCATCCCTATCTCACATCTTTGCTTTGCTGGAAATGCAATCCATCTTCAACAATGCTGCTGCAGCCTTATCTACTTTTTAGATGAAGTGTCAGATCTTCATTTTTTTTGGAGGTGGATAAATGTAGGCCTTGCTTTTTATATTCTATAGCATCTGGCTAGTTCTCAACTCCTGGTGCATCCCAGCTAACCCGAGAGTGTGATGTGCAGACTTGGAAAAAAAAAAAAAAACTTCACCTCCATCCTGCTCATCACAGGAAGTGCAGCCTCAGCAGTCATCTATGCAAAGGCGCTCTGATCTAGAGACCAAATAATGCTCGCAGTGCAAACAGCTGGCCCTGTCTCACCAAGGATCACCAAGTCTTCTGATCTTTCTTATACATCAAGTAATTACTGATATGTGTCGACTGTGTGTGTGTGTGTGTGTGTATTGGTGGTGAACAAGGCAGCAAATGAAGTCCAAGTTTGCCCTTGTGCACCGACACACATACACACAGATACCAACCCTCCGAGCCTGGTGTATGTTGAAACTGTCACTCAGTAAAGAAAAGGAGGTGAAAGATGTTAAATCAACAGAAACACACACACTATGCTTTTATATTTTATTTGCAATAAAAAGGAGGGTGGAGGCTTTCAGGATTTTAAACATGGCATACTGAAAAATAATGCACGAACTATCTTCAAAAGCAGCAAGAGACCCCTTTGTCCAGGGGCAAAAAAGGCAGAAATATAACGTACCTGTGAAGATTGCAGCTTTCAGTGCTTCAGCCCATGAGCTCAGTCTCTTTGTGAGCACATTTTACCTGAAGAAGCAGCTCCACCACTCGAGTTAAGCGTTTCAGCACTGCGTATAAACATGATGCCCTCTGGCTCACTGTGAATAATTCGCCTCCCCCATTTAATCCTACTGTGTGAAGTTCAGCTACTGTTTCACTTTTCTAACAGCAGATGTTGAGGTTTAGAGGCTTTTTTTTCTTTTTGTTTTTTTGGAATAGGTAATGACACCCTCTGGTTAATATCATTTCCATCTCCCATTTCATCCCACATGTTTAGATGCTTCGCTGGTCTCTGGCATCTGGGCCTGTGATGTGGGAAACGCCTTCTTATCACACATAGCTGAGTTGAGGAGACTTTAGGAGATGCAGAGGAAAGCCAACATGTCGTTGACACTTGTAATTCAAAGCAGAAGCAATCATTACATGCCATAAAGCTCCTCTTGTCTCCAGGAGGTGTTAACATCAGTTTGTCATTAACAACAGTGATGTCGTAGACCTCCACGTACTTTTTCTTTTCTTTTTCTTTTTTTTTCTACTTTTCTGTATGTATTGCTGCTTGGGAGATTTCCTGTGTATCAACTATGTTTTGGTAGCAGAATGTACCAATATTTAAAGCTATGGCTGTGAGGATTGGTCGACCAAAGAATTTTTTTTTTTTTTTTTTTTTTTTTGCACATGTTCTTATGCCACTGTCAATCAATTGAGATCAAATAACACCCACACAGTTTTAATGAAACATATATTTTTCAGTTGTTAACCTATATACTTTTATAAATCTGAACTTTAGCAGTGTTGCATTTGGTATCCATGCTACAGCACACATGACTTGATCACCATATGCATTTGATAGTCTGACATGGATGACTTTGTCTGGAGTCTATTTAACAACTACTATCAAGCTGCACACTGTTGGCCAGTAGCCAGACGTCTTCTTCTTAGCTTGGGCTTGTGTGCAATGGCTGCAAATGTTTTCCCCATAAACGTGTAAACAACCTATTATGAGCATGTAGTGTATGAATGGAACACAGTCTAGTGCAGTATTTCCACTAAAGCCAACTAAACTACACAATCACACAATATCAGCACGTTTTGACACAGTGCTGTCAAAACTGAACATTAGGGGAATAAAGCATCGTTTTTTGTTGTTTTGGTACCAAACGTGAAGTGAAAATCGTAGCAGTGATTGACGCATATTTAGAGAGCTAGATTGCTGGGTTTGCTAATATGTGGATGCTTTACAGGAGGACATCAGACCAGACACTGTCTGCAAAGCTGCCTTCTTAGCCATGCAACCTGTCATTCATGGCCTATTTTCATTTTAATTTTCTTTTAGCCTAAAATCCAGTTGGATGAAATATTTGTTGAAGCTGAAGTTTGACTGAAATGCTCATTGATGGTCTTAAATTGTTCTCAACATTACAGCTAATCTTCTGATGATTCAAATGTGTTTTATTATTCCTTCTGTCACTTTAAACTGGACCAAAAATGTGAATAGATTTGTTTTAACAAGACTAAAATATCCAGTGTTTGACATGTATTCTGGTGATTGTCTGCATCTGAACAATAAACAGTGACGCTGTCACCATGACAGCATCACCTAAAAACACCCACATCCTTTCGGGGCTTGTAAACATAATAGAGCATGAGTGAAAATGCACTTGATCATTTTGATAGCCTTGTATTTATTGAACTGTAATTCATATTTCCCCCTTTGTATCATTGTCATGAAGTTAATGGGACTATTTCCAGGGAAGTAAATTGTGAACACAATTAAATTCCTTAGAAAAAAAAAAATCAATATAAAAGCGAGTTATTCTGAAATATTACCAAAGGATGAGGGCACAGCATTTGGTCAGGATTTTGATTTGAAACTCTAGTGGCTGCAGCCTTTTTGTGTTCATGCTGCCTTCAGTTTGTATAGTCAGTTAAAAGGCAGAAATCATTCCCATCTAGTCCATAAATGTTTGAGTGACTGTAGGGGGCACGACGAGAGCCACTGACCACACTGAAGTCAAAGTAACAACAGAATGCTGTACAAAATCACAAGCACAAAAACACAGTCAGGAGAACCAGAATTTAATTGCTGTTATTACTGTAACCCATGTGTGGGTCTTCAGTGCTAACTTGTTGGTAATTTGCTGCTGCTTTTTACTGCTAATGTCAGCTGTAATGGACTGGGTCTGAAGCCTTTTTTACTTTTCTAAACCTCTTTTATAGAAAGAAATAATAGCTGGTGAATCACTTAATTACCTGTTAGTTGCTGTTAAAGATGAGAGAGTCAAGTCAGTAGAAGAAAGAGTTTCCATCATGTCTTTTCTCCACCTATATTGCTGCAAATTACAGAGTGAAAACAATGCAATGGGACTGGAGCTTTCTATCTGCTCTCTGCAGCTATAGATATTTAATCATTTAAACTTCCACTGCTTTAAACAGCATCACTTACACATCCAGCACAAAGATTTGAAAGAGACTAACATAAAACAGATTTCATTTTCCTTACAGCACATTAATAAGAAAAATTTGAGAGTTTGAGAGTTGTTTCAGAGTCGTTTTTTTCACACAGGGGAAGACGTGGCCCTGTGTAGTTGCAATGGATTTCCTGGATAAATGGAGTGAGACATATTTGGTTCTACTTTTCCTATAGGTCAGAGTTTTAGCTTCCATCCAGTCTCAGATGGATTTCTGTGTGAAATTGAAGCACTTTGGCCAAAGACATTGGTACTTCCACTCCTTCAGATGTACGGTACTGTATGAAATTGGATTTACAATGTTAAGCCCACTCCAAAAATAATTTCACACAAATAACAATACAACTAGGGCTAACTCAGTTTTTAATGGGATATTAAGAGTGTGGGTTGTTTGAATTAGTTTAGCGCTGTTGTGTTGTTTTATCACTACTCTGACTCTCTGGTTGCTGTGGAAACTGGGTGACACCTGGCTAACTTCATTGCTGTAGCTAATCTAAATAATTTTTTTTTTCTGTGTAATGTAACTGGCTAACACAGTTGGTTTGGCTTTCCCCACACATTTTGCCTCCTGACAATTTTCGTAGTTTATCACCATGGCTAATAAGTAATGTGAGTTCACATGACCTCTGGGGAAGATGCCGTCATATTACATGCGCATAAGGCCTACACAGACACCATATTCATTCATATGCCTCACCTTACTCACTCATGGTGAAGTTATCTCCCTGCATCCAGGTTGGTTCTCACTCTCCTTACATCCTGACACTCCACAAGGGCACTTTAAATGACATTAAATGCTTTCAGTCATGTTTATTAATGTGTATATTTATTTAAAAAATGCACCCTGTGGTGATGTTACAAAGGTCACATTGATGCAAATTGTGCATTTATGGTGGCATTGAGATACAGTGTGACAGAACAGAATGAATGCTTTCTTCCCCATCAAAGAGGATAAGAGAAGGTTTGTAAAAGATAAATTGGACAGTAGAGGTTTATTTGTCATATGTGATATAACGTGTCAGCTAAAGTTTCTACACTATTACATTATATATTTTTTGACCACAAAAAAAAAAAAAAAAAAGATATTAAAAAAATTATTGCAATTTTGGTTTGATATTTTTGCATGTACAGTCCTGATATGTGAGGCACCTTCTAATATTTGCCCATATAACCCCCAAGGTCTATACAACTTTGCTCTGCAAATTTAACCACAGTTTAATATTTCAACCTTAAAGTGCCAGAAAACAGTGCATTGTTATTTTTCCTTCTTTGTGGCAAAGTGGCATGAAATAGCATGGCCACACTGTCTCCCAGAAGTTGTCTCAAACCTGATAAATAACAGGCCTGTGATAGGGTTCATTTTATTTTAATGTCCTGTGGGATGCATGCAGGATCCTCAAATGTTTGATAAAAGCTGTCTGCAGTATCAAACGTTAACAATAAATTTCAAAACCAGTGCTGGTGTCATTGTGTATCAGGAGACTAGGTATTTTAAAACTGTCAACATCTTAAAAACTAAGTTGTTTATATATATATATATATATATATATATATATATATATATATATATATAGATGATGGCACCAACAGTCAAAGTACAGGTGCAACTTTTGTTTCTAAAATGTCCAAATTCAGTTTTGTCCCAAATATGAGATGGCACTGCATCTTGAGCTAGAAATAGATCTGAAGACAGGTTGAAATATTTGAGCCTCTTATTTGAAGAGCTCCACAGAAGAAACATCTCTCGTAAAAGAAGTTGCAGCCATCACTCTTTCTGTTATCATTCTCTAGTTTTTATGGGTCCGAGTCCACTTTTGCTTTGGTCAGGTCAGAACAAAGAGGACAGGGGAGAGGATACATCTGTCTGGTGTTCGGCAAAGCAGATTTGGCTGTGAAACATTGAGTCAGCTAAAAGGTTTGAGCCCCGTCAGCACCCTGTGGTGCCTTTACAGTTTAATACAGAGAGTCGAGACATGCTGACACAGAGAGCTGCAGCAACTTACACCCAGTCACACATGCACAAACACTGTGAGACCACTACATGTTATGGCCTCTCAACGATTCCCGGCCATTCTTTAAAGGTCATAGAGGTATAGTATTAAAAAGGCCTTGGAGACCCTAGAAACCACTGTAGATGGATGATCCACCACAGTGACTACAGCAGATAAATTAAAAGGGAAGTGGAAACAATAACAATGATGATAATAATATAAATGATCATTCTCTTCAGCTGCCATAAAAGACAGAGTGTTTCTGGTCTCTTTCTACTGTACGGGTGAGCCGCTCTTGTGTAAAATATGCAGAGTGCCCCTTTAATACACATAGACCTTGAACCAATTCCAGATTATGATCCAACTCCATATGCCTGTATGAATTTGCTGGAGCCTCCTGCCAGCAGCACAGTACCAATAACAAGCCACAAGCCATCGTCATGACGTATTTTCCCTCTCATCCCTTTGTATTCTGTTGAGTTATGTGCTTACTCATCCCTTGTATCTTCAATGGAGCTTACATTTTATGTTCTGCTGGATATATGAGGACGGATTCAAATGACTCAGCCAGCTGGTGCAGTTATTGTTGCAGAGTCACAATGGCAGAAGTTGAATCTCAGTTCACTTGGTTAATTTTATGCTTTTGCGACTCGTTTTGTCTTTCTCTGCCGTGATGTGTATTCACATTTGTGCAAACGGGGCATGGAAAAATTGTCTGCTTGAGGCGCCAGTTTATCAGCATTTCTGGTCTGTGATTGTGATTGCTAATGGATTCTCCAGAGGTCTGGCAACTATCAAACAGGCTTGAATGGAATTTGCACAAATAGTATTAATGAAGTGTTACAAATGACTTTCTTACTTCCAGTAACCCAAAGCTGTGCATGATTACTGATTAGCAGGGACAGTTGTCATAACACATAACTGAAGCCATTTTCAAATTCTACAACTGAGCTTGTTTCATTAAAACCAAAACCTGCATCGAAACATCAGCTGCTTAGTGTTTCCTGAAGAGGTGATGGACAAATTAAGGCTAGGCAGAACAATTCTGCCTACCTCATTGAAAGCCTCCCTATATTCTCTGGTCAAATCACTGGAGACACGTTACCTTGTTAAACCATATTGAGGTAGACAGCATTGATAGCTACTCATGTTTCAATGGCAGGTGAGAGATTGCACTTGACAGGTACAGGGAAAATTACACATGAACTAAGGTGCATGCATCAGGGTGGTGGTTGTTAGCAACTTTGAAGTTGTGTCTTACTCATATAAACTTGTAAATGGAATTTACATTGGAAAAGAACAAAAGTCTACAGCCTTGCTAGCAGCTCACAGTGTTTACATGACCAAGGTCAAATGCCAGTGTTCAGAGGATTTAACTTCTGTGACTTTCCCAGGTCCCAGGAGGACAGTGGTGTTGGTGCAACGTGGCAATTAATTCAATAGTTTTTGAGATATTTCGGTCTTGAGCCAGTGTGAATCCCTGACGTGACACTCAATACTGAAAAGTTATTATATTCCCAAAATGGAAGAGACGTCCTCTCACTAGCTCACTCCATGCCTGTACCACCTTACATCCAGCAAGGATATGAATGACTATAGCTTTTTATGAGATGGGTTTTAAATATGTCATTCCTTTCAGCAGTGTCCCCGTCTGATCTTCTGTCTGATATAGTCACATATTATAACTCTGTAAACAGATAAACAGTCCCTGCCATACTGGGGCATATTTATTCAATATGATTTAGTTCTGTGTCAAGGAAAGAAACATTTTCCACACATCCATCCCAGCTCTAATTTACCGACCATCAACTCTGGTTAGAAATGTGAGGATTTCTTTGCAGTCTATGCTTGTGGCAGCCTTTGTAAGATGCTACTGGATGTACGTCAGTCCTATGTGAGAGCAGCTACAGCAGGCCAAGGGTGCAGGTTTATTTTGGCTGTCAAGATGTTTAAGTAGGTCTCAGTGAAAGGTTAAAGCCAGGAGGTCAAGAGACACAGGCTGATGGATGACGCTGCCCGGAAAGTAAGATGCCATACAAGTGTTAGGAGACACATGGACAGAGACAATGATTTTGGAGGTCATAGTCGTAAATCTTACCTTTTTAGGGACAAGGAGCAGAATACAAGAAGCTGGTCCAAAGCAGACCAAGAAGGAAGGTCAACTCTGCTTGCATATGGGGAATTTTAAATGCATTGAGTGTGATGTACACTGTGAGGAAGGAAAAATACCTGGATATGAGCAGCAATCAGAAACTAAGTTGTGTTGCACAGTATCTGTAGTAAGTGTCTGCAGTAGCACGTCAACAGACAAATGGGGGTAAATGTGTATCAAAGAGCTTTTTAAATGTGTGAGCACTCAGGAGCTTTCTCACAAGTTTCAAGTGTGTTTCAAATGTCCCCTTTTCTGCAGTTGGACTAGTACATGGCAAAGATGTCCATTGAGATGCCTGCTGTACCATTCAAACTTGATTCCCAGTCAGCAAGTACAGCACTGGAGAAAATATAAAAATATGTCAAAAATCACACACTGGTCTTTTCTTAGATCCCAAAATTCAATAGCTTTCTGAGCGGTGAGCCAGCACCAAGTGGCAGATTGCTACCAAGTGGAAATCTGCTTAGGCTGGCACTAAGGCTTTCCAATTTGGAAAACTGAAGAGGACAGTCAGAATGTGGGATGAATTGTGGTCAATAAATTAAATTCTAGTTTATCTGTTGGATTATAGGAAACCTGTGTTTCCTTAAGCTCCGTATCCATTGATAATCAGATTGGTGAACCCCTAAGGAACCATCAGAGTACTTTCTTGCCTGGATTATTGTTACATGAATATGTATAACTAAAAATAAACACATAAAGAAAGGGCTTCCATAGTCAGCCCCATATTGGGCCCGGGGCAAATGCACATCTAATCACACTGCCTCTATAATTAGCTTTGTCTGAACACACAGTGAGAATGAGCAGTGGCAGTGAAGAAGCTAAACTAGCCTGTGCTTAATACCTTTTATAAAGGACAGGATGTGGGTGTTATTTGCCTCTAGCTAGTGTCCCCCTGTGCCACAGCATGTGTGAGCACATCATCAAAATATCAGCATTATCATCAATAATCGTCATATAGTTAATGTTAAAGCAGCTAAAGCATTTTACATGTCACTCTAGTTCATCTAATGACATTGCATCACATACCGAAGGCTCCAAGTGCAAATAGCTGTCTGGTATTCTGCAATCATAATCATGAAGCCTACTGAAAACTCTGCTGCAAATCATAAGCATTTCTCTGTAACATTAAATATTCACAACCAGACGAGCAAGAATTAAAGTTTCAGTTTGTTGTTTTTATTTATGAGGAGTTTTGCTGGCAACATAAGCGAGAAGCCCAACAGCTGTCCTCCAGTGCGGATTCAAAAAGTTGCTGTACTTTGATCGGTCCCTCTTCAAAACATGGAGAAATGCAGTGGCAAAAACAGAAGTCTCTCTTGTGGAATAACCAAATCGTTGTGCCAAAAATTGTGTTTACATACAAACCAATAGTAGGCCACTGCGTACTGCTTAGACTTCTCTCCTCTTTGGGTCTAGAATAAATGGCTCTAAAATGCTCCTACTCTCAAAGTGTGAATATAGTATTACCATATAAAGTAGTCCCAAATAGAGTTGTATTTTATTTTCTTAAACATGATTTAAGTGTGGAAATCAGCGGAATAAACCTTTTTCACATCCTGTATTACAGGCATTGTACTATTGGACTTGTGACAAGCACACAGCACAGGGCTTTACTTTTCCTGCTCCCTTTCCTTGTTGGTAATATCAGACTGAATTGAATGTTCTGCCTTGCCAGTTCACTCTCACAGACTACTAAATATGATTTGCATTCTCATTTCACAGATGAAACTACAGCTCATGAAGAAAATAGACACAGACAGTGGAGGTTTTGAAGGTTCCTCCAGACTGGAGAGTTGTCACGGTGGCTTTGCTCTACGTACTGTAAGTCCCTATTCTCACCCAGCCAGCCTAGTTTATTTGTATCCATCACTTGTGTACACAGGGATTGCACAGGTTATGATGAACCTGCTTTGGTAATCCAGGTGCACAGGTGAATCACTTCACACACAGAAAGATATTTCTCTGCTTGTGAACGGCTTAGCGTGAGGTCAGTGTGTTTGAATTCCAGAAAAGCTTCCTCAGCCAAGAAAGAAACACATTAGACACTTGTGTTGCCAGACAAGGTGAGGATGGCATGATCGTGTTTGCATGTGCAATTGTGTTTGAATGATACGAGGGTTAAACTGCATCGCGCTGCAGGCTTGTAAGTTGGCAAATCAGTAGAGAGAATATTGGCTTTGCAATTTAAGAATGTGTTTTCTGGGGATAGCTTTGTGATTTTCACTTTCTTTCTACCTCCGAAATTCACAAGAGCAATTGGCTTGCATTCCCTTCTTCTTTTCGTTACATGTTGGCACAGATGCACAGTCTGTCTCATGTAGATGATGTTTGTCTGTTTGAGGATTTCAACAGACTCCTGCAGTGCTAGTCTCCATGACGATATGGCTAGCATAGATAATGTCCCATTCAGATATTTAGCTAATTTGTAATGTGCCTTTACTCAAGTAATGCTGCTTGATACTTCTACTGTGTACAACATTTTAGAGGTAAACAGTGTTTCTTTTCACTGAACTTCATCCAGCAACAGTTAGCACTTTATAGATTTCACATGGAAAAAAATAAAATGCAGGTAAGTAGTCACCTCAGGTATATGAGTTACACCAAGGAGGTGCAACTCAGATTGTTCTTTGTTGAATGCAAGATTTATATACATAATGCAAACATTTTCACATTGTTGAAACTTTTACTTACTGTTATTAAGGATGTGAGGACATATTTTGTAATTTTTTTTAGTACATATTTACTGCATCACATCACTTAGTAATGAAATACTGTGTAAGGTGTGAGGATTGACTTAAGGTATTTGAGATGTAGTGACTGAGGTCATATATCCTGTCTGAGATCTGGCACTGGAAGTCTGATCCCTGCAGTGTGATACCACTGACTTTAAGGTGGAATGTCTGGATTCGTGATTTCCGCTGTGGTCGTGCGTGTTGTTTTCTGTGTCTGAGCACTGATGCTGAAGATTGCAGATGTCTGCGATACATCACATCATGTGTCTCTCTCTATAGTGCTGTTGTAGTGTCATCATTGTTATTGACACTAGGGGGAAAGAGAACCAATCTATATTCTGAGTGATTACAGCTTTACATGTATCCACATACAGTATATGCAGTGAAAATACAGACATGTTTTCCTTAAAAGAATCATGTTTGTAAGTCAGCCACCCTAATTGTGCTATTATGTTAATTAGAGCATTTGCCATCCCTATATTTTGCAGTGCAAGTGCATTATTTTTGCAATTTAAATGTAGCTGCTAAAAAACACCAGCCTGCCAGAAATGTCTATTTCCCCCTTAATGAACTTCTTCAAGCTGAGTTTTCATAAGATCATCTTAAGCTTTATAGTAAATCTTTTTCTTCCATGCTTATGTCACTTTGTCCTTGATGAACAAGAACAATAGTTTCGACTTCAGTCTTCTACAACCTTGCCGTAGCTATGGCTTCATGCTGGTAACAGTCTGAGCCAGAGGCATTATGTTTTCACGTTGCCTCTCCGACTCTTGTGAACCTCATCTCTCTGTAAAAGCTTTTCATATTTGTCACAGATCTTCATTTGGACTTGAGGAGGAACTTGTTACATTTTGGTAGTCAGGGTCACTGTGACCTCATCAAATCTTCACTCAAATAAGTGATGACATTTTATATTCAAATGAATAAAGCCTTTCTGACCATATACATTGCAACTTGGCTGCTTAGTGGAAGTCAGTACTAGTTTGTATACAAATGGACAAATATTATGTCAAAAGACGGTTTATAAATGGTGAAAGGTCATTCATTTTCTGTTTTCTCATCCATGTTGCTTTCTCATTATTTTATTGCTTTGGAGAAAATGCTGGCCCACCAATGACACAAATTGCAAAGAGCATTTGGGGACGACAGAGTGGAGCAAAATATATATGTATATAAGCAGGGAATCTGGAGAAAAATGGGTGGAGGGGAAAAGAGATGGGTAAGAACAGCATGTGTTGTATCTTCCCAGCTGACTTGTAGAGAGAGCTACATGGGAAGCAACTGCTGCTAAGCTCCCTGAGAAATGCCGCCATCACCCACTGGGGAAGCAGAGTAATTACAGAGAGCTTTTGTCCCCATTTGCCTACAGTAATAAGCCTAAAAGCCCAGCAGCTCACGCATTAGATAATGAAGGTTCACCAAGTGTGCTTAGAGCTAGTTAGTTTTTGTCATTTACAGTGCATGTTAGCAGCTAAGGTGCATTTGAGCACCTTCCTCAAGGATTTGCCACCAACCGTTGATGAAATGTAGTGTGAGGTGTAATTCGGGGTTCATTTCAAGTTGGCCTTTTGCCTCCAGAGTGCAGATGCAGCTGTAGCTGAAACCTTGCACTGTGTGTGTATCAGTATGAAGATTCAGTAGCGTCCATCTGGCAGTGTCAGGAGCACACCTGGAAGTTATAAAGCAGTCAGGGTGCAGAGCAGCTGCTTTGCATGCAAACCGAAGCACCCCTTTCTGTTTGTCTGTTCCTTTCATTCTGTTTGTGACTTTCAGAGGACATTTTTTCTTGTCCTCATTTCTACAAGAGATGATCTGTAATTAATATTTAGTAATTACACCCCATCTGCACTTATGTCATACAGATGGGGTATACTATAGTGTGCAGCAAATGTCTCTACTATCCTGACTGGGCTATCACTATATTCAACCCTCTTCCTCTTTTTTTTCTCTGCATAGTTCTGTTTGCTCTGATCTGGCATTTGTTCATCACCATTTCATTCAATAAAAGAGGTACAATATACCTCTTGTTAGCACTAACAGGCTTGTTAACAGTGTGTTAGCATATTGTTAGGTTCATTAGTTTTTCCTCAAATGTAAAGTTCCCCCAGTTTGTTAAAAAAAAACTAAGCTGTCTCTAAACTCTCTTTCCCTGTTGTGGGACAGTGCATACTGGAGCCATAATAATAGATGGTACAGTGAAGCCATTAAGTTATGGCAGCTTCCTACTGTATAGATAGATACTTTTATCTTATTGTACAGTGTGGCTTTCATTGCCCTCAAAGATCAGAAGCTTAAGACTGGTCAGTGGTGAGAATCCATGTGTCATAGTTCATCTCCGCTGAACTCCATTGTTTGATTTGGCCCAGAGCAGATCTATAAATCTCTAGATATCAGTGTGATGTTTTCTTACTCATCTTTCTTAGTAATATTTTGAGAGAAATTAACTGCACCACACTAGACGTGGTGGAACATAGCTGAAGGTGAACAGTGGTTTAATCACTGTATGTTGCATTGCTAGAAAAACTGATTAAATAGACTGTCAGTGAACATTTTACTGGTATGTTCAGCATCAACATGTTTGAGAATTTGCCAATATGATAATTGAGAACATTTCCTCATTATGTTGCTAGGAAACACAATCAAGATGACATTAACTCTCAATTAGAATCTATTTGTTGCTTATATGGAACTGTCACAGAAAAGTGTTCAACAATACAAGTTTCCACCATCGGTGGACAATAAGGATTTATTATATTCAATTCTATACCATTTTTTTCTTCAGTGCACCTCACCTACAGTTAAGTTAGAGATACAACATTAAGCATGGTCTCAGTTCTGAAACAGTACTTTGCATCTTCAATTACAAATTAAACTCCTGTGATACCCTGTACTGTATGTCACACCTCGTGTCTGCTGTAAGACATGTTTTTGGTTCCTTTTGTGATATGAAAAGACATTGTAGAATTTGTCATTATTCTGTGTTGGAAGAATCTTCTAAAAAAGCGTTACAAATTCAAAGTCTCTGCCAAAATAATATGTGAGAAATATCAATATCAGAATATTTGTAAAAAGTCATACCCTTATTGATCCATCCCCCTGAAACACTCCCCAAAGACAGGGTGATGGGGAAGCTGGGCAAAATATCTGCAATATCAAGAATGTTGCTTGTGGAAAAAATGCATTAGAAGTGAGGATCATTGCACCCCCAACCCCCTCGCCCCCACGCCACTGTTGATAACAAAAGTCTGCTTTGAAATCTGCCTTTTTTTTTCCCCTTTTTCTCGCACCAGGATCTCGATCAAATGTTTTGTGCTTGTTTTCTTGAGGTGAAAAGGACCCTGTGGAGCATTCTGTGGGAAAATGTGTGTTTTCCCGTGGGTGTCTACAGGACTAAGCTTAGGCATTAACACGTCAGCCAGTCTACTTTTCTGTGTGATGCACAAGAAAACCAAGAAAAAGATGGACTGATAACTATTAGAACACATTCTCACTCTTAAGTCTTCAGATAGACACACTAGGTCAAGGCCTTTGGCATCGTTGTTTTTTTTTTTTGTTTTTTTTTTTACATTCATGCACAATACAGCATGAATGGAGCTCAACATTTATTAACAGCAGCAGAGTTGCTAGGAATTGGTTGGTGTGGATGGTGGGTGTACAAAGCAGAAAGAAAGCCTGTGGAATTGTGGAATAGTAACAGCTTTGTAGGTGGATGGATGTGTGTCCACATGTGTCTGTAGAGGTGGAAACCTGAGTCACCTCAAGCAGCAACAACAGTGAAATGTTTCTTTACACGTTAATGCATCAGCAGTGATAATAACAATGCTGTGAGAGTTGCCCAGGAAAATATCTGGTCTTCAGGTAAAGGTTCCCACTTCATTAACATGGCAGAATACTGGATGGATCTTCTAGGTAGCTAGTAGTTTCACTTAGTGCTCTGGATCAGCACTTTCAAAGTGCTTCCAATAATGAAATCCAACAATTTTAAGTAAGTAAATTTTCACAGATGTCTGTTAGAGAGGGCACATCCTGAATTTATCTGCAGACCTTTCCTAATGTATGTCACCTGCATGAGCGCCAGCACACTGCACCCATGTCACCTAACTCAGGAGCCGCACCGATTAACGCACCCATCGTTTTGCAAAAGCTTGACAGACAACACCCAGAGACACCTTCTGCCCTGGAAAGGCAGTTTCAGATGATGGTGTCTTAGATCAGCGCAAATGGCTAGTTTGTCCAAGCATCCAATATTGAGAGGCAGAGGTGAGAGGACTGCACAGGAGATTTAGTTTATGCACAGCTCTTAGTGGAATGTGAGATTTAATAGAGAACCTGAACAGTGAGCCAGGAAACACAGGACCATTTTTGTACTGCATTAAGCCTTTTCCCCTGCAGTACAGCAGAATGTGAGAGAGGGTTTCAGCCTCATGAATAATATTTGGGCTGTAAAGAGTGCTGCATTGCCTGTTTTAAAACATAAATAACCTCCTGATGATAAACCTTAATGGAAACTCCCCTCATCCCCCCGATTGCACTCGGCCCACAGAAATATGTCTTGTCATGAACCAGAACAAAGTTGTCTAGCCAATGATAATCGATGAAGACAGTGCGAGGGAAAGAGCCCACATACAAAGTAAGAGTGTTTTTGTAAACAGATACAGGGACATAAAAGGTTCCCTCATACTGCTCCAGGACTGTCAGGTCTCCATGACACAACTACTTTTATAAAGTGATCAACCATGTTGTATCTTTGGAAAAAAATCTGCTGTATTTCATGGCTGGTTCGTGGTCATGTTTATCAGTCAAACTTGATACAGCTTCTTGAACAGTTTGTCTTCGAAGAAAGAAGTATGTACTGCTCATATCTTTAAGTTTCCTTCATCTTATTCTTTTTTTTTTTTTCCTGTGTTCTGAAAGAGAATGTGCAACTATTACATGAATGTTAGGGGCCTTAAAGGTTAATTATGCAGTATGTTATATTCGACATAGTGGTGGGGCTGTATATCATTCATTGCCATCAACACCACTCACTGAAGTCATATATATATATATATATATATATATATATATATATATATATGTGTGTGTGTGTGTGTGTGTGTGTGTGTGTGTCAGCAGTGTCAGAAAACTCGCTCTTAAATCCACATCATTTACTTTGTTGACTTAAGATGGTAAGACAAGGATTGGTGCTCGCGACCTGTCAGGCGACCTGTCACATTTCTGCATTTATGTGCTCAATTCATGTCACATGTTCAACACCCATCATTTATCTGCACTTTACCAGTGAACTCTTTGCTCCCTGTGAGTTACCATAGCAGCAGATGTGTAGAAATAACCACTTGGTCATGTGTTTTTCATAGGTGTGGTTTGCTAAAACTAAAAAATTCATTGTAAGACCCTGTCTTTTCATAACTTTTGGAGATGTTTGTGATAATGAAGTAAGATAACCACTAGAATTAAGCCATTTGAACAAATGGATGAGCTTGGCAAAAAAGATTTTCAACCGCAAAACAAAGAAAAGAAGAAAATCGATAGACAGTGGCCCGCTTTTTCAAAATTGTCCTGTTGCATAAGGTGCACTTTAGCCACTACATGTAGGAGTGAAAGGCCTGTTCTTCTTCTACTTTTAACAATCACAGGCCTGTTTTTATTTCAGACAAAAGAGCCAACAGAAACTTGAAGTACAATTTAGGGCTTGTTAAATCATTTTGCCCATTTTCTTAATTTTATAATTTCTTTCACACAATCCCAAATGGATAAAATAACAGAGTTTTGGGAATTATCTCTTATTGCAGAAGGAAACTGTGCATGCTGTTCATGCTCCTGTAGTGTGCTTGAAGAAATGCCTTTGTAAATGGGTCTCCATCATCTCCTCACATATAGTCATGCATGTTGAAAGTTCACTAATAGAGTTAGGGTTGTCCCTCACATGTCAGTTAAATTAAAATATATTCTGGGTTGATTTTTGAAGTGTGCCTCTGCCTAAAAAAAAAAACATTTGGGAGAGTACTCTTACTTTCTCTACCAATTTGCATTAGTTTCAAACTAAAACCTCATGCTGGCTGCAAGCAGGCGACATCGGCAGAGGACCTCTGTAGTCGCTGCCAATCCTTCCCTCTCCCTAAAGCCTGGAGTGGCATTTAGTCATCACCAAGAGTGCCTTGTTGTTAGCACTTAGTCTAAGCATATTTTACCTGCTTATCTTATTACCCAGGTGTCAGCTGGAAAGCATGTTTGTAATTGAGGGGAGTAACCTGCCAGTTGAGGTGTTTCCCATTCATTTAGTTAATTGCATTGTTCTCATTGGACGGGGGAGTCCCTGTGTGGAGTGGAGAACATGACAAGACTGTAATCAGAGCTCAACTCAGAACATAGCTCTGATAAAGGAGATGCATGATTGCATATTAAACAACTTGTCATATTCAGGGATTAATTAGAAAAAAACAATGAGTAAAACTGTCATTTTGCTCATTCCTCATTGCTTTTCATACAGAAATCATGTCTTCCTGTTTCCTCCGTTGTAATATTTTAACATCATCAATCAGAATGTTTATCTGAGACAACAAAATGACAAGACCTATTGTCTGAAGTGTTTGGTGTGATATTTAAACTAATCAGCGGTTGTTGTTTGAGTCAAAACTATTCAGATGACAGACATGCTTTTTTAACATGTCGTAAATGTTGAAAAATCTTGTGTGTTTTGAAAAAGTCTGGAGAAATCAGTGGGCTGTGATGAAGCAGATGAGTAGGAAATAAAAGCAGGGATTGAGCTGCTGTGGCAGCCATGTGAATGCTGAAGGTTAAGGCTCAGTTTTGGGTGGAGAGAATACCATAGAGAGAGAACCCAGCACATGATCCATGGTCAGCATGAGAGTCGCTTTGCACAAGTTTAAGGCACTGTTCTCTATTACTGAACACTGTGACAGCTCTACCTTGGGCATTGTGCAGTGCTCAAAGTTAAGGTCGTGACCTTTTCAGGAAGTCTTCTCCATATCTGAAATGTAGTTGAAAGTTGTGCAAGACTTTTCCAGGTTTGAAATTTTAAGACATCCAAACTGAATTAACAAAATGCATACAGTAGTTAGTTGTCTTTGCTTTAGAGGGACACAAACGTTTTTGGATCTGATATATGGTGAAGTTTGGGGGGGGGGGGGGGGGGCAACCTTGTTTTAACCCCATTACTTTAATTGAGGGCAGAGAATGGATGGAAAGTGCATGTTTCAACGAAACATTTATTTTCATCAGAATTGGAAGTTCATGAAAAAACGTCTAGAGGTTACTCTGGAAACATTCAGCCGAATAAAAGAAAATCAATTCAAAGTGCAGTATGATAAGAAATCATACTTTTTGTGGTTGACACTTGACTCCAAAAGTTGTGGCGTTGCACTGAAGAGTTAAAGTATTTTTTTAAGAGCATATGTGGAAGTGTTCCCAACAATGGCTTGAAAGCATCTGTGAAGTCTCAGTAGAGAGATGTTCAAATGTAGCAGTGATCAAAGAACTGAGCAGGTGTTTCGAGCCACATCCTCTGTAATTTATTTATCTTTAGCTTCCCAAAAAGCTGCCCACTTCGTCACTATTTTTAACCTTGATTTTACCTGATGCCTTAATAGATGCGACAGCCATTTTTCAGCCTCCACAGGTTGCACCTAAACCAAAGCATTCTGCTTAATCCAAATGTCAGCTGCTACTCAATTCATGTAAGGGGGTACAAATGGCAGACACCATGGGACTAAAAGTGACAGCTTCAGAGGGGGAGAAGTGAACCAAGAGTCAGCAGGTCACTGAATGAAACAGCAAACGAGATGACAGAGATGCCCTCACAACAAGAGAACAGGGGAGGAAGAGAGGCGGGGAGGGAGGGCTGGTGGTGGGGGCAGTGGGCGCTAACACACAGAGAAAACACGATGCTTCCCTGCGTCACCGTGTGATGGACGGCAACTGCCGACCAATAAATCAGAGGCGGTGAAAAGGCAGGATGCTGAGAAGGGTATTCGGAGCGACGCCACCCCACACTCTGTGTTGCAAAGAGAGGGGAGACGTGTCGGGAATGTGGGAGCAGATGCTCGCACACAGACGAAGAGGAGAGAGACAGGCCTGGCCTAATTTAGCCTGCCTGATGAAAAATGGACAGGAAAGTGCTTACTTGGCTTGCCCTTCCCTCCACTCCACCGCTGCTCCTCCTCATTTCCTCCTCCAGCTCGCCCCAACCCTTTGCCCCCCACTCCACCCCACCACACACACCCCTTTTATACCCTCCATGCCCTTTCCACTCCCTGTCTCTCCCCTTGATTCCCACTGCCCACCTTCCTTGCACAAATACAGACAATTCTTTACTCTCCACATTGGATGAACATGCTCTGTCCCACACATATACTGCTGTTTAGCTGTTCAGCACACGTGTTTTATGAATGAAAAAGACGATTTAAAATAAAGGCATCAGACATTAAAAAATGAATGATTAAACCAGTGGCTCTCAACTTCTTTTGGCCCCATGCCAGGAGTCATTATGCAGTGCAGTTCAGGCCCTTTATTACAACTCAGTTTCCCCCTTTTTTCATGGTTTCTTTAAAGAGGGAATACACAATATTCCACAAGTGAAAGATTGGAAAGAAATCCCAAGACATATCACATATTATATGATTCACCTTTCCAACATCATGTATTGTATTTTCTCTCTTCAGATTTATCTAATGAGCCTTTGGAGGGGCTGGTTCTTTAGCATGAGGAACACAAAGCATATTGTCAAAGCTAGCTACAGCAAAATGCTGCTTGCAAATCAGTATCAGCAATCAGATACAGTGGGTATTTTTTCACCTTTACTTTTAGTATTTCAAAGTGAAATCTCCAGCACTGATCCTGGCTGATTTGATGACAGTTTAGGTCACACAACTGTGAGCAAAATATATAAAGTAAGTCAGACTATGATTGGCCTTTTTTCCCATCATCGTTTGAGCAACTGTGATCTGATTTTCTACTGCGCACAGCTCAAGTCCACAAACAGCAGGGCACAGTGAAAGGAAACAGTTGCCTCACTGAGAAGGTAGAGGTGTGCAGCCTGTCAGCTGCAGCTCTTCATCTAACAGCTCGCTGCAGCTGCTCCTTCTTGTTCCATCACTCCCCACAATGTGCTGTCAAAACATGTCAAAAATGACCACCGTCTTGTTGTATACATGCGTCTTTGCTGAATGACAGCAGTAAGTGTTTGGCAGACTGAATTCCTGTGTTAACTTCAAAATAAAAGTCAACTTGTGGTTTTATTGTGACTCCAAATTCCTTTATATTTACACCATGCCCACCATGCCACCTGTACAGCTAGTCACCTCTTCTCAGTGGAAAGCCTGCCTGTCAGTCAAATTAGTGCTGCACCACTCAGATCCATCTCTTTCTCTCTATGATCTCTATTTCTCTTATCACCCAGCTGTCAGATCCAACTGTCGAGTGTCCCACTGGCCACGTCATGTCAGAGCCATGTGAACAGTGATATCTGAGTCGCTACCCCCCAAGTACATGTCTTTAAGTACAGCTTAATGTATTTTTACAACAAGCATCCACTTCCTTTCCCTTTTTTAAGTGTGTTAATGAAGAGATGGCCGGGCCTTATTTTTGAATCTTCTTTTGTCCTTATCCTTGTTGCTAAGCAGCCGTGCGGTGGCATTTGTACACTCAGTTTCTCAGGAGTGTGTCAGTCAAACATCATGTAAACATAGTGTCTTGGGATGTCGACCAGCTTTGAATCCTCTCATATATCCAGACATATCCCATTCTGCATCATAAAATATTTCAATAATATTTGGGAGGGAAATGCAATATGCTCACCTGTCATTTTGTTGACTGTGACCAAAACATGATGAATGAATAATTGAGCATCTTTGAAAAGGAAATCAAGAACCTCACTGCAATGTCAGGAAGAGAGTGCAATATTTTTTTTTTTCCTCTGGACATCTTTTAAGATTGTGTTTACACCACCATCTTAATGTTCCTCTACTGATTTGCACATTCTTTGTGATTATTTGATATGTTTCATTGCTTGTTATAAGCTGTGCGCATAATGCATTAAGGTGATGGGTCTAAATGTTTTAGTATGTGGCACTGATCACCTGTCTGGATAGAATTAGATTAAAAAATGCAGCCTGGATGTATTTATCACTTGTAAGGAAGAGATGCAGATGCTGTGATGTTTAATGTCTGGTAACTTCCACCCTGTTTATAATAGTTTAACAATATAACATGCTAAATTAAACACATGTCAAATCAGTCTGCTGGTGCTAGTAGTGTGTATGCACCGAATTAGAGAGATACCATCATGTTCTCATGGTGTTTTGTTTGTGTTTGGTCCTATAACTATTATATTATTCCAATAGTTTGAATAATGTTGTTTGTGCCAGCTACTGACCCGTAATAGTCTTGGGAAATACTGGCAGGTGAACTCCAAGTGCATTAATCCACACATGCCCTGAGGTGGGTAGGGTCTGTAAAGATATCTATCCCCTCATTAGTCACTGAAACTTTTGATTTAGTTGCTGACTCATAGTGAAAATGGAGCAGTATATGTGTCTCTCTACTTCATGATTAGCTTTGTGAATTGACAAACACACAACCTGAGCTGTACAGGAAAAGTATTTTTTCTCCTCTTTTCAACAGCTCAAAACTTTTCCTAACATAGTTTACAAAGCTGTACTTGTACACCGAGCCAGCTTGACGTATATAATCATATATATATATATATATATATATAGATAGATAGATAGGTAGATAGATAGATATATACAATCAGTGAGGGAAAGCAAACAAAACTGAAAACACATCGTATATAATCATGTCTAGAAAATACCCATGATACACTGCTGTATTTGTACTGTTCCACCCAGGCGTCTATGCCAGGCAGCAAATAACCTCCATACTTGCAGCTACGCTTCCAGAGTGATGCATTCATTTTTTTTTACCTGCCATAGCAGACTGCCATCGTGACGCTGTTGATAGCTTGACTTGTGTGTGTGTGTGTGTGTGTTTGCGCACATTCAGCAACTTGCAGTGGTCTTCCAGTGACCCATTACTTCTTTGCCCACAATGTATCAAACAGGAATTCATTCTCCCTCTCTGTTCTTTTCTTTTGGACACACTCACACATACTCTAATGTCCTATCACACATACACACACACACACACACACTCAGAGGATGGATCTCACACAGAGCAAGTGTCCCAATCGTCCATCTCAACTTGACACCCCAGAACAGTGATGTTTTCCTTTGGTGCCCGTGGCATAGGGTATATTTCACTGACTGATAGCATTCACTCTCCTTGCCGCGCTCCTCCTCTCCTCTCACTTCATCAACCTCTCTTATTCCCTCACTTTATATCCATCTTTGTCAAACTGGATCTCTCTTTCTCTCTCTTTCTACCTCAGTTGTCCTGCCTTTGTTCTGTCCTCTTTTTTGAAGCCTAGCCTACCTCTTATAGGAGACTTGCAATCATAATGAAATGTAGAGAAGGGTAGATGTAGGAAGCAGAAAACGTCTCTGTTTCTCTCTGCTAAATGACATTCAGCAGGGAGAAACACATAGTGGAAGAAGTAGAGGAGGCAATTTCTTCACCCACAGCATCATAGATAGTCCGTGTCACATTTCAAGTAAAGGGGAACACATCTGTTGCTGTCACTGTGCTCTAACTGTTGCTCTTGCACTCCTTACCTACACATGTAAACCACAGCTGCAGTGAGGCCATGCATAGAAGTTATCCAGAGCAGCGCGAATCAGATTTGCTCTAGCCTGAAATAACTTTTATGGTTATGTTTTTGTCGGCAAAAGACAAACACACAGGCAGCTAATTCTGACAGATCAAACTAGCATGTTTTGTTCTGTACAAGTAAAGTTGATGTCTGTCTGTCTGAGAAAGTGAGTGTACCACCACAAATGAACCGTGAGGGCTTGGGAAACAGTGCAGCTGATGGCAAAAACGTTTGGGTTATTCACAAACATTTAATACAGTAAATCAATCACCTCAGTTCAATACATGAATGCAAGTGGATATTAAACACATATCCAGCCTTACTGTTAATCCCACACTCATGGTCACTTACAAAAAGATGATGCACCATTCAAGGTCAAAATTTCATACAGACGTACCGACATTTTACAGCTAAGATTGAATATCGTTGCAGTAGAAAGGAGTATTAATGTAGTCTATATGCTACATTTTAGTGCTCAGGCCTGGAGCCAAAAAACACCACACTTCTCAAATGATTCCATCATTATCTCCCAACATGAAAGCTTAAACGCTGTTTAAAAGCCTCCTAAACGCTGCCAGGAATAAAATTATGACGGTGACATACTGAAGTCTTTATTTATATATAACTTGTTGACCTGAAAGAAGCCATAAAAGCGAATTGTAGCATTAGAATCACTGCAGGAAATGCACTTAATATCTAGAGAGATGATATCTTAATAGCGTATGAGTGGATTTTGTTTCTTTTAACAAGAGATCCCCTTTATAAAGCTCCTTAGAGTAGATATCCAGGATAATTGGGTAGCACTCTCCAACCGTCTCTGTAGTAGTCATGGTGTCTGCTGAGCTAATCTCCTATCCCACTGGTTCACCATCAAGGCTACAGGGTATAATCTGTTTTGCTTCAAGAGGCTTCCCCTCAAGTGGCTTTATTTATTTATAATTTTATTTATTTATGAACAGAAAGGAAACACATGACATAGTAACATACAGTAAGCAACTGTCTGAAACAAAGGAAAGGAAGGGCTGTGCTTAGTGGAGCTTTGAGCTTTTAATAATCTTTAATGAGACCAAGTGAAGTCAGGACTCAGTGCCACAGACAGGGAGAGGATGTCGGAAAGTATTAAGACATGGACTAATACACTGTTTTTTTCTTCTTTTTTTTTGAAGACACAAAGAATAATGCCAGTCTCACATGAATATCCTCACAAGAACAGTCTGTGGATGCGCCATTCATCATATTTTCACCAAAATGTTGTATAATAAGCTGCCACCAATAGGTCACCACATTGCAGCCACAGGGCCAGCAAGGTCGAGATGCCAAGACGAGCTATATCTGCTTTCTTCAGCTTGATTTTTATTATGGTATTAATCCGCCATGGATCAGACATTTTGGTTAGGGACATCAATACTTCCCCCACACCTCCCCCTGAGTCCATCATTAGAATTTGAAAAGCTTATTTGAGTATTGACATCCTTAAGATGAAGTTTAATGGTGACCCAGTCATCCACCTGTGTTTCCAGGGCTACACAAAACAGCCTCTCTCCATCAGCAGATGCTCTTTGGATGGCCTGAGAGAAAAGATAGAAAAGAGCATGAATTGATGGCAGATGGACAATAGCAGGGTGAGTGGGAAATGATATTATTTGCAGCAACTTGTTTAGTTAAAACCATACACATGTGCATCCCCTTTTCTTTACAAATGTACAGTAGAGACAGCGGCATTCTCCTGTACTCAGCCTTTCTGACAAGGACCCATTAAAATGTTTGAAGGCTGTGTATCCATACAGCAAGCAACCTCTCTCTTGAGCATTTAACAATGTGTATTCATTACTGCGCACTCAATTTTCCATTACAGTAAGAACTAATAAGAGGTCCCTCTTTGACAATAGTGAAAAATGCAGAGGGAGAGCAAGAAATCTGGATATTCTGTACATTTTTGGAGTGATGTTATTACTTAAGTGAACATCAAATGAAACAGCAACACAAAAAAAATTGTCTAGTGGTACGGCAGACGAATAAAAGAAAGAATGTGTTGATCTTCAAAACCAACAGAATCTGAGAATACTTTTGAGCTCAACCTGTTAAATATAAAGATGTGCGTTCTCTGTACATACACCCGAGTGTATGCTCTTTTTACTCCATATTAATGATAACTTTATGTGCTCAGACAAAAGGATAGGAAGTGAACATGCGTTCTGACCAGCCAGCCAGACACTGATGCACTGATTGTGTCATTGTTTCTGAATGTGAAATGGATTCTCAAAAGCCTTTGATCCAACAGAGCCTCATATGTTTGTCAGTGTAAGTGAGTCAGTGTAATGTTGGGCACTGAGAACACGACATATCTTGTGTCTCTAGTTCATCGGCTAGCTGCTGAAGACGTATCAGATTCATTCGTCCATACCTCTCTTTTTGAGAGAATGCAACAGAAATTCCATACAGTAAATAAACAGTAATGACAATATTAATTTTTTATGATCTGAATCTGATCTTGAATGTTTTGTCTGTGTGCTCATTGGGGAAATAGCTGCAGATAAATGGGAAACTATATTTCAA
Organism: Caranx ignobilis; assembly: GCA_021432705.1. NCBI lineage: Eukaryota > Metazoa > Chordata > Actinopteri > Carangiformes > Carangidae > Caranx > Caranx ignobilis. The sequence continues at coordinate 22,648,692 of MU269989.1, forward strand.
ACTCTATATTCATATCCCTGTTCTTCTTCTTCTTTCTTATTACTCTGAGCTCACTTGTAATTTATCAACACCAGTTCACAAGATGCTTGGAGGATGTAAACAGCAAGAATAATGCATTTCATAAATTATGTCGGTCTTGTGATGGCTTGTCCTCCTCCTGTTTTGGGAAACAGCTGGAGACTTGTTATTTTTAGCTTATACTTCTTTACAACTATTTGCTGTGTGTTCATGGATGTAAATCACTGGATTTCTGTAATAGCTAAAAAAGTAGAAAACAGAATGATTCGCAAGCAAGCTGGAGTATATAAGAGGCATCTGTTTTTTTTTTATGTTTTTTTTTTTTTTTCCTCATGAGTGCTTAGAAGAATTATGGTTGTTTATTCGCAGTGGGCTTCAGAGACAGTGATATACTCAGAATATAGAATTCCCACTGAATCTAAAGATATGTTCTGAGTTATGACTCAGTGAAGAAGTCACATTTTTATTATGCATAACACATCAGTTGTTGGTATAAGTGTAGACATGTATTTGAGCTCAGGAGTATAGATTGTGTTTTTGGTACATTTTGAAATGCTACATTTACTTGCATTGATGGTTTCTCTTTGTGTGTCTTATTTTTCTGAGAGAAATAAGATGAGGCAAATATATTCAGATGCGGAGACGGGAGCAGACAGACACTAACATCGCAATATCATCATTATCCCTTAAGGCCTGCGCAGGCTGCCGGCCCAGGACTTTAAATTGCTGCTTTACTTCAGTGTGTTCACGGGAAAGCACTCCAGACGGATGCAGTGCGAAGCTGAATGTTCCAGTGCATCAGTGTCCTAACATTTTCCAGACTGAGCCATTTCCCCCAAAACGCTACCAACATCCAGAAAATGGATTAAATTACAAATTAAATTAGGATACAAAAAAGGTGTAATTCCATTCACTCTGTAGATATGCGCTGGTCCTAGTTGTTACTGATATTCTCCTCTTAGCAGGACAATACACAGACTGCTCACACACCACAGGGAGAAGCAGTTGCCAGCAAGCAGTGTGGATGCTTGCTGTGTGTGTGGAGTGAAAGGCGGCAGAGCTGCCCGAGGATCTGGAGGTGATGAATGCAAGGCTGAGAAGTGAATAAGGAGGCTTTGGGATAATGGCTCGGAGTCAAGAAATATTTGACTGTTGCAGGGGTAATCCTCTGCTCCTATTCCCCCTGCCTGAAGGCGATAATGGCTTTGCACTGCTGCTGAGCTGCACATGCGACTTGAGATGAGACGCTGGCGCTGTGTCACGTCGAAAGGCCTTGCCAGCAAAGATGCCATTGTGTGGCATTAAGCAGTATCTGTCTCCGAGTAAAGAGGCACTCTGTGTGTTCGTGCTCATTTATCTTAATTTCTTTGCTTCTCAATCCGGAAAGACAGTATAAATCAGCCCGAGAGGCAGAAACAAAAAATCCTGCTGTGAACAATTGTTCTGGCGTTACACTATGTCTGCTCACACTAATCTTCAGACTGATACTTACTGTATGTTGTAAAGGTCAAACTGTACTTAAAGCCTCTGTTTGTAATCCAAATGTAAACTAATGGGATAAAACATCATTTAATAACAGAATTAGTGGATGTGAGTCAGCACATTGATCGTGGAAGTCAAATATTGATGATTGAAATTGTTTCTGTTCAAGCACAGAAAAGCCAAAAAATGAAGATCTCAATAAGTAGCTATAGTTAATTCTGAAAATATGCATGTTGAAAGTGCACAAAGTAATATTATATAGTCATTTCTCTGCCAAATGCAGTGCAGTGGGCCTTTTTTTTTCTCTTTCCAAATGTAAGATGACAAGAAAGGTCATACGTCTCTCATTCTATCTAACGTGTGGGTCTGGTAACTGTGCATTTTTGTCATTTTTGTGAAGTTCCTAAATGTCGCCCTGCTCTCAAACTGACAGGGTTTTCACACCCAAAACAAGACACAACAGATGTCTGACAGTGCACAGAGCAAAACCATTCATTCTGATGGAGAGAGCCCAGAGCACTGCACTGATTCCCACCAGCTTTTGAGGACAACATTTAACTAAAGTGAACATATCTGACCCACACAGTGTGCCTCTAATGGGATTCTCTGACCTACTCTCTGATCCTATAGTGGCACTATTTATTACAACACATGGAGGTATAAGGTGAGAACATAATACTGTGGTTTATATTGCAATAGTCTGTAGTACCTTACGTGCTGCTCTACCTCATACGACCCATTCATTCCTGCAAGTGCAGCCTTAAATTCCCATAATTCACAGGCCCAGCCAAGTCTTCTTTGGATTGAAGCTATCAGCAGTTATAGTGCTCGACGACCATTCATCATTGTTGCTATCTACCGTTGAGAACCCATATTGTTAAAGTCACCCAGCAGCGTTTGCATCCATTGGTGACACTGTGAGGCAATGCTTTGATGAGTGGGACCTTGCTTTGGTTGTATTTGGTTGTATATCATACCTGTATGCACAGGTAAAAGCAGCAGCATTTGTCTCTGGGCAGACACATTTTGAGGATTGAAAACAAATGTTATCAATTTTCTTTGATCTCCCTACTCACACCTTTCTCTTACTTACAGTGTGTACCTTCATAGAAACATTACTCTAGACATTTTTTGACACATACTTTACACTCATGTCAAGTGGAGCAGGTGTAGAAATGAAAGGGGAGCTGACTTTGACAGTTGTTGGCAACAGTGTTGTTTCTCAAAATAAAATGGAAAATTGTAGTGTTAGGAAATGCCTTTCGCATCTGTTTTAAGCTTCAAGGTTATTGAAGATGTGTTTTTTTTTTCTTTTTCTGAGAATTACTGGATGCAATCATAACACTGTGTTCAGGAAAACTCCAGGGGGTACGTCTAACACTCATTAACCCACACCTCAGCGTGTCAGGTGACATATGAGGCAGTCAAGCAGTGCTTTAAAGCTTAAACGCTGAGTGATCCTTAAGTCGCCGGGAACTTCAGAACCTGAAGATGGGGATAAAGAGGTGGGGGGAGGGGTGGGAATTGATGGCGGGGGGGTTCTCGAGGGATCGTTCGTGTCACTGCAGCAGCCAGACTAGTGTTTGACCATCGAGTGTGTGAATCAGTCTTTGAGGTCTTGTTTGAGGAGAGTCGCTCGCCACCTTGCCTGTGATTCCATCTTCCTCTCTCTCTGTTCCTTTCTGGCTGACCGTCGTGCTGCCATAATAGGAGCTGGGGAGGGGCTCCAGTTCTGTCTTCTTTTTCATGTCAAATCTCTGTTTCTCACACACACATGCTCTCATCCCAGACTTACAAGGAGCCCTGTGATCAATAATGACCCTAATGCTTGCGGGTGTTAGAGATGGCAAAGGGGGGGTTTGAATCATGATTCATCATGTGCACACATGCACACACACACACACGGGACATCGCGCATGCTCAGAGGTATGCACATGCATTCACAGTCAGACACACACACACACACAGACTCCTGCTGCTGTTCCCGATGATCATTAGTGAGGACCAGCTCATTTAATGACGGCTATCCCTGTGCTCGCTCCCCCGCTATACGCTCTTTCATTACCCAACATGAATACCCCACTTGTTATCTCTGCCTCTCTCTCTCTCTCCTCTCTCTCTTGCTTGCCCTTTTACGCTCCCTCTCTCTCTCTCTCACACACACACACACACACACACACACACAAGCACAGACGCTGCTCTTCTTCTGCATGTCTCCCACCATCACCAACATGACTCCTTGTCTCTGCCTGTGGCCCCGATCCATGTGTTATTGATGGAATCCTTCCAGACGCAAACACACACATCGAGACGCACACACACACACACACACACACACACACACATTCACACACACGTGCATGCATTGCCCACTCAAGCACCCAATCACACACAGTAAGACCCCGGTGACTAATACTAGCTGATCCTCAGTGACCAATAAAAGGAGCCTGTGGACTGACAGGTTGCTCGGCGGCTTTGATATATTGAGTGGGGTCTCTTGTCTCCCTCTCTCCCTTCACCTTAATTACTTTTACTCTCTTCTTTCTTATTCTTTTCTCACAACCTAACTTACACTCTTTTTCAAGCTTTATTCTTTATAAACGTCTCTCTCTGTCTCTCTCTTCATTTTTCCATCTCTTTATTTCAGTGAAGGGGGGGGGGGACGTAGCCATTTGCAAACTACTGATGTTTGAGTCGTTGATTTCTATTAATAAAATTAGCTGAGACATCGGGAAGGAAGAGTAGTGGTGGGGGGGGGGGGGGGGGGGGGGGGGGGGGGGGGTTGCAGCAGTTGGGGAGATGAGCAAAGGCTACATGAGAGAAAAAAGACAAAGTGAGGAAGGGAGGGAAATAGAGTGAGAGAGGGATATAGATGGATGATAACAAAGTAATCTTGGGGGGATTGCAAGGACCAAGGTAATGGATACCGCAGATCCCAGAGATAGTGAGACAGGAGGAGGATTAAGTACTGAAAAACAAAATATTACTTCTGGAGCATGTGTGTGTGCATCTGTATGTCTGTGTGTGTGTGTGTGCGCATCAAGGTAGCATGGCCCTACTATAAGTCACAGACTGACGACAAAGCAAAGGGAAAAAAAAACTGAGTGAGATTCTCTCTTCTCTCACTTTGTTCTTTATTCCATGGCTGGTTAGTATGTTGTATCCATGGTATTTTTTCCTCTTCTTTCTTGTTTGCATACTGTATGTGAGCACTTATCTCGTATCTCGTATTTCTGCCAAATGGATGAGAATAACTCAATCATTGAGGGCAGCGGTGCTCTTTTTTTTAGCAGGTGGCAGCAGCACAGGGTTTAAAGGTTAAATAGCTCTTGCCACAGCAAAGTCTTCTCAGAGTATAACACGTGTCAAAGGTGCGCCACTATTACAGTGTCAGTGAGGCATGGAGGTTGAAATTGCTTATCACCAAATGCGCTAAACCAGTCATTTTACTAAGTGTACATTAACCCCCAGCACATTTGACTCCAGAAGTGTGAGCCCTCAGCAGAAAATCAACAGCATTCTCTGTACATTCAAACAAACTGCTTCCTCATTAAGTGTCTGCAGTCTGTAGACAGTGAATTGAAAGTAAAGCCATATGATGCTGGAATATCCTGAATAAAAGCACTTAGTTCATGACAGACTAATCAGAGACTTATTGCTGTTTGTTTCAACACTGCAGACTTTTGTACCAGGGAAGAGTCTCAGAGGAGAGGCTTGCACTTTAACAACACTCTAATGGAACATTTTAAGGTTAATTAAAAACAGCAAGAAGTACAGTAGTAATGATAGTAAACATGCATAAAGTATTTTTACACTCCTATATATGTTACATACAACAGTGTGCTCAGTGAAGAGATGTGTAGTGACACAGTGATGTATAGACTTCAGATGTCACAAAGAAAAGTGTGTGATGTGACACAGCAACATGATTAACCTACTGACACCTACTGATTTGCTATGTTAGTGTTTCTCCGCTATAACTATTTCCAATATTTATGTAGCTATGACAGGAAACAGCACTTTCTACATGGTTGGCCATGGAATAAAATATTTGTTTTACCTCTTCTCATGAAATGATCTCATGAATGATGTGATTTATCCTTGATAGATCAAGTGCATATCTTCTCAAAACTTTATTGATTGTTCTCTTCCAAACATATCATTGTGAAAATTAAACCACAGTTATCCTCTATAATAGAAATAAAAAGAGGACTGTGTCTGAAAACAAAATTGTTCCAACTTTATGGACAACCATGTACTGTATATTGTGAAGGCGTTCACTTATTTCATTTCTAGGATGGAGATAAAACTCAGCAGAACCCCTGAATCATATTCAGTTCCACCTCAAAATTGTGTTTCTTTCAATAATACAGTAGCTGTAAATGGCAGCTCTGGGTAGAGAGATTACCGTTTATGGTGAAGGGGAAGACAATACCAATTTGAGTGTTTCACCACAGCATGGCAATGGACAGTTTAACAGAAAGGAACAAAACTGATGAGCAGAACCAGAGATATTGTCATTTTTATCAATATTTCTGCCCTGGCTATCCAAAGCCTGGCCCCCTACATTGCCCATGACACAACTGATTGACACGGTCCCCACTTCTGCACTGCCAAAAGCTTCACCCAGTTTTCAACTGGAGATGTCAATCAGAAAACAATAAAGTAAAAAAATAAAATAGAACAAGTTGGCAAGCTCTCCTCTCGGTGCCTTTAGAATCTTCTCATCAAATTTTCCGTTTGTCTTTTTTTCTGATGTGTTATCAAAGACGATGTCATGCTTGAAAACGCACCTGTCAAAAGACTTGTCAGATAGAAGATGAAGTCGACAAGAGATCTTACATTGTGGCCTTTTAAAGAACAGCACTCTGACAACAGCAGCTTGTATTTATTTAGGTAACGAAGGGTCAACAAAGAATAAATTACAAGAATACAAATCTCTGACATTATCAGGTATATACAAAAACAACTTTCTTGAGACCGAGTGGCAGCTGAGACCAAGATAACACACATACACATGATAGGAACTGATTACAGTTCATATGGAAATATATAACAACAAGCAACTTCCTCATGATCATCTCATTTAAATCCCATTAGGCAGACTGAAGGAGTAGCACTGTGGTGCAGAGCTCTTTGATATATGTTAGAACAGAGAGATGTTAAGATGAGTGTCCAATGTTCTCAATGCATTTTTGAGTTGCACTTTGAAGCTGCATGTCACTAGCACGCTGTAGATGTTCAGACAGATGCCCTGCGTCCTCAGTGTATGCGAGAACACTTTGAAGCTGGATTCCTCTTGATAGACAAAAAGCCACGCTCCTTACAGACTCCCTTTTCTGTGTTTTCTCTCGTTTATGTTTGAAAAGAGTTGCATGATGGAGTCGCTCTCAAATTTCTCCTCAAGTCTATTGTAATTCTGGGGAGTCCATCACACACTTAGATGGACAGAGTGCAGCCAATTACTGTGTTTGTTTTCTTTCCTTTTCAGGGTCACAGCAAAGTAACACTCAGCAGACATTTCCCCCAGCTCGCTAGGACAGAATCTACTTAAGACTTCACAATAAGTTAGAAGAGACAGTGGAGAGAAGAGTCAACTCTCTGTCTGCATTTCTAAGATCTCACCTAGTGGCTACTCACTAACACCGTCTTGAAAAGAAGCCAGCTACCAATGGCCTCCGTCGTATTTAAATTAAGTTCTTTTTTTTTTATTCCTTTTGCCCTCCGTCACCTTTTATCCACTCCCTCCAATTAGTCTTGTATCTTCAAGATCTGCTGCCCCTAACCTTGCCACTATCTGCCCCCATGTAGCTCCTTCCTTACCCAGTCACCGGCACTGCCCGTTGCTCCTCCGCAGCAATCAGTCCTCTGCAAGCAGACATGTTCACTTTATTATTTATGGCAGCTGAAAGGATTCACATCACGTGGGATGGGACGGTAATAATGGAGAAAGATTCCCGTGTCTGTGACTCGTGAGTGTTTACGTAGTAAACGGATGGCAGCTGTCAGTTTTCTGGTGCTACAACGTCTCACTCATTACAGGAGATTCCTGATGTGTTAATTGGTAATAGTGAGAGTGACATGTCTCCAAAGAACATCAGTGGAGGAACAAATTGTCTCCTTAAAAGCTCTTTATATCTACTACAAAGGATTATAAATTGAAACAAAGGGAAAAAAAATCATGTATGAGCTGAAGGTAATGTAGTTTTAATCTATAATTTGTTCAATTGTTTCACTGCCTTTTCTTTGTTGCAATTTATTATGAGAGTAAATTATTTGCAATCACTCAAGAATCTCCATTTGTGCTGCATTTGTCAGTGTGATATTGAACTCTTCTTATTCCATGGTTTCTCTGACCTACCTCAATCCTGCAGCACTCTCCTGTCATTTCACCCCATTTATACAGTTGATCCATGTATGATCCAAGATATTTAAAGGTTTCACACAACAACATGGCAGATGCAGGATCAAGCTGGATCTCTGATGGTCCTGCTCTGAGCGGAAATCATTCACGTCACTATAAGAATGAGTAAGCCACTTAATAAATGTCCCAGTGTATTAATTAGTCAACTTTTAAATTCTTAAGTCAGTACTGTAGAGCATTAATTCTGAAAGGTTGATTAATAAAGGCCCTGATAAGGAGCTGATGAGTTTACACGACACAAGCTGCAGCAGGGCGGTCTGTTTGTTGGCCTCCATGTCTTTGCTAATTGGAATAGCGGGTCATCAGTTGAGTCCAAGGAGTGCTGATAGCTTTAATGCTCATAAATAGTCAGTTCAAATGCATGTTTCATCTTCAGCAGAGGGACATGGTTTCTCGACGGGCTTATCAACATGTATGACTCAACATCACTAAGAATACTGAAGCATTAAGTCCCAACTGCTTCACTTTAACCAGTCTTGAATAGCTTTGCTCTTCAGTGGTTAGCTCGGCTCAGTGCTTAGCTATGCTTTTGTGGGATTTAGTTTTGATTGTTGTGCCGATCTGCTTGTCAGCAACATGTCACTCGTGCTGCACAAAGGTTAGTGGTAACTACATTACAATGCTGGTCTAAGAGCAGACATCACATTGGTGCTAAATGTAAATCCATAAATTGAGAATGTAAACAGCTGAGCTCATGTTTAATCACTGTCTAATGGCCAGGCTTCATCAGGCTAAGTAGTAAGCTAAGAGTCTGATCAGGCTGCTTTTCACAGATTAATTACAGCAATGCACACTTGCCCTAATAGAACACTGTATGTGTACTCATAATTTATGTAAATATTAAAAATCTCTCCCAGGAAATGCCCAGATTAAACCATGTATATTGTAACTGTACAGTAGGCCAGCTCTTTCTTATCATTTTCCGAGCTGATGCCCATAGTACAAACTTATGAATACATATGAATAATGGAAATTTAGCACAGGCAGTTGCTCTGAAATGTCCTGTGAGAAGGAATAATGTATAGTATTTCTCATTTTCTCACACCACAGGATGTTGTTCAGTACAGACACTCCAGCTGTGTGTGGGTGCTTGTTTGTAGTTGTTTTTTGTCATCAGAGACATCAGTCAGTGGTCATTTGACACATTTCTGACTCCCACACAGCACCACTCACATGGCAGTAGAGTGACATTGACATTGTAGAAGAGCTACAGTAAGTAGTAGGCAGTGGGGGTGTGTGCATGTATGTATATGTTTGTCATACTATGGACATCATGAGTGCCATTATTTCTTTTTGTTACGTGTATTTAAAGGGAAGGGACAGACGTCAGAGGTGGAAAGTGTGTTTTGGCATATTTAGGAAAACAGAGAGATAATGTGTTTTCAATTACAGTCATGTCCACAAAAAATGCAAATCTGCTGTGCTGACGAATTAGATTTGTCAATATGCAGTATGTGTCATGTAAATACATTAAAAGCACTCTCTGCCCACAGCTTTGGTGTGAAACTGAAATGTTTGTAAGATAAAATTTACGTGCAATAAATAGAGAAATCTGGACATTCAGTATCATGTTAGCTATGGCAGCCAGTGCATGAGTAAGGATTTTCCATTGTGCAAACTTTAAACTAGAAATTCCCACCATTCTCTGTAACTGTTTGGAAATAGTGGTGGGGAGAAAGGCAAATAAATCATGCTGTGCATGATGCATGAGGCTTTAAGGTCCACAGATGAAATGAAAAATGGAGACTTTAACCTTCAGAAAAGTAATCCACAAAACAAACTGTATATTCCCATTCAGTTTTTCACTTATCTTTCCACAGTTTGAGGTTTAAAGGACCTGACTGATGAATCTGTTCCATTATATGTTCATGTCAATGTTTTCTTTATAGAAGTAGTGGCAACAAACTAAGTTAGTAAGTTAGTTGAAAACTAATTTACTAATTTAGTGTTGCACCCACAGATTTACCTCCAAAAGATCTTTAGCCAGCTATAGCATTGTCAAGCAACAGGTTTTGAACACCAGTGTGTGTAAGCCATCTCTAACCACTTGCTGCAGATCAGACATGTCAGCCCAGTATCCTTTGGAATTGACTTGATAGTGGGTCATGAGATTGCAATTTTTGTCCCATCACACCTGCAATTAACCAAAAAAAAACAGAGTGAAAACTTTCCCTTTCCACAGTTCAGTTTCCGTAACCACTGTGTCATTTTTAAAAAGATTGCAACTGAAATTGGTTGTACAGAGCTGTCCAGTATCAATGCAGGCGGATAAAAATGTTCATGCAGAGACTAAACCAACATTTGATGTCATATAAATGTGCTCATATAAATGCATTTTCTCTCTTCATTCTTGGATGCATTGAAAAGTTTTGACAGTTACAGTGTGTGAAATTCAACCTATTCATTTTCTGATATTAACATAAATTGCACATGTCGAGTCTTAAATGTGAAATGAGTTTGCTTTGCAGATTGAAACCATATACCCACACAGATGAATCCACATGCTGCGCTGCAGTCATGAAAAAGGATGAAAAGCAGAGAACAAAATAAAGACATTGTCATGAGTCTGTTTACTTTTCCCGAAGCGGCTGGGCATCAATTAGCCCCATCACAAGCTGTGAGGCGATGACCCTTGCGTCTGTCTGCTTGCCCTGAGCTGAAGCGAGCCCAGACCTGCAATATGTTGGCATGAAGACAGCCTGTGTGTTTGTATGTGTGTGTTTGAGCTTCAGACACTGCTGAATATATGGGAGCATCAAACCAGTGTTTTTGGCATACTGCCTCTGATTTTGCATACTGCCTCTGATACAGCCCATGGACAAGATTTTTTTGTATGACTGCACAATTCATATATATCAAAATATGCATAAGGATCTATATGTGTTCATATATGCAGCATTTATGAAGGGGAATGACACAATGCTGATTTGAGCTGTCTTCAGCAGCTATTAGTGATGAAAGAGGCGATGCTGTGCTTGTTTCGACAATGCCAACTTTGTCAGGAGGCTTTCATCCAAAATAGAATTGCCTTTTATTCCCTGTAATTAGAAGAGGTTGGATTTGTTGAATACGCTCATCCATAAATATGGGTTAGTGTTGATTTGACAATAATGAAAACAGTGAAGGGAGATCAAAAAGCATGGAGAAGGTCCTCGACTTGAAACAATCCTCCTTTGATGTTCCCAGACACGTGAAATCAATTACACTGGTAGTGAATAAAGTGTAACTCTTTAAAATATCAAAAGTCACTGTTGTTGTGATGTGGCTAAATTAAAGTGATAGAAAATGAGAAAGAGGGTAAATTGCCCTTTCTGGTAAAGATGACCCACTTTTGTGCTTGCGGTTCTTGCGCTGCATATTATTAATCTCTCAGAGTAAAACCTCATCAGATTAATTATGTGGCTGACCATGCAGGTTAAAGCATGCATTAGTTCTCCCAATTAGCACCACACCATCTCACATTGCCATTCTAGTTGAGATACCACATAGTGATCCCACAATCTCTCCAGAGTTTTTATTTTCACTCCTTATCAGCTGTTTTTGACCAGTTTATTGTACTTAAGAGAAATTTAGAAAGACCAACACTGCATTTGAAATCCCTGTTAGAGCAAAACAGTGCTGCCATAAAGCATTTCATGTGCACATTATGTGCTAAACTGAGGATTAAATGAGTATCTGTAAGCATTTCTCTTTGTTAATACAGACAAGTTCAGCACACAAAGTTACACGAGGCGGCAAATCATCCAGAACACAACCACATGAGGATTTTTATATTCAGAAAAAAAAAAAAGCATCATCAGAGCTCAAAGCATTTCTGTCGTCATGAGCTGCAGATCAAAACAAAGGCTGAGATGCACAGAGAAATAAAAGACACATGATAAACAGGATGGATGGAGAACATTAAATGAGGATAGTGTTGGAGGGAGGAGGGGCAGAGATGGGGTAAAGAGACAAAGGCTGAAGAATGCTAAAAGCATTGTGCTCTCCTGCCAAGCAGAGGGGGTTCAAACTGAGGCTGAAACCCTCATTCAGTGAGAACTCATTTCATAGCCATCACTGCCAACACCTGTGGCTCCCAGGGGAAGGGTGAGGAGGGGGCTGTGTGTTTGTGAGCAAGAGAGGGAAAAAAATGAGCATAAATCTGTGAGAGATCTGACCTCAATTTACAGCATGCTTGCTGGTAAACATCCAATGTGCAGCTCTGTTCAGCCGTGATACTGTATTTAAAGCACCAATCTGATGCGCTCTGTTGACTCATGCCTCATGATCGGTTTTGTTTATACATTGATTTATTGGCTTGAAGATATTTGAATTCCTTCAGATACTTACTTAGTCCTGAATTATCTTGTCTTTTGAATTGATTTAAATCCAGGTAAGCTTGTTGCTTTCATTTTAGAAATACATGACAGCTGTTGTATAAAGCTCCTGCAATATTCAATTCCATCTACATGCCAGACTCTGTGAACATATACATGCATTTATGCAACATGATCTCACAGAGCCAGATGTGATTCTGCCACTTTGTGATACATGTTGGGAGACAAACAGTTGATGTTGTGATAACTGCAGTCTGCTGTCCAAGGGATGAAATAATGCATTCAAGGAAGCAGTGAAACAAGCAGCTCATCCTATATCTGAGGTGAGAGGAAGGACATTGATGGCCCACTCTAAGCGCTGTCGCCTGTTCCAAACTATATCTTAAGTATTTTATCTGTTGTAATCACAATCACTTTGTAATTAAATTGTCTGTAAATGGAGTGGATTCTGAATTTATATCTTATACCCCCCTGTGGTAATCCCAGGAAGAAGCTACTGTAGATGACGTTGCTTGTGTCTTGAGTCCCATAGGCCACTGTCATAGGAGTTGTGTTCACATTGGATGAAGGCATAGGTCATACTTTACTTCAACTAACAACATCCAGCGTCAGTGCTGTAGATAACGTCCAGGGTTGAGTTTGACCAGGCACAACAGTGAATATATTAAGTGATTAAACAGTTGCTTCATGGTTTGTACTCTGCTGGCAGTATTCAGGTACTTTAGGTACTATAATAAGAGATTTAAGAGGTCAAAATGTGGATGTTATAATAGTGGGTAAATTGTGCAGTGTTAAAAAGTTTATCAATTAATGACGTTCTAACCAGATACTTCCAACATTTCATCTCTCTTTTGAACCTTATTTACACAAAGGACCAAGCTCTGCAAGCATTCACACCTACCAGGACTTTTTCACAACACATACACAACAGCTTCAATATTTAATGCAGTCTGTACACAGTAATGAATTTTCATGTGTCTATTGATCTGTCATATGTGACAAGTACAGAGCCCAACAGGATGTGAAGCAAACAAAACCATGCATTATAGATAAGCAATCTTCTTGATGGCATCACATTATTTATGAATCCTTGCAGTGTATTTGATATTTAAAGCATTCATATGATTAACCACACACTGTAGGTCCATTCTGAATGCTTGTAAGCAGCCAGTGTATTTGGCTAAGTAAATCATTTGGCATGAATGGTGAACAATGCCCCTGAGATTACATAACCTCCTGTTTGTAGCTATACACTGTACAGAATTAAAACTATGCATTCAGTGTGATGTGCTGTATGTAAATGGCGGAATAATCCTTCATCCATGTTCTCTTTGAGCATTAATTCATGTTTGGAGAACATTGCTCGACCATTTTCAGCTTGTCTCCTATGTAGGGGTAAAGTCTACATGTCACAAGTGGAGACAGTTTAGGTACGTCTACATCAGAGCAATGCTCTTACCCCCCAGTGGTGCAGGCCAATAACAACCCTGACCTTCAGTACAACTCCTACATGCCCCCCTCGGACATCTGTCGACCTCTGCTGACCTCTGTTCAGCCATCTTTGATTTTTATGCGTGCGCTTCCATTCTATCTAAAAACTGTGATGTGAGGGGAAACCCACATCATTCCCCATCATGACAAGATGGCCCAACAGGTTTTTGGCTGGCTGGTTATGATGTCTAATTCCAGTAGAAAAGGAGAAAAAACTTGCAAATAGTTCAAATAGTAGTGACTTCAGTGTTGCTTTCCTTTCTTCTAAGCTTTCCCTGGGCCCAATGAGACCTTGGGTACTCGAGCTACAGATGATAGCTGTGTCTCCGTCTTGACACAGAGAGTCCTAATACATGCTTAACAGTGAGTGACTCAGCATATGGAGGTTCTTGGAGTGCTTCTGGGGGTGAGGTAAACAAAAGCACGCCAGAGGAAGAAAAATCTCTATTGACAATCATGTCAATATATTTAGTTTTTTTGCAACACTTGAGACAACTCTGACGTTCATGCAGTGCACACTTTATCCCATAGGCTTATGTTTTTGCACCAGCTTATCAAATGTTAGTCCATGACTCAGCGCTGAACAGTTTGTGCATAACAACCAGCATGCAAAAAAGCATAAGACATCATGAAAGCACTTGCTCCAGGCATTCCATATATGCTTCCTCTGCATCCAGCCTGATCTTAAGGATGTGCCATATTTTTCAGGAGGGGAATATATGAATGTTGTGCTGGCAGTGTTTGAGTGATACAAATCTTGGTACATGACAGCAGGCCACGGGATCATGTCCACTCCTCTGGTTAGACTTTTAAAGTCTTTACCAGTGGGAATACAGTCTCTAGGAACACATAAATGTAAAATTTATGTCCTAAGAAATCGAGAAACTGAGAACTCATGTCCTCCAGATTGCTATCTGCAGAGTACGACAAGCAGAGAAACTGAGAAGATGACAAAGCTGCACAACCTGTTGTCAGTGTTGAATCTTGGGACAGCATATCTAATCATATCTCTCTCTCTTTTTTTTGCTCCACGCCCATGTACATAACAGCTGTAGCCTTTTAATAAAGTAGCGGGTGGCCTTGATTTCTTCCGTGAACTAGTTGTCAGAGGTTTTGTGTGAGCTGGATGTGTATGTGTGTCTGAAAGCACTCAGCCATGGCACGCGACTGATTGATGGCTGGGCAAGTCCAGGGTGCTCTATGGCTGCTACAGATTGGCACAGCGGAAACCTGGCACCAGAAGTGTTCCAAAACACACGCACAACCACGCACACACACACACTAAACATTCATACGCATATCTCAGTTTTTTTTTTTTGTTTGTTTTGTTTTTTTTTCCTCAACACCAAACCACGGGCAGAACATCCCAGAACAGGGGGTAGTTGCCCACATGCCCTCCACATCTTGTCATCGCTTAAACCTGCCAAGTGTCATTTCTAAGTGCCAGAATGTAGCTGTGAACATATGGGGATGGGGGACGGATTTACACATTGTTTGTATGTATGAAAATACAAAAGCTGCACACTCATTCCTACATATCCAGACCTTTAACACTATTGGAATGGACTAAAATTAAATATTTAGCAACAAGTCTATGATGAAAACAACTCATGCTAATTAATCTAATGACACAAAGCTATTTGAATGCAGATATGTATTGTTATGAAGCAAGGGCAGCTGTTAAACAACTTAACAGGCAAAAAAAAAAGAACAAACCCTGAGATAATTATATTGGAACAGATATAAATCAATGAATAATTATTGCATGCAATTATTGTCTACAAACATGATCAAGGACATTGGTTGCAATGTAGAAAGAAAAGAGAGAGAGACCAAATATTTGTAGAATCTGGTAAAGAATCCCAAGAGTTTCTAATGGAGCATTAATAGCTAAATTACTCTGATTTTGTTGACTGGTGCAAAAATTAATTTTGCATGCACTTGTATTTGAAAGCATTTACGACCAAAACAATGAAAATATAAACTGGAATGAAAAACAAGACTACAGATGTAGAAGAAGAAGCAAAGACAAACAAGGCACCATTGAATTTCAGGAGTTAATAAAGTATGGGGTGTGGTGTTTGTCCTGGAGAACATGATATCCCTAAGGTGCTGTAGCTCAGAAAAAAATATGCTGCTGCCTCCAGCAGTGTGGCCTGCACAACCCACGACACATGCATCCCAACAAAAATAGACACAACATAGAATAAGTAACACCTCCTCTCACTGCACAAATGAATGCAAAAACAAGCAACTTCCAGTATCAACACACCTGCATAAAGACTGCAATTGCACGTGGCCCATAAACAGGAACTGAAATGCGATTGTTTGACTCTGCTGGAAATCGGAGGGATTGTTGTGAGATTATCTCGCATGCATCCACATTTATTTCGAAAATCACAAAACCCATCAAGTGGAGAAGGGAAAACAAAAATCCTGTAACAGACCACAGGCTGTTGAGCAGGTTTAATACTTTCTCTGTTGCCTTTGGGTGAACTCATCATTACAGTTTTCATCCCGTTGATCATTAGCGTAGCTTAAATAACAATGCAAAGCAGCACAGGGGTGAATTTTTCCAGGACATGTTTTCAAACTGAGAACCAATCAAACTGCTGCCTCAGGCTTCTGTCTTATTCACACACTTTCTGTCAAATTTCTGCAGAGCGGCATGAGCTTGAGACAGAGATGTGGCTACACAAGATTACTCTCAAAATGCTGTTTCATGAGTGAGTGATTCAGTTGCATCACAATCTCCCAGCAGCACATTATGGAGGCATAATGGCTGAGCAGACTGTGGAACATTCAGGCCAGGAAAAAAGGAGGGTACCTGGAAAAGACTGTTGTGAGGTGGCTGGGTAATTTCATGGGTGATATGAATAGAACCACAATTAAGATTGATTTACTGCCAAATGTAGGTAGCTATGACAGACTACATTGTCTTGTGTTCATATTTACTTCCTAAACGAGCTTAACCTGCGCAAACAGATGGATTTTCGGTGTGTTAGCTGACTAAAGATCCTAATAATTCAGCAAACCAACCAATCCCTCTTTAATTCACCCATATGATTCAGAACCACAGCAAGCTGTTCACCGCCTCCAGCCAAAACGGAAACCCACATGTCATTCAGTGCAGCTCCAGTTCAGCTGATCCTGAATGGAAAAAAAAAAAAAAATCCTGCAAACCCACTCGGCTAAATGCAATAACCTACAGTAAAACCTCAGCATAGGGTGTGTGTTGTTTGACCTGGTAGCAGGATTCAAAGGCAAAGAGGAGATTTCACAGTTTGATTTTCCTCCTTCTTTCAGCCCACACGAATTGAGGAATTCCCCAGCCTACCCATGATGCCTTTCACAGAGTCTGCGTAACTGGGCTGATGACTTCTAGTGAAGTTTAGGTGCTTCGGTCATCTAAATGAGCTGACTTTTCATTGTGGCCACGCTGAACCATTCTGGGAAACCAGCCCTTTGGGTGACTTCTCCAAACCTTTGACGTTTCACATGCAGGGTCATTGCAACTACATGTGTGTGAGTGTGTGTGTGTGTGTGTGTGTGTGTGTGTGTGTGTGTGTGTGTGTGTGTGTGTGTGCGTGTGTGTGTGTAAAACCTTGGAGCAACCAGGGACAGTCCAGAAGGGAAAATGGTCAAATACTCTCCCTTAACCATGACAAAGGTGCCCTTGAGCTGCCACCCATAACCGCTAATTAGTCCGCTGGAGCTGCTCTGTGTCCGGCTCCAGACAGAAGAAGGCTGCTATACATTCATTTAGTTTGGTGAATGTGAAGCAGGAAAGGAAAGGAAAAGTGTTTGTGCTCAGCAAAGCACTTCCCCTAACAAATAAAGCCAAGAAAAACAGTGTAGAAACCGTGCGGGGGTAGAGATCAGCTTGATTAAGCATCAGCAGATGTTCGCTTAGCCTTATCAGACTTTACTCAATCCGTCTGCTTGCCTCCTTTCCGTCCCGCTGTTCTATTTCATCCATTTTAATTCCAGTTATCTCATTTGAACTAATCTGCCTCATATTACAGATAGTGCACCTTTTGATAGGTATCCTATTGATCCCTTGGAGGACAATGGAGAGTCTCGTTCTTTCGACAGCTCCTCATCAGCAGTCTGCAGCAGTGGGGCTCACGCGCTGCTGAATAGTAACACACACACATGCATGCATGCTCATGCATCTGCTGAATGATGAGGCAGAGAGTAATATAATTATGGGCTGTCCCTCAGCTGTCCCCCTTGTAATTTATTGACCATTTCTTCTCAGCTGGCTTTTTTAACTCAAACAATTCACTTGTTCTCTGTTGGGAGCATTTGTAAACTTGTTAAGCAAGCAGCAATTTGGAGAATGCTTCAAGACGTACTCTTTCCCCTGCGCTCTTACCATACAAGATGACTAGCTTAGCATTTATGAAGTTTTCTGGACAAATTTGTGCTACTTTTTAAGGTCATCTCTGCAGTTCTCAAGGATTTGTTCTCGCCAGTACTTTTTGGCATTCTGTGGAGGCTGAGTTGAAATCTGCTGATTTCTAGCCTTGGGGAGACCTCACCAGGCCCACGCTGCTTGTCTCTGTGGTCCTCACGTCAAAACAGGAGCCTCAGCTCAAAAAGAATTATCAAAAAGAAATGCATGTCTTACAGAATAACGATGGAACGCTTAAAAACCATGGCTGAGTTTCTTCTTTTTTTTTCTTCATGTGCATGAGAATAAAAAGGCCTGTGGAACATTTGTCTGTCCAGATGCATAAAGCATCACAAGTTAAAGAATAAATCTCAAGTGTCCAAATTCTGTGAAAGTCTTGAGCTGCGGGTGTATCGCTCCTAATTTCAGCATAATGCATTAGAGCTTTGAGCCTTACGAGTGTCAGCATAATTCATGAAGATTTCATTTAGACGAAGAGTTCAGAAGATAAGAAGAGTTATCGCCACAGTCTGACGGGAGAAGTCAAAGCAATATGAATGACTGATAAAAGTGTCAGTCACCATGCTAAATGAATGACAGTATACATGTGTGTGTACCTGCTGGCTCTAGATCTATAGTGGAAACATATTCCTGCTTCTTAGCACACAGGTAGCATAGATAAATCGATTAAAAGAAAATATGAGAATTGAATCTTAATGTCCTACTTGAACTGTTATAATTAGGCTGCACTGAGACAGGTGCATTTTTCTTCACAACATTTTGTCTTCATCCTCTGGACTCACTAATTATTGATTCAAAGCTGATTGATGTTACCATTTTGAAAGAATATCATGACACATATCCACATTTGCTGTTGAATTTAGAGGGTGTTTCACGTAGCTGAAGAGAAATCGTGACTGGATGGCTCAGGAGACACAGCTGCATCTACTAAGGCAAGAAATCTAGTGGTGTTATATTTAAAGCTGCATGCGATATCATTTTGAGCTGCGTTGTTTGGCCTATTTACATAGTACAACAGTTCACCTGGGAGACACTGGTTCAAGTGCAAAACAGAGCATCTTGTCAGTTTCCAAATTTGGGTACAAAAGCCTCAAGTGATGTTACTTCACTTAGCCAACAGGACATCTGTTAAAAAAGATGGCAGCATAATAACAATGGATCTGTGTTTCAGTGACTTGTGCGTGGTGTTGTTATGGAGAAACAGCAGCATCACTGTTACAGTGAGTAGAAAGAAACAGTGTCTGAATGAAACCTTTTCCTCTTGCCCTGCTGCGCTCAGTTCTCCTCCTCAATCTCTGGTGCATTACTGACTATCCCTCCATTCTTATCTTGTATGTGGAAAGGCATCGGTTGTATTAGGTGAATGGGAAATGAATACAATACCAGACTCATGGTGTAGCTTAATTTTCAAGTACTTCAATAATTGTACAGAACATGCCATGTCTGGGCAAAAGTGTGAATGCAGCATTCACTCAGTAAAACTCGCACAGAGAGGGTGAACAACCTGACAGGGACAGTAAACCTTTGTGTATCTTTTACCGGGAATCGACCATGGTCAGGCCGACAATGACTGTTTTCTGTTCTAATGCTGATACCAAGGGACTGAGTGCTGGCTGCTTTTATATTTCTGGTGATCTTTCAGTCATTATATCCAACAAATTTGCCACAAATTCCCTTATGTATTACACCCAATTGTCTGCAAGGTTTGAAATACACTGGCAGAAACCCCAGTGTCTGAACTGTGGTGCCATTTCGTGAGGTTGTGTCTCTCTTCAGTAAGATGGAGTCACAGTGGTCAGGGTGTGTCTAGGTATTCAGGAGGTAAAGTCAAACAAAAGTCATGAACTCTCTAATGGACATTTTTTTTTTTTTGTACAAATCCAATTTGCTGGAGAAATTCCCATGGCATGTGAAATTGTCAACACAACTGTATTTATACACACTGGTGGGTAACAGTTGTTTTCAGGAGTTGCACTACAGTGAACAACCCTCTAAGGCATACTTAGTATTTTCCATTAAAGCAGAAGGACAAACATCTGTTGTTTGAGAGATCAGTGTAACCTATTTTGAGCACAGTAATAGCCATTTGATGTCGAGGGCTACAGCTGTTTTGGAAGTTCAGTCTCATCTAATATTCAGTCCTCTGCTAAAGTTTGAGGCACAAAAATGGAGTCAGGCTGCTTTTTCACACATTTTTATTATCAGCAAACATCACATCACTGCAGCACAGAGAAAATAATCTAAATCTAATCTAAATGAAATCAGTAATTGCTGTGACCACCTGTAGTCCGTCTAATTTACTTGGATTTTTCACTGATTCTGGTGACGCCCACTGGTTTAAAAAATGCTGTTGCAATGAGTAATTGTGCCAATTATTTAAAATATGCATCTGGTTATGCAACATGATACTGTAAATTGTAATAATAATAAAAAACTACATTTGTAAATGTAGAGTGAACATAATTGGTTCTACAATTTTTATATTGTACAGATGCTTCAAAATATAAAGGTTTCCATTTCTGTCTTTTAATAATTGATCAAATAGATGAGGTATTTCATTCAGTGTTTCCATTGAGTATGGAAAACTGTGGAGCTGTGTCAGGAAACGTAGCAATGCATCCACTGATAGAGGGAGTCAGTTAAATCCAGTTTAACACACCGAGCCATTTTATATAGGTCTACAGTTCAAGTTTAAGTGAAGGACACAAACACAAGAGCGATGAACAAGTCCTATGATGTTCGATGAAGTGTATTAAAAAACTCCTGTAGAAAATGTTGAATTCATTATTTGCTGATTATTGTCCAGCAGAGCTGTTTTTGAGTCCATTACACCTGATACACATGTACGTCCCTCTTCCCTGTCGAGCTGGGTCGTCACACAGACAATATGTAGATGTATTTGAGAGAACAGAGCTCTTTCAGTGAGATACAAGAAGCTCAGCAATGGAGAGATGAAACTTTGAGCACAAACAATCACTGTGGTAAAAACAAGGAAAATAAGGCCCAGATGAAGATAATTATCCTGTCTGAGTGTACACTCAAAGGCATCCAAATTTAGAGCCTCTGTGCTCTTGTTTTTCAAAGCCTGACATGATTTCTTTCTCTTTTTTAAAACCTGATTAATAAACTAGTTCACATTTGGACTTCTTCGAGACAGGGAATGGCACATGCCACTTATTGCAGCACCTAACACTCCAGACATATAGACAAATAATGCAATCCATCATGTCCATGCCCCGTTCTCTTTCATCGAGGAGAGGTCATGCTGTGACTGGCACATAATCTGAAATTAAATTCAGATTATTAAAAAAGTGTGTTTGCAGTGAATCACTTGTTGAGGGTGTGACCAGCCAGTGGAACCAAATGAGGAATCAATATGTCAATTCACCTGAAATTAGCAATCATGAATGCTAATGGAAAAAAATATGCCATTATGGATCTTCTCAGATCCTGGGTTTAATTGTGGTGGATAGGGATTTATCATTAGATTTTTCAGGCTTGGAGGTTGAGTTGATGAGACAGAAATAGATGGTTAGGATTTTTTTAAGTGTTAACCTGGTTAATCTGGCTTTTAAAGCATGTGTCTTGACAGTGACAGTGTCAAGATGTGTGATTTTCATCTTAGCATCACCACATGTTAAAACAGTAATCATCCTGTCGAGCTGCCTATCAATGTGCCTAGCAACATATCCATCCACATCAGTTTGACTGTTAGTGATTATTACAGTGCTTCAAAATTGCTGTGGTTTGAATAAAATTGACATTGATGGGACTCAATCATGGGAAATGTTGCTTGTTTGTCTGTTGTACTTTTATTTATCCTCTTCATCTTCTTTATTCTCTTGTTTTTGTTCCTTTTTTCCACTTCATGCCACTGCAATGTCAAAAAAAAACAAAAACAAAAACAGAGAGAGTAGGAGTGTGAAATAAGTGGGAGTGCAGATGAGAGACCCTCAGCCTTTGACATGATTGCAATCAAACAGAGTACAAACAAAACAACAGGCTCTCCGTATGTTAAATACTATTGCTAGTGTCCTTTTTTTTTGACTTATTTATGATTGGCCACACCAGACTATTTTTTCATGCCCTTTGTTTTTATGTTAACAAAGATCAACTCATCATGTGCACTGTGGTTGAATACGAAGGCTTGTGAAATTCTGGCTTTTTGTAATTGTCAGTGCATGACATATGATACATGATGAGACCAAAACCAGCAATCTATTGTACTATGTATTAGTAATAAACAGTTTCAAAACTAGCTGGAAGCACATCTACACTTCTACACTTCCTCATTAAGAAGTCTAGATCTGCCTACCACCATTACTTGCATTAAGTCAAGAGATGAAAGCACCGTGAGTATCAAGATGGTTAGTGTTCGAGGGAACATCGGAGAGACACTGTCAGATGAGTGAGCCTCAGTCAGACTGTTGTGACCAGAACTGGCAACTAGAAGACGCATCAGCACGGTTGGTGTAGATATCTGATAATGTTGTTTGCTAACTTGCATCTGGCAGTGATCGGCACAGTGTTAGCAGTTGTGCTAATGCATGTTTTGGGTTTTGGGTGCTTACAGTAACCTGCCCATGGTATGTGTTGCTTGAATGCCTAATTTTCATAACATGTGTCTGAGGCTGGTTCATAACAGGAGGTCTTGAAGAAGTTGTTGCTGTAATACTGCTTTCAAGATGAATAGTACTGTACAAACGCAGCATCAGTCAACTTTCACCAGTGAGTTTTAAAAGTTGTTTAAAGTTTTAAATGCTTTATTGATTGAATCACTCTTGGTCATAAACGTTTGTTTTTGCCATCTGACTGTAACTCCAATACTGATTGTACTTAATTAATTATGTCGAGTCAACCAACAAGACATTTGAGCTCCATGCAGCTACGTGTTGGTGGGACGTCCACATTAACTAAGTGTGCCCTTGTCGAGATGTGATACATGCTTGCAGTCTTAATGGGCACTTGGACACTGTGGCAATTACCAGAAATGCTTAACACAAGTGAACACTTGACTACAAATAAGTGTGAATATTGGGACAGATCTTATGAATGTCTGCACAGGACTGCATGTTAATCCATCCAGCAGTTGGCAGCACATCTCAGCCTGAAACACAAATGTCACCCTCACAGTGGCTCTTTAGTCAGAGGATCACAGAGGTCATTAGGATTCATCCTCTGGGGACCATAAATGTCAGTGCAGTTTCTCAGCGGAATCCGTCTGATGGCTGCAAATATATCCTCGTCTAAAAGCAGGTCACAAATCATTTTTAAAAAGGGTGAGTGTTTCCTTAAAGAGCTAAGACCTATTGTGTCTAACAAATACAAGATGAACAGGTATTGATTGGGGACTTGGTTTTGCCACAGGTTTGGTGCTTTAGTCTTTACAGCAGCAGGGTTGTGTACTTACTTAACAACAGAATCCCTTAATAGTTTACTGTGGTCATATGAAATATATATATATAGAGAGAGAGAAAATGACCAGGGTTTGAAAAAGCTGAAGTTTATTGGTCTCTCTCCTGTCTGTTCTCCAAACTGTTGACTCTTATGTTGGCCATCAGTCGTCTCCTCCAGTATTCTCACGTTATAGCCTCTGTCATTCAAAAAGGCTTGATAAATTCAATTTACTTTGACTGGCAACACAGGGCCTTGATAATTGTGGTTTATTGCACTTTTCCATTTTCTGTCTTCTTCATGAACCAACCTGTCCGTGCTCTCCCTGTTGTTATTGCTTTCTTGCGGCTATTCTGTGTATTTGGTTAGAAGGTTATGAAAGTTCATAATGCAGGCTCTTATACAATAATTCTGCGGAAAACCCACTGGTCAGCCAGCTCCATTATAACTGAGGCATGGGCGCGTTGCTTTGCATTTATTTCTTGTCTGTATGTGGTTCAAAAGGTGATTTATTACAAGTTTTATGATTGAAGGGGAAGGTGATTCTGGTCCCTGTACCAAAAAACTGTTGGACATTGAAAAATAAGACAACATTATTTATTCATCTATCTATTTCCGTTTGGGCAGGGAGCTTTGATTCTGAACCCGTAGGAGCCATATCGCGAGTCTAGACTCTGACATGAGCAAATACACACTAAGAATAACTCTTGCTATCTTCTTTGCAGCAGAAATACAGTGTATTTTTCTCCTCATATCAGGACACTTATGAACAATGACTCATCCAAGTATTCACTGAGAAACAAAGAACTCTCCATCTCTTGTCTTCCTTTGTCGTTTGTCCCCTGCACTTTATTCTCCATATCATATCAGCCCTTTGTTATCACTTCTATGACAGCAATTGAGTGATTGAGTTTCTACATTGCACTTTCTTTACTACTCACCCTTCACTCATTTCCATATGGAGATGGAAAAATACCATGCATAGCAAAGCTTAGGAAAGTGTGCCACATTCTCCTCCTGCCACCTGCATTCACCACATACACAGAGAGAGAGAGAGAGAGAGAGAGACCTCAGTCTTGTGTTAACTAAAATGTGAACAAAGACGAATGTGAAATCCATGCCATAGCTTGATGCTCTGAGAAACATTGTAAAATAAAGTTATCTCAATGCAAAAACTAACTTTTTTTGGTATGAAAGAATCTAATATCCGGGTGTCGACACCTATAATTTGCATTTCTTTTGCACAGGCTTTTCATCAAACTTGCCCCATCCACCCCTTTTTCTACTTAGTGATAGCCTACATTTCCCAGAAGAACATTTGGTTTTTGCCTCCTCTACAAAAAGATTCCTCCCTTGAGATAGTAAAAAATGTCGACCTGTGTGAAAAATAACGTAGACCAAAGCAAAAATATGCAAATGAACACCTTGTCAGTGGACGCTGTGTGAGTGACAGCACAAAGGAATACCAGATTCTATCTTTATTCACCCAGGGACCGAATACATAAAGATAACAGCACCTCACGTTGATGCTGTTTACTCCACCTTCATCATTTGGTGTCAAATCACACATTCTGTGTTTCTTGCAATTTCTGAAGAGGCAAACCTTTGAATGCATCACACAGTGGGGGAGGTATTGACATCGGTCCATCAAAGTTTATTCATCTGCTTCATTAGACAGGGTTGTGTCAAAACAAACCTTGATATCTCACTTTACAGGAGCATGTCTGACAGCCCTGGCAGCTCTGTTAAGCTTTTGTTCAATCAATATCACAGATGATATAAATAATATCTTCTGTCTGCTTCAGGTTGCACATCATAGCTAAGCATGTTTGCAAGCCCAGGTGCATGCGTCCGTGCATCCATGTTGCATGTGTGCATATTAGCATATTTATGTGTGTGTTTGTGAGCGTTTCCAGAGCAGAGCTGAGGTGAGCAACAGCTTGCTGCAGTGCTGTCACCACGCCAGCATTAGTGTGCATTATTTATCTGCCTGCAGACTGATCCAGAGAAAGGCATAACCATAGCAACCAGAGCCATGCACACATACACACAGACATCAGCAGCTGTACTGGCATGGCAGTGGCTGGTGGCAACTTCATCTCAGAATCCATATGTTTTTTGACGAATCATTGGCATTTTAGTTCTCAAAAAAGCAAGAAACAAGAGCTGTAGATTCTCATGCAGAAAGCATCCTGGCTGCCCCCTCACTACATCAAAACAAACACCAAAAGAACATTTTTTTTTTATTTTTTCTTTTCAAATCTTGGTCTCAAAAATGAACATTTGCTGGTGGATTCTCAAGGTTTCAGCTGTAGTCTACAACCCAGACCTTTGTTCTTTTTTCACCCACTACTACTGATTCCTAGTAGTGAGAAAAGGGCCTATGAGGTTGAAGAATCCATTGAAGGTAGTGACACTTACTTTGTCAAGTCAAAACTCACAGGCAGTTAGGTATAAAAGTGTATTACCAAGCGTTGTAGTACAGTAGTGATCCCAGAGGCAGTAGGGGTAGAACCCAGTGATTTTGAGTCCAGGGGTGACATGATTGTTCTGGTTCTTGTTTCTTTTTTTTTTTATTTTATTTTATTTTTTTTTGGGGGGGGGGCAACTCTTTGGGGAATGGTGATGCGGTATTTGCAAAGTAGGGCACAAGTGCAAGTAACAGCCAGAGAATGAAGGGCCTTTTTTTTCTTTTTTTCTTTTTCTTTTTCTTTTTTCTTAAGGAGACTTGTAGGGGAGAGAGCTCAGTCATTGTGCACACATGTAGTTCCACCTCTCCGATTCCCAGTTTATCTCGGCAAACTGAAGGAGCCCAGCTGGGGTGCAGAACAGCTTGTGAGAAACCTGCACAGGTCAGGTGTAGTGCTCCATGGGGCCGCTTGTCATTGATCCATGGCATGCATACTGATTTCAAGCGTCCTTTTATGTCTTTTCTTTCCCTTTCTTTGACTGACCTTTAACAGAATATTTGCAATCTTCTACAATCTTACAATCATCAAAAGAAGCTTCCTGTTAAACCAATCATTTCAAGCATCAACAAGGTTTCCACCTGCTCTGCCAGTCTTCCACCAGTTACTGTGAAATGCCATAAGGCTCTTTGCCAGACTGATTGACCATTCTTCAGGGAAATGGCAAAATTGCAGGTTTCCTTCTTGCCAGGTTTGGCAGTGAAGAGTGTAGTGACTTCCTGGAAGACATGGAAAGCAGCCAGCTCTGGCAACCAACAGTGGAAAAGGCTTTTTTTTTTGTTGTTTCCCTGCACCAAGATACTATAAAATGAGTCTTGTTCTTGAATGTCCTTCAGTAGACTGACATTTGTTCATTTCTGTTCACCACTATGTCTGCCTCGTATGTGATGATGATGACAAACTGTGGAGGATGTTTGTCTAAAGCACCCTGCAGCTTGTTCATAAGATAAGAAAAAGAAAAAGCAAGTCATGTTATTTGGCCTGTTGGTCACACAGGTCATCTGTATTTGCTTTATATGTGTGCACACACACACACACACACACACACAGACACACCTGCTCACAGCCCTATAGATGACTCATGTGTTGTGTGAAGGTGTAGAGGTACTGAGAAAGGCATAAATATAAATACCAACTCCTTAGCAATCCACTGAAATAGGTATAATGGGTCTGTGGAGGTGGGGTGGTTAATTACTGAGAAAATATGCAGTGTGCTGCATAGTTATTAGGTGAGCTAGACGGTCACTGAGAGTGCCACCAGCTGAATGAGCATATTTTTATAATTAGTGTTGGATACCCAATCTGACTTGTCTAATACATGCATTTCATCGTTAAACAAAGCCTCTGCACACTGCACTGAGCACCTGATGCAGGGAGGTGTACATTTCGAGACACTCCATTTGGAGCTGATGCTCATTGTCTCATCGTTAATACAAATTCACACTTATTTTAAAACCTGTTCAGCTCATTTGCTCACCTTGCTGTATAAAAATCAAGCACCATGAATAAGCAGGTGGCTGCTCAATTTGCATACAAGTAATATATCCTGTATATGGACAAAGCCAGGACAAGAAACCACATAAGCTTTAATAATAAATGTTGTGATGATCTACTAATTCTGAATCTGTAAAAGTATCAATTTCCTTTGTTTTATCTCCATGCATCTATAATTGAAAGCATTTCTGAGATACGATCATAAAATATGGGCAGGACAGTAGTAGATGATGAACCAGAGCCTCAGAAATGCCAGACAGGGACCAAGCATATGAATAATTCAGTTTCTCATACTCCACATCATACCATGAAGTAAAGTTCGATTTGACTCCAACACCAATTTCGGGTTTATTATCAAGAAAAAAACAGCAATTCTGCGATATAGCAGTGCTGTGGCTGTTTGTATTGTAATGGCCTTGGTTAAGGAGAAGGTGTTAAAAAAATGAAGTGTCATTTTCAAAAGTAGCTACGCAAGAAGAGCATTAAAGTTCATTCAGATTCTGACAACTGTAACTGCAAACTAACATTATTCTTGTGTAACGTAAAGGTCGTGGAAAGAATAACACCTTAGAACGTCCTCGCCTTGTATCTGGCTTCAGCCCCCTGCACACACACAATATCCCAGGTATCAGTGGCCTAACTGCTGTCACATTTGCTATGTGGTTAGTTTTTGGACCAGCAGGGACAGTTTGTAGTACATGCACACTGTTCAACCTGTACAGTCCATTTCACAGCAAAAGGTCAATGCCATCACCCACTTACAAATATCTTGCATGTCACTGAAAGTTAAAACTGTTTAAAATGATCACAAGAAGGAGCAGAGATGGAAAAACAAATAAATGAAATACATGAAAATGAAGAAAACAACCTGGGAGCAATGACAGCCCCAGAGAAACAAAGATCAGAGGTATAGAAATATTCAGCTTAAAAGACACTGAGAGTAATACGTTGACAGTGTGCAGTCTTTTGACCTTGTTTTGGAAAATAACTTTATTACTCTGTGCAGTATAACATTTGAGAGCTCTTATTTTTCTAATAACAATAAAAGACTGTGCCTCTATTTTAACCTTAGTTTAGTCAATTTGGTTCTCTACGCCACTGGAAGTTTCACTGCAGAGATTTGGAGCAGTTCATTAACGCCAACCTCTTATTCTGACTGTTAGTGGAATGAAAGGTTTTGTGTAAAATACAGCTTGGATCCCAAAACGCTCTCCATTCAAGAGTCAGAGATTAGGGAATTGAATAAAACTGGGCTTGAGTCCCCACCTGTGTCCTTAGTGCTGCTGACAACAGCCTGTGGTGATACTCTCATGACAACATCAGTGCCAACACTGTGATTTAGGCTCATACAGAATGAAATTCAACACAACAGAGCAAACAGATGTGTCAAAATTGCCAACCCTCACAAAGCCGTTTTTCAATTCTAACTATTAGAGCATTACAGAGTAGACCCCCATAGCAATCACACAATCTGCCACCAAGGTCAAACAATCCCCTGACTTTTGTCTTCCCATCATTGCATAGAATCATTGGAGTCACACCTTCTCCTCATGAAATGATGGTTTACTGTACAACTGCTATCCACCAAGGTAGAGAGACAGATTAAAGTCATTAAGGAGTTGATATCTAGACATCTGGCATGGATCCTTCTTTGTTACTTTCCATTAGCTTTTATCAGATTTGTTGAGCATTGGGTATATAAATTTTGACTTATATTATACCTCATGATTCAACATTAAAGCCTGGCACTTTGTAGATTAAAAATAAATGTAATATAGTCCACTGAGCTTTTATTCCCCTGGGCCCTGTATTGTTCATTCAACCTCCTGTTGCTATTGCTATTACAGGTATTAGCATTTAGCCAGGAGCTTCTAATGCTTATGTAGCAACTTATACACTATACACTTGGGCTTTCGGGTGAATTTTCAGAATGCACCTAAAACACACTATAACCTTTACAAGTGAACTTGAGTTGAAATGACACTAAATGCCTTATACTTTCATGATATAATATCACTGTAGCATGAACTTTTTACATTTTCCATAAATTGTTCCCAAAAGTCAAATATCCCTAACTTTTTCTGAGTAGTGTATATCCAGCTGAAGTAAAAATGAATATAAGGGGTAAAACAGCTGTTACAAATAACGACTTATCATCCAATGTCTTTTTTTTTCTTTGATCAAAAGAATGAAAACCAAACATTACAAATAATCCACAGTTATATGTAATAATAAAATCCACTCTTTTCAAAGACTTTAGTCACTGTTTTTACTTGAAAAGGCATTGAAAAGATTAATTAAGTAGTCAAATAATGTGCAGGTATTTTGATTAAGTGTTTGACTAATAATTCCACATAGCCTTGCATTGCACTACTGTTATTTGTGTGAACTTTGTATCTACAGATTTGTCTTTGATCATAAAGAAAATCCAAGCTCTAAGTATGCATATATACATTCATCCATAAATATACATATCCTCATATTTCATTCAACGTGTAGACCCACAGACAAATCCCATGACATTATTTTTCACATAAGAACAATCACAATGAGATTTCATTAGCGGGTCTT
Organism: Caranx ignobilis; assembly: GCA_021432705.1. Classification (NCBI taxonomy): domain Eukaryota; kingdom Metazoa; phylum Chordata; class Actinopteri; order Carangiformes; family Carangidae; genus Caranx; species Caranx ignobilis. The sequence continues at coordinate 22,678,767 of MU269989.1, forward strand.
GTGCAGGAGATACATCTTTGTTCCATCGGTTAGCAGAGGATGCTTGTATTAAAGGTTTCCCTGTTCCATTTTAAAGGCCCTTTAAATGAATCTCACAGAGAGAATAGTCCACCAGAGGCATTGTAGCGCTGTTGAATAATTCTAATGAGATCAAGTTTACTGTTTTGGCCAAACATTGGCCCATGCCAAATGATATTGCTTCATTAATCACGCTGTACCATTGCAGGGTACATTTTCTCAAAGGACATTCACAATGGTGTCTCACTCAGATGGAGAAAGTGACCAGCTTTGTTACTGCCAGTTTAATGTTGCATGAATTCAGGTTGTTCAGTAATGCATGCTAGGCTGAAATGGTCCTGGACAGAAAAATCCATTCTGACAAACAGACCTTTTCCACTCTGCTGGGACACAGTGACCGGCCACAAAATCGCCATGGAGAACCTTTGCCTTTTGCTAAATCATGTCTCCTCTTAGGCATGGGAGGTGATGTCATCGCTGGGGCTTACACTTCATATAAACCTGAAGTCACACAAGGCAACTTTCATCTATTCCTGACATGTCCCATTGTTTCACTCCTTCAACATGTCTGCTCCTTTCTGTTTCTGTCACTTTCATTTCCCCCCTTTATTTCCCACCATGTCTCCCAGTGTCATTGTGAAATGACTCAGCCACTCGAAGGACCTTTCTTTTTTTTTTTTTTACATTGTTTTCTAGTGTGGCATTTTCCTATATATGTCTGCTTTGAATACACAGTGGCAGAGTCAGTATAAGCTGACAAGCATTTGGTGGTAGCTGTGTTACACTGGGGAAACAACTCATCTGTTGGGCGGAGTGCTGTAGATTATTTGCACTTTAAAGCTGCTAGTAGACACTCTTACATATCCTCAGTTGGCCTTCCAATTGAATGGCCCATCTATCAAATATTCCCTTTCACCGTAACTCTGTGGGACAGTGAGAAATGTTGAAAGAAACACAGGTTGAAAGCTTGATACCAATACTGATGCACTTAAGTGTTGCATATTCCCTCATAGGTAGTACCATGAGGCTTGGCCACACATGAAATTAAAGGTTTATGACACAACCACACACACACACACACACACACACACACACACACACACACACAGACTTATCCAGAATATTACTCTCAGGACACCTTGAGTTTCATTAATCTTTGAGACATGTTGCCAGTTTTAATGACTTTTCATTATTTGTCATTATTATGTTAACATTTCAGGTGGTCCCATACTCTGGTTTAACATTTTAGCTGTACAGTTTTCTTTATATACATTGAGCACTAACTTGTGGACTTCCGCTTTTTCTTACAGTGCTTCTTAAGATGTATTTTCTTAAGCATTGCTAAAGCTCTGTTTGTAAAGCTTTTAAAATAATAAAATTAATTGTCTTTGTAAGTATCCAGTATGTCTGCAAAATTACCCTAAAATCCACAGTAAGTTGGTGTTACTGTGGTTTTTAATCAGTCCATATAGTTCCCAGACAATTAAATCTGCCCATATAATTGTCTTTATAGCCTTGTTCTCTGAATGTGAGGAATCACCTCTCCCAAGCTTGTAGACTTCCATTAAATTAAACTAAACAATGTCCGGAAATGAATCAATCTGCATATAATATGAATCGTTACTGTGTCATCGTCAACGCTTGACTATTGATCTCAGCGTAATTACATTCCCCTCCAACTCCCCTCAGGGGTGAAGACGTGCAATTAGAGAGGACAGGTGACAGTGTGGAGCCGTGTAGCTCAATAAAAGACTCCTTCCATCGGGTAATTAAAAATCATAGCATGTCCTAAATGAGCAAAATCAAGGTCCCTTCTTCTCTTTTCACTTCTTCATCCACAGCCCCTAGAGGAAGCAGAGAAATGTTTGACTCTATTTGCAGCTAATTGACCAATTTCAGTCAGATAAAAGCTTTGTTTTCCCACCTGCTGTGAGATTGGAATTGTCCTCGCAAGTCATTTTCCTCAGGGGTGGGACATTAGCTACCAACTTGCCAATACTTCCAAAGAGCACTATTGGAATTTTTGATAAAAGAAAAGGTGGGACAAAAGGCAAAGACACAATGCAGATTCTCACAGTGTCACTGCACATACAATGTGTGCCAACTTGCATGCAGCATGTGTGATTATTAAATGGATTGGAATGATCGGCAAGTCCATTAAAGGTCCCAAGGTTACGTGTTACAGTCCTGCACAACCAAATGATTGACAACCTTTTTTGGTGAAGATTATGTTAATAGAATTTGTATAGAATCATCACTGCCAATGCACACACCAATTTGCATGATGATCTTTTCAATATTGACTTTTAATAATTACTGTGTTACATCCAAGGCTGTGATTGCATGACAGCACAACAAAGGCTGCAAGGAGAAAATGTCAGCGCATTCTTGGTAAACAGAGCAAAGCTTTTGAATTAATGCAACAAGGAACAGAGGGAGAAATCCTTGTCCAAATCTCCCCACTTTTATTCAGCCGTTGAACAGAGTTCATCTTTGCCCCACAGTAGGTCCCTTATCTCCTACTCTCACTGGTTCTTTTTTCTTGTCCATCTCTGACAATGGACGTCCGATGTCATGAAAGCAGGAGCATTCATTTTGCGAGGCTCCCTCTCCCTCTTTTTTTCACTCTCAGTTTCTCTTTATTTGGTTAAAGGTGTGCACCACATTGTCATTCCCATAATAACACCAAGGACAGTCAGATAAGGTGTGCAGCAGCATGCTGCAGCTAGCTAGACCCTAGAGCTTTACTTTTTAAGCTGAATGAAGAAGATCTGGAATGCATGTGCAAATCAAAAGAAGGAAAAGCAAGTTAAGGTCTCAGTATTCTTATCAATTAATACCTTATGTGTTGGTGCTCTTTCCTTGGCCCAGAAAAAAATGTTCTGGTACCTGCAAAAGATTCTAGTGTACAAAACCAGAGCAGTTATGTGTTGAATGTAAAGGAGGAGGTTAAATAGAAAATCCCCCCAAAACTAATTACCCTGTAATATCTAGAAAGAAAAAAAAATAACAGAAGTGGAGACAAAGATAAAGAAACTGAGTAATAGGCAGAGACATCCTTGGTACATGCAGATACAGTGACTTTCATGTTGTGGTGGGCATTACTGTGCATGCTGGGTGAATGCATGTTTGGGCACAGCTTTGATGGTGGGCACAGCCTGTGCAGACACTGTCCAGGATGTCTATAAAACCCTTTTTGTATGACCAGCTGAATGCAGTGGCAGGACGTCACTTGCTATTCCAGTGTTACATCAGGCAGCGTGGAGGATCATATGTGCCAGCCCAACAAAGCCTTATTGCCTGCTCTTTCCACATGAATGCCCTCAGATGTGCTCCAGTTCAAAGTCTGTGAAGCTATTGCCAGGAAATAAATTGTGTGTGAGAGTGTCACAGTGTTGAGGACCAGAGGGTTTGCCTCTGCAACTGTTTACATGCACATTCTGCTGCTTTCTTTTTATTCTCAATATTTGTATTGTGGTGAAAGCTCAGGGTCATTTCATACAACCCCACTTTTCTTACATTTTTGCTCCAGGGCAGTAGGAATGCAAATGGTGGCTGGCTAGGTCACTATCTAGTGGCACAGTGAAATGTAATGTAACTGTATGTGGTTAAGATTGCAGTTTGTCCATATTACTCTTCCGCAGTCTTATTCCAGCCAAATTCATGACAATCCATCTGGCCTAAGCTGTGCTTTGTGTTTTGATGTGCTAATTAACAAATGTTAGCATGGTAACATGCAAAGCTGTGTGTTAGCATTTCACTTTTTAGCTTTAGCTGTGTTTGTGTGGCCTCAGAGGCTTGTCAAGTGAGAAAGCTTTTAGTATTTTTTTTTTAGCTGTGACCAAACCTGAACCACTTTGTTATTGCTGTACCATGAAAACAAAGATTGTCGAACCTTCACAAACCTTAACTATGTGCTTATGAGAGCCGACCTATGCTCACTACCAGCTAACTGTGGATTTATTGATTTAACTTCATAATTCAAGCATACACAATTTGGGTTTTCTGCAAAATTATATCACATGTATCATCATTTATATTCTGTCCCCTCATTTCACATTGTTTGCCCATCTGGTTTACCCATCTATTATCTCTTCCTGAGCTGGTCATGTATAAATCTAATAAAGCACTTTTGTTGATATTTCCAGTGAAATGTGAAGAATTGCCATAATCAACCTGCATGCAGCGATCGCATTTGCATAACAGGCCCCAAAGAAATAAACATTGTAAATAAATAAATGCATAAATGAGGAAATGCAGGCGGCAAATCCCAGGATGAAAACAAAATAAGTGGTTTCAACACTAATGGTTCCAATAGAGACCATAACAGCAGCTGACAACCGGTGTGGAGTCCTCTGTGTACGTATGTGCCAGAGGAAGACACAGGAATAAGAACAGAAATGGCTGACAATTATAAAACTGAACAAATATGTCACTTAGACCATTAAAGATGCATTTCTGTGGTCTTCAAGTGAACATAGAGAGACTCTGGTGGGCAGACAGTGTCCTGTTCTTGAGATTAGCCTGTCAAAACACACATCCAATTAAAAGATTCAGGAGGCCTGTGCCCTAGGACTTGGCATCATTCCAATGTGTGTGTGTGTGTGTGTGTGTGTGTGTGTGTGTGTGTGCTTGCCCATGCGTTCATGGAAAAGAGAGAGAGGGAGCAAATGTGCCTGTGTTTTATCTCTATTACCGCACATGTGGTTCTGTCCATGGTGCTGAATCACTGTAAATGATAACACTACCAACCATGTAATTTCATTTTCTGTCTCTATGTGCATGTGTGTGTGAGTGAACACACTTGTGTATCCATGTACACATTTGTGCTTTTTTGCATTTGTATTCAGCTATTCTTGGTTCTGTTTATTGATATATGGGTGTGTGTGTGTGTGTGTTTGTGTGTGTGAGAGAGAGAGACTATTTGCAAATATATGAGTGTGTGGAAGCCTATATATACATAAACATGTGGTTGTGTGTGCATGTGTGTGCGTTAAATGCACAAATAGGGCATATTGCCAGTGGTGGAAGTGGCCATTGCTGTAGCTGTTTCCCTTAGCTTCATCTCTGTCGCTACTAATTAGCCTGATGGCTTGTGTGTCTGTGTGTGTGCGTGTGTGCGTGCATATGCAGAAATGTGCCCATATCATGTGCCTCTCTCAATAACTGTCTTACTCAAAGTCTTATCATCTCCTCCTTCACCCCTTGCCTGTATCTGCCTTTTTCTGTTTTCTCTTCAACCATGACGAAGCAAAAAAGAAGGAGAAGGAGAAAAAAAAGGTCCAACGTAAATAAATAAACAAAGTAGGGGCTTTGTCTTCTCTAAAAGACACAGAGAGGAAATCGATGATGTGACATCACACAGGGCCCTGGAATTAAAACTCCGAAACTAAATATAGATTTTGTTTATTCGTGACTCAAGGCACTTGAAAAAGATTAGCTGTGGTGTTTCCTTCATAGGCTGACTTTTCCAAATTACAAGTTTTGCCAGCGCCTGGGTTGTTTCTGCAGAATCCTCATAGCTGTTTTGTTATTGTTGCAGACATCTGCCTCTGCACAAAATGCGAAGGTGCTGTCTGCCTCTGGCGTAATCTCAGATAAACACCTATGAGAGGCTCTTTCATTGACGTCAGCACAAGTGATGGTGATCATTTGACACATTTGACATACTTGACAACAGATATTGACTAAGATGACTTTATTTATAGCTTGTGAACTTTGTCCAGTTAGACCGGGTTCTGTGGCGGTGTGGACACACACCTCCGGTTCCTCAACTGTTCATCTAATATGGATGGAAATGCTCTCAATTTAATGCTGAAAGCTGCTTTTAACCTTACAGTCATTATTTCATTTCACAGCTAATGTGGCAGAGTATGGAACTAACACATATCTCTTTCACTCTGCTAATCGTGCCATTGTAACTACTGGCTTTCAGCATGAATACACTGATGACCCTTTTAATTCACAATGCCACTTTAAACATGACAAATCCTAACATGCTGAAAAAAGACTGATTACACCTTTTGTATAAGTTTTGTAAGACTTTTCATCCCAATCAAGATCTATTGAGCATCTCTTGGTAATGCTAATTGACATGCAGGTGCCTCCATGCTAATGTGAACTGGGTTTGACATTTTTTGGATGGTAGGCAGTGTGTCTGTGTTCAGCAGGTAGTCGACTTGAGTCTGGAGAGAGAGCTTGGTAACAGATGGAGCTTCAGCGCTTGAATTGTCAATCAGGCTGGGTTTTTGTGTGTGTGTGTGTGTGTGTGTGTAGAGCTTTTGCAACATTTTCCTCAGCGGTGTGACACCTACACAAGAGCGACAAATATTTGTATTTGTTGTTAAGCTATAAAGGACATTACTTTCTAGGAAACCTCTCCTTCAGGTGGTTTATTTGTAAGCATTACTATTACTTTGCTCTTTATCACATTTTCATACCAGTGTGTGTACATATAGATATTTTCTTCTTTTTTAGAAGTTGTTATGTTTAAAGCCTTGAATGTCACTTGAAAAACTTCCAAGCCTGACACTATGTTAGGGGCTGACACACAAATGTTTCTCAGTGTCAGTGCCAGTATTGCAAGAGGAATGAGCTGCACACAAATGTGACAGTACCCTGGTGTGTTGTGTAATACGCCCAGAGAGTTTAATTCTCTCTCCCTTCCTCTCTCTCTCTCTCTTATTTTTTTCTACCAACAACAATTTCTGCTGTGTTAGGGCCTCTTTCTCAACTCACATCTTTTCATTTGGCAATTCCTCCCCTGCACAATACACTAATACAAAGCACTCCCAGCTTGTTTACATTGTTTTGAATAGAAAAAGCGAGTGGTTTTGTGGGAACCATCCTGGGATGAGCCCGAGGCGAGATGAGTCCAAAACGTGTTATTTCAAATGAGGTTCACGCCTGAGAGTGTGTATAGATAAAGTTCTTTGGTGGGTCAGTGAGCTGCTCAAAGAGAGATGAAGATTTTGAAAATGCTGAAACTCCAATATGTTTCCAGGCCATAATGTTAAATCTATTTTCTGTGTGCCTGCATCTGCCCTTGAACCACTTGAACTGTCCAGTTGCCCAGAGTGTGTAGGGTTGGAAAAGACATCAAGCTGGACCAACATAATTGGTCCATGGAGGGTTTTTGCCCAGAATGGAGGGAAGAGAGCGCGTGACAGAGCGAAAGCAGGTGCGTGTTGAGGGATAACAGTCAAAATATGCCAACAGAGGAGGAAAAGTCTGGGAAGGGAGCAGTCGGCGGGAGAATAAAGAATGAAAGGTTGAAAGAAAGGAGAGAAAAGATGACAGACAGGTGGAGGAGGTGAGACGGAGCTTGTCAGAGAGCTGGTGGAAAGACTGAGAGGGGTGTAGAATAAGAGTAGGTGAAAGATTGAGAGATTGCACCGAAATGAAAGCAGCTGTAAAGGGAACTGAGGGGGAAATGAAAATGGATTGAATGGGGACACGAGGGGAGAAACAAAAGAGAGAAGATGAGCGATGGTAATCGAGAGGATGCGTGCAAGGCTTCAGCTGATGGGAACAGAGAAGAGGGAAGAAAAAAGGCTTTCATGTCTCTTTTCTTGCTGCAATTCAAGAATGAATTATAGTCACAGCAGAGAGCTGGAGAATATTAACCTGACACTCATCCTGAATTCAGATTTCTCTCCTCGCCATCAGTCATCCTTGTGCTAGCTTTCAAACAGACATGGGCAGAGGGCATTGTTGAAAACTCATCTTGTCTGGTTCATCTTAATCATTATGTACAAGACCTTTCAGAAACATGTTGTTTTTTTTTCAAAGCTTAGTGCATTAAATGCCACAGTGCAACATTTCTTTACAGCCCAAATAAATCAAATGCTTAAAACCAGGGATGCCAGTCTGAAAATGGCTGCAGATTTGACAAAAATATTTTAGATTTTTTATTCACAGTTCATTTCCTGTTTTTATTTTCACTGCTGTTCTCCTCTGTCCTATGTTATTTTCATCAACTTCCGCCACCTGTGATTGACAGCACACTCTATTTCTCCCAGGTCATGCATAATAAGTGCTCATTCATGAATGGTACTCATATGGTATACAGCACACCCACCACGTTTTATATAATACATCTGGCAGTGGGATGTGTGACCGACTGTAGGAAATCAAAGCCGTTCCAGCGACGTAGGCGTGAGTCACTTCGCAAGTCCCCTTGATCATTTCAGGCCTCAGCTCCAGGCTTCGCTGAGCTGCACTAGTTTCAATTCATTTTCATCCAGTCACCCTCACCTGCATCGTCTCCGTCAACCAGGAGACCCACTCGAAAAAATACTTTCTCAATTAACTTGTTATTGTGAGTGACAATGTCCCACTCTGATACAACTTCCATCAACAGTTATCCTGCTTTTAAATACATTATACCTTATGTTTCTCTCGAACTGTAAATCTTCAGTAAGTAGCAGTAATTGAAGGTTTACTTTGAGTGATTTGCCCTTCCACCACATATACTGTACTCTGGCCTGATTAGAGGGTGGACAACAGCAGCCAAGACAATCGTCATGTAATAACAAATGATTAATGCCCAGATCCACAAATTTGAAACAAACATACAAACAAATCTGTGTTTCTCGCATATCTTTATAATTGCTCTCCACAATCAGTCCAGGAAATAAACATGTCCAGCTCCAGGCCTGGAGTGTACATCGCATGTTCATCAAGATACAGCTTTCAATTTATTTAGGTTAATATGGACATTAATTTGTTTTTGTTTGTTTATTTTCACTGAGGACCAGTCACATTCCTGCACTAATGTTTGTCCCTGAATGAATTTGCGAACACAATATCAGGCAGTCAGCACATGAAATTGGCCATCGTTTACTACGATGGTAACAAGAGGCTCACAACCAGCTGCACATGTCTGAAAGAAGGAAAGATAATGAAATGGGGAGAGAAGAAAACCTTTTTTTTTTTTTGCTTAGAGACAGTGGTACATATAGTACATACACATGAACACAAGTTGTACACACAGCCAATGGAGCCAGCCAACAAGCTAGCAAGCTAACAAAGCAGAGGAGAGCGTGGGTTGTCATCCCTATGTTTCTGTAGCTTCACAACCATAAATTAAGCCGCTGGGAGAGACTGAGAACCAGATAGGGTGGGATAAAGAGAGGGTGAAAGAGAAAGAGAAAAAAAATGACGAGAGAGGAAAAGCAACAAAGTGAGTAAGAGAGTCAGAAGTGAAGACAGGAAGAGAGGAGAAAGAGATGAAGCCTAGAGACCCATCAGAGGCCCCAAAGACTGAAGAAGAGAAAGAGTGGGAGGCAACAGCCCGCCCTCCCTTCCCCGCTATCCTCTTTGCCAACTGTGTAGCGATGAAGGCTTTCATCATCTCTGATTTTTGTGGGGTGATTTTCTGATTTGAGATGCATCGCATCAGCGAGTGTGGATATTGTGGAGATCACACAGCCTGAGACAGATCATTTGTAAGGCTTGTGAGCTGCACAATAGTTTGGGCTGCGTTGTGCAGATACAACTGAAACTGAGGGAACACTGTCCTAAAAAAAAAAAAAAAAGTAGTTCCATTGAATTTCTTTCCCCTCCATTGCATTTATCACCTCGGAAGAAAGAGCTGACCCTCGAGCCAAGTGTCATATGATATGTGTAAGGGCACAGTGTCCTGTCAGTTAAAGTGAAAAAAATGGGACACTAATTGTCTCTCAACACACACACAAGTTCTTACCTTGCTCATGTGCAAAAGGCCTCCCACACAGGGAGTGATTTGGTATTGTTAGAGAAGATGCAGTCATCCATCATCCAGCCATCAAGGGAGAGACAGTGACAGGTTATAGATTGTCTCTCTCTTCTCCCTCTCTCTCTCTCTCTCTCTCTCTCTCTCTCTCTCTCTCTCTCTCTCTCTCTCTCTCTCTCTCTCTCTCTCTCTCTCTCTCTCTCTCTCTCTCTCTCTCTCTCTCTCTCTCCCTCTGGAGAACATGGGACATAAGATGTGCTCCATGATAATCAGTGCCCAGCCTGCTGTCCATTTCAGGGAATATTGGAGAAAAGCACAGTGACTCAGCCCCGAAGTACCCCTCACGCATTTTCGTCATTCTCTTTCTCTGCCTCCCTGACAGTTCTTTAAATGCCTCTGCTCAAGATAGAAGCATCTATCACTTGAAAACAATGGCACCATATAGCAAGGCTGCATTCACTCCATTTTTAAAGAATTGTATGTAATTGAAGGTTGCCAGCTGGGAAGATCAGTCAGATATTCACATCTGCTTTTATGTAGTAATTTGTGATTTTACTCTGTAGGAGTTTGGCAGCACAAAAAAGAAGAAATGCAGGTGGTAAATGTGGCACTGACAGACCAACTGTTATTTATTATTGTAATCTTTGATGATTACCTTTGAGTTTGGACAAATGTTGTTTATTTCAATTAAATCAAGCAAGTGGTACACAAATCCCCAGACAGGTATAAAGTGCAACCTCCCAGCATGCACCTTGGCTACAAAGTCATGGGCATTGTGTTAGCGTACACTACAATTTACTCTCCATCTACATGCAAGCACAGGCCCCAGCCGGTTTTGTCCAGTGACAGTTCCAATAAAGATTATTTTAAAATGGCTGCTTCCACAACAGTGTTGACTTAACACAGAGAAATGCATTATCACTTTGAGCAGCTCTACAATGGATTAATGGATCAATTTATAACTGCCAGTCCCACTCTAAATATACAAAGTACGTGAGTGTAATTCTCCTCATCTATATGATGTACCCAGAAAGGTGTTTCCTCAAAATGAATACACAACAACTTTATTGTAGTCACCACAGAAGCTATGTTCTATATATTTCTCACAGAGAGATTCAAGTGTTTCACTCTCAGAGGCTTTGTGACTCATGGTGCTGAGCAGATGCTCCTCTGTCTCCAATATGATATGGCTTCTCACTTCCTGCCACAGTGTTTGAATGAAAAATATGGGGGGATACCACAGTGATGTACAGAATGGAGTGCTTTGGAAAATGAACTCTGGATTGGTCTACATTCACCTTGCTTTCTCTCTCTGTCATGCTGTCTGTATTTCCTCTCTTTCCCTCCTCCCCTTGAAACCCCCCCGCTGCCTTTGCCACCTCTTCCCACCCCCCACCCCAAGGCCTTCCTGTGTCTCACTCAGAGCTGGTGACAGCTATTCCCGAAGGCCTTCTCCTGTTGCTCATATTTGTTAAACACAATCAGAGGCTGGATCAGCTCACCAGGCCGCTAACCACAGCTGCTGTCAAACATGCTATGCTTTTCATCAGAACTGACGATCAGACGAACGCGGGAGAGCACTGTTAGTTATTATATTTGTATGAATAAAAGGGGAAATCCACCCATTAAGACTATAGTGTGAGGGGGAAATGTGTTTTACCATACAACATATTAAAGAGGAGGCTGAACAGAGTGTGGGAATGTAACATCAAACATTAAAACTTGGCTTTGCACATTCTCATCATCGGCTTTTCTACGTGGTTTCCTTCCCACTGCTGGCTTCTGATGATATGAGTCATGAACAGCATCTCATCCCATAGTGGAGTTGTTTTACCACTACGCCTAGTAACTATTGCTTTGGAGGGCTTCCCAAACTAAGAATGACTCAAAACAAGGAACTGGTTGATAGGAAGAATTGGGACAAAGCCAGAGTTTTTTTTTGTTGTTGTTGTTTGTCTAACTGTCACACAGAACGAAGCAGAGATACCAATCATCACTGATTAGACTTTCAAATCACATATTATGAAGCTACGAAACACACACACACTATGCTGTGTTTTTCTGTTTGAACTGAGCTTTGTGGAACCTTCTCTTTCAAACCTGTGAATCCTCCATTGTATAAAATGATAAATTCTGCATACGCCCATCTAAAAAGCAGGCATTATTTACTCTCTTTTCATTAAGTATACGTTTTGATAGCTGTGTGATTATGTCTGTGAATACTAATATACCACCACTGAGTTCTGTGTTGCGTTTTAGCCTTGGTTTCATTCTGTGTAATGCATTTTTTTTTCAATCAAGAGGATTTATCTCATCCCAAAACCCACTAATTTTGACCTGCCACCCGTTTGCTCGCTGCAATTTCACTGGCCCAAACACAAAGCAAGATAAAGCCTCATAATCTCCTTGTAGACTGCTGTCACTGCCGCTCAAAATGTGCAGGCATGTGGTTATGCATGCGAGTGTGTGTGCTTGTGTGCGTGCATGCATGTTTATGCTGCCGTAGATGACGCGACAGCTCCGGTGTGCTTTGTATGAGAGCGGGTTAGAATGCCCAGGGCATCTGTTGACCCAGCTGGCATTTGCTGAGCGGTTGTAGTATGCCAGGTTAAGGACAACATTTATCCAGCATTTATATTTGGGCATGTGTGTGTTTACAAGAGAGAGGGGGAGGCAGTATGGTTGTATGTGTTTGTATTTTTGTGTGTGGGCGTGTAGTCATGCACTGATGGTGCCCTTAGGTCAAGGGTAAACCATTCCAGTTGAGCAGAAGTAATCTGTAAAATGTTAAACAGCTAAAAAAAAAAATGTACAGCTGCAGCAGCCAAAAGGCCTTATAATAAATTCCACCACGCCAAACAATGGATTGACTGCTAGTGACATTTTTCAAGACAATCGCCCAGTTTCTCATCACGTGGTGTTTTTATAACAAACCTCTGCCTCCTGTGTATGAGCACAATAGCATCACTTAATAGCCTGAGGTGCAAAGCAACAGCTCAACATTCAGTCTAAAACAAAATATAAGAGAGACAGCAAGAGAAGCAGAAGAGCACGCTCTTGTTTTGAGGAAAAAAAAGAAAAGAGAAAAAGTCCTCCAGGCAAGAGAGAAGATAGGAAAGCAGAAGTTTTCTTGGAGAGCAGTGGCAGCGAACAGAGAAAGCAGAGGCAGCAAAGCATTGCCTCCTTCTCACACATCTACACAGAAACACAAAAACACAGCTATAACAAAGAGGAATGAAGACACATGGACACTTTGTCTGATGCACATTGGAGGAAATGTTTAGTAATTGATGTCTCTCTTTGTTTTTGGACTGCTGTTATTGATGGGAATGATGATGTGCTTGTTGCAAGCTGCTTCAGACTGTCCGGCTAAATTCAGTATATGTAAGGAAAGTCAATTCCCATAGCGCCAACAACCCCCCACCCCCCAACCCTGTCTTCAAGAGCCTATCGATTTGCCAGTCATCAAAGAGTGACAAAAGGAGCAAAAAAATCAAAACATATCCATCTAAATGGCGCCAGTGTGAGTCAAAAGGAGAACAAACAATGTAGTAAGGGGGAAGATGAGGACAAAGAAAAAGGGATGACCTTTTTCTGTGGTAACTTTTCTGCCATTCAGCTTGTGTTTTCATGCAGAAAATCCACCCTGAATAGGAGATTTAATTCACAGCACTGTCTCCAAAGCACCGTTAAGATGCCAAGGACAACTCGCACATGCAGCATCCTCATGGCATTGTTTCCTTTTTACTGGTAAACCTTTAGCTGCTATTTATATCATCTACAGCTGAACTGTAAATTTGCTGCGATGAATTTTTAATTGAGGCACCTGCTTAGGTGCACAGTTGGACTTAAAAGCCACAGTATGAGCACATCTCTTACGGACCACGCTTCAGCCATATGTGCTCATTCTGTGCACATATGGACACTGGTCAACATATGTCACACAGTATTGACTCTGTACATTGACATATCAAAGACTGCTGTATATCTGCCCTATGCTGGTGAGCCTCTATGCCCAGCGCAGTAAGTGGCAATGCAAATTAGATTCATCTTTCATGTTTTCCCTCTGCTTTGGGCTGATATTTAAATAAAGTGGAGTTCAAAGTTACCTCTAAGTGGATGAAGCTACTGAGTATGCTAATCTAAATTTAAAAAAGGTGGGGTTTATGCGATTTGAATATGGAAACAAAAACACTGGCAGAAGCGTACAGTATCTCGTTTTGGAAATAATGCATTTAGGGTCTGTTATGATTGATCAGCCTCACGGTAATTAGTATATTTGAAAGGTTATTTGAAAACTCTTAATTATACCCTTTTGAAAGAACAAACGACTCAATGAAACAAAGTCAAAGTCCTTGAAATGACACCTCTTTGCTAACAAAGGACCCACCATTTGTCTGACAAGTGTAATTGTGCTATTTGCAATTCATGAAAGTTTGAATTAGTTCAGACAGAAAACTGTAATGTGTATGTGTGTGAAACTAACCTGAAGTACCATGTGGATTTATGAGATGACGAGGCCAACGTTTGTATTCATTAGTGAAATAGGTTCATACTGTTGTTCAAGCATGGTTATTGTCACTTCACCCCAACCATTTATTTCACCATGGAAGGGTGAAATTTTCTTTTTCTATTTAAAGTAAATGCGATCACAATAGTTTGTAAAACAAAAAGTCAAAGTCAAAGAATCAAGGCAACAAAATTAAAAAATGCAGACTTAATTTACTCGGAGGTAAAATCAGTCAAATCTTGCTAATACGGTGGTTGTGCTTTAATCAGACCACCTTATTCTCTCGTATTAACATATTAATTTAACCTGAGCCCAAGGATAAGAACTGCAAAACTGTCTCATTAAGTTGATTTAAAAATATTGAAAACCAACTGAATGTACTTTGTTGAAACAAAAGACTACATATTGTTTTCTACTTGTAGTTTTTCATTCAAATGCTGATAATGTAGGCATCAGTGGTCTAACAACTTCTCATTTTGTATTTATTCCAATGAATGTAAATTGACATTGTTATAGATTATCTACAGTAAACGTGAGAGTATTTACTCTCTCACAAAGTTCTTCATTGGTAACAACTCTACTGGGGTAAAATATTTGCTCTGCAGAGAACATATAACACCTCTATTCAAAAGTTTGAGGTTGGTTCCTGGCTAGAGGGAGAGTCCCTTGTCGGTACAGATTGTCCTTCAGTTTTATACCGTATTTTGGATGTTTTATAAGCAGAAATTCTTTGTCTTTGATCCAATGAGAATCCTGAAGTGAGTCACCAGCTTGTATCATTCAGCCACTTCTCCCATAAAAGAGGAACATCTTGGATGTACAAATATGCCAGTGTAAAAAGGGAGGCTATATAATGTGTCTGCACATGGAGAGGCTCTTACCAAGCGCTCAATAGGCCAAACTCCCTTTGGCCCAGTTACAGGATGTTCTCTGGCCGGACAGATAATTGTAAAGTAGCAATGAGGACAGGTTTTCCTTGGGTTCAGACCAAGATAGCTTCAGGAAATTAAAATTCCTTACGTCAAGCTGTGTGATAATATGTGTGGGACTATGCAGCCACCTTATTCTACGTGCAGGACGAGGTGTGTTGAAACACAATAATTAACCTTAAATTGAAGAGTCTGTTAGAAAATCCGACATAGCTCCTTTCCCCTTGAGCAAATCTCACATGCTTATTTTCTGTCTGCAAACAAACCCCATTTTGTATTGTGGTTGTAGCTCCCATTTAAGCGGTGTAATCAGATCAGGTAGAGCCACATAATAGCTGAAATGCCAGTGAGGAATGGGCGTGCATGTGGCGGCTAAATCAAATCAATGAGATAATCGATAAGTGGGGGCTGGAAGAAGAGGATTACTTAGAGCTGGAGGAAACACTCGCTAGGCCCTTCACTCTTCTTGATTAAAGGCCAGGCTTGGTGGTTTGTCGCAGGCCAGTTTGCAGTGTGTTGACACCAGATCTGGGTCAATTATGAGTCGAGGCCTTTTTAATTACTCTGGATATTTGCTGTATAGTCTGTGATATAAGTACTGGGTTTTAAATATTTGAACTACTTTGGCTTTGATTGATTTATCTTCCCACGTTTGAACTCCAAGACTCTCTGCTTCAAAAAGGTGTGCAGCTTTAACTCAAGTTATTTCATGTATTGCTCCTTGCGTGCAGCCAGGCTATGATCTAAAGCTCCAATCTGCTCCAGCTTTTAGTTAAGTATTTACAAAGCAAAACAGTAACAATAACAATTACAGACGGATTAGCTACTCCAAAAAATTACTTACAGTGACTGTATCTCAAGAGTACACTGAGCAAAGCTACAGGCGAAAACACACTTTTACTCTCTAAAGGTTTTGCTTTGTAGATTGTAATTATATTTGGGGTATGTTTTTATGATGTGTTTGCATTTAAACAAGTACAGTGATTACACCAGCTAGTGCCTGCTTGTCACACTGCTGTCTTTTCCTTCATGTAGCCTAAAACAGTTACACCACTGTATATTCAATACCAATCACTGGCCTGGCCCTGAATCCAAGGAAAACATTAAAGAATGGGGGGCATTCCATTACTTTTGTGGCTCACAGAGAACATAAGCGCTAATAAAACCCAACCACTGTGACTTATAGGCTTGCAGTGGATGGGCTAATAATAATATCTGGGAGTAACACCAAAAAATCCCTGGGGATAATGCCAGATAATCACTGCTACACACCCCCATGGGCTAATACCATAGCAGCAAGAGTTGCAGTGGCTGCAGAGTTTGGAAGTGCGGGACTGCTGGCAACTCTTTAGTGCAACACATGGGACTTTCATCAAAGCTAACATCAAAGGCTAATACCCGAGCTTAAAATCTTTTGGGGATTTTTTACAAAACCTAAACAAGAGCTGACACACTAAATCTGACCATTGGGAGTAAGATAAAAGCTAGTCACTGATGTTTTAGCTCAAATTAAAGGAAAAGACTAGTGTTTTAGTTTGGTAATGCTGTCATTTAGGACTCTGCATGATTCTGAGACACGACAAGCAAGGGATCTGATATACTGAATGACAGACAGTGTCACTTCCAATGTTTTTTTTTTTCCTGCAGTTGCTTCAAATACAGTATATCTAGCCTAAGATCACTGAGCATTAAACAAAAACAAAGCAGATGAGCTTGAGGTATTGTAGTACAACAACAAGATATGATGTCGACCGTGGGTGTTGAACTCACAATGGGAATTCTAGCTGATGACTAACCAGCCAAACCAGCCACAGGTACATCCTGTAAAGTAGTAACCCTGAAGCAACAAAAAGGCTTCCAAATACAGAGCACACAGAAATTATTTTCCATACCCTCAGGATTAAATGGCGCCAAAGTGAGACCACTGAGACTCACACCAAAGCAGAGTTATGAGGTGTGCAGATGATGTTATCTCTGCTGGAAGTGTTGCATCAGCTGCCAGCTCCTCGGGGGGGACTATCATATGAACTACGGCAGGCCTGCTGGGCCACAACAGTGTTGGAGGGCTGTGTGCCCAGCGTGTAATAGAGGCTACTCCACTCCGCTGTGTTCTCCAGCAGCTATTATCAATTGCATTAATGAATGGGTCCCACTGTTAGACACTGAGTCACACAGGACAGCAGCACATCGGAAAATCTGAATTCACACAGAAAATATGAAATATGTTGAAGATGTATTACCCTGTATACTATACAGTGTACCGCTCTGCTGCACAATATTGCATTGCATTAAATATTATGAGTCCATATATAAACAATGGATAACAGCAGTTGGAATATACCCTGTAATAGAAAGATACCAGCTATTAGTGTCTTGATGTTATTTACTGTTTTGATAAAAGAAAAAAAGGATCCATGAATTATTGTTGTGTTTTGGGTTTTGTTTTTGTTTTTTTGTGTGTGGGGGGGGGCTATATACAGTAAAACCCATATGGTAAACAGGAACTGTTTTCTGTTGAGTCACTTTTTATGAAGGGTTTACATCTGCAATTAAGAACTTTATTATTTTTTATCACAAAATCATCGATAAGAACATTTTTTGGGTTGCCAGTGTGTGGAGGGTCTTTTTTCAGCACAACCTTTCCTTTTAGCTCTAATTCATCAAAGAGACCTCTCCAGTGGACAGTTTGACCACTTATCTTCTGCACCAAAACCCATTTATTAAACTGCATATCATTAGATTAAAATAAAAAAAAGTGTCATACTGGAGGAGGATTTTCTGCAACCTAGCAACCCCAAACTTGTTTTTATGAAAGGGGTTATAGTCAATTTTCACTTGACAAGACCTTCAGCCATTGTAGTGTTTTAAGACAAGAGGTTATTAATGCATCTGAGCAATGATACATCTTCAGGGCAGATGGGAGACTCCAGTGAGTCATTTTCAGAAAGTGACACGACAGGCCAAGGCCAGCTGGTTACCGTGCTAACCTCAGAGGACAAAAAGAGGTGATATGACAAGAGTTCAGAGTGAACACTGGCGATTATCACAGCTGGAGACTGCTCCTGGTGAGTAAAGGAATGATGTCTATGATGCCTCCCCTGGCAGCGTGATAGCTGTTAATACTAACACTGGCTATGTGGCTAAACTTTCAGAAGTCTCCTTTAACTGATCTAGTAAATTATTGATTTACCACTTACTAAATAAACCTGTTCATTGCATCTTATAAACCCTTTATAAGTAGCATCTCATTAAACAGTGAAACTGAATACATTCACATTCATGTTGCATGTTAATACAGCCAGAACTGCACCAAGAGCAAAATGTGTCATTTCCTCCCCAGGGATTCTGATTGAATCCTGACAGTGTAATTTAAGATTTTTAAGACAATGACTTGATGCCATACAATCTAAAAAAAATAAATAAATAAACATAACAACCTGCAGTGTAGTGTGCTGCACTTACTTTGAAGTTTTTCAGTATTGAGGAACTCAACTATGTATTTATAAACCCTTCAGGACATAAATACTAAAATACTAAAAAAAAAAAAAATACGACCAGCACCATGTTGAATCCAATCCATGTTGAGTCACATGTCTTGTTACAGCAGCTGAATCCAATCCAATGAAAGATTCTGGAAACCAAATGTGTTTTTTTTTTTGTTTTTTTTTACTCAACCTCAACCACACTTTATTTAACAAAATAGAAGCAGGTCAAATATTGCAAAGCATATAAATGTATCTTTGAAACACAGCGTTTGAAAATTATGACAAATCATCAGTGGGCTGTGGCACAGTAATACTCCACAGAAGAGACACAGAGTCACCCCAGTCCCCCCCCCCCCCCCCCCCCCCCCCCCCCCCGTGATTGGGCAGAGGAACAGGGAACAGGGAGTTAAAGAGGGAAGCAAGGTGACTGGACAAAAAAATGCAAAAGGGGTGGTGGTGATGATGATGATGATGATGATGATGATGAGTGTTTGTCACAGATCTGCTGAGATGTTAGTCCCCAAGGTCAAGCTGCGGCGTGGTTACATATCTGGAAAGAGGGGAATAGGGGAGGAGGAGGCAGGGCAGTGGGGAGAGTACGGGTTTAGACACATACATGCAAATAGTCACACAACTCCTCTCTCCCTCCCTCTCTGTCTCTCTGTCTTTCATTTGTCCCCACTCACTCTCTCTCTCTTCCTCACACACACACACACACACACACACACACACACATACATACATGGCAAGGGGGTGGGGGTACATGCCTATGCATGTGCACGCACAAGCACACGCATGGACAGAGGGGGCAGGCAAAGACAAAGAACGCAAAGGGGGAAGGAAAGTGATTCAGCACCATGGACAGCGCTAGTCTGCATACTGGGGGAGATGCTGTAGGCCTACTAGCGGGCAGAAGGGGAAAGAGTGGGTGGGGGGGGGGCGTTAGGGGTGTTAAGTCCATCTCACATCAACTCTGCACACTCTCACCATGGCCACTGGCATCTTAGGTAGGTCTTCTCCCAATTATGCTGAAATCTTATCTAAAATCAGGCATCTTCAAGAGGGTTTAAAATTAAAAAAAAGAAAAGAAACAAAAGAACAATTGGCAAAATAAGTCGTCAGCACTGGGAAATTTTACATCGTAATTCAAAGTCAAATTAATAAATAAAAAAAAAAATAATGCAAATTGCACATTCCTTGCATCTGTTTCAGAAACTGCAGAGAAGTTAAAGAATTAAGAAAATCAGTAATACTACTAGTGCGCTCCAACTTTTAGTGCTTATCTGCTGTTTTTCTTCTGTATATATCTCTATCTATATTTTATGAATCCAAATCCAGGTTCAGTTAAAGCAGTATAGGCTAACAGCAGCAGCAGCAGCAGACCTGTCAGCTGAGCACTGCAAAACAGGTATTTAGTCATGGCATTTGTTTCCATGAGCCTTCAAATTTCATGTGACCCCCCCCCCCCCCCTCTCAGAAAGAGTTCCTCAAGTTCAAAACACTGAATTGAAAAAGGCATCTCGCATCATCTAATCACCTCCACAGTATGTGTGTCGATGTGTGTGTCCTCTTCTTTCCTCCCCACCTCCTGTCTATATCTCTATGGCTCTGGCCACTTGCTGAGTTGTTGCCATAGTGCCCCCCCCCTCCAAACTCACGCCCTAAAACAGCCTAGTTCAAGCACATTTTTGTAGTAAATACAGTGAGTTTCAGTTCTCTTATTTGGACAAGATTAGATGGCTTTACAAAAGCTCACAATATGATGAAAGTGAAACATAGCCATAAGCTTTTTTGTGGAGGAATACTTTTTTCTGACATTAAAAAAGCATTCTAGTCTATATCAGTCTACCTGCGCTGTTTACATAGATCGAATTATACCTACATAGCTCAATTGAAAACACTTCTTTGCTCAGTTGTTGAAAAAATATGATGGTATAAACCCCCCTTTTTAAATAACTTGTGTTTTTTTTTTCTTCCTCTCCCCCAAAGCAGGCTATATTCATTGACACACAAAACCACAGAACTGTTATTGTAGCTACATTAACTTTGCAGCATAAGCATCTGAGTGACGTTAATTGGTCATGCTCATCTGCATGTCTGAATATCTGAAAGTCAACAATTGGCACACCATAAAATAACACAGTTTTACATTCATAAAGGAGATGATGACTGCGCAGACGTGGATTTAATCTGCACCATCTAGTACGGTATAAATAACCCCAATATTTATCGACAATCAAATGATAACAAACAGAAAATAACATGCACTGACAGCTTCACTTCCATCACTCCTTTCCGATAGTCATCGTTGTTGATTTTTTTTTTCTCTTTTCTCCAAACAAGTTTAAAACAACAAATACAAATCCTAACTGCAGGTTCACAAAAAATAGAGAAATGGCACTTTGTAATAGTCATACATAATCTTAATATCTATATATAGTCGTCATATTGATATAACATGAAAGGGTCGAGTTTGCTTCTTTGTTGGTTATGGTGGTTATGGTTCCTCGCCATTGCGCGCGCGCATGGGCGCGCTTGTGTGCGTGTGTGTGTGTGTGTGTGTGTGTGTGTGTGCGTGCCTGTCTATGTCTGTGTCTGTGTGTTGAAACCATGCGAAATATCATCATGCAGATTATGATACATCGGGTCCGATATTTACATTTACATTCATGCGTTCGTGCACCATTCCCCGCGTCCACGGTCTCGCTCTCGCTCTCTCACACACGCCCTCTCCCTCCTTCCTTTTTTCCTCCCCCCCACCACCACCTCTCTCTTTATTTCTGTCTCATACTGATCCGTAGTCCGATTGCGGCAAATAGCAGAACTGGGAGGAGGAGGAGGAGGAGGAGGAGGGAAGGAGGCGGGGAGGGAGGGGTTTTAGCCAGGGGGGCTCGGCATGTACATATATTACAGAGTGGGGCCTGTGCAGCAGCAGACTGACTTACTTGGTTCAACTGGAGGAAACAAGACATAAACAAGTCTGTGTCCCCCTGTGACGAACAAAAGCGGCTGATTCTTGCTGTTTTAGTCATGTGTCAGTCAGTCTGTGTGACTGTTTGTAATCCAGTCTGGTGTGGGCCTTATTCTACTAGAGTCCCTTTACGCATCGTTTGTTGTGGAGAGGTGCGTGCTGCAGTCGAAGCCCCGGTGCGCGCCCCCGTCTGCGTGATAAGGCCCGCTGTGCCAATAAGACGAGTCACACACTGTCTGTAAGGAATTGATCTCCGAGGCGGAGGAGTTCCCGTCCCTCCGCTTTGATCTCTTTCGATTCCGCAAAATAAACACAAGCATTCCTACAACAGTGAAAGCGGACGTGACAAACACCAACAGCAACCCGGGGACGAGCACTGAGATGGAGACCCTGTTCGGCTCCAAATAAGAGTTCGAGCGCGTCCCCGAGTCCAGGGTGAAAGTGCTGTTTTTGGACAGGGAGGTGGGGGAGATTCTTTCATAGAGTTTGGGGCACATGAGGTCGTTCCGGACGAAGCGGAAATCTCGTTTCCAAAACTCTTCTGGGGACTCGCACTTGAGGTCGCCCACTATCACATCGGCCGCGAGTTTCTCCGTCCACTGCTTGAAGGGCACGATGTTGCACGAGCAATCCCATGGATTCCCGTGCAAATCGATCTGTATGATTGAGTTGAGCTGATCTAACACGCCAGCCACGGGGAGATATGGGAAATAATTATTATGCAGGCTAATTTTGGATAAAGAAATCCCAAGGAAAGCATCCACGGGCAAAGATTTCAGCAGGTTGTTGTTGAGGAACAGAACCCTCAGATTTGGCATGGGGCTGAACGCACCTGCCACTATCATCTGAATGTCGTTGTATTCCAGACTGAGATATTCCAGATTCACAAGGCCCACGAACATTTCTGCTATGAGAGTATCCAGGTAGTTCTTATCCATGTACAGCCACCTCAGTTCGCTCTGGTTCAGGAAAGTGCTGTTGTCAATCACCTTGATGTTGTTCCCCCCCAGATCAAGCAGGTTGAGGCTGGAGTAGCCGAGCAGCTGGTTCTTTTTCACTGCGTGGATGTTGTTTTCTCTCATATTCAACTCGTGAGCGGCCAGGGGCTTCGGCTTGAGGTTGGATAAGCTCTCGATCTTTTTGCCCTCACAGTTGACCCCCAGCCCCTGTCTGGAGCCGACCAGCTTGCAGTTGCACGGCTGGGGGCACGTCATGTTGTGCAGCTGCTCTCTTTCCCCGTTCACACCTGTCACCACAGGAGTGGGCTTAGTTTTCAGCTGCCAGTTCTCACGAGATTTGGAGCGGCTCCTGTGTCCGTGGCCGCCGGTTGTCGTGGGCCCACTGGCGTCTCCGCTGGGCTTGTAAGGCGTGGGACGCGGGCCGTGGGCCACAGGCTGCGAGGTCTCCTCCTGGGTGGGAGGGGCGACCAGGCTGGCGTCCACGCCGCCGCTCTGTGAAGGACACAGATCCTCTTCTGACGTCTCGTTTAAGTCGCTCCCTTGCAGCCTGGTGGGAGCCTCACATATCACTCTCCCAATGAGCGCGTTATGCGGTATGTTCTCCAGCCATTCCTTCAGAGAAACCAGGTCGCAGTTACAGTCCCACGGGTTGTCCTCCAACAAAACCTCCGCAATGCCCGGTATTTGTTCAAGGATCCCTTCATAAGGCAACGTTTTGATTCGGTTTCCCCGCAGGTCGAGATGCGTAATGGGCACATGTTGAAACACGTTTATAGGTAGCGCACTGATGAGGTTGTCGTTAAGTATTAACACTTCAAGTTTATTTAGGTCCCTGAAAACGGCGGGGTCAATATCCCTCAGTAGATTAAAATCAGCTTGGAGATATTCCAAGTCGTCTAACCCCAGAAATGTACTCTTCCTGAATGATCTTATCTTATTGTTATTGATGTGCAGCCTTTTCACCAGCTGCAACCCCAGAAAGGCGCCGGGGACAATGTCGTGCAGACCATTGTTCTCCAAATGCAAGCTCACAGCATTGTAAAAGTTGGCGAACTCGTTGGGAAATAGCCTGGATAGAGAATTCCCGTGCAACAGCAAGTGGTAAAACTGCGAGCTCGGGCCAGTCAAATGCTGCAGAGTGGTGAAGCTCCTTTTTTCGCAGTCTATGTGCAGATCTCCCTCTATCTCGTTGCAAGAGCATATCTGCTCCTGACAAACGTCCCTTGTAACATTTCCACTAGCAACACAAAGAGCCGCATTCAGCAGAACAATCCAAAGCAGCATTTTTCAACGTGAACAATTCATTCCTGGTTTCAAGACATACGAGCTGTGAATTTAGTCTACATCAATCAGAAGAAAAAAGGAGGAGATATAGACATTTAGGGACAAGATAAGGCAGTCTTTTAGAACAGATCCATGCTGCATCTAACCTGCTCTTGTGTCCAGACTTGCAGTTTGAAAATGACCACATAAACGTCTCTTTCACATCGACTGAATCCTCGGAGCCTCCGCGTGTTTATGATGAAAATCAAAAACAGAGAGCGGCAGTAGAGTCCAACACATCTTTAGGCTTTTTTCAGTTCGTTTAAGACTGACCTTGGCAAGAAAGAAAGGGGAAAAAAACTGAACAAATCCGTGCCTTTTTCTCTTCTCTCTCCCACCCCCCCTCCAGTTGTGCTGCGTGTTGCGGCGTCGGGAGCTGTTCCCTCTCCCCTGGTGCTGAATTCACACCCTGCGCCGGAGCTTTCGGAGGCGATCCCACCGCTGCAAAACACCCGCATCCCCCCTCACATCCTTCGGCGTTCTTGCCTCGCTCGTTTGCGCCGTTTCTCTCACACACACACGCCGCCTCCTCCTCCTCCACCACCACCACCACCACCACCACCTCCTCCTCTTCTATTTAGTGTGTGTGTGTGTGTGTGTGTGTGTGTGTTGGGGGGGATGAGCGCGCGCGTGAGCGTGTGTGGCGATTCGGGAATCACAAAAAGAGGAACGCGGAGACTGTGTTCATCCTAGCGCGGTGCTCTAAGAAAGATCTGACACCCTCTACTGAGCTGTAATGGCAAAAATCCGTCGACTGACTGAGGGAATGCTGAGAAGAGAGAGCAGGAGAAAAAAAATCAATCCACATCCAGGACCGAGTTTTGTTTTGTTTTTTTCAACAATATAAAAAATCACTCTTTACAGCTTTCGACGTGTGGGTTATTTCCCCTCTGGTGCAGAGAAACAGGTTCCTGCCCCCGAATCCGGCTCCTTGTTGCAAATTCTTGTTCTCACTCTTACAGCTTGCAGCGCCATGGTAAAAGTGTCCAAGTCGGCAGAATCGGAAACACTGGTGAGACTTCACAAAAGGATCGTTTTGCCTCAGCCCAGTGCTTTAAACTAACACCCCTCCATCCTCAAAGGATAGACGGCGTTACTTCAGCGGATCTGTCCCCATCCGTTTGTGCCACACAAGCCTTCTCCGACTTTTCTGCCCCACGATTCGAAAACACTGTTGAATGCGGTAAAAGCTGGCTCCCCGCTACAGGCACAGGCATGCCTCACAGTCCAGCATTAAGAAAAAAAACAGTTGACTATACAACAAACGATGCGTCAGTGTGGCACGCTATATGCGCATGTGTGCGTGACGTTTTTTTGGATTTTTTTTTCCTCCAAGATAGAAATCCTTTGCTCAAAAGATGCAGAACTGTAGAGGGAAAAAAAAGTCAAAGGGAAGTGGCTGGAGCGTGTTCTCATCTCGTATCGCTTTGTATGATGCTCCATTGTTTTTGAGACTATTACATCAGCTGAGGGGGCAAATGGTTGCACAGGAGAGTTGAGGTAGTTACCCCCCCAACTCCCCTCCCCTTGCCCTCCCCCCACAGGCGTGTGCACATGCTCACAGATACACACACACACACACAAACATGGGCACCCTCCCTTCTCTCCTCCTCCATCTGCAGTGCTCTGCTGGAATTAAGAGCACGACAGAAAATGGGATGCTAAGTTAAATATCCTCTCTTGCTCACATCATTTTTTTTTTTTTTTTTTTTTTTTTGCAGAGAGCTAACAACACACACGCACACACATGCAGCACATGTACACACATAAACACACACGCTGTGTGCAATAAGAGACCAATCTAAGTGAGCCAGGAGATTCCAGCAAAGCATCATTGGTGCCTGCAATAAGCAAAACATCATTAGGACCACCTACACATGGCTGTAAAGCATTCCCATTATAGCCCATTGACTGGTTATGATTTCTCCATACTCACCTGTCTGTCTCTCTCTATTTCTCAGTCTACCACTTGTGTTTGGTCCATCTCCTTTATTTTGTTTTTCCTTCTTCTCTCATGTCATTCTCCATTTTTTTTCCCCTCTTTCATTTGCATCTGGTATTACCTTTGTCAGGCAACTTTGTGTGTCGACAAAGGTGTAATGGCATGGTGTCCTGCTGTGTGGTTGATCAAAGTGAGCGACAAAAGTGTTCAAAGTCCAGTAACCGTTAGACAGTGTAGGTGTGCAAAGGGCAAACAGAGGATGAGGGGTGGACGGCCATGCAGCAGAGCCAAGGACACATCACTCATTCACACTAATTAATTGGAAGCTGTTTGTGAGTGCATGCAGGTGGTAGGGGGGTATCAATGTAAAATAGGGTGTTGGAGAAGGCTCCTGCTGATTTGGTTTGGTGGCATGCTTCCTGAATGTGTATGAGGAGCACCTCCCACATCCATGTATCATGTACAGCTTGCATGGTCTTATCTACAGCAGGTGGGGGGTATAGTAGTACAAACACAGCTTAGTCACGCTTGAGCATCTTGTTTCCACTAAAAGAAAATGAAATGATAAACAATTCTGACTCCATTTTCACTTGGCTCAGTCCTCGTAGGCCAAACATTTAGAATCTGATATAATCCCCCAAACAGGATAAATCATATTTGTATCAGGGAAAAAAAGCCCTTATCTTGGAGTCAAAACTAATGGGATTATGAATATGAATGTATCCCAAGGAATAATTGCATGGGGCTCAGCATCATGATGTGATGCAGATACTGTCGAGTTGCATTAGTGTGATGCGGGACCAGAGGAGCTCATACGTCACTTGCATAGATAGTGGCCGGGCACACAATGCAACTTGGGCTCAGGCAAGTTTGAGCTGCACATGCACACAAGGTGAAGGCAACTACTATGTGTTTAACTCTGTGTTTGGTGTTGTTTTTAATACAGATTGGTTAAAAAAAAAAAAAAAATCACCATAAAACTCAATGACAAGGCTCAGATCGTGTCTGACTGCATGTCTGATCCCTGCGGTGAATGTAGCACAAGTACATTTACAGTTTTGAAACACTTGTACTTTACTTATTTACTATGTTATGCTGCTTTATACTTCTACTCCATTGCATTTGACAGAAAAAGTTTTGTACATTTTATTCCACTCCATTTATCTGACAGCTTTAGTCCTGTGTTTCTTTGGAGATTACTTTAGGATTGCATGAAAAAAAAACAAAAACATCTGACAAATTCATGAAATGTTGTGTATTGTTAAACATGTTATTGTTAAACATTAAATAAGTGGTTTCCAAGTATTTTCAATCGTGATGTATAACAAAGTTAGGGCACCTTGTCATTGATGTTTATGAATCTTTAGCAGTTCTACTGAAAAGCCATTTCCCCCCTAAATTTCTCACAAGTTCTTTAAATAAGTTATCATCCAGAGTGCAGAAGCAATGACTTTAACTTTGTGCAAAACAAGTATGCATTTTTTTTTTTTTTTATCTTGAAGCAATTATCATCCAGTCATGCTCTGTGACCAATGTAAAAAAAAAAAAAAAAAGCAAAAAAAAGAAGCTGATTCTTTATCTGTGTATTTCCTCAAGAAGAGGAACAGATCCAAGAGACTTTGAGAAGAGGGTTGATTGTTGGGGCCTGAACAGCAGGAGCTTCATTCACAAAGGCTGCTCCACTGTGTGTGTGTCTCAATATCCTGAATGCTTGAACATCCCTACAGTGACGGGATGTGGTGGCTGTGCTGTGCTGGTGGGCATTTTGCTGGCACTGGTTTAGGCCCATTTGTCTCCTTAGAGGGACGGGTCACTTCAAATCAATACAAAGTGACAGGATGACAATGCCACATCCATAGGGCACGAGGGGTCACTGATGGTTTGATGAGTGTGAAAGTGATGTGAATCATACACTTTGGCCTTTGCAGTGACCAGACCTCGATCCAATTCAACAATTATGGGAGATTTTGGAATGATGCTCTCCATCACCATCAGCATAACACCAAATCAGGTCCCCAGTAGAGTTCAGACACTTGTGGCCCGACACTTTGCGAAGACACCTCATGTTGGTCTTTCCTTTCTACATTTATTGCTATTATTCTCTATCCTTCAATATGGCCTTGTGTTCCTGATGGTTTTCCATTCTTTGGCTCTTGAAGATTACCCTAATATTGTTATTGACAAGCAGGAGTGACAGTTATGCTGCAGCTTTGATATAATTACACAGCTTCATGGGATCCAACAGTTCAGGTGGTGCAATAGCGATTGCCTTTTTCGAACGCTGTAATCATTGTTTGCATGGTGCACACACACCATAGAGAAAAACCAACACTAAAGACAATCAATAGCATTCAATCAGGCAGCAAGGTTGTGCTACGAAATTGCTTGCAACTCCCTTCTCCCATTCTGCCACTCAAATGTTGTGGATATTTCTAAGCAGGCGTTATTGGCAATCATCTGTGATATATGGCTCCACGTGACTCGCGTGTCATGGTTTGACACATGTTAAGTCACCTGGAGCAAATGTAATTGTCAAAGAGCTGTTATTTTATGTTGGATCTAAGGTGCTTATGCATACCTGTTGAATTGTGACCCTGTTTAATCCTTCCCTGAGAGACATACTCAAAGAATCCTGGGATTTTATCAGCCTAAGCCACCGTGGTTTTTGTTGCGAAATCTGCTTGTCCTTTCCTCGGGCTTGTATGTGAGGACTTATTTTCCCCTCCATCTCAATTGATGAAAACATACGCTGTTTAGTTGCTTGTATGACAAGGAGAGACAACAACAGACCTCACTGCTGAATCTAAACCTCTCCATTTACAGCAAATCATCCCATCAAACAGCAAATAGGATCTTCGCCCTTGGCAGCTGAATCCTCTACTGAGGTTTTTATTTTTCATTTTAGGAAGGGGGTTGGGTGGTGGGAGGGAGATGGGGGAGCAAACACATGCCACATCAGCTCTGCTCCGATTTCCTCCAGATGTGCGCGCTCATCTTTGGGAGAGAAGTACTTTCTCCCCGGGCTTCAAAGGCAGGAGGTTTTGAGAGACTGAAATACTCAATGGGTAATTACTAAAAGGTCAGGAGCCATGTTAAGCTTGTTTTCACATCAGCATGTTCAGCTCTGTGTGCGCAGACAGCATTGAAATTCAGGCATGGCTGTTTGGGGTTTGTGGTGTTTCACACGTTGTGAGTAAATAACTTTTGAAGAGAAAGTAGACGAGGGGAACAGGACGGGGGCACATCTGTTAAAAAAAACGTGTTATCCCGCCAAACTTTTCACTTTTTATATGTTGTAACAGACAGAGACGAGGAGCCAGATTTCTACTTAGGCCAAGTGAGATGTTGGTTAATGAGTAAATGATAAGGTATGATATCACTGACTCTATTCATGTTTGAAATTATAGTACAAGAGAGATTAAAACACAAAGAAAAGGCATGTCATGTGCGGGCTGAGAAAGTCTGTATAAAAACAAAACACTTTATTTCTCTAAAAACACAGTCACATCATCCATTTCTTTGTAACACCATTTTTAATCATGCAGCAAAGGTTTTGCAGATGTGTCATGTATAGAAAAAGATGGGTCAAGTGCAGACTGGAAGTCAATACAGCTATTGGCAGAGGCAGCAGCACGGCTCCCAATGAATCGACCGGCGATGCTGCACGAGGAATCAGCAGAATGTTTGACTGTAAATCTATACACATCTATCCACAATCTCCCCCCCCCCACCACCACCACCACCACCACTGCCACCTTTACCGTCAACACAGCTTGCTCACAGCTGACCTGCTGAAAGCCAGCTGAGGGTCCAGTGAAGCAGGGCTGAGGGGAAAACATGTTTGTGGTGTGAATCAGCAGAGGTTGTTTTTGTTGTGGTGGTGGTGTGAGGCTGTAAAGAAAATAAAAAAAGGTGTTTTCTTCATAAAATCCATGTGAACATCCTGTTCTCGCAACATGACAAATGTCTGACACAAGTGTTAGTCACTTGCCTTAAAGAAGAACAATTTAATTATAGCTTTGAAACACTTAACTGATGCCTCATAATGTCCCAGCTTACATCACTGCTGTGTCGTGTTGTTGGAGTGTCTTCAAGAACAATGAAAAGAAAGAAGAGGGAGCTCTGTCAGTGGACGTCTACAGAGTTAGGGGGTAGGGTGCTTTGGAATCAGCCCATACATTCTTAGCAAGTGGTGCCAATAATCCTGATTTCAAATTTCTTTCATAGATTTGCGGTTTAGGGATTGGGAGGCTGCTGGCATCAGAAATGTTTGTCACACATTAAAATACTTTTTAATGAGTTATTTGAACTTAGTTGCTGGAAGTTGAATATTTATGACAGCATCAACATGTGATGAGAAATGAATGACCTATATATAACATTAGTTTCATATAGATGGTTACACCACATTTAATGGTGAATGTAGCATGGATTTGGATTTTGATGTTTGCCGAGATGAACAGACCTGGTTTGAAAATTTTGCAAAAGTCAAACAAAACAATCTCACTTAACTTTAATTTAGCTTACCTTAACTTAACTCAATGTGCCTTAACCTATTATCCACACAGAGCCAAATGTGTTTCATCTCATTTATCATAGGGTTAGTGAAATTAGAGATGTAAAGGCAAGTGAAAAAAAATCACAGAAGGAAAAAGCAGATTTTTGTTCTTTCATTGTTTCTAAAGCTTTGAAGCATCTGGCAAGCCTCTGTTTTACTAATGTCCTCGCTCTCTCTCTTTCTGATTGAGTGTGTCTCTTGCTCACTGTGTCGCTCTGCAGTACGTTTTTGATGATTAAGCTTTTAGCATCCACCCGACCCCCCAAGACAGGTCAAAAAATCAGCCCCAATAATTCATACTTAAAGCACATGATTTTGTGACAAGGTGAGAGAAACGACAGATCTTTTAAGTGACAGAGCCAGGGTCCTCTGTTTTAAGATGCCACAATTAATGCCACAGTGGCTTGTTACCATGGCAGCCAGTTCATCTCTGCTGAATCAGTGTCTTTTTTTTTCTCCCCCCACTTGGAGGAGATATTCAGAGTCAGTGAGCAGCCCTGATCTCACAGTAATTGGCAGGAAATCATATGAAAGGAAGTGCTCCTTAGTTCCATAAGCCATTTATGATAAATGGGAGTCTGAGAGCCAGAGACAAGGGGATAGGACAAGTAGATGCTTGTCTGGATTGCATGGCTGGTTGTAGAAAATACCTACAATGCACCAAAAGACTGTAGCTCCAATTTGTGTTAATTTTGATACTGAATTACAATTCTAGACATGTATGTAGGGACATAAAATGAATGCAATTACTGCATCAAAGATTAAAATGGCAGAGTTAAGATATAAAACAATGCTCAAAGTTTTCACCAACTGATAAATGGTCGGGAGTTTATGACCTGTCAGCAGTGAGATCTCCTCCATCGTCTATGCACTGTGACCTGAAAGCTAAATTTGAACCACGTTACACTCACTTGTCTTCCTTGCAAAGCTCACTGCTTTTGGAGGGGTGATCTTTGATCTCTGACAAGATCCTGTCTGACATGATGTTTGTTTTCAGTCTGAGGGTTTGATGATCCTGACAGCCTCAGTGGACCCGGGTCCGCAATCGCTGAAGAAGTGCGTGTGAATAAATACATCTCCAGTGTCTTTGTATGAATTATGAACATATGACCTCAGGCTTAAAGCGCTGCTGCCTTTTTGGGGGACATGTCAATTTAAAAATAATTTGTTTGAAAATAAACGAAGGGCTAAGTTAGAAGTAAAGAGATTTTTTTTGTCAAAGTGAAAAAAAGGTTTTCAACACACTACAATTGAGGCAGTGAAGTGGGGGGGGGGGGCTTTTAGAACAACTCTCAAGTGATCACATGATTAATCCTTTGTCTGATCACGTTGGTACTAGCCACTCAGAGACAAGGATTTCCCTTTTCATTTTCCCCATTGTTCATGCTTTTTATAATTCCTTACCTGTTACTTAGCTTTCTTCTGCAGAGAAATTGATGTGATATTCCCTTCTTGTGTATGTGTGTAATCCTTTATCGTAAGAGCAATTAATAATGTGAATGCTTAAAATTTAAATTGGGACTGAATTGTAGCAAAGTAGCTGCAGCTTTGGCTTTGAAACCAAACTGGAGCAGGAAGAACATTTTGCTGCTGCTACACAAGGCACATCAGGGAATTTATGTGATAAGGAGAATTTAGTAGCGTTTTGTGCAGACAAAATCAGCCACACTGAGAGGGATTCATAACAAAGTCAAGGCCACCAAATTTTCAAAAGGAAAGTTATACCCTCAGATTTCTTTTATTTTTATTTTCACTTTCAAACATCTAGTGTTTAGCCCCAGCTGACAGAGACTCAATGAGGCAGTTTATCAGATTTCATGCAGCTCCCTGTGGAGATACAAAAAAACCTCCATGCAACTTTTGTTGTAACCAAGCCCTTTATTTTGAAGTGTAAAAGAGGTGGCATTTCCTTTTACATTTAAGTTTGAGGAAATCCAGTTAGCCATGATGATTCTTGAGTCTCAGGTTTATCTTTTCACTTGAGTCCATGTTCCATGGGAAGAAAGAAGCCTGTATGAGCACAGCTGTAGTCTGGATTTGATGCCTAGGATGGATGGATGGATTTGTGGGTTGAAAATGAGACGTGTTTTTGGTATTGTACTTGGTAAATCTTACTCATGGGATCATAACAATGGAAAGGATGTGAGCTGAAAAAGATGCAATGTTACGTTCTGGATAAATGAATGTTGCATATTTTAGATGCATCTCCACTTATGTGTCATACTTCCTGTTTTGGAGGTCTTGTGTCATTTCATGACAACTCTGTCCACCCATCTTCCTTCTTCCCTCCAAGATCAGAGCCCTTGTTTTGAGAGGCTTGACAGATCTGGGCCCCTGGTTAGTGATCAGAGCTCTTCAATCAGGCTTTTGCCTCTCACGTTTACTTTGTTATATCCTCATAGTATTTTTTTCTGTCTCTCTCTCTCTGATGATGTACAGATATACAGTGCTCCTTTTTTTTATCTCATTGATGATTTTCCTGAGTGACACTAACTTTCATTTCCCTGCCCACACCTGAGAGGAAAGATTAATACTGTATGTCTTTGAAAATTAATATGTGGGTCTGTCATTCAGCTGAGGTGTATATTTGTGTATAGTTCAAAGCTGCACTAGTTGGAAATTTACACCAGTTCTAATCAGTTTGATGTGGATTAAACAGATTTCACAAAGACCATGTGCCATGGGTAAAACTTCTAGAGCCCCTATTAATTTCCACACACTGCTTATTGTCTATATGCCCAGAAACCAAACAGGACACCATCAGAAAAGATCAGTTAATTAGTTGATTATATATGTGTTTTTTTAATTTGAATGTCACACGTGACTGATACAATTTGATTACGTCAGTTCAGGCTTGAGGGATTCATTTTCTTTTCTCTATTTTTTGACATTTTATCACCGTCACCTGATTAATGAAGAAAATAATTCCACTGATAATGAAAATAACTTGTTGGCTGCAACCTCACAATTCTCTTGTGATTAAATATTACTCATTTCACTCTTGTGTGCTAATTACTTGAAACAGGGAAAAAAAAAAAATCTGATAAAAACATAACAAATAAGCATCAAACAGGCTATAAATTAAAACAGTCCAGGGTGTAAAGCCTGACTGTAAAAAATGGTGATTTGATTTTAATAGAAATATAAAACTGGCTTTACCATGTCATGAAATAACATGAACATCTATGATGGTGCCGCCAGCAAACATAATGATGAGTAATAATGAGTTAAACTAAAAAGAATTCCAATAATGACCTCTAACTTTAGTATTAGTGTCTGTGATGGCAGTTATGTCTTTGTCCATTCTCACAGCTGTTAGCAATACATGCAGCCGAGCTCTGGAATATAAACATTCAATTAACCCTCATCAAACAACATCATCACTCTGCAAAATCAATAGTCTCTAAACAAGCTGGGTCAGACATAAATACCCAATTGCAATAAAAAGAGCCGTTGTTAACTCCAGTCCAGCACATACTGTACAGCCCAAGATTATTGTTTTATGATATGCATAATACCAACATCGCCCGTGCAAATATACAGTATGTATAAATATGTACACTGTGGATCACTGGGACAGTTTAATGGTCTCACCAGCACATGACAATAAACAGCGAATAAACACCCGCCACCTCCCCTCTTTCATAGTGCTGTTTATGCGACCAGTATAAAGCCTGAAGCCTGTAATGGAGTTGCAATCAGTGAGTCAGAGATTTGACAGCTACATATGTATCTGTCATAAGTAGTCTCAACAATTTTTCCATTTTTTTTTTTTTAGTGCATGCCTCTTTGTGCAAGAGTGAATCACTGCAGCACTGTTGCTGTGTTTCCAAGAGGAAAAGAAAAGATTGAATTCTTGCATCCTGTCTCTCTTCCACATGGAAAGATCAGTCAGTCAGTTGGTCTAAAGTGCATTTTATAAGTTGGCCTGTTTAAATGGAAATGCACGTATATTATTTTTATTATTATTATTTTTAATGTATATGATATCCAAACAATCTTTTTGTTTGTTTGTTTGTCTCTGACTCATTTCCATTTCTGTCTATTGGAAGTTTAATCTGTGCTTTGCAATGGCAACAAATACATCACTGATGCATGAGATGGTTTTCATTTTGCCATTTGTATCCTGAATTACATCACAAACACAACATTATTAAAGTGGTAAATCTCAATCAGAACTCATTGTGCGTACTTGGCCTCCAGGTACGCAATATGTGAAATGCTGGATCTTTTAAGGTTTCAGCAATCTTGTGGAATTATGAGCTTTACTCAGAAGGCATTCAGTCATTTCCTGTTGGTCATCTAGTGTATGACAGTAGAAAGCAGGTTGTCCCCTGTTTGAATGGTTTCTGGGCTTATATCCAAGGTTTTTAATCCTCATTTCATTGTGCACTCAGTCTAGCACGACTAATGCAGGCATGCTGTGTTGTGGCCAGTCTTTCAGTTTTCATATGAACTGTGTGATACAGCTAGTTAGGCAGCTGAAGCGTTGCTGTTGGCACTATATACCTGCTATTTAATGTATGCAGCCTGTAGAATAGAATTTGATCCACTTTGAGAGCACAAAGAAAGATATACGATGCCCTCTTGTGCTGTATTTTTAATTCAGATTAAAATAGATTATGTTTTGCTTCTTCTTTCTTTCTTCGTGGTGGCGTGGAGAGTTGACTCACTCAGGGTTTAATTTTGCATGAATGAGTGCCAAAAGAAATAGTGAAGAAAGCAAAAAAAAGAAAGAGAAAAATGCAGGAATAGCACCTATAACAAAAAGAAAAAAAAGCAACAAGTAGCTATTGAGTGATTTCTAGTGAAGAATATTAAAAATAAATAGAAAACACCAGCGTCTGGAGCCCCAGAAGACAAGGTCAATGTGACACCAAATTACAGAGGAGAGAAAGCTTGATGATAAACTGTTGGGACAGCTGAGGGAACAAAAATACCTGAGATGAAAAGGATAGTTTTAAAGTGTTTTAGTTGTTTTTGAAGGATTACAGCATAGATTCAGTTTCATCCACAAGGCCTGGACAGCCAATAATCCAATACTTGTTACAATATTCCATCTAATCTTGTCCTTGGAAGGCTGCAGTGTCCTCAGTGGTATATGTAAAATAAATGTGATGAAGGGGAAGTTCTGAGGTAAGAGAGAAAATATTGGCATTCCAGACACCACCCATGGCTACATCACAATAATTGGTGGAATAAATGAATATGTCTGAATAATCAAGTGGAAAGGTTATTTCTAAAAGAAAAAAGAAAAAAATAACTGGCACATGCTGCTGAATACCAGGTTCCCATCATAAATGCTGATACTGAATACTAACCTCTTAGGTTTAGCTCTACCTCTAGCTATAGTCTTAAATCATGAGGCCATGGGGGGGCACAGGTCATGCAGAACCATATGTAATGGCGAGCAATTGTTGACTCAGAATCATCAACAGTTACACACAATTTCTGATTCACTACCATGGACATTTACATGCTTGTCAAGGTTCAGCGCCATGGACAGTTCTACAGTTTTTGATTTAGCACTGTGGGCAGTTAGTGGTGTGTCATGATTCAGCACCATGGGCAGCTACACACAAAGCTTTGATGAAGGTCTATGGGGATCTAGAATATTCTAGATCCAGGACCACGGACAGTTACACTGTATACCAGATTAAACACTGGACAGTTGCACACATGCCATGATTCAGCACCATGGACAGTTGGACATGTTGTTCTTGATTCATGACCCTTACATTAGATTTTTGATTCAGTGATTCAGACAGCTACACATAATTCTTGATGCAGTGCCATGGACAGTTGCAAAAATTCATTGTATTGCATTGTTATGTTTTGTTTTGTTTTTTCTGGGGGGGGGGGGGGTTGGTAGCTGCTTGGATTAATTTTGCATCTTGGTCCCTATTTGGCTGAATTCAATTAAAGCCCCCGTAGTGAAAGAATAAGAGCTACCAAGAGACTGAGCTGCTGATGAGAGATATGCTTCATTTAGCTGTATTCAGAAACACCCACATTTCCTCTGTGGGTACATAGAATCAGAAGGACTGCGCAAAGAAGACTGAGACAGTGAGGACATTCACATGGGATTTGATTCCCAGCCAGACAGGTTCAACTACTGAAACAAAGCCTCCTTTGAATTATTGAAAGAATGTAATTGAAAAATTCCACTTTTTTCATTGTTGTTTATACCCCCTATTTAACCAAGCAAGTAAGACTAAAGCTAAGATTAAGAGAACTTTCTCATTAACTGTAATGCCTCGGGAGTAGCTGTAGTACTTCCTAATTGAGACAGTCAAAGAGTGGGTGAGAATATATTGAGTGGGGCCTAGTGGGGTTTGATTCTAGGCAAGCTATGTCACATTTGGAGATAGGTTTCCTAAGTACAGCATTACAGTACCAGTACACGCTACTGAGGGTTGTAAAGAGTGCTAAAATGGTCACATGAAATTAAAGTACTAACTGTAGACAGCCTTACCAAAATGGGATTAAGAGGAATTTAAGGATGTAAACATCTACTTAGATACATTCAGTGCTTACTGAGAGCCTTAACACATGCTTATGTAGTAATGAATGCCAAATATCATCCTTGAATATGAAATCACTGACTCCAGTTCACAAAAAGTATGGAAATGAATGGAATGATCCCAACCCTTCAGGTCTAGAGTGACCTTGTAGCACAATGTGGGATTAACAACATGTGACCGCTGTCTACCATTGTGTTGTGCATCCGCTCAACTAGCCTCCATGCTGTGCAAAGCCTGTCCTTCAGCTACAGACCACATATCACAGCAAAATAACACAGATGCAAAGGCAAAATCCTGACAGTTATTGATCTATGTGGTTGAAATGGGAAGATGATTATCTCAGGCGTCTCAAAATCCCCAACAGCACCAGTGCTGTGAATGTTAGGGAGGGGGGGTTGCTAATAATTTCCAGTTACAGTTCATTTCACTTTTTTGAGTCTGGTAGCAGTTATCACCAATCAGGGAGTATTTAATTACACCTAAATTCAGAGTTCCCCGCCACAGTCTATTAAGCTTCAAATGACAGGACTCAAAGATTCACCAATAAAATGGGTCTTAAAATCCCTCAGCCAAAAAGCCACGGTGACCTTGGGATTTCAGTAACGGTAATTTAATTTAAAATCAGCGTCTAATTGAGGCATCACTCTAAGCGGGTGTTCATGGCTTACTTTAAGGCCCCAAAGTGTCCCTGAGTGCGTGAATAATGTAAGTTCATCAGTAAATCTTTTTGTTCTCTCTGAGTGATCCACTGCCAAACCCCAAAGTCTGACATAGGGTAAAAAGCCCCCAAAATCTGATCTGAATTTATTTCTCTGCAGCTGCACTTCATCTTTAAGCAGTTGAAGAAAATCTGAGCAACAACTACAGTTATACGCCACTGAACTTTTCTTCATGTTCCTTATTATATAAAGATGCTGAATTCTCTGTGGCAAAGGATTAGACATGCCTGCCTTGCACCATCCATGCAAATCCTAACAGGAGACCGTAGATCAGAGCACAGGCAATACAAATAATTAATACTCAGGGGCACTGGAGTTCTGGTGCTGAAGGAATGCTGAAATAAAAAAAGAAAAAAATGACGAGGGCAAAGGAGATGGAGGGAGGCAGACTAAGGCTGGGTTTGACACCTGTCAAATTATTGACTTAACGTGGGCGTGCGTGTGTTGGAGCCGTGCAAATGCATGTGTGCGTGCCGGCACAGCTCTGTGGGCTTGCCCGCGTGTGCACGTGACTCTCCGTGCGTGTCTCCTCGTGGGACTCGGATATAAATCAATGCGACGAGCTGTAGCGTTCACCTTGGGGCCAGCACTGAGCTGTGGAGGCAGCGTGTTACAGGTGAGGTGTCAATCAGCAGGAAGCATCAGCTCCAACCTCAGGTGTCATGTGGACAAGAAGACTTTTAAACATGATAGATAACACCCTGCTGCACGCACACACACACAGATAGCCCCATGCAGTAATCTCCTCCTGTTTTTGTCATATCTTTGTTTTTTTTTTCTTGCGTGCCTTTGCCCTACTCTCTTTGTTGCTGTGTTTGCACAGTATTGCCTTATGTTGTTCTGCGCTGTGGGATAGTCGCACTGCAGGCGCCTTTGTTTGAGTGTCACCCTCTGATGACCTAATGTGGGCAGAGTGAGAGCATCCTGTTCTATCTATACAGTGCAGCCTGCATCTACAGAATTCTGAACAAGTGGAGTTGCTGCTCTGATGTTGCTTTGAGGTAACATCGTTCTGCTTTCTTCACTGTGTCATTAGTGTCATTAGCACGCATCTATTATGTAATTATAGTTCCTGTGTTTAGTCCTGAAGGGTTATATCTTCTCAGTTTTCTAAAACCCTTATTTTGTCTCAATTTCCCGCTAAAGTCAATGGTCATGCACATGAAAATACACAAATAAATACATGTAATCACATCAATAGAGAAATGCAGCAGCAAGGAGACATATTGACCCACTTGCTGTTGTTAAAGTGGCCTGTTACAGGTTTGACTGAGAGACTGACTGATATTATTATATTTTATGTACATTTTAGTTTTTCATTTGGTCCAGATTTAGTTTAGTACTGTACTTTGATCAAGATCAGGATGGGTTTTTGAAAATGAAACACAAGCATATACTGAATTTTGGTCTCTAGTATGTTTTCAGTTCAACAAACACTGCATCCTACAATTCCCATCATGCAACTCAGTATATTTCATTGCCCCTTTCTCTGCCCCTTAAATGTTCGCTTCTTTTAAACCCCAACCCTCCAGTTTACAAACCAAGCTTTGTGATGAATAAACTATAAAATCAGAAGAATGGCCCCCTATTTGATTAAACC
Source organism: Caranx ignobilis (assembly GCA_021432705.1). Taxonomy (NCBI): domain Eukaryota; kingdom Metazoa; phylum Chordata; class Actinopteri; order Carangiformes; family Carangidae; genus Caranx; species Caranx ignobilis. Next base: position 22,718,020 of record MU269989.1, read on the forward strand.
AGTGGAAGCATCTGTAGTACTTTGAGTCTTAGAAGCGTGGTAAGACCTGTTCCCTGATGCAGTGATACATAACCTCAAAGGTAGGTGAAATGTCAATTCAAATGGCATTTCACCTTTGACCTGTTGTCACTGGGAAGCTTGTATGGTCATGCGAATGAAGACGGATGGCGTGCTGGACCCCATGACGACAGTATTATTGTCATGTAGCAGCTAATTAATTTAAATGTAAACAGATTTCCAGGGGGAAGATGTCCAACATAAAGAATTAAAACTGGGGATTAGAGTAAAACAAGTGTTTATTATTAAATTTTTAAAAATTACAAAGGATTGTATCATCTATAGTGATGTAATATTATGAGTGCGGATGCCTCACTGAATGGATAAGTTGCATAAGGAGCCATAGAGCTATAATGTTTAATTAGAGGGTCTATGAAATAGCAAGTTTATAACAGATCTTTGAATAAGGATGACAATGGCAAAAAATAAAAAAACAAAAAAGAAATTAGCATCAATAATTTGCCCATTTAACTCATTCTCTATAGATCTATAAAATGAAGTAATGACACTTTGGGGCTTAGCTGAAGCAATCCAATTGCATCGATTGTGGTGCTACATTCTTCTGGTCGTCTTTCAGTACCACTGCACTAATCATTCATTTGTAAAAGATTTCATTTTGAAAAGTAACTGCACCAGACTTAAGCATAATGGATGATGGATGGTAGGAAAATCAATGGCGGCACTGAGGAGCAGAGTGTGATGACAACATGAAAAGCTTGTAAAGGGACCTTTTAATAGAACGAACAGTCCTCGAGCCGATGCAGAAATACAAGCAAGCAACACATGTTGGTGTGCGCGCACACACACACACACACACACACACACACACACACCGGTGTACGTTCATAATCCTGATTTATTCATGGTCTTTTACAGTGGTAGAAATGCTCCATTTTCTAATACATCTATTATTTAAAGATAGGACCCTGTAGACATAGCTCAACAGATTGTGGTGTAAAAAATGAATGCAAACCCAAACTGGAAGTGTGCATATGAATGTGCATGGGTCCTCCTGTGTGTATGTGTGTGTGCGTATTTCTAGTTTCTTCTGTTCTGAAGGAGTGCTTACAAACTTTGTGCTTTTGGTCTCTCTATAATAGATGACAATCACAACAGTTGCCTCGAAACACACCTGCTCCTTTGAGATAGAGTTACTGTAGGGCCCCTTCAACACTGAACAAAATGTGATTCGCAGGAAAGTTTCCCCACAACACAGTTTCTCTTTACTTAGAGATCTCTTGCAGATTAGAGACCATGTATAGATTGTAAACACAATTTTGTACACACACCTAAATATATAAGTGCAGGAAGGCTGCACTGCTGCAAACTCGTTTGTGCCATGAAGGATTGCTTTTTCGTGTGTGTGTGTGTGTATGTGTGTGTGTGTGTGTGTGCGCGCGTGCTTGCGTGCGTGCGTGCGTGCGTGCGTGCGTGTGCGTGTGTGTGAGATTGATAGATAGAGAGAGAGAGAGAGAGATTGTGAAAAATGTATACAAACCATCCAGTGTGCATATAGAGAGGGAAATGTGGGAACAGGTGCAGTATGTGGTACCAAGGCCTCACAAGATCATAACAAAGACGCAAAGAAAACGCTCACAGACTCACAGCCCATCTTACCACAACAGAAAAAAATAGAATAAAGAGAATCTTTGGGTATCCAGAACATTATTCTTCTTCATGCTGTTTTTATTTTCACGCTGCACGAGTGAAATGTTGCATACTGGCAGCTCTGCTTGAAAAATCTAGCTGCTTGAAAAATGAACTCTACAAACCTACAACTCAATAAGACATCAGTTTCCTGCACCATCAACACTGTCTTCACTAGAAGAAGAAAAAAAACAACAGCATCAGTTGAAATGACTCAGATGACCTCCATTAATATTTTCCTGAGACGTGACGTCTTTGCAGTGGTGCAAATGATCTCTTTCAAAGGTCACATGGGTCTTCATGGACTGTTTAGATTTGTAAGGATTTCTAGGACAGTGTGCATGATCACGTTTGATTTCAATCCATCACATTTTGTAGAGGAATTTGATGGAAATTATTTTATTTGGTCAAGTAGTGTGAATCTTAGCTAAGGCTGTTCAAGGGGGAGAGACATATATCCTTGTGCAGTGTAATTGAAATCTGTTTAGTTTAATGATTCAGTCTTCAAGGATGTTTATTTGTTTATTTTTTGCAACTAGACCAAGCCAATTAATTGCTATAATAGCAAAGCAGGAGTGGCCTGTAAGAGATTCTGTGTGTGTGTCAGAGGGGGTGAAGGTGTGGGAGTGGAGTGGGGGTCATAAACTCTTCAACATAATCTATATCTGTCTGTGTATCCAAGTGTTAGCTTTTTTTTCTTTTCCTTCATTTTCCATGTCTATCAGAGGTGAAACTCTTCCAGGGAGCAGGTCACTGAAGGAGGCACCTCATTAACCTCAGCGACACGCATTACAATGTGTGACTTCCCATGTCACCAGACAGTGAGGGCACTCCAGAGGAAGTCTCACACACCACACACTCAATTATCTGTCTGCCTTCATTTGTCGATTGCTCTCTTGATGCCTTTAGAGTTTGGCATGTCACATTCATCTCTGCATCGTGTTTAGTCTTGCTTCCTTTGTTTCCCATGTATGCACTTACAGTATATGGGGAGATAGTGTACACAACTGTTTCAAATGAGGTTGTGTTGCATGATAAGAGAACTGCCAGAGTTCATTGTGCTCTCATTGTGATTCATGTAAGTTGTGAACCATTGTCCCAGAAAATTCTTTTATCTTTTAAATAGTAACTCAGAAAGGCAACACAGACTGTCAGTATTCAGTTCATGTTTTTAATTTCTTTCTCTGTGTTTTTTTTTTGTTTTTTTTGTTTTTTGGTTTTTTCTTCTTTTGCTACAGGGTTGCAAAAAAGCCTAATTAGTCTCAGGTCTTGGGATTGTGAAACAAAAACACATGTTCACATTTATATTTTCCCCCATTCACAGGACAGGGAGGGTTCTTGAGTGTGATCTAAACAATTGCAGTAATACTAACGAAATCCACCCTTAAAGTCACCCAGAGAGAAACACTGATAAGGTCTTGTTTGTCTGAATTTAGTTATCAGCCTCGTAGCTGCATCTTGTACTAAAGGTGTGGGATTGTTTTTGGCATGAATACAAAGAATCTCAAAAATCAAGATGTGATGATGTGAACAGGAGCAATGAAAAAATAATACTTGCATCTGTAGGAATGTGGGAGTAGAGGGTTTTTATTATGGTGATACTATGCCAGGGGGTAATGTATGCACCAAGTATTTTGTAGCACTGGAAATACTGATGCCATGCATGCATATGCATTTAAAAAAATGCATACATATAGCTACATGGATAAATAGAATATGCAATACAGCCAATAATATTCTAAACATGCTGCACATATGGGAATTGGAACGAGTGTTTTTGCTTAAAAAAAAAAAAAAAAAAAGAAGAAACACACACACACAGACACACACATGCAAAAGTTTGGATCAGTGCAGTTTACTCTCTTTTAACAGCCTAGAATATTAGATCATCCAAAGCTTGGTTTCTGAAAGTGAAGATATCAATAAGACCAGCTACAGTAAAGTGTTGTGAGGCATCGTTAATGATTACTGAGAAAATCTCATTCAGTCACAAGTATCACTTCAAACTACCAAACTACATTATCAGTGCTGTTAAACTCTGAATTCAATTCAAGTTGCATAAAAAAGTAAATTCATGCCATATGATAACAGAAGTAATTGTTTACAACAGCATTTAGATTGGTTTCAGTTGTGAAGCCAACAAAATATAAGAAAGGGAACTTTTTCAATCAGCTACAAAATAAATGTTAAATGAGCAAATCCCTTACGTAACGTCGTATTACTGAGATGAGAGCTTACCAGCAGCTCAGAGCCACTTCCTTCTGAGGCCCCTTAGATGTGTCAGCAAAGTTTCAATTCATTAAAAATATATATATATTTCCAATATGCCTGCCTTACATGTGGACATTGTTTAAAGTGCTGGCTGTAAACACACTGTAAATCCTCACATTCCCACGTGGAATTTGGAAATTCTTGCGAGTTAATTTGTGGGAAATAGACAGTGCTGAGGAAACGAGTAAGTCTTGTTAGAGACGTCAATCAAAATGTCACACCTATAAGTGCAGGTGGAGCCATCAATATCTTACACTGCATGCTCAAGAAGAGTGAGGAGAGGAAATACTCGTTTTTTTCTTGTTTTTTTTCAGCACGTATTGCTTTGAAACTGACTTGTTGAGATCTTCTTGTTGTGTGTATCATCTCTGTGGAGGGTCTTGCAGTTAGAGGGTTAGATAGAGGTAGAACAGAGGGGAATGGGCCTAAATGTAATAGAAAAGTGGAATAGAGGAGGTAATGGAATGGCTCCCAGCCAAACCATTTGACAGTTGCATTATTCAAATTAAAATGGCAGCAGGCTACTCTAAAAACTCCCACGTGCGGGGGCCCTGACAATTGAACTCATCCAACTTTGAGTTCACATTACACTGAATGTCTGTGCTGCCATTCATTTATTCACTTATTTATTTCTTTTTGTAGGTCACAGTGGAGGATAGAGAGATGCAAGATGGCATGACAAATGTGCCGGGACAGGTTGAAACCCAGGTTTTATTTAATGCCTCTAAACAATCGGAGCTTAACTGGAGTTCAGGGAAGGGTGAAACACTTGAGTGTGACCAGTCTGAATAAGTCAGGAATGTTTTACATGGCGTTAAAGCCAATGACACTAGGGAGCTACAATAGGAAAGGAAACAGAGACAAATAGCATTCTCAATCTGGTCTGAATGTCCTTAAATGATTCCTGTCCTGCTTAAAAACATTTTTATTGCACCGATAAACTCCAGTAGCACTCATCCAAGAGACAACAGGTCTGTCTCTGCAGATCTGCCAGTGCCTCTATAACATTACAGTAAGCACAAGCAAATATTTATCGACAGCTACCTGGAAATCCCTGCAGCGCTGAGCTGCATCCATGCTTTTTAATGTAAAGTAAATTCAAACCTTTTTAAACACAGCCGACTGACAAGCCTTTACATTTCCTCCTCATAATTTTCCTTTGAGGTGAACATCTTGCTTTGTGCATCCTATGCTTCTCTCCCTATATATTTTGAAAGCTCTCACTTGAACAGGGTCTCTCTGTATAACAATGCCTCCCTTTACAAAAAAGCAGCATGTGAGTGAAGGGGCTCTTATTCCAATAATTCACTGGGAACTGTTTGATCAGGCAACATTTCCAACCTGAAGTAATGTGAAGAGTTTTTCTTTCTTTCTTTTTTTTTTTTAAATCTCCACCAGCTCAAAAGGCAGTGTGGGAGGATTTTTTTAATCAGGCACCCTGCACATGGGTCACATGCCATTAACATAATGCATTACAAGTTGTAATTAAGCCTAAAAAGGCAGTGAGACCCCTACAGTAGCATTGTGTCTTCATTTTATTCATTTGAATAAAGGAGCAGATTTCCTTGTGGCAGCTTAATGTATTGAAATTCAAATGTGCATATGACAGACATCAAACTGACATAACAGCATGTTATAAAACTCTTATTGGCTGCATGTGAGCTTGGAAAGCAACCACTTATCTGGCAGCTATAATTATATTTATGTATTCAAATGCTGAGTGTGAAAAACAGGGGGGAGTGAGGGTGAGGCGGGTGAGGATGCATAGAAAAGCTCTGGTATATAAGGTCAATCTGAGGCCACTTGTGAAGCTGAGAAATGAATCACAGAGGCAGCAGATCATTACATTGTTGTGCTGAAGCAAAGTCACAGGGGCCAAATGTTTGGTTTGAAATTGAAGTTGACTCTGGTGAGACGTTTCTAAAGAAACACCCTCGAGATAAATGACAAGAGGAGCGCAGAGCAGTGGATCACTCTTTTGACATGATGGTGCAGGTCCTGACCAATCAGAATCACTGGTGTGTGTCTTTCTTCTGCAGCTGTACAGTGCAGTGTGTTTCTCCAAGTATCAGTGTGTGAACCTGGCCACACAATCATTCTGTATGCATGTGGGCAGACTTCACACTGTATACACCCATGCATTTACACATTGTGTATATCAGTGTGTGTGTGTGTGTGTGTGTGTGTGTGTGTGTGTGTAAGAGCTACTATATTTAGCGTGTTTGTTTTGTCTGTGAGCATCTGTCAGAAGCATTGAAGGAGCATCACAGCTGAAGCCTGCCTGTTCTCTGCCTTAGTGGCCACTCCGTCCGTTGACCACGTGTACACACTCAAACACACACACACACACTTTCCCTTTCTCTTTTTCTCTCAATCACCCTCAGTCCTTTGCTCTCACACCTCTCTTCCCCTTTGTTTTAATACAAAGCCTTCATGTGTCTTACATCCTCCTCGGCATGTGGGCTCTGTGTGTCAGGCCAATGTGGAGTCATCTTGAGCCGGGACTGCAGGACCATGAGTCTCTTTTCCCTTCACATTCGTTCGAGTACCCATCACACTGCCGCCTCTGGCTCTACCCCAGCTGATGGGCGGCACACCATGGCCTGGGCCACCTCACCTCACACCAACCTATCCTGTGTTCTATACAGCACAGTGGCAGTCCAGCACATCTCACTGCCCTTCCAGGTGATTTACCTGCGTGGGCTGTTAAGTGTCTGTGCATTATGCAGTGTATTATCAAATTTCTATACAAGACAATGTTTCATAAAGTGCAGAGAAGTGTGATATCTCGTGCACCTACCCTTGTGGCATACAATAGGTGTGTGCGCATTTGTTTGCGTCCGTGTCTGACTTTGAGTTTGCGAACACATAAACTGTGTTCAGAGAGCACAACACGTCTGTGTGGTATTGAGTTTTACAGCTTTCGGCTGATTCTGGTTGTTGTGATTGTACTGAATGAAACAGAAGAGAGGAGAGTACCTGTATCCATCTTTTCTAGGGATGAAGGCACACATGTGCAGAGATGTGGTGAGCAGTTGTTTTGTCTGTCAACAATGTGTGAATTCTGCATGTCAGAGCCAGAAGGATAAAAATACAATATATATGAATATAAAACCTTCTCTATTCATGTTGTTACATTGGGAAGGCCTGTGTAAGTGAGGTTTTGATCTCTTTGCTGGGACTGCATTCAAGCCGTATGTGAGTCTCCAGTTGAGCGAGATAATTCCCTAGATGCTCCCTGTGAACTGGGCCCACACAGATCTGCCATCATAATAATGCGCAACTGGGGAATGGAAGTGATTGAATTTCCAATTCTATTTTTTTTTTCATCCATGCCTGTACATATGACGGTCTGTCTGCCCGCCAGGAGAATCAGGCCCCTCGCTTCACTACACCGGGGATACAATCGTTCGATGATTGTATGATGCATCGCTCCGTGCTGCACCAACGGATGATGCATGCTGCTTGGACAACTCTCAAAGAGATAAGTGTGCAGACGGATAAAGGTAAAATAGTGGTTAAATCTCCAACTTCTCAAACCACATGCCGTCCTGCTGGCCTCACATCAAGACCAATCTTTCTTTCCTTGTCTTCTTGAATCCCGTCCCCCTCGCAGTGTTTTTGCTACACTTGAGAAAAAAAAGACCACTCTGGTAACACAAGAGTCAGTTATTTAAGCATGTCATTGCTTTCCCCTGCCTCTTGGAGGCTTGGACTGACTTGGGTCGGCAGGTCAATAGTTAAAGAATGCCACAGAGTTTGAGTTCGATTTGATGATGGTCAATCATGCTAAATGCTGCGCTTTAGACAGTGAGGGGCGCCCCAAGGGCAGTGCTGTTTCAAGGGGAGCCAATTGATTCTGTTGTGACAGACAAGCTGATATCTGAAATGTAACAGCAGCCAGTTCAGCCAGTAAAGTGAAATACAGGCTCCCAGTGCAGTCAGACGGAACGACATCGAATCTGCTGTGGACTTACTCGTTCCTGTGCACAGTGGGGTTCGGGTGATGTGGGCCTTTGATGGAGGATGTAGATATTTTTAGAGTGAAGGAGATATTTGTTATTATTACACATCTGAATATTCTTTGCCAAAAAGGAACATCCCTTGAATGGAGCACAGAGGAAAAGGATGGAGGAAAATGCACAGTGAAATGGAGCTGATTTGTCAAATGTAGTAAATCTCAGAGCAGCAGCAGAAGATGAGGCAGACCGCTGTGAAGTGTCTCTGTTGTTCCAGAGCAATAAAGATTTTTGCGGCGCTTTCTGCCTCATGTGAGATGTACAACACAATTTTTCCATATCATACCCAAGGACACTTGATTCCAGAAGTACACTGGGAGTCCAATTTGTCTTTTCCCATTGGATTTAGTATTTCCCTAGTGGATCTTTTCTTGGCAGAGTGGAAAAAGCCTGAAAGGACCTTTAGAACATTATGTGACAACAAAACTCACCACTTAAATCTATATTGATGAAAGTCTCCCAAGATCAGCAGCTCATAAAGGCAAGGTGACCAACAACAACTATTCAATGATAAGTGGAGGTCTGGCACACATTACACCCTTAAACAGAGACTGAATTCACATTTCAGCAAAAATGAGTATAGAAAATATGTTGCTGTTTTTAGCTTTAGTTAAGCTATAACCTCCATTTATGAGAACCAGTGACAAATAATACAAATCTAATGAGAAAGAAACCTCCTCTCAGTCTGGCACTGAAAGGTCACAGGACTGAACAAACCACATCAGTCTTTGAAGGCTTTGCCTTTGATTAGCATGAGTATATAAATGAGTGGCTCAAAGTATATCTGTAATGATGATTAATTCAAACCACATCTTTATTTTGCCTTTGAAAAATGAAGATACATAAACAAGAATTTTAGTCCCCACAGATATGACTTAAAGTGGTCACCTCCACTTGACCACAGGTGAATGATGAGACTGATCGGTGCTGGCAAAACACCATTCTCTTTGGTCAGCAGTTATAAAGATAAGACAATAAGATAAAGATACTTTATTGATCCTTTGCAGGAAATTGTGTTGTAATAAATGTTATAATGTAAATTAATTTATAATCCAGCAATGCCATGACTCTTTTAAAGTCAAAATTAATGGAGAAGATGACCAAACAGGATTGTGTACTATTGCACTGCAATAGGTTTAATCCAGGATGACAAAGTGAAGCTGGGTTATTCTTCCTTGATTTGCTGTAAATTCTCAAAAAAAATTGAATGAAGAATGCCAAAATTCAAATACTGAGGACAAGTGGAATACTGAATGAGCAAATTTCTGGAGAGGACAAAATGAAAATGGAAAAGCTCAGTTACCTGAAGGCGATTTCTCACTCATGGTCAAGAATAGAACTTAATGAGCTGCCAGACCCTGAGCAGGCTTGTCTCTGATGGTTGCTAGTTTTCCCCTCAACCAGGAGGTTAGAAAAAAAATACTAAAAAAAAATCCACATGGTGCAGCTGATTCTATTTTTCAGACCTAGTGAGTTCACAATAATACAAAAGTGTAGTGTCACAAGAAGGTGGATGAAAGAAGTAAAAAATAAATAAATAAATAAATAAATGCTGATGGCTGTTGCCTGCAGAATGTGTCAAGAACATGGCGGTGCAGTCTAGGAAGGGTTATTTTTTATGTATTTTTTCAAAGTCAAAAGTTTGTGCAAGAGTGTTTCATGCAATACACACCATTAGTGCTCCCCACTGTTAAAATATGTCTCAAAAACCAATGTATATCAAAGCAGATATGACATAAGAACCTGCAAACTGTATTGTGACAAACAAACCAGAAACATTTGTGGAATATTCTTTGGATCAGTGATCAAAAATAACCTCCCAGAAGCGTTGTATTCCACACAGATCAGCTGTGCTTTTTCTTATATCTTGTATTCCATGCTGCATTTTGACATTCCCTGCAGGCTATAGCGGCCTTGTTTGGTTTTTGACTGTGATCCATGGACTCACATTCTGAGCTGCGCCGCTGCCCACGGGAGCTCTATGCCAAACCAGTGGGCCGATGACCATTGCCTGGGCAGACATCCAACAAGGCATCCCAGAGAAATAAGTAGTCTCTATAGCCTCTGTGTTGGAACAGACAGTTATACGTTATATTCCAGACACTCATTGGGAATGCAAATTTAATTTCTACTGATTTATTTTCATATCGAGAGGGGAGGGAGAGTGATTTGGAAAAAAAAGTCAAACACAAAATATAATATCCAATCATGGCCCCTTCAGCTACATCTGTTTGAAGTCCCCATGAGGAATAAAGATGGTAAGATGGCTGGTGCCCAGCCTTTTAGCTTAAACACATCTTCATTATATGTTGTAAAAAAATCAGCATGAGCTCAGGAAAAGCAGATTATAAGTTGTGTTTACAAATCATGTACAAAGCAATTTCCTCCAACTTCAGTTAGAAGAAAGAAGTAAATCATCTTAAGAGTGCGTCTCCAAGGAGTTTACAAAGAGTAGGCTAGACAGAATGCCCCTAGTTAAATTAATCACAATATAAAATTAAAGTCTGTAATTAAAACAAGACACATGAGTTAGCCCAAGGCCACAGCTACCACTGAAAACACTAATATGACTAAGTCTTTTTTTTTTTTTTTTTTTTGTAAACTTTAATAACAGTAATTTGGACATAATAGAGAAAACAGGAAATACAGAAAAGGTCACAAGCCAAACTCATAGTGGGAGCATTGCTGTTCCCATTTGACGTTTCAAATTTTGGGCGAATTTTTATTGTAATTTAAGTAATCTGTAGAGAGATATCCATGGATATCTGAAAACCTTCCAAGCTGCTAATCACTGCTATAAACACAAGCCAGGACTCGCCATTAGACAAACAGCTATGAGACAATCACATAGGAACATCAGACTGACAGGAGATGAAATGTAAATGTAAAAATAAAATGTGTTGAGATCATCCAATGCCCAGTCAGACATTTTAATTGGGGTGGGGTTACGCTGAGTTTTCTAAAATCCTGGCTGGATCCCAGGCTGAATCCCAGCAGGTCTATATGGCATTCAGACAAAAAGAATGAAGGCCTGTGCTATAAGCAAGGAGTTCTGAGTTTAAAGGAGATTTACACGCTGCCATCACTATGAGTAAAACATTGTCTCCACAGAACCATTTCAATGTCAAAATCCTGCTTGTTTGGGGTGCATCTCCTCTCCCTCACATGATCCTTTGGTGGCAGGGAGACATTTTTTTTCCACTTCTTTGAGAGCACATGTTTTGCATTTCAAGGCCTCCTTCTTATGGTGCAAAAAAAAAAATTTAGAGAGCAAGTTGGCTGTGTCTGAGTCTCGCTCTGTGCAAAAATCAATGAGTGCACCTCCAGAGCTGTAAGAGTGGAAGTGGTTGAAAGGAGCTCTGTTTGGTTTTCTGACCTTCTGGCTTCCTGTGCTGTGATTCATAAGTGCAATCAGGAAAACAGGAAACAATCATCAAACAGACATGTGTTTATGGCCAAGTGGAGTACAAAGAACGAGAAGAACGATTGAAATCTTAAACCTCCCTTTAACCATCCCCCTGCACTGCCAGGAAGTCGGACTTAGTAATTGAAATGAAGTGCCAGACAGAATGAGTCATAGACTGTCAATTAGATAAACTGTCATAGCATTTGCTCAGTGGGTTCCCAGTCCACACTTATTATCAAATCACCTCAGGTTGGCATGGTGTCATTTTCCACACAAATCATTTTGACAGAGCAGATAATTGCGATAACTAGGATTAGTATTCATACAGTGGTTTTCTGCGACACTATAAGGCTATCGTGCATATTAACACCTACAGTATGCAGATAATCACTGACAGGTCCTTCAGAGGAGATTCAGCACACACCGACACCGTAGACGAACACCTATCAGTCCATCTGTCGGTCTGAGTGCCTGTCTGGCCACTGGTCTAGTTACAAAACACTGCAGTGCTTAAAACTAGGGTCAACAGTATTCTGAGGAAGACAAGGACGTAGATTATGACAGAGATTTGCCAACAGCTGCCCTCTTGGATTAAACCAAAAAATAGTGGGAGGGAAAAAAACAGATTCATGGCCTATTATCCAACAAAAACAGAGCTACTATTTTTTTTCCAGACAGTGGGTGCTTCTTGTCACTGTTTGCCTGTTATTTTTAGCTTTGTCAAATCTGAGTCAGCAGCAGCAGGTTTCTCTGACTAAATTTACTGTGATCAATCTCACATTGATCTCAAAAAGTGAAGAAATTTTATAAAGCATATGTAAATATTTAGTCTGCAGCAGCTCATAACTTAACACTGGACAGAGAAAATAGGCAAACAATCCATCACTGTATAAGTGATATAAGATGTGAGTTGGGGAATTTTCCCTGCATAACACCTGAACTTACTTTTTTTGGATGTGTTCACTATATGTTAAAAATACTCTTGTTTGTATGCAAAACGGTTTTTCAACTTTTGCACCCCAGACATACAGCATATGTCCTCTGGGCATCATCGCTTCTCTTAAATCCAAGTTCAGATTTTTCTTCTTACTTTTTTGTCCTCCTCCTCTGCTGGATAAAATCACTGGTTCCATCTCGTTTCTTTATTTGGTATCATATTAATTTCAGCAAGACCTGCAAATCCACTCTGCCATTGCATAATTCATGGAGCTCCTCTGACAAAATTCCCTTTCATGTGGGCAATGTGCCCTGAACCAAAATCCTCGGAAACCTGGATAAGCCCAAATGGCTTATACCTGATGGCGATGCACATCTGTGCTCAGGTAAACTGTCATTACATCTTGCAAAATAAGGTCAGGAGTGAATGGTGTGCAGTTTGATGTCATCAGCTACTAGAGAGACAGTGACACTCAAAAGGTTTTTTGACGAAAAAGGGAAAGGATTGTTAACTGTTGACAGCCTTGTGTCACCTTTCTCTTTTAGGCACCTGTTTGAGATTAGAGAGCTGTTGTTGCTTCATAGCTGAATAAGATACTTTAACATAGTAATATTGTCTCTTGGATCTCCATAGATGCATGAAATGAAACTATTGTGGTGAACAGCTTCACTAGTGAGCAGGATTTTATCTGTGATGGACTGAATGGAGGCCTGCCAGAGAAGTCATTAGTTATCTGTTTTGGCAGCATTGTTAACCATACTTTAAAGCCGGATTGAAATAAAATAGGGAATTCAAGGACTGTCATTGTTAACCCTCTGAAGCCCATATCTTGTTGTCTATACAGCATCAAAACACTGCCATGGTTTGAGCTACACATATTCTGTTCTCCATGTTGAACATGCATCAGTGCTTTCTAATGAGCCTAAGCATTGCCACTCTCTCTCGCTATGTTCATCGAGTGATTCTCATCCACCATCTTTGCTAGTTGCATCTAGAACCACGTCACTGAATTGGACAGTCCTATTGGGTCCAGTGGGTGCTGTCACATCCCATCAGTGTGTCTGCTTCAGAGGCTTGGCTTGACTTGGCTGTCAGTTGCTGTATACCCAAACTAAAATGGAGCAGTACTGTTTCATCCAGAGTGAGGAGAAGTTAGTCTGAGTTTATTTTAGTGACAGAGAACAGACAGAGTGATGTGACCAGTCACATATTTTGTGCAGCAGAGGCTTTGGAGCTGGTTTTTCAAGTGGCAGACAAAACAACAGCCATAAATGTGCACAACTTTCTGTGCTGATCTTTCCTTTTGTTAATATAAACTACATTGAGCAGCGTTTATTTATGAAATAAGGAGAAAAAAAAACAAGCCCAGTTTTTCAACAACCAGCACCTATTATTCTGTAAAGAAAGCTGTTTTTAGTGACTTATACATTTGCCTTAAGATGTGCTAATTCTGAATATGTGTAGCACTTAGTGAAACCTTTAAAATTGAAAGGTATTTTTTCCCCCTATTTAAATCCATGGAGGTATTTTTGATGTGGTACACACTCACATAAGGAAGCTTTGCTGTTATGAATCATCAGCCATTGATGTCAGTCACATGTTATTATAGACTACAGATGTACAGTAATGTATTCACTTAACCTCGGCACCCAGCTCATGTTCCTCCCATGTTCTTTTCTACTTTTGCCAGAATTCACTTCACACAAAATGAGCGCAGTGCCACCTGTTAGGAGCATCTGGATTTCAGCAGCAGTTTCTAAATATGGCTGCGTAGTGACACATTACACAGGGCAAAACTAGCCTTGGGTTATTTGTCTTTGTGGAGCCGAAATATGCCAGTGAATGCCCCCCTCCTGGTCAGGAAACAAGAAAAAAAAAAAGATATGCTTTTTAAAGTGGGGTCCCTCTCCAGTGAGGTGTGATTTGGAGTAGATTGGATTCATTTGTATTTAAGTGAAGGGTTAAACCCTGTCACTGCTGCTGGTGTTTAATGGATGTGTCAGGAAGTGTCTATAAGCTCACACCTGAAGACCACTGTTCTGTCTTTAACTTTGGGGTTGTCTTTTTTCACATCATGCTGAATCTCAACAAACACCAGAAACATGGTAGGAAAAGCAAACAAGTCAGAGTTAATTGCAGGTTACACTGTGCAAGGTGGGTCTTGCATCAGACTGTATGGTGTTGGTTTGAGTCTTATCAACTTGTCTGATGAAGTCATGGTTAAAGGTCGCACTGTGATGGAAATGGGGGTAGAGGCGTTATCTGCTGCTAAACAATAAACAAGCTTTTTCAAAAGGCTTTGCCAGAGTCCCACAAAACCTTATCTCTGAGTGTGAGACTCTTTGTTGTGTGAACTCCATGACTTGGATAGGCTATTTGACCCGTATCAAGTAGAATTTAGAGTTGGAGAATGATTGGTTCCTAGTTTAAACCCATCAGAACATGGTATGGGTAAGAAAGAGTATTTTCCTCCACAATAAACTAAACATGAAACAATCCATCTTAATGTAAAGTGGAAGTATTCTGACCTGATTTGATTGAAGTGTGTGGAAACATAAGAAAATGATGCTGTCTTGTGTATCAGGAATTTATGGGCAGTTTCAAATTCTGATATTGTGTTCATTGTGGACAGTGCTTTTGTACTGTCGTACTCCCCACTCTCCACCACCTCCATACACTCGTATTTGAGTCTGATTTATTTAAATTAAAGTTAAAGATGAATTTGACTGACAGCTTAATTACATTGTGTGAAAACTGTGACAGCTCTGATTGAAATCCTTTTGCATGTTTGTGGTTACATACAGGCTACCACAGGTTTGACCAAACCGCTGCCCCCAACAGCCATGTGTCCCATTAGCTGGAAATAGCAGCAGTCAGCTGTTTTGTTTTTTTTTTCTACACACACACTCTATGATCTGATGCCTGGGACAATTACATAGCTCCCTCACTTTCCCCTCATTTGCACTCTCACTTCATGTCCCTTTACATCCCTCTCCTTTACCGTCAGCTGTTTTCAGCACAACCTCTGATTTGGGCCAAAATGTTTCCTGCCAAATAGCCAATCCCAAAGTACTGTCTGCTGGATTAATACCTGAGCTCGCTAATTTATAATTGCTCCATTGTGGCATCTGTGTACTGAACAGATATTGTCAGGTTGGCTTTACTCTTTGTCTAATCATGATGCCCTTCTCTCCATACCTTCAGACTTTATTTTTCTGCCTTTTCTCCCCCGATGAAACAATATTTAACTGTAAATTCACAGCAGCAGATTTTGATTAGCTCCACATTTCTCTCTCGAAGAAAGTCTGTCTCAGCAACAGATGTCTTTGGCTTGCCTACTTCTGTAATAAGACATGAGAGAGGATGGCTTTTTCTTTGAGCAGTGCTTGAAAAAAAAAAAAATCTAATAAATCTGTCCCAAGGCCCATCAGAATGCAGGGCGATCTTTAAAAGGCATTTATCTCACAGGACAGGGAAATTTAAAGTTAAATTAGGGAATGTGACATTTATTTGAAGAGGAAAACGAAAAGAATTCAGTGTCATTTCCACCACTCTGCAACAAGAATTCTTAAGTGATTTGGTATTATTAAAAGGTATTTAAATGGAACTGGGAAGAACCATTGTGGCTGTGCCCGTATGACAAAGTATATGAAATTGCATAGTGGCTGAAGCCCAAACTTGTAATATGTTGGTCTGGATTTTTATTCATGAGGTTTGAAAGAGTCCAGATTTTATTCATTTTGCATGGTGGCTCCATTTTTAATTAATGTTAATGACAGACATTGGCAGGTGGCATTATGAATTTCAATTTGTTCAGTATATACTCCACTTAAGACTTCATGTCACTTGAGCACACTGAGTACATACTGAACCTATTTGCGATGCAGTGTTTTTGGTGGCTTTGGCTTGCTTCAAAGGGTGTTTATTTGCTTCAAAGACTTGCATGTGCTCTGCAACGCTTTAGGTTGTTTATGCTCTGCAACTCAAAGGCGGAGTAAATCCTACGGAAATGTTCCAGAGGACATAAAATGGGACAATAAACACATCACAAACGCAGCAGTTTACACTCACAGCAACATATGGAGGTGACATATAGAGGCGCATAACGTCAGGGAACCAAACAAGAAAGTGGTACTAGAAACCAATATTCTCATCAAAGCCACTGTAGTCAGTAAAAGCACCTGATGGAGATTTTATATGTGCAACTTCACAGCCACATTTATGACAACTGTATCATAAAGAGGCCACTGCTCCATCTGAGACTCCAAGACATTGTGCATGCTGCACACTTATGGGGTCACAGCACTAGTGATTATGCTTCAGAAACGCTTTCCCTGGTTATAAATTAAGGATGCAAATGAAAACATGGCCAGCTGGCCCAAAACGATCACAGCACACTGGTCGACAAGACCCCAAGCAGCTGCCCTCTCCTCCTACACCTAATACTGGGAGGAATCAGTGCTGCGTCAGCACAACGCAGGGAGGAAGCAAGCAGGTCACGTGTTGCAACATCACATGGTGGCAGAGGCTGTTTAGTGCCTGTGTTATGTTGGATGACAAAAGCTGCTTAGTGATATTAAAACCTTGAGAGTTTCAAACGGACTAACAGCAAAACAAATTCTCATGTTAAAAATGCAGAGAGTCACGACTTCATACTCAGCAAATCAAGAATCATCAGAGAACTTAAGAGCCACCAAAGATGTTTCAGATTGCCACCAAGTGTTTTTTCGTTCACCTCTTCCACCCACACAAGCCATTGGAGAAAGAAAATAATTGTCCAAGGTGTATGAAGACAAAGTGTCTGACATTTCAGAGTTGTCTTTTGACTCAGCCTTGCTTAGAGCTTGCACAGACAACTGAACACTGTACTGTACATGAGAAGTTTTCAAACAGTGAGGTAGAGGAGTCTGAAGAGACTTATTGTATAGCGTGCCAAAATTCATACTCAGTCTCAGAGTCATATCTCAATCAACTCGAATTTTAGACTCAGGCTCTCTTTCTCGATTCAAATCTCCGATTTCTGTTGTCTGCACAAATATATGCTGTAAACTGGAACTGGGAACAAGTAATTCAGCACGCTTGTAAATGGTGCCACTTTGAGAAATGTTTTCTCAACACTGCCTGAGGGGGGTCTACAGTGTAAGGTTTTGATAAACCCTGCTGTATGAAATAATGTGTATGTAGATAAGATCCTGTGAAGTAAGTTCTTACTATTAGATTTATGTCTATTCTACAGTTTTCGATGCAGTTGTAAGAAATGACATTGTAGAAGTGCAACAACAAGGGGTCGATCCCTCACTGGCTTCCCACCACTGAATGTGACTTAAACTTAGCTGCGTTTAGAATTTAAATGACTTAGATTTTTGACTGCAGTCTCACATCTCATCTGGCTTTTTGAATAATGAAGGCCTGTAACCTGTAAGAAAAAAAAATTGCACGCTTATTTCCCACCACCTCTTGAAAAGCGTGAAGTTGTGGACCAAACATGATGACTGCTGCGATTTAGCAGTGTCATGGCACACACCTGCAGGCGGAAGGACTTGCTCTTTTCCTCACACCCTTTGTCTCACATACCTCATGCAAACAATATTGCTGCCAGTGCAGAAAGCAGCTCCTTTTGTTCCAAGTACAAAGAGACAGAGATAAAAGAAAAAAAGAAAGAAAAAAAAACTCCCACACACAACTCAGCTCTTACAGTAAACATACTGAGAGGAGAGTGTGAGTACTAGTATTCACTTTTAGTGTCCCTTTTCTTCTCACTTTACCTTGAACTGTTAGAATTTTTTTCCCAATATCATTGCCTTGACATGTTTTTTATAAAAATCACTGGTTTTAAAATAACAAAACCAACGCAGAGTTAGCCAGGGTTACACATATTATCCATGTTACCTGCAGTCAATTGGCAACTGGCAATTTTGGCACATTCGATTTTCCACTTTGGATTGATGCTTTCAGACTTGAATTGCCATCTGTGATTTAAAAGCAGAGAGAGTAAAGGAAGAATCATTTAAAACACTGTGCTGTGTCCCTGATATGAGAACAAGACATGATGGGGTTTGATGCATATTATGAGCATAAGGTGAAGGCGATGGTATTGGAGTGGAGTCAGATAAACCAATTGAATAGTCAATTGCTGATTTCAGTGCAAGAGAGCTAGGACTGATTGTGCTGTTTGTGAACACAAACATGTACAACAGCCCTTTGAAGGCTACAAGACAAATGTACACAGGGCGCACTTTGTACTCCAAAAGATATACTGCAAAAGATATGAAAATACAACTGAAAGAAACATATCCAAAACGACATAATAGCATATCTTCCCAAGGTTTTATTCCAAATCTCAGGATAGAGGTGTTGTTTGCTGTACAGATTGTAATACCCTTGAGGAAAACCCGTGATACTGAGTTATTTAAATAGAGGTAACATTACCTGAACACTGGCAATAGCCAACAGTGCACAGGCACCATTTGAGGAAGTCTCTGTTATTTCACCCAGCTTGCAACTTTCAGTGAGTTCGAGCCCATAGCAACAGCAGCATGAAGAGGCACATTAAATAACCTGTGGGTGGCTGCATGGAACAGTATTGAGGCAACCTATGTATTACAAAACAAAGTACTCATTGATGATAATGGCATCCATTATTATTGTGGTCACAAAGTCATAGGAAAAACAAACACCCTGGAGACCATTATTCACAAGTGACTTTTTAATGGTAATAGATGCACAGAAAAACAGCATCAAGAGAGATTAAATGGTAAATAAATAAATAAAAGACATTAGCATGGGTGACCTGGCACTTTTTTTTTAAACATATTTCTTCTATGCTTCCTCTCTGTTCACAATCGGGAAATTTGTGACCCGCACATCAAACAAAAAACTGCAGGGGCCAAAAAGATTTCTGTGCAACAACAAAAATAAGACATGGCTGGTGAACTTTTAATTAGGTCATTGGATTACAGAATCACTCCCACCCACTGTTTTTTGTCCTAATGAATCAACTCCCTAATATTTGCAGTAACACTAGTGCATGGAAACAAGCATGAATTTGTATTTTATTTTGCCCCAAAAATCTGGAGAGAAACGTCCCTGTAGTAACTGCTCTGTTCTTGTGTCTGATAAGCCTTTAAACTCGTGGTTGTCTTACTCTCAGGAAATGACCTTTCTGAATCATATTTCATCATTTAATCTGTACTTGAATCTGTGCACACATTTAATCTGTACACACACACACACACACACACACACACACACGGCAACACAGCAACCTCGTGTTTTTCTATTTTCAGTCTCAACTCCACCTCCCACAAAGCACAGAGTAAATTGTGTTCGTAGACTCCATCATTCAGCTGCTCCAGAGAATACAATAAAATAAATGAATATGATTACTATAACATTTGTGCTCTGGGCAATGATGGAAATTATTTAAGACAAATTTTGTTTTGGTTTTATGAAGCCTTTATTCTTTAGTCACCTTGCTGGCTCAGTGATGAGGGGAAATGTCCTGACAGAGGTTTAGTTTAGTGCACACATTCATACATTAGGGTCCTGAGAGACGTCTAACGGGTATGGACAGGGTCAGAGCAGCTGAACTCTGGGGTCAGTCATCTGAATCGTGTTGAAAAGGTTTGAGGTTTGATACATAAAAACCAATGGCAGGCTCTCAGCTGGAGCTGGAGAGCCTGGAGATTTGGAGTGCAGGCTACTGATGTGCACTTGAAGTGAAGTATTTAACCCACGGGTGCTGTGCTGGACTTGACCCTGCCCCGAGACATCCGTGTGGACTTGAATATATTTAGAGGATTTACATCTCTGCATGTGAGCGTGAGCTTACTTGTAATATCAATAAATTGCAGGTAGAAGAACCCTTCAGGAGCCTGTCCACGGTTTTCCAGGTTTAAGCAAAGATTACCCTTTCCAGACCAAACAGTCAATACTGCATATAATTGTGCACATTCTGCAACCTGCTGAATACAAATATGTACCGTATGCACCATAATCTAGGATGAGCTGTCTATTCAGGTCATTACTGCATAATCCTTATTAGATAAATGTAATCTTTATTTAACCAGGACACATGACTGGGAATACATGTATTTGCTACGACAGCTTTGGCGTGCATTCGCAAAGAAGAGGGGAGTACAAATACGGTCTCCCCTCTGGGAGTTGCCCAGTACAACCACAGAGTTGCAATGAGCAGCCCCACTGGTGTAGCTCTGGGGTTATGCATCATTCTTAAGCAGTCGTTGTTTATGTTTATAACACGCTCGCCTCCCCACCTCCCGTCCACTCTAGAGTCTCCCTGCTGGTCTGAAGCAACTGCCTCCAGGTCAGGACTCAGTTATCAGCTGCACCTGGGAGGGAGTCACTTTGTGATCTTTGTCCTTTTAAGTCTGATTTATAAATCTAAAAATTACTACTGCTTGCCAGAAAACAATGAATTATAGATGAAGGAAATAAAGGGAAGCCTGCAACTGAAGTCACACAAACATAAGGAGACATAATGTATGCGCACACAGTCAGACTCACACAGGTCTACACAAAGGTGTTAAATGTGCCCCCACGGGGAGCCTGTTGTAGCAAATTAGCTTTATACGTAAGTCTATCAGCAGTCAACACTAATATGCAGCAGTACAATTGGATCATTGGTGCAATTATCTCAGCAACTGTCAGCTGTGTTTTGCGTTCAGAGCAGTCACTTTACTCCAGACTGAAAGGCTGTGTGTCTCAATTAAGACATACAAAACATGTGAGGTAAGGGCACCAGCAGCTGCACTCATCACACAACCTCCAGAGGTGAACTCTCACTTTGTAATGCAATTTGCAGTGTCAAATATCATTTTGAGGAAATTATCTTCTTCTAAATCAGAAAAAAGGACATTAGTTTAGAGGGATATTAGATAACGTACCTGCTGGCTGACAAGAACACCTTCCTCTACCTTTAGATAGATGTCAAAAATGATTGTAAATCCCACTTTTGTTATGGTCTAATGCATTGTAGTATATCTATATTTATTTTCCATCCCTGTAAATGTATTACATTTAAAAAGGTGGTAGTAAAAAGAAGAAGAAAAAAATATTTCAATTTCACTGAAGGCTCACACTGAAGTCGCATCATTAGCGCAAAAAACAACAGGCTTCAAAAGATCAACTGTAACTTTCCGAAACTGAAAATGTGACCTTGATTGTACGTTGTGCATTGGTGTCTGGAGGAGAGACAGTGAACACTGTTTTAACTTCTATATCTTGTTCCCTTATTTAAGTGTCCCTGTTGAGGCATTTCATTCACGAAAATGCAGGAATGGTGGTGCTGCAGGGATACAGTGTGATTATTGAGTATATGAACTAAGATCATGTTTATGTTAAGTAGGGTTGTCACAGCATCAGAACTCATGATAACAGCATTTTTACAACATCTATTGACAATTTGAAATAAAAGGAAATAGTCGCCAGGGCTGGAAAATCGTAACATTCCTAAATGTAAAAACCATTAAGTGCTTTCAGGCTTTCACATCTCCCTCCATCCCTGAACTTGTTTTAAGGAATTAGTCATGGATTTTCTTTTGTGTTATTCCAGTTAATCTTCACTATTCATCCTTGTTCTTCGGGTGAGGTGAGCAACAGCACACCTGCTGTGCCGCAGCAGGGTTCCAGCTGATGAGAAGGTCCTTGTCAATCAATTTTACTTTACTTTGAGGCTGTACTTAGCTGTGCCTCCCCACCACCACTACTGCCACTGCCAACCCCTTTTTTAACAGATTTTTTTCTCTTTATATTTCTTTTAACAAGCTATTAAATCACAGAAATAACTTTGCATTTGCTGTTGAGCATTCACATACTCCTCAAAGTAGTCATGGCTAACAGTTGAATTTGGCCAGCCTCTCTTAAAGAGACTTGGGGCAGGATCAAGATATAAGACTCAATACTGACACGACGGCTGTAATTGCGTTTTGATTGACGAGATGCGGCTGATAAAACTTTCGTTTTCTTCTTTGTGGGACTTTTCTGTAGGACTTTGCGTGGTGGTGGGTCATTTGTTTACCGTAGCCGTAGCCATAGTCCATTACTACTGTGCTTGTCTTCTTCCCGTATCCAAGTCAAAAGCCGTCAAGAATGCGCATTCAGCATCTTCTGACATCCGCAGAACTGCGCGGGAAATTCGGACTCCGAATCACAGTGCATTATTCAACACAGCTTGTTCGAGGCAATGGAGAGATACGTGGGTGGGCTCTTTTTAGTTTTGAATGCTTCATCAAACATTAGCATTAAAAAAAACTTAAAATACCTGTTTAATTTTTCACAAATCCTGCCCTGCCAAGTCCCTTTAAACCTTTGGCAGTGAAGATTAAGGCAGTTAGCCTTTGCTTTAGTTTGTTTTGTTTGGTGTAACGTTGATCAATCAGCTGAGGCCAACATCAACACCAGTTAGTCACTCAATAAATCACAAAAGTGCCTTCTACAATTTATAAAATCCACCCACAGGTCTGAGAATTGGTAATGGCCTCTGAGGTGAAAGAAATAAAGAAATATGCACTCAAACAAAACTTAATTTTGAAAAACAATTATACTTATGGGGTAGTTTACCCTGGACTTCTTTTTTTGCTGCTTTTTTGTTCATTTAAGATGGCAGCTGTTGCCAAATCTTTTATCATCCTGCTATATTAAAGGGCACCCTCTGGATATTATTGACCCTACAGTTTTAAAGCACTGCAGCATTTTAACTCCACTCTTTGAAAATGTCCAGTATCCATTCTCTCAAAGAAATCTCAGTGGATTTAACAAAAATATGTGCGCTCTCAACCAGCCGCTTAGTGTCCCTTATGTTAACCCCACTAAATCTGCTTACTTGTTATGCAGAGCTCAGTTGGATTTACTTCTGGTGACCTATTCAGAAACTGATGTACACCTGAGATTCAAAGTAAATGCATTGAAATGTAGGTAATTACTTTCCATGGTAGAAAACACACACACATTTTGACCCCTGGAGATCAAATTGAAGGTAACCTCATTGAAAGCTTTCCAATTCCCACTTATTAAAATCCATTGAAACCACATCAAGCACATATATGTACCTATATTCACCCTTCATCTTCTATCAGATAGTAGAGCTCCACTGTGCTGAGTGTCCCTCTTGTTTCTTTCTACACGCTGTGCTGTGATTCAAAATCCATAAGTAAAATGTCCTTGATTCCAAGGTTCTTGTGTACAGCTTTTTCGTTTTTGTATGCTGCTACACTCCCACTCCTTATCTTGACTCTCAAACCACCAACTGCAGTCATGGGGTGCAGTCAGTTCCACATTAGCACATTGTCCTCCTTTGATGTGTTCCCTCTAGTGAGCCCCCTAGTCATGAAATTTGTTATGTTGAAGAAGTGAATCCTTCTGTTCCTCAGTGAGGGATCGGCTCAAGTTCACAATGAATGACCCTCACAAAAAGGGGCTGTTTAGCACTTTGTCTGTCTGCAGCCTTTTCCCACTGCAGTGCTGTAAATGAATAGATGATGAAAATATATCATCTTGAACTTTAGATTTAATGCTGCCCTGTGTTGTAAAGGGCAGTACATTAACCTCAACATATCGTGTGTATCCTTTAGGTCTGTAAAAGGTCTGTGTTGAATGCATTTCCCTGCACATAACAGCACTTGTAAGGCTGATCTTTTTAATTCTTATTGTTTACATCCATTGCTTGAAGTCTTTGTGGCATTTGGTGCATCCAAACATGTCTTTGCGCTTTTTCTGCCACTTCCTGATGATCAGCGAATATAGTGTGAAATCACAGCAGACATATGTGACCTGTGAGTACAACCACTTGTCAAACTGCTATTGTTGAGGTTTTCTGAGGTTATGAGGAAGATTGTGATTTAGACAAAAAAATAATTGTAAAACCTTCATATCATATTGTGTATGCAGTATTACCAGACAAGTTGTCTACATGAACAGGATGGTAATGGCTACCATGGCAATGATAGAACTCTATGGTGAGGTGCAGAATGTGATTTTATTGGAGGAAAATAATGATATGCTGGCTGTGATCTTCATGAGACCAGTTTTACAACACCAGTGCTAAAGCTGAGGCTTGTTACCAGTTAGAAATTGCTTGGGCACAGGCCTTTAACACGTGCACTGTTCAAACTGTCAGTTATCATACACGTACACGTACACATACACTGATCTTGTTAACTATAGGACTAACTATTCTATTCTCATCATGGCCCAATTTATGTATCAGTAGCAGTCTTAACTTTTCAATGTTAATAATGGCAGTCATTTGCTGTCTTACAGAGGCCTGTGTTAACCATGTTCTCAATAGTTTCTCTATTTCTCTAGTAGTAGACCATACTTAACCACTAATAAGTGATTTAATTCTAAGCAGTGATAATTGGTTTGGTAGGTATTTAGTCATAAACCTGGAGAATTTGGCCTGAAGCATTCAGAATCATGTCTGTGGTTTAGAAACCTACTGGGCTGCCCTACGTGTTGTGCTGTTACGGAGGTTGAAACATAATGTTTCTTCACTAGAAATCTTGTTGACGCTGATAATTAGAGAAGAAGAAATGTGGGGGAATTTATGGAGCTCTTCTATCTGATGGCAGTATTTCATCACAAGAGACACAGTGAAGAAGTGCACAAGAACACTATGTCATCAACAAGGTCAACACGAGGCTGAACTGGAGACTGTTGGCAGCGTCAGAAAACAGACCCAGAGGAGAGAAGGAAAGAAGGCTCAGAAAAGATATGTTCTGAGAGTTGTGAGAAATGGAGATGGAATAAAAGCAACTCCCAGTGATTAAGGTGAGAAATAAATGAGAGAGATAACAACACTGAAAGATTGAGAAGACAGAAAGAAAGAGCTCAGGAGGAGGCTGGAGGCCAAACAGGGAGAGAGGGAGATGTGGAAGGCAAATCAGCAGAGGACCCTGGAGAAAGAAACAAAGAAGAAGAAGGAGGAAACGAAAGAGAGGCTGCAGTGCTAAAAGGGTAATGGTGGTAGAGGAGGAGCCCATCTCAAAGATTCACTCTAGATTAGCTCTGCAATGTGTGAAGAGTGGAAGACGCAGCCAGTGCCAGGAGCAGAGGAAAAGAAAAACCATGTTGAACAATTGGGTCGGAGAGAATAAAAAAGACTGCAAGCTGTCCAAGAGGAGCTCCACCCAACAACTCCACCCCATGCCCCTCTGCTGGAAAAACAAGCCACAGGTCTACAAGTGTACTCATTCTCTCTCTTGTGCTCTCTCTGTCTCTCTCTTCACCCAGCCAGTTGAGGCAGACAGCTGCCCACGTGGAGATGGCTTCTGTTCAAGGTTCCTACCTGTTAAGGGAGTTTTTGCTTCCTGCTGTCACTAAGTGCCTGCTCATGGCGGGAATTGCTGGCTCTGTAAGGAATATCACGTAATGTGCCCTAGACCTTCAAGTGCCTTGAGATTCAATCAAGGCCAGAAGAATGTGGACAGCCACACACTTTTTTTTCCTTTCAGTCTTTGACATTGAATAATGAAAACAAGAAGCCTCTGCTTTAATTTGCGTAAGGTTCAATATCGAAACGTTTCTGTTTGTGTTGTGGGACTGAACTTGCATCACGCTTATATCTTTGCATGTATTTCCTTGTGTCAGAGTATATTGAGCTCTCAGGGCCTCCACAATCATTCATCTACCACCAACTTTAAAGGTGAAAAGTTTCCTGCAGTTAATATAATAACTTTTTATTGTCTTTCCTGAAGAACGTATGCATAACACATAAAATCAAATGCAAATAATATGCAAGCTGTTTCCTCACTCGGAGAAAAAGTGTGAGAGAGCACAGCACACTTCTACAACCCTTTTAGCAAATGACTGGACTTTGCACCTAATGGCAAGGCTTGAAGCCAGACCTTGATCTGCGCCTCCTGAAATGAGTTGATCACTCACAGTCACTGCTACCTATCAAGCACCGCCATAAAAACATGGCTAGTGGAGACACAAATGAGATTCCAAGTGTGGATTCTCTTGCAGCTTCATATTCTTCTCTCACTTTTGAAATTGCGTTAACATGACATCCCAGTCTCAACAGTGCGGCACAATCAAAAGAGAGTAAAAGTAAGAAAGAGGAGAAAAAAGTAAGCCAGGAGAGAAAGGGAGAGAGAGAGAAAAAATGCAAAGAGTCAGAGACAAAGTGGAAAAGGAAAATAGAGAAGGAGAAAGGAGGTGGGGGTAAGAGATGGTAGAGTGGCAAGAAAACTGCAGTCCCACTCCAGGGACTGTTTGGAGTCTGAAGTAGCTCAGTCTCTTTGAACGCCAGCCAACAGGAATCTGTGCCGCAGAAGTGATTCCATTTTAAAGTGAAGGGGAGATTCCCCCTCACCTTTCTGGTCTCAACTTTGCATAGTTGTTGTTTAAATGTTTCTTAAAAGCTTTTTTTTTTTTTTGGACAGATGCACGATCTCTTGGAGCGCCATTTACCTTGGATTAATTGTAACAGTGTCACAGGGGACTGCTGAGACACTCTGAAGCTTTTAAAACCTCTGGTATGATCAACACATGCATGCCATTTGTTTAAAGCTTTTACAAATCATATAAATGCTTTTTTCATATGAACAGTGCAGGCAGCCACCGACGGATGCAGTAAACCACAGGAAGGAATAAAACTTTAAACTTATGCAACGATAATGACAACTGGGGTCACAGTGGAATGACTGCTCCTGCAGTGATCCTCCTTTGAAAGACATATAAATCAGATTTAGCAGAGCCATCGTCAAAACCCACTAAAAAGACATGCGTTCACTAACACATCTCTGCCCTTAATGCCAGAAAAATCTCTGCAGGCATCCAGTTATATTAGAAAACAGGGCAGTGGATGCAGCCTATAAATAGAGCAGTATGGGGCTTTGTGTTATAGCATCTTCTTTTGATTTGACACTCGCTGTGGTAGCTGTTTGATGTGAGCAGAGATGCTGTCTGTATCCTCTCAAATTAGGACACATATACTTTATTTGCAGGAATGGATGTGTCATTACGCCACAGTGACTCCATTTGATTTGATCGGACTTAATTAGATGTGACGTGTGTTTGCCATATTCTGTGTGTCTTTGCCTTGCGCAAGAGCACGCCACGGTTAACTGCTCTTAAATATGCAAACAGGTCCTTTTCTGTCATTTGGTGGTGTGGAAACAAATAGAGGATCAATTACTCTGTGGAACTGTGATAAAGAAGGATGAATGAATTCATCAATGAATTAATCACATGACCAATTGTGTACCTCTGTCACAGGATTGATTACTATTAAATCTGCTCGACAAAACAGAGTAGGTGGGATTTTTTTCCTCATGACGTGACAACTCCCTGCAGGGGTCTGGAAAAGTGCAGTCATTGGTTGTCAGAGAGAATCACCCAGAGACTGGTCACCCTCGACTGTCATAATTTTATTCACAGCTTTACAGAGAATTGAATATCTCAAGAGTAGACATCATCTTTGCCCTCTGACCGTCAACTTGCACATGACACAAAATCATGCACTAAATAATTATGTTAAGATTTAAGTTTGAAGGTGGTCTCAGAGCAGCTTTTACCAATCAGTTCAGATCTGTTACATTTGTTACATTATAGTTGTTAATTAGTGCTAAGTGCAGTCAAATAGAGCCGATGCTGATGGGAATGTTCTCCGTTTTGCATTTGTTATGGTGACGACAGTTTACAGTTACTGGCTGTCACAGTGAGGCAACATGCTTCACAAGTTCTGCAGGTGCACGGTAGTCAGAAATAGTGACTGTCAGAGCAGGAGCTGGAAAAAGAGAAGAAACGCTGATACATCTCAGCGCTCAGTGCAGTCAGAGAGGACTGAACCTCTGTCAACCAAAAGAGTCAGAACCAGATGATGCAGGGATTTAAGGATTCAACTTTTGCCTCATCTGTAGCAGAAGGTGGCAGCAAATGTGGCTGTGATGCCAAGTAAACAACTCAACATATGGACAACTTCTAGTCATTAGAGAGCCAAATGAAAAACAAGTCAATGCACAGTGTAATTTCATTTTTGAACAGATTGAAATAAATACACCAAACATGACATTAACATACTTTATTGCATCTGTCACAACAGGTCTGTATGGAGGCAGTGCAATTTAAACTTCAAATTCTTTTTTTTGTTCCCCACAGGACTGTTTGTAGTGGTGGTGATGCGCTCCAGCTTCATGAGTATTGCAAAAACAAATGCAATGTTTTGCCTTTCAGGGTTTTTCATAGTCTGTTTTATCACAGGAGGTGATAGATTGTGCCGGATTTCTGTTACACTACTCCAGTTACTTGTGTCTACAGAAGCTGAAAAACAGGGTAGAGAAATATTTGTGACTTACATGGGACTGCATACATGTATGAAGTAATTGAAGAGTCAACCCTGGTGACTGAATGAGTGTAGAGGAAGATGAAGGTGAAACCACACAGAATGGACATTGATTAGAGACTGATTATCTATTGTGCTCTCATGCAAATGTGTCTTGTCAACTCAGTGGCTTTGTACTGGACTGGATTTCCTCCAGTTTAACAATGACTGCTGTTGCTCAGCAGTCATTGTACTTTCCCCATTAGTCCTCCTTCTTTTCTTATTAGTTTGTTGCTTTGATTCCGTATCACAAGTCAACATGACGACAAGCAAGTCATTCTGCCCAAGGATTACCAATGTAAGCTGTCATGCTCAGCTGCACCGCAGATGTGCTTTTGCTTTGCTAAACCTTTTATAATTGCATTTTTTATTTACAGAATATTTTTACTTTCACTGCACAGTAAATGGATCATGGTTGTAGCATAGTATATACCGTGTGTTTGCATGCAGTGACATTGTGTTGTGATTATTCTGAATACACTGTGCTTGTTTTATTAATTGTGGGAAGGAATGAAGCATACTTCAACAAAGTACCTTCTTTATCCTGGAATTGTCAGAATCTAATATCTGCATTCTTTACATCACAGTCACGATTAGTGAACCAAGAAGAACATAATGATGATAATCCATGTGCTTTGTCAGATGCCTGTAAGCAGCGCTACAAATATTCCCCATGAAGAACTACACAACCTTAAAATTACTCATGTTTCATGTGTTTGACGATGCAAAGGAACACTGAGCTGAGGTCAAAGATTAGAGTAACTGAATTTGAACAGTCCTTTTTCGGTGTACTAATTGGTTCCCCTGTTGGACGGCCAGACATTGTTGAACATTCATGGTGGGAAGAGTTGGAGCTTGTCATTAGTCAAGCAGGGTTTGCCTGTGATTGGTTAATGCATCATGATTTCTCAAAAACAACTACACTTCTGTGTGTATGTCAATTTTGGACAATTTGTCTTGGTGTATAAAGTGCTGTGGAAAAGCAAAGCATAACCAGCCATTTTGATCCTCAAGAGGTTCAGATCATTTTAACAGTAGAGAAAGAGCTATATGTGCCCTGAGAGGTGTGGAGTGCACTTTAACAGCTGAGGGCAACTCAAACGGGAGAATCAAAGTAGAGAGTTTGAAAATCTCTATTTTGTTGGGGCAAAACTCTGCCTGCTGTTACCCCAATTATCAGACTCCTTTTGTGTTAGATGGTATATAATTTCAGTTGCGGTAATCACAGCTTTTTTCCACTACTCTTGCGTAATTACTACTTTTTGGATCCACCCATCGCAGATTCTCAAAGCCAAGAGGTTCAAGTTCTCTAATGGAGTTCTCTGAGATACTTCTCCTCCTTTCCTTTTCTCAATCAAAGTTTTTGTTTGTGCCTCATTGTGCAGATAGAGTTTACCATGAAAGCATTACTATTCACAGGAAGCTGCAGTTTTCTAAGAGGCTGAAGTGTCAATTATTGGTATTTCAAGAAATGACTTCTACGGCGCGACTGGCTTACAGCCAATTTTATCTTATTATCTGTGTCCCAATGATTTGCTATTACATCAACCTAGAAAAGCTGTCCCTCATCCAACCTCACACAAGCTAATTGTATATTACCAGTTCAGGACAATTGGGCTCAAAAATCAAAATCAAGGCAAACAACAATTCAGCTGTTTTCTCAGAAATTCGTGGAACAAACCAAGGCCAAAATGACTTCACGCTGGAATACATATTTAATAATTCCCTGAAGGCAGTGTCATCTGTAATTGATTATCTTCACCTTTAGCATATAACTTCAAAAGCCGATGAATGAACCTCAGGCTTCTATAGCTTCAAGGTTGTGTGTGTGCGTGAGTGATTTTTTCTTTCCTCAGTGGTTGAAAGTGGCACCTTGAGAACACAGTGCATGTAAATGTGTTTGCTGTGTGTTTGGTTTTATGTATTTCAGGTGTCGCCCTAACATAACTTACCACATTTTTAAGCAAAGCACCAATGGAAACTACCATTTTTACTACACAGTCTCCTGCTGTGGATCTAAGCTTCTTAACAGCAGCATGCCCTGCAGGTCAGCTTGATGAGCAAACATTAGTGAGCTATTCAAGAGTGCACCATGTCGTAGTCAGATATAATGAGCTACATTGCCCGCAGAGCTTTGTCTCTCTGTCATGGCTTGCTGATATATTTAGCATATTAATAAGTTACGGATAACAGACACATTTGGCATGTTAATAGGATGATGATAACATTTGTCTGTGAGCTTAAAGGACTTGCTAAAACGGCAGAGTTTTCGGTTGCAGAGCAACTAATGAAACTAGCTCCTATGTTGATGTTTAGCAGGCTTCAAGTTGACCAGAGGGGGGAGCAGTTTGATCATTGTCAGACAAGATTGACTACATGTTGGCCTGCATGTAGGCAATGGATGTACAGTAGCTAAACCAGAACTTGCAGGTTCTGTTCCAGAAGTAATATAACCTTATTTAAAATCAAATTGCTATGTGCAACGAAGCAAAACCTTTAAATCCAGTCATTGATCATAGCGTCTCATAACAGTACGCCAACTGTCTCACTTCTTATGTCCAGAAAAGAATGATAACTTAAAGCTTCGATAAATCCAAGCACAGATTGGATTGGAGCTACAGGTCTAAAGCTCATAGCACTTGTTCCCAGTTTTTCACATTAATTACTTTGTCTTTAGTTTTTGTTATGCTAATATGAACAAATCAGCTTGTACTAATTAATATGGTATTCAATTTGGTAAGACGAAGCTTTACTATTTCTTCTAAGAGTAAAGAATAATAATTCTTTGTGATCATGCTGGCATGGTGACAGTGAGGTGCCTTCTTAATCAGCTGAATGAAAACTAATCCAAACCACAGTGAATGTTTTTTGTAAGGCATGATGAATTACACATATTCCTTTCACAGGAGATTATTATCTTAGATAACGAAACAGAATTCCAGATACAACAGGCTTAAGATAACAGGAACATGTAAGTGTTACTTTCTATAGTGGCCTGAGTGAGAGGTTGGTCTGCCACTGCTCCTGAGCTGCCCAGTGAAGCCACACTCTGGCTCTTTTTAGCCGCTGAATCGGCTCCACTAGAGTGCTCACCTGCTGCGTTCTGACGGCTGTTAAAGTGATGTTTCACTTTGTGGTTTTTCAGCAGCTGCATAGCCTCATGTTGTTAGCAGTTACATGAATGAGCCTTGGAATTCACTGTCGCCACCCACATTCATGATTTTTTTTTTTTTTTAACATCCCTGCTGCCAGTACTGAAGAGAAAATGGACTCTATATCTTCCTGACACTTGGCACACATACATTGTTTCCACTCTCATGACTAAGGCCTCAACATAGTTGGTTAACATGGCAGCTTTCACAATATGGCTCCACACTGTTCAATAGAATAGCAAATTTTATACAGTAAGTGTACAACACATCAAAATTAAAAAAATGTATGGCAGATTGTTCGACACAGAGGTCATTCAATGTGCTTGTCAGAAATAAAGCAGAAATAAAGTGAAATGCGTAATTAACAGTTCAAAATGCAGAAAGTAAAACAGGTGATGACGTGCATAACTAGAAGATGAAATGACGCTAGGGGAGAATAGAGCAGAGACATTTTGTGCACATGGGATTTTTCTTCCTGAATTGTCATCGTGGGTATTACAACCCACAAGGACACATGCAGTCCCCTTTAGTAGCTGGCCTCATCACAAGCCTTGTGCCAATAAAACCTGAATTTATTTAAAGGTGGATGTTCTTCCTTCTTAGAAATAGGCTTCTCTGTTGCCTTTGTGTTACATAAAGTTATACATTAAGTTCTGGCATCATTCAGAGTCTAAAGTGGCAGGGTGGAAATGTAGGTAAAAGCATAAGTTAGAGGAAAATAGAGAGATAAACCATCAGGAGTGGGAAGAGAAAGACACAGTGCGAGAGAGCATGACGACACCGGCATTTCCACAGTTCCATCACTCTGGAAATTAACTTGACATTTCTCACACAGCACAAATTGAAACATCAAAGGCGTGTGGCCTCCTGCGATACAAAAGAATGGGCTACAGCATCGCCGGAGCAATGTCATTTGTTTATACAGAGACTCTCAGCAAGCTAAAGGTCATGTGTTTTTGAATCAACATTATAAAACAGATTTATGGGCTTGGGTGTAGTTATCCACAGTGGGTCTTGGTCTTTCACATCAGCAGGGCAGTGGTGTCAGGTCCGACTGACAATAAAAGCCTGCAGAAGTCACTTACAGGCCAAACAAACACGCAAACACCGTCAGTTCCTATTTCTATTTGTTTGTTTGTTTGCTTTTCCTGCTGCCATGACATTTATCTTTATGTTGCATGCAGCTCCACATTTACTTTTTCTGGCATCTTTTTTGTGATGTGTGCTGCATGTCAAAGACTTTCCTGCTGCATTGGTACACTGATTGATATTCATATAGGGTGTGTTGTAGCACTTTGAGGTTAAACACAGCTATGGATGAGTCTCCTTAGACTCTCCTTTGGCTGTTTATTAGACGATGTCAGTGGAAAGAACTGCGGAGCCATGATTGTCTTGTCATGTTGTTCATCCATTTCATTTATTTACTTATCTCTGTGATGGGTTGGCTGTTTGATAACTGATTTTTTTGATCAGTGACAGACATATAGGGGATGATGTGGAAGCTGCAGCTGTCAGAGTCCTTTTTGCTTCTTAGATGCATTCAGACTGCATTTTTTATTTGTACTTATATATATTTATTCACAGTTACGATGTAGGGACAAGCTGAGAAAAGCAGTTAACAAAACAAGATGTTAATGAAGCACAAGACTATAAATGAACAGGTAATTCCCACAAGGCGTGATCCATGTATACGTGCTGATTTACTTTTCATCATGCTCGCATGGTGACATGTTACTTCGGTAACGAAAGTGTTGGTGATCATGATTGTATCATGATAATGCAAGGAAACCATTTGGAACTGCTCATCTGAGGCATCCACACAGCATCTCATATATGTGCACAGGTCTTAAAGAGATTACAGAAACATTTAACTATTAATATATCGAGACTAAACTACATCAAGTCCACCCGTGCAATCCTTTTTTTTCTGCTTATCTTGTACACACTTGCAGTTTACTACTCTAAAGGCTGGGTAAGCAGGCGTATGCCCACAAGGTCAGCAGTTCAAATCCCGAGAGCAGTTGTAAAAGAAAAAATCTGCAGAGAAAAAGTCAGTTAGTGAGTGAGTAATTCTCACCTCCCCACTGGTCTCACTAAGTGCTTTCTGTCAGGGCTTAAGCCCAGAATGTTTTGAGATTAGCCCCTGAAACAGCTTTTGATCAGGGAGTTTAAATAAGTTTTACATAATTCTCACTATTTCACCTCTCACTGTCCCTGTCCCTTTTTGCCTGCAGGGGTTTACACTGCACACAGTTTCAGGTAAAGTTAGAATCAGCAGCTGAGCTGTGGCAGCACTATAATCAGCTTGGAGAATTTATCGTAGTTCAGATGGTTTACGTGTCACTATGTATGTTGTAGGCTGATCAGGGTGATGTTAATCAGACAGTGAATGTCCATGTTAAAGCAAGCCATGTGGAAGGCATCATACATCTGAAGTGAATGAACACACAGATGATACACATTATATCCATCTACTCTCAACACAAGTTACTATTGTTACTATTGATTATGCAACATTACTGTCATGTCTGACTTGTAGCTATAAATGTATTTTAATTTGTAAACTCCCTCTGCCAGAGAGGCTTTATGAAACCAGGTGAAGGTAAAATAGGTTACTGCTGTTTCTGTTTTGTCCACACAAGATCCTCAAACCCTGTCGAGAACTCATTAGTCTGTAATATGCCAGTAGTTTTCACACCACTGGCCATGGCTGTCACACAGGCTCAAAATCGTGTCGGATCAGTCAGGAATTCAATTAATTCTGGTCAATAACCATCTTTATAATTGGATTTACAACATTAAAACCCCTGCGACACTCTGTTTTCTACTCACTGGTGGTTATGTAGTCATAAAATCCTGTATCCTCATACACTGCACAATGACAAACTGAGACGAATAAGGCCATAGAGCCTGGAACTCTCCTGTTTACAGTATTAAAGTTTATCTCGTCTGTGTGTGGGGAGGGCATGTTCAAATTTAAAAAAAAAGTCATTCTTTTACCGAGAACACTCAGTGGGAAGCATAACCTAGATAAGGGCCATCTATAGGTAATTTCAAGGTTAAAAATGTTTATCTGGATTATAAAATCACATCACTCACCCACATGTACATGGCCTCATGAGATGGGACCAGGACCAGTGCAGTTTAAAGTGAACCTTATCTCATATGTATTCATTAGTTCACTCAATCTCATGAACACCCCCAGATATTATCTTGATTCTGCACATTAAGCATATGTCAGGGCTGGGTAAAGTATAATTTCAGACATGACATATTGATTCTTATCCCTTTCAGACATTTGATGATTTATTGCGTGCCATTTCTGTCAGTCGAGCGGGAGAACATTCATCAATATTTTGTGCTTACATTTTTTACGACATAGGGCAGGGCGGGATCAAGATTATTCAAAGTCATGAAACATTCATCTCATATGCTTATTTTTTAATAAGATTCATTACTGTGTGGAGTATATGATATTTGCTCGTGTGTTTTTTGACTTCATTTGGATGGCAAAACTTTAAGGACAATGTATAATTTGTATAATGGCATACGCCTTGAAGCTCATGCATGAGTGATGGTGTTATATTTGACATGTCAAGCAGTCATGAATGTAGAAGCTTGTTGTGGAGGACAAATCAAGGTTAAAGATGAGGCAGGACTTATCTTCTTATTAGTGTTTCCTTACCAGCCCTGGAATGCAACTTCAAAGACGGGATTATTATTTTTGGCTTATTTGGTTTTATTAAAACGCACAGATATTATGACACAGCATGCTTCAAGGCATATTCTGTTTGTAACATCCCCAAGAAGACGCTCTCATCACTGAATTATATAACAAATCTTTGTTGTCATCCTCTTCATCATCATGGCAGGCCGCTGCTGCCCCAGAGAAAACTTTGAAACCTCTGAAATTTACTCAGACATATTCTGGGTTAGAGCTCCACAAATAGAGCTTTTTTTGCATAGGCTGGAGGACAGGGCTATGGGCAAATTGCTTAGGTTAATGACTTTGTGAATTATTCATGTTCAGGTCTAAGTGAAATGGGGGAGTCTGAGTAATCTGGCTGACAGTGGTAGTCATGGTACATTTTTTTGGACTTGCAACTTTAAAAAAACTCAGAGACCTGATGTGAAACAGGAACAGGTCGTCTTTTGATCTTTATAGTATCTCGGTTTTCTCCCTTTCCCTGCAAGAAGTGCTCATGTCTTAGTGTTTTACAGAGTTGAATTAAGGGGGATTTAATGTGGTTTTTGACACCAATCAGCAGAAAACAACTCAAAGAGAAAATCAATCTGTGCAACTGTGATTCAAGTTATTGGTTATAAGTGTTTATCACATCTAAATCATCAGTGGTGCAGGATGATTACCTGTGTGTGATCAGTGGGTTTAAAATGATTGTAGTATGAATGCTCCTGTATCTCATGAGCAGCCAGTATTGATTTGAGTGGTGTGGGTACCACTTACACACACAAGCAATTTGTGTTTGATGTTTGTAATTACGTCAATGACTTTGTTGAGGTGTGACCATTAAAGGGTCTTTTGCCTCTGATCAGTTTTTTAAAAAGCCATATTTAATCTACTTTGATATAACTTGCTATACAGTACACTGTGTTACTTCAAATATGAGCCACACAATATCGGTTGTCACTGAAAGTTTTGTGGTTTCATCTGACTGACTGTGAAGTGGCTTTAATAGCTCATTTCCGGTGGATTTCTTAGAGCGCCTGATTTCGTGAGAACAAGGGAATCAGTTTCCAGAAATATGAATATAATTAGTTTTGTAGAGGTCTTCAGTTGGTGCCGAGTTTCAGTTGAATATAGAGCAGGATTCCTACTGTATTTATTCATCACACACAACACCGCCAACGCTGAGGAAAAAAAAAAAGAAAGAAAGTTTCAGCTAGAACTGTTCTCATGCTGATTTCCATCCAAAATAAAACAGACTAGTGTGGCATATAAGTTGCATCATTTTATCATTTTTTCCTTTGAACCTTCCAAAGATCAAACATATACATCCCGTTATTTGTGGATTTACCTCAACGGGAGTCTTTTGCGTCATTTTCAAGTGTGGACCCCCCCCCCCAAAACCAACCACCCTCACACATATACTTCATCATCCGCTTTGGCACAAATCACCTTTTTGGAAGAGATTGCCTACCCCCTTGTGCAGTTTTAACTTCAATGGGGGTTAGAGACACAATAACCTCATCTTGCCTTGAAATATAATCTGGGACTGTAAAGAAAAATGTAGAGAGGGGAAGAGAGATGGTGGCGGCGGCGGCGGTGTTGGTGGAGGGGAGCAAGCAGAAATGAGGGCAGGTGTAAGGGAGATAAGGAACGTTAGCTGTGCTCATAAGATGATGATTCAGAAAAGGAAGGGTAAGGAACAGAGTTCAAATGGGCTGAGCTTTCAAACGGCGCCTTAATCATTCCCACCATGTACAGCCTCTTAAGGTTTGCCAAAACCTCTGCAGGAGGAAAGGATGATTCCTGCATATAAAACTGGGGAATAGAGATCAGAAAGGAGTTATATCACTGCAGGAGGACCTCATGCAGACATGACCATACAACACGTGGAAACATTTCACTGCAGAAGACATTCCAAATATCAAACGACTGTGTGCAGGTGCAGTCAACACGAGGAGTCCTTCAGCGTTACAGATGCAAAGCTGTGCCTGAATAAAAACACGATACCAGCTATTAGGCAGAATTAATAAAACCTGTCGAAAAATCACTGATGCCTTTCACAAATTAGATTGGATTCAAAGCTGCAGAGCCTTTAAAGCTTTAATTGCATTAGATGACTCTTTAAAACGTTTATCAAAATCTGTCAGTTTCATCATGGATGTGAAAAAAAATCAAGGGAAAGAAAGAAAAGGAGACTGTTACAAGAGCAGACAATGTATGCACTGTACGCACTGTAATGTGTGAGTCATGCCACTTATCAATCACAAATAATACTGTGCTCTAAGGTACTTATTTTAACATTGTTTCTGATCCTATTCATGACATGTCATTTACAGTTTACAGCTTTGTTCTGTAAGCTGAGACAAGGAGGGGATTGTGAGTGCCTTTGTGGTTAAGATCTATTTGAAGGTACATGAGAGTAAACACTTTAAGACATGTAACTAACTGTAAACACCATGGAAGACATTAAAGAGCACTTTGGATACTGATACTGAATCACCTGGAGTTGCATTGCATGAAATGACTACAGTATATGTCAGTATGTGTCAGAAACATAACACACCTGAGCCATATGACTTTAGTGGATTATTGGCGCTGGCTGTCACTCAATGCTTTAAGCTGTCCAGCGCCCAATCAGGACCATAGGCTGTTTTTGTCGCATTTAATGATAATGAAGGGTTTGAATTACAGTTGAAAAGGATTTAGTCATTGTTCTGTGTTTTAATAAGAAAATGAAATTTCCATGGCTGCATGCAATGGCAAACTGACGTGTCATTCATCATGATGCTGTTCACCTTTATGCTCCAGTTGGGAGCAGGACTGGTTCATTGGTGGGAGCACAGGGATATGGGGAGCCAGTGCTGCTGGGCCTGAAGCTGCATCAGACGGGCCTGTCATGAGGCAGCAGGGGCAGGGAAAAACTGATTTAGTATGAATAACTTAGAAAGAGTTTGCCTGTATTGATTAGATGTCGACTAAAAGAGGAGCAACAAGCACAGAATTGTCTAAAGAAATTAAGTAACTGATGTTAGTGGAGCAAAGTAGGCTGTTTTACTACTGTGGACTGAGCTAACAGGGTCATCTACACCTCTCCCAGACCTTTCTCTGAGAACTATTTGGTGACATAGCATTGCTTTTTCTTGTCCTTTGCTGTCTTTCTTTTCTCTTGTTCCATTTTTTGAGACATGATGCTCCAGCCTCGGCCGGCTTAGTACCATTTGTTCCTGGGTTTGGGGCAGGATCAATGCATTTCTTGAACAGAGGAAGTCTCTCTGGATGTGTGCCTTTTCAAAAACAAGAAAATATCAAGAAACTAAGTTTTATTAGTGTTAATAGTTCCAACTTTTCCTCCATATAGTGACCCTGCATTGAACTTAAAAAACATCACTTTTACAAAGTGTCCCCACGCATTTCACAGAGTTGTTGAGCACCTATAAAGGAGACTTTTGGAAACATTGCTGGTCCTGCTTTAGTTTGAACTCTGACACCAGTGGTGAAAGCACCATGGACAATAAAATACAAGTATAACTGACGTTAGTGTTGTGTGGTAGCATGGGCACAGTTTCTGATATGGAGATAAAAACAATTGTTCACGTTGTTTTCATTTCTCATGCACTTGTTGTTTCCATGAGAGCAGAACACATCACTCATGTAGTAGAAGGCTTTCTTTCTAAGGAAGCTCTGCCCACCCTGAGATATTTCCTCCCGTTTTTAACAAGTGGATGTGCTGTACTGTCTCTACAGAGAGCAGCAAGACAGGTGTTTGAACATATTTTCCTTTATTAATCGACCAGAGCCCCGTTGCTATTTTCTTTTGAGAAATACTGTTTACAGAGAAGTAGCAGAAACAGAGGAAAAGGTGATTCACCTCAGCCTGTAGTAGTAGAAGGTGGAACTTAATATAATTCTGACCTACAAGTGGAAAAGAGAAAGATAAGTTTGTGTCCAAAGTTAAATGGTGAAAATGTTCTTTGCCTCATGTTTGTATCTCCACTGTGATTCAAACTCCTGACAGCATCTTCTCCCATGCTGCACGGCTTTGCTGCTCTGCGCTTTCTTCCCAAGCACAGTTCTTATCTGCCAAGAGACACTCACCCACTTTTGTAAAGTACTTACAGACGTACAAACGGCTCAGCCCAGTTTTACTTTACATGTTTAACTGGCCGCCCTGATTCCATATAACCTGGAGACATTAAATTGCAGCTTAGTGCTTTAGAAGGGCACACTTGAAAACAACACCAGTGTTTACATCTTAAAGAGAGCTAAGTGGATTAAAACCAACATATGGACTTTTCTTTACGTCTCTCACATGCATCAGATACTTGGCTGAGAGCGTAATAAATGAACAGCAGGGATGGGGAAAGCTGTAAACTGTGTCCCACTTGACGTACTTTAGAACATGAGATCAAGGCTCGCTCAATTAAGAATAATTTTCCATGGAGCTTTATGCTAATCCAGTGCAGCATTACAAACTAGACTGCTGTACATATATAATGCATGTTAGTCTATAGGAGAGACCTTCTTCACAGCATCATGGGTGTCACCGGCAACGTGTTGCAATCCCCCTCTGCTACCGTCTATCAGTGGTCCTCTCGACACTGTTTCAGAATGACTCACACAGCTGGGGACTAAAAATAGCTCATAAGTCTCCCTCCTTGGCTCACAATCTCTCCCTCTTATCTCTTTACCCCCTCTCCGCTTCTGTTTCTCTATCTGTTCTCCTCCTCTTATTTGTCTCGCGCTATTCCCTCTCTCTGCATTTTCCGCACAAATACCCCAAACTGGTGAATTAGAGTATGAATCATGTGTCCTCTGGAAAAGCAAAAAATAACACAGGAGGCGGGGTAAAACACACACACGCACAAAAAGCAGAGGAAAGATGATGTAGCACAGCTGGGAAACGATGAACTCTGAATATAGGTCATGGCGAGATGATATTATCAAAGCTTAAGACAAAGGGAAATGATATGGCTTCGTTCCACGTTTAATATTATGCAAACGTAACCTAGTTTGCCAACCGACTGTGCCATCATGTGACGCTGTTATTTTTATTATCTATCAAAAAAAAAAAAAAAAGCTAAGTAAAATTAATCCAAATGAAAATTGCTCTGCAAATTAGCACTCCATACTGACAAACACATCCAGTGGCCCTGCCTTACCCACAGTCACTTGCACAGATTTTCACTGGGGAGCACCAGAAACCAGCAGTCTGCGGGGTTAGAGCCGAAGGCACCTTGGAAGTAGTTGCTGATGGAGGACAGAGTCTCACATGCTCAAGACTTAATGCCATTTTTATTCAATATCAGTCAGCCAGGCAGTGTTTCCCATAATATCGCCAAGGAAAAATATTCAAGATATGACTAATTCAACTTTTCTCCTTTGTTTTATGTATATTTTTTTCTGACTGTCATCTTTCAGCAGCAGTATTTATAGGGGTATGATTTCTTATTGGTGCAATTATGTAGCTCTCTGGGTGTCATGACTTGACACTGACCTTACATCTGCTGTGATTAATCAACTTATATCTCTGCCGGCTCACTGTCGTCGTTATGCACAATCTCTTCTAAACTCTGTATTTCACAGGTTTGGTATGGATGTGCTCAAGTGTTATGTGGTGTGGTATGGTGCAGTCCTGCAGCTGTTTACTCTGCCAGGATGCATATTGCAGCCTGTAGCTTATCTGATAAGTGCAGCCCATTGCAGTCAATTTGTTCACCTGTGGATGTACTTTGAAACACAGCTCTAAACTGCTGGCAATTCTTCACTGCCATTCACATGTTTGTTTGTTTTTTTTTCTTTTTTTAAAGAAGTCAGTTTTAAGTACTGAATGTATGATAATTTCCACAGGAGGAGAGTAAAAGAATTTGTTGCATTATTTGTTTGGATTTTTGGCACGTGACATCAATGTTGGTCAGAATTCATAGAGTTTGCATTAAAAAAAGTAGGTTGGGCTGGTTTTGAGAATGGAAGTGGTTGTCAGTGGTCTTGAGGTGTTTTCCTTTTGTTGTCAGATAAATAGTCATGTGTGGCCTGTGGTGCAGTTTATACACAAACCTCAGTGCAAAATCAGACTAACCATAAGTCATATTACAATTAATATTGGATGTGTAGTGCTATTTTAAGTCTGCTAGCCTGTTTGTTTCATAGTCATTGTTAATTCATTTGAAAACATTTGCTTTAATAAACAGTGCAGATTCTTCTGTCTAACAGTATCTGTAGAACCTGAATGTACATGAATACTTGATGTTTATGTATGTGTGGTACCCGATGTGCGTTCTCAAAAACATCACTGAGTGATGCTTGGCATGAGGAGGGAGTGGGAATTCCTTCCAGTCCACCTCATTTACTCCCATTGGTCTTACTGTACTAGTGGTGTGAATTTTGAGAGCTACGGTATAGCTGCTAATAATAGGCACGGCTTAAAATGACTCAATGCTGGCACCTGCACTGCTCGTGTGTTAACACAGGAACTGCACTGAAATATTAAACCCACCCCCTCTGCTGTATAGAAGAGCAGTTTGTCTGTCAATTGAAGCACACTGTAATCACTAATTACTTACAGAGTGAGTGAACTCCCCATTTTAAATTGAACACGCCCTCATGAATTCAGAAAATGATCTTCTCTCCTCTACCTCTCTCACTATCAAACATATTTCAGCTATTTTTTGGGATATTTCATATGCAGCTGCAACTGTACACCCTTGTACATCTCTAGTTTAATCATCCATACTACCCAGGAACAACTAATGTTTTGCTTGCACAGCTTAAATTGGCAGCAATGACTTCAGACCCCACTGTTTACATGTTGCAGTGTGTGTGGGCTTGTGTGTGGAAGTGGTGATTGAACATGAGCTTGACTTGTAATTTAGGGCTGCGATGTCTGTTAGTACCTTGTAGAGGTCTTTCCCACATCAGATGCAGTTAAGACAAAGATTACATAGATTTCCTTGATTTTCTTTTGAAAGAGGGAAGAAAACTAATCCTGCATTGAATGCAGCGCAATAAAAATCAATCAATAGTAAATTA
This sequence comes from Caranx ignobilis, assembly GCA_021432705.1. NCBI lineage: Eukaryota > Metazoa > Chordata > Actinopteri > Carangiformes > Carangidae > Caranx > Caranx ignobilis. The sequence goes on from MU269989.1 coordinate 22,760,568, forward strand.
TATGTGCAGTCACTTTGATAAACTAACACTGAAAAGTGAATTTGGAGCTAAATTACTCTTTAAAAAGTGAATAATTGAAGCAAAATGGGGTCGATTCAGCTGTTCACTCCTTTTGCTGGGGTCAATGTGGAAAATAGACAGAGTAGCCAGAGGAAGTGTGTTGGAGAGGACTTCCTCCAACATGTCGTAGTCCACAGAGGAGTCAGGGGCAAAAAGGAAAACAGAAGTAGTTTTCTGAGGGAGCCACACAGGGTTATTCAATTCCATGTAGTTACATAGGAAATGTGCTCTGCATGACTCATCTTTTCCTTCCGTGTAACTTGTTGCAGTTTTTTGTTTGGTTCAGTTTTCCTCTAGCCAGCTTTTTTTCTTTTTTTAGTTTCTCCCACTATATTGTGATATAGATTTATCTATGCTCCTCAGGCAGAGTTGAATTGCAGCCATATGAAATGTTTTACAATCTACTTACTTACTGTATTTCAGCATCACTGAATTTTCTTTTCTTTCCTGAGCTTGTTAATAGCTAAACCCTTGAGAAATTTCTACCACAGTGTGCATTAGGCGCTCCTTCACTCACAAAATACGATTAGTAGGCAGTCCCAGTCGCTGACTACGTAATTACAGTAGCTGCTGCCTTACTAAATCAGGCATTAATTTCACACAGATTGCCAGTGCACGTTGCATGAAAGACACAGCAAAATATCCTCGGCCGTAATCGTGTACTATATCTAAACCTAATGTTATTATCACAGTACGGTGATTGTTTTGCTTGTGGAAATGTGAGACCTCATTGTTGTCATCACTGTGAAACTCATAAAGATAAAGGTCAATGTGGTAACTTTCTTTGTGGCCTCTTTTATGAGCAAAAGGTTGATGCACTCCTTCATTAATGAGACCAGTTGAAGTTTTTGCTTTGTACACCACTTACACTGCCTAACAGTGCTGCCTTCAAAGTAATACACAGGAATAACAGAGAGTGAGAAAGCTCACTAACTAGCTCCCTTGTTGCCGCAACAGTTGGTGTAGCAATCAATAAAGCATGGACAGCTCTGCTCTGGGAATTATCAGCAGGGCTGAGGTACATCTTTGACCAATCAGATGGCTCGGATGACAGTACCTGTTGCGGAAATTATCAAAAGGCCGAGGGACAGCTGGGTCCAGTGCCATATGTTAGATGGGGAGATGGATGTGTGTGGTAGAGTTGTGTGGGAATTGTCACCATCTCCACCTCATATCTAAAACCATGGCTGCCTCACAGGGTGCAGTGCCTGTTCTTCATCGAGATACAGACTCAGAGCCACTCCTTATCCATTTTTGATTACTGCTATGCCTGTCAGTCATAAGGTTTACAGGGGAACCCATCACAAGCATGCTATCCGTCCTGGAGACAGTTTGACTTGACAGACTCACTTTGAAAGCCTGCAGGAGCAGCTCAGCTCACCGAGGCAGTGGGATCATCAGGGTTTGTCAGGTGAAGGGAAAGACTAAGAGTGTTACACCACCTCAGTGGTCCTGAGGGAAATTTCATTGTATTTCTTGTATATAATTAACTTTGACCAATTTTTAGACAACTAGCAGCAAGGCTCAGCTGGTCCGCTATTATGGTCTAGGGAGACATTTGCAGTCCTCATAGGATGGATACTAAAGACCTCCGTGAGCTGTCTTTTCACCACTAGCACTATAAAATTATCTTTAAGTAAAATGTCTCATAAGCTACCAGCTGGATTTCTGTTTACTCTGGTACACTCACTCATGGTTCCCAGAGGATGAATCCCAGTGACCTCAGTACTTTACATGTATTTTGATGCATCTGTCACCTACAGTAGTGAGGTATTTTAACATAACGCAGGTAGACTGGAAGTCAAGATTTCCAGATGCTGACTCCTGATGACTTTTACCATCCAGTTGCTGGTTGTGTCCTCTGACACTAAAGCAGAGTCTTTCACAAAATTATTCATTCATGCTTTTCATCTCAAGTAGCAGCCAATGACGTGTGCATCTGTCAAAGTAAGAGCAGGGTTTCCTTTCTTTTTAGAGGAGCAGGTTCGTTTTAAATGGACATGTATCAGTGTCTTTTGGGTAATGGGGGTTTGAGAAAGCACAGGACAAAGCCCATACCGACCAGACAGCATACACAGTACACTTAAAATCACCACCCACCTACACACGCACACACACTGTGTTGCTGTGTTACCATTTCTCATTCCTTTTATATCTCTCTGTTCTCTCTTTTCAGCTTCCAAGAGAAGGGTGGGGGGAGTCATTTGCTAATTGGTTTTGCAGAGGAAACGTATTCGCTCGCCTCTTTCCCCTCAATACCCCAGGGCTCTCTTCCTCTTAGATGATTCCCCTGTCTCTTGCTCCTGCCAACTCAGCTGAGCGTTCACCAGGGCTTGTTATTCTTCCGCACAGTGTAAAGCTTTGGTGCTGCAGGGGCATCAAAAACACTTCTGCTGGACTAGGAATCCATAAAGTGTTTAAGGGAGGGTGTCTGTTGCCTTGTGCTTGTCTTACACTGATAGTAAATTATACGACTTTGACCAACTTTTGCCACCGAACCATACTGTCACTATCACTAAGAAGAGTGGGGCAGAAAAACCTCCACATCACAGTTTTTTTCCACAGAGAATTACTGCAAGTTTCCTGCAGTCCTCCCCATGTCATCGAGCTTGTGTTTGGTTTTCTAATTAATTAGTTCAGGAGGTCCTGTGGCAGGAGTGAGCATGTGCAATGGGAGCACAAGAGTAGCTCCCATTGCAATGAGTTTATATTTTGTGTGTTGCACTATAGGTTCCAGGTTTCTGATTTTATTAGATTCATATTTATATAGTAGTACTTTGAGTACTGTGATGTTCTTTGACCTGATAAAAAGAGCAGTGCTTTTCTTTTTCTTTTTTTCCAGTTGTCCATCAAAAAAGGCAAAATTGCCAGAAAGAAATTGCCAGGTCATGAACTGTTATGGTGAATCCAAGCACACCCGGTGTTTTTTGTTCATCAAGGTGCAGTGCGCCAGACTCAGACATTGTCAGAAAGGTCACAAAACTCATCTAGGAAATGTAGTGGTGCGTGAAGAAAACATCTCTCTAAATGCTGAAGAAAGTCCATATCTCTGTCCTTCATGTACATCATTGCATTCTGTCAGAGAGACAACATGCTAACACAACATTTACACTATTAACATCATTGTTGTTTTGTCAGTTACCTAACAGGTGTATCACCGGTACCTGCAGAGTATGGCCTGATTTTCATGTAACCTGGAACTGCAATCAGATTTGCTTTCCAGCAAATGGAGACGTGCTTCTAGGTGTAAATGAGTGTTAAATCTCAAAGGGATTTTATCATGATATTGGACACTTGAGACGACAGGTGTAAATGAGGCCAAAGACAGCCTTTTAAAGGTGGCTCCACATTTATGGAGGTAATGGATGTCCCTTTTGTGTCTGGTCATATATGTTCCATGTTAATGCATGTAAGTGGCCATTACAACAATAAGACCGAGCTCTTATGGTTCAGAAACAGGCGTGAATTGTGGATGTGTAAATGGTTCTGTTATACCAAGTAAAGATAAATGTTTAGTTTGTTCTTGCTAAAGTTGAAAAGTATGACATTCTCATGGCTTACACAACCTTTCAATTTAACTGTGTTAACACGCTGTCTGTTCTGAGGATATGACTTGAGCCTCAGCAAGCTGTTTTTCCCTCTTTCATAAATGAAACAAACCACAGATGGGCACATCTGCTCAGGGGTATTTACGAGTTTGTATAAAAAAAAAAAAGACAAAAACAATGCGAAAGTCATGAAACTTCTAAAACATCTCTCCTTTGCATGAGGGGATTGAGGTGCATTAAGGATGCAAAAATGCCTGAAAAATGTTTGTTCTTACTTCTCACTTCCCTTTGGTTTAGCCTCCAGCATTTCTCAGAGCCAGAGGTTGTAAGTCTAGATATGAGCTCTTGGGTGTTAATGAGAGGATTGTGGGTCAATTAGCGAACCAAGTGACTGGTCATGCCTTGAAATAAGTCAGGTAATTAGCTTGCCTGAAAGTCATTCAATCAATCAGAGGGCCAATTATTTCTTCATGCTGCCTCTCTAAACTTAGTTATACTTTGAAGTGTTCTTATACTTCAAAATGTGTAATTCAATTATAAGTACATGCAGCTTTTTCCCAGTTTGTGATTTCTTGATACAAGAAGGATGTGATGTTTAAACACTTTTATTATTTCATCTACCTTTCACTCACTCGCTGTTTAGGAAACAGACTGAATTTTGCCTTTTGAGTTTCTATTTCTTTTTTCAGCTTGTTGTTTTAGATGGAGACTCAGAAGACAGACAGGCAAAGTAAGAAGAGAGTAGGAAAGACATGCAGCAAATGAACTGAATCAAACAGGGGACTTGCTGCTGAGTGCATTTGGACCCGTGCGGTAAACATTCAGCCATCAGGTCAATTCAATTTTCCATTTCATATTTTTATGTCATTGAATACTGAGCTCCAGTGCTTGGAGGGAGCATCCAATTGAGCATTGTTTTGGCTGAAATAATTAGCCCAGCTCTTGGTTTAAACCGACCAAAAATGTTTTTGCTTCTATGAGGAATGGAAGAAAACAGACTTGACACACTCACTGTCACCGCCTTGACAAGTTCACAGATAAACTCTCAAGTTTCACCCATGTGACTGCCACTGTCTAGTTGGTCCCAGGGTGACAGAAGAAGTTGTGTCCTCAGGGCTGTATGTGCATCTTAGAGCACAGATGAAACTCCGTCGGCAATGTTTTGTCTGCTGTCATGCTGAGCTTTATTTACACCCTAAGCTCCTTTGACTTTTGGGACTTTGCTGCTGTCTTACTACTCATCACATCTCTCTCATACTGAGAGAGGCTATGCAAGGGATCTCTGACTTCATTGTGAAATATACAAAGAATTGAATGAAATCAGCACCAATTGTGTATTTAATGTAAATACTGAATATAATAGATTCAGTGAAAGACAAAATTCTTAACACGCAAGACTGATGGTCCATAAAATTTTTAAAAGTGAAAATGTTCCAGTGAAACATGTAACACAAAGTGAGGATAATATGATATTATAATTCTAATAGAGGAGCTTCTGAACAGGGCTCTTTGGGTTTGACCTATAATCCAAACTGAGAGGAGCCCATCATAAAAAGGTGGGCTACACTCACTACTGCATCCAAGTTCAGGGTTTAGCAGAATTAGAGAGAGGTTCAGGACATCGGTGCATGAAACCAACACTATGATACAGATGAGTCAGTATTTAGAACCATACCAACCTTTGTGCAAACAATGCAGAGGACAAACTGCAACACTGGCTTGGTCCTGGAAAAAAAGCCACCTCTCATAGGTGATTGGGACCAGAATTCAAAATGGACCCAACACATCAAATAGATAGAGTCAGATGGTGTTATCAATGCTGCATAAGCATTGGGTTATACCAGAACAGAAGTGGCTGAAATGATATGTTGACTAAAGCGTGTATAGCTGTTTTTGATGTACTCACAATGAAGAAGAGCAGCACAAAATATGTGGATAACTGTGTACATTTGTATAGAGGATAGAGGAAATACCACAAACTGGGCCAATTACTGCATGAAGTGGGCGTAAATGTTGCATTGTTGATCTTGGGAAGTTACTAAACTTGCACAGTGTGGGAGGTGTGGGTTTCGGACAATGTTTTGCCATCAAGCACTGGTGATATTGTGCAATGGCGATTTAAAGAGGTTATTTGTAATTTTTCTCAGATGAGAGCTTCAGCTATCATTGTGTTTACAGGAAAAGAGGTTATAATGCATTGTCTGTGCAGGGCTACTTCTTCAGGGCAGATTGGAGGCAAACAGTGAAGTGATAAGATGGCCTGGTTAACATTGGCATTGTGTTCCTCTAATGGAGCCAGCACTTGTTGAGTAAAGACATACATTTCTTTACATTTCTTTACGTTTTATAAAGTAGTGCAAAAAAGAGGGACTTGATTGATGGGTTTGAGAAGTCATCAGGAAGATGACACACATCACCCCAACCTGGCAGAAGTTAGGTTGGATCTTCCAGTGTTGTTGCATTTTCTTGTTGCTGGCCTGTGGCAGGGTTAGTTTTCAGTGTCCCTCTCAGGACACAGATTCATGGACTACCCTCTTAGCTAATCAGAATCCTAGACATGGAGGGCTTAATCACTTGATGCAATGTGGCAACTTGCAGACCATGTGCATCAGTAAACTTCCAGGCTTCAATGAGAACGCTGTTCATTGGTTTTGCTGTCATACTGCGCTTGCAAACTCCTTGAAGCTGCCAACATAGTGAGTGTCTCATGATGAAGTCAGCTTACACCGACAATGGGAATATCACCACTGTCAGATGAAGACAAGATCCTATTACCTTCCTCATCCATCACTGTATTCTCTCCCTTTTCTTCAGAAGGGGGTGGGCAAAGAAAGACAGGAACAGATGGTCCAGCTTCACCAGAATGGTGGCCAGTCTCTGGCTAGCTGTCTTTTACCCACACTTCACACAGAATGAATTACGATCTGACCTGGACTAGCAATGAAATACTCTACTCACTTCTTGCAGAAGGCAGAACAACCTAACCAAGGGATAAGTGCAACAAGTTCAAACCACCAGGGTTTGAAGATGGCCCTTGAATTTGTTGAGTAATAATGGATGCAATGGTTTGTGCACGCCTCATTTCTTTAGAATCGATGCTCATAGATTCATGTGCGGGCGGTTGGCTAATGCAAATTTTCAGTGTATCCAGAATAACGAGAGGTAAAAGTCCATGCTCTTTGGATGGCATGTGAAAAGCATAGCTTCAAAAGAGATCAAACATTTGCAGATAGTAAAATATGAATGTATTTGATATGTAACTTTGATATGGAGGTCTAGTTTATATTTTCATTATTTCACATTTGTTATCATCCTATTTTATCAGGTAGAGCCATTCTGGATTTGAGTGCCAAAAGATGTACATTGAAAATGCTTTTTTCCTCCTTTTATAAATATTTGATGACATTCCATAAATGTTAAATAGCAGTCGTTAGCATCACTTGGCACACACTTGTGCTAGTAGCAGTGTGGTGTTTTAGAAGTTGAGGAAGTAGCTGTATAGTTAAGAGGATGAGCTCATGCTCATGCTTTGAACATAATTGTGATGGACATATCAGTGTGGGCATGTGTCATCTGGATGGTCGTAAACTGATAAGTCTTAGTAGCATTAGCGTTGAAATAGGCTCTCTTGTTGTCTTGGTGACAGGTTTGTTCCAGTGATGGAGATAATTGAAACATAGTGCTTAACACATTTAAAAGTTCTGTTCAGTGTTTCACTTTAGAAGAGCACGGTAACACCTGATTACTTTCCGCTTTGTCAAAATGCAGGAGCAGGTTTCCAGACACGGCAGCCCAGATGTCATGCAGTCTATACAATGACAACAACAAGGTACACTGCTGTGTGCAGGATGAGAGCAGCTGTGCATTTAATTCACTGCATTATCTCAGGGATCAAAATTTAATTGCCATGCTATCTCAGTATAGCAAATGGTTTTTTCTCTCTCTTTCTTTCCATGCCTGGTGTGCCTGAGAATATGTATGGAAAGTTTAAAGTAGAATTGGCTGATGCACGTGGAGACATATCAGAGGATTAAAGGGATGAGCGTTTGTTATATGAAAAAATAGCACTTGTTTTCATCTAGCATGATGAGGGTGAATCAGCACCAGTAAACAAAGTTGACATTAATGACTTGATCTAATCATTCCAGTACACAATATGAGCAGCCACCGGTCATTTCTGATGTCATGAGTAATGAAATGATTATAATTTAGAACTTTATTCAATCATCATGTTCAGATATGTTCAGACTAATGATAATTATAGCTAATAATAATCAACTAATAATATTTTCTATTTTTCACATTCAGACATTTCAGTTACTTTCTTCTCTTTCCAATATTTGCATTTCCTAGTTTATTTTGATACTCACATCTTGCTTGTTGTACTGTAGGCCTCACACTTCCTGCCCTCCCCTTGTTATCTGCACACATGTCCAGAGTATTTAGTCTCAGTGGCAGTTCGTCTTCAAGTTGTTTTGTGTTTTTTTCTTATTGTAAAATCTTTAATAACAGTGGAGTCAGTTTTAGTTCTGAATCAAACCGCTTGACATAAACTGACTCATTCTTACCGACTGATTTTTCAAACTATCATGAAGGCTTGTGCATATGGGGGCTGACACTGCTAAGAAAAAAAAGAGTCATTAAATCCATTAGTATGTCCACCGTTTTTATTTTGTCGCTTGGCTCTCTTTTGAGAATTACTGTCTGACTCTTTCAGAGTGTTGTGGTGGCCAAACAGACTAATCATTTTGTGTTAGAGGAAAGAATAAGTTCCCTGTCTCTCAGACAGTCCCACTGTTAGTGTTACTGGGTTAGCATTGTGGATAAACAGATTGATTTGAGTAACCCAAGCTGTCTCTCCCTCCTTATGTGTGTCCCAGGGCCCTTACCAACTGCTGCCTGACTCATTATTTAATATAAAAAAAGACTGTGTTTTCAGCACACTTGCCATCTCAGTTGTGTCTCTGCCACAAAGGGAAAAGAGAGCAGAGCAGGCACTGTGCCAAAAGAGCTCCTTCTCCTGGATTAAAGTGATGATCAGCAGCTACCTTAAAGCAGCTGATGTGGAGCTGTGCTGTGACTCTTTTATTTGTCATTTATTCATGAAGAGGCATTGCTAGAAACAGTTTACAGTTTTCTGTTGGTATCATGCTTTTTTTCCCAGTATTTAGAAATGGAAAAAAAAACTTATTGGAAACCAGTCAAAGTATTGATTAAACAGTGTGCATGGTACAGTGCTCTTTGCACTTAATAAATCCTGATTCTGCAGTCTGACCTCTGAACTAACCACCCATTAGATTTGTGATTCACACAGTTTGTTCTCTACTCTCTTCCTTTGCACATTTTACCTATAACATTATGCAGTAGCAACCTTATTAACATCTTTGTAATTTTAATATTTGGAGACTTTGTAGTTTAGAACATGTGCAGATGTGTGTGCAGATTCTCTGTCATCCAGTGGATCAAGGTCAGCACTCAATGAAGTCAACTTAGACTTGTTTGAGATTCTTAAAGAGGTTTCACCTTTAATCCAAAGGGCTTTTTCGGTTCTAATCAAGTGGTATTATCCCCAAGGCTGAAAATTGAAGCCAACGTTGAAGTGGAGTGAGTCAGGCAATGTGTGACGTCCTATAGCTGATGCCACAGAGGCTACATATATCTTTATTTACAGCTGACTGGTGGCTTGTATGAGGGTCACTGAAGTGAGTCGACCCCCCCCCCCCCTCACATGAGTTACGGTATTGATGGTTGTTTTGCTGCCTGGAGAGTGATCTCAGGACTTTCACTGTAGGTGGGAAGAGTAAAACAGCCCATCTCTGTCAAACTGTGGTAATCATCACTAAACAGAGGAGGCAGTCTACAGCAACACTTATCAGCCACATACAATGCAGTCTTGACATCACTCCACTGGCAGCTCAACAACTCTCAAGGTTTTATAAACCTCACAAGATGTTAAATGCTTGGCATTCGTCATTATTATCTTCAAAAAGCTTAAGCATGACGAGTTGTTTTTGTGTAGCTTTTAGAAATTCTCAGTGTTTGCCAGCTCAGCTTTTAACCATTCAGCTGGACCCAAGTCAGTGTATTAAGATAGTATAAAAGCCCCAGCATGGGCAGCAGATGTAGCTTTTATTGTTTTATTCTCTGCGTTGAGGTGGTGCAGTATGAACACACCAGGACTCTTGACCTTCAACTTAACACAGTGAGAATTTCTCTGCACCAGTATAGCTGTATGCTCTATGTAAACTATGTACACGTAATTACACTTTCATGTTCTCAGCCACTCTCTTCCAGCCAATTTAACTCACACAAAGCTGAATTAACTAGTAATCCCTGTTTTCTCCCCGGGGCTGTCTCCACTTTACACATGGCTCCGTGAATTATTGGATGCTCTGCTTTCTCGTTTCCAGTTCTCTATTTACATCAGAGCATCCATTCAGATGCTGCTAATGTTTAGAATTTAACCTTCTTTATTTGAAGCATCAACAGCAGTAAATTTTATTTACCCCCCTCTTACCGAACCAAACAGATTTCATAAAACTGTTTGATGCAACCTGTAAAGTATTCCCTGAACCCAGAAAGCAATTTTGCAACCATGGCAACAGACATTTAAGTGGCCATGCTTGAAGATAAGCTTAAGGGGACTATGGCTATGACTTTTTGTTATAGGAAATACTGGTAGGTTTGTAAATTGTAATCTGACATTAGAGTGGGTAAGAGAGAGGGCTTTTTCCCTATCCAGTGATTGTAACTGGACAAATAGAGAAGACAGATAAGAGAATCAATGTAAAATGAACCATTTCACAGGGAACTCAAGTGTCCATATCTCATGAAAGATTGCAAGGATGGACAAGCAGGCTTATTATCAATATTAGTCATCTTCTCATACATTATGTCATGTATTCTTTCAGTTCAGTGACTCTGTAGTGGATCAGTGGGTGAGGTAGCATGAGCTGTGCCTGGAGGCTGTGCTGTGTCTGTGCATCCACACACTTCACATACCGCACAGGCCACAGCTCGCCTGCTATCGCACTAAGGGAATTGTTCACAGCCGTATATCTACATATCTTGTAGTGAGAGTTGTTTTTTTTTTTTTGCTACCATCCCACTATTAATCACGACCTCATGCTGAATATGCTGAAGCAATGTAAGCAATTTCTAGATTGAGTTGAAAATGAATGCAGCCATCTGCATTAACTTTGCATGGAAAAGCCCTGTAATGCATTGTGCTTAGTCGGAGCTTTTGTGCAGTGGGTATGTAAAATGAAAGGGACCTCCAGGGAACTCTGAGGTTTCATCAGAGCACTGAGTTTGTAATTTCAACTTTTTTTATTGTAGTTATTCACAGAATGACGGAAGTTTTACATTTTATTTCAGTAAAAAAATGAAGTTTGCAATCAATTTAAATATCCTTTCCCATCTTTCAATAAACATTTTGCTCCACTTTGCTAGTTGCTTTAGATAAAAGACTTTTTCTCTACATGTGGGTGTCATGAGAAGAGCATGCTGTCATAAAACTTCTGACATGTAACTGAAGTCTTTAAATACATTTGCATAAGTGACAACAGGAACTCAGCCTGTCTAGAGCCTCTTTGTTGTGACTTGGTTTAAGCAGGTGCAGAGAAACACATAAATGTTGCTTGGTATAATTAAATCAAACAAATAATTTATGCTTTGATAATTATATCATTATTCTTTCACGCTCTTTTCACACAGTAACCCCCTTGAACATGATTTTAAAGTGATGTCAAACAGCTGGGTGACAAATTAAAAGAACAACCAACATGAACTCAGACAGAAAAATATTAATTCTACTGAAGAGATGAACACACTGTTCTTCCAAAACACACTCCCTCATGTGGTGTTTTGGTGATGATGATGTTGGGGGGCGATAAATAACACATCACCCCCTATAGGTTTTTAATTAGGTTCATATTTTAGCCCGTGAAAGCCTCACAACATACACATCAGGAAATCTGAGTTTTTGTCTTTTGGAATAATAATAGCAAAATTTAAAAAACAATTATTCTCATACACTGCATGAAAGGTAGGCGCCAAAAAGTTGATTAAGGATTATATTAGCAGGTCTATAGTTATAGTTCTTTATCAACTCTGTGGAAGTGCTCATATTCAGCCTACATTCAGAAACGTAGCCAGCCTTGACCTTTGTATTGGATCACACAGAAAACAGTCAGCTGATCAGATGAGAGGCTTGAAGTCTCTCAACACTTCAGGCTGAGCTGTAAACCCTGGCTTGATAAAATACAGTACATCTGCTCTTTACTTATGAAACACAATCCCTCCAAAACACTGAAAACATCTAGCTGGTCTCCAGGTTTTGCACCAAACAAATTGACATACTGACATGTAAATGGATGTCAGTGTAGTCAGATGTGTGCGAGGACCCCTGATTTCCTGCATCACGTGCAGTGTAACAGCATCGGGCTCGAACAGTTGTTTCTGTGTGTCCATGGGGATGGAGACAGCTCCTGCTCCGCCTGATGACGCCCGTCTGTAAAATGTAATTGGAGTGAACACAGAGCTCATTCACAGTGGCAAGGGTCTGGACCACTTTGCACGACTGATCGGATTTGTCGGAAAATCTGATTCGTATTGGTTTTGTTTGCAGTCTGCGTGTTTGCGTTGACAGCACTGTCACATCAGAAGAAATCTTTTTAGACATTCACAGAGAACAGTAGTTGAAACCTCTTTTTTGTAGTTTGTGGAGCTTTCGGGTTCACATTGAAAATGTTTTGACATGTAAAAATAAAAGCATGCAATATACATTCAAAACAACAACAATGAAAGCGTCTTTTCATGTAAGGTTTTTGTCTATGAACGACAGTGATTTTTCTTCCTGTGTTCAATGGAAAATATTTGTGTCTGCTGACAAGTCTCTGTGTGTGGGCTCTGCCTCTCACACTGTTCACCATGGAAACCACAGATGGAGGAATTAGAATGACAATGGCTGATATTATAATCCAAATGGTGCTTGTTGTTGCATGATGATGATGTGCACCACTGCATGATGATGTAGCTTGCTCCGACGAAACCCATATGAACCACTTGACTCCTTGGCCTGCTTGAATTTCTGCCTTAATTTGCCCCCCCCCCCTTTTTTTTTTTCTTACCAAGCAGTCTATTCCTGCCTCAGGAGGAGCTGCAGCTGAGGCAGTTAACATTTCAAGAAGTGGGTTTGTGATTAAAATGTCACTCGGTCAAACCTGGTTTGCAAAATCCAGCTGAGGATTAGTAAAGGAGACACACTCTGCCCCTTCTGCTCAACAGTTACTGTCACAGTCTGACCCACAGAACAAGACTGTAGCAGTACGTCCTCAATATGAATCTGTCTGTGTTAACACCCCTCCTACGCATCTGCTCCCACCAGGTTATTGCTGTCACTATAAATACAGGAAAATCCTAAGAGAATCAGAGATGTGTGTGATTTGGTTAGGATCACACATAGTAGGTGTTTTTTCATACAGAATATATATATAAAACATGATTAAACAGAGACAAGGTCATTTCACTGTCATCACCATAGTGACATAGATAGGAAACAATTTGCATTACAGCCCATGAATTACACAAAGATGGAATAAAATAAAAGCAGATACATTTTAAATTAATGTTTCACTAATTGCAGGATGCATGCAGGAGCAGTGAGGTAACAGTGTCGATAGTGGAATGAAAACTTAAACGTGACACAGTCTGCTAAATTATGAAGACACAAACTAACATCAGGAATTACCAAATCAAAGGTCATTAAATATCAAATAATCTTAATAAATGATTATATATAGTAGTTTTTTATTTTAACTAGATATATAGGATTTGTGTGCCCCCTCCTTTCTTTCACTATAGGTACCTTATAGATGTACTGTCTGTAAACTCAGATTTCATTGGCTATTGACAGTCTGCTCCATGCTGGCAGAATCAGGTCATAAATGCTTTGCTCTCCTGACTTTCTGGACATTTGCACAAATGTGCAAAAGCTGGTTGAAAACACCAGAGTGTTGTACGTTTGATCTCATTCATCAATTATTAAATCAATTTGGACTTTGAGGTGAATTTGCTCAACTCAAGTCAAGCTTCTCTTTCCAATGTACATCAGTTTGCAACAACAACAACAACTACAAGAAAAAATGATGTGATGAAGATGCAGTGGTGTCTTTTATGAAGCAGATGGTTAGAGTCGCAGTCAGGCCTTTGCTGAGGAAGTTGCAGTGGTTGGTTGTATTTTGGAGTCAGCAGGTCCCAGAGTGGGGGCTTGATACAGTAAAGCCTGGGTTGTTGTCATAGCACAAATGTGAGCAGTTCTGTTAAACCAAGGTTAAATGTCAGATAGAAACTGTGGCCACAAACACAAAGGCTGTCTGGTTGATGCTGGTGACTCTGGGATCATTGCTCACATGTGCTGCATTACAGAATCCAAATAGATCAGACCAAAATCCGGCTTCTTCTGACAGATGGTATTTTACAGTGGACATCCCAGTACCCTGATCTAAACTTAATCGTGGAGCCAAGAGCTCTGACGGATCTGTAGAGATTCTGTGCGGATTTTTTACAACACGATCTCTCACCTTGCCAAAGATGCCTCAGCGCTGTTGTTTTTGGTGTTTATCCTCCCAGGCTAATGGCATCACATACAAAACCTGTATTTGTGCTGCCACTTGAGCCACACAGCTTTACATCCACCAAACAGCATGCAGTCGCTCTTTGCAGTTCATAAAGCAAATATGACGAGCAGAGCATATCAACAAGTCGAGATCCTCAAAGTGGATTATAGGACAATCAGACGATTAAGCTTTTCAGAATATTTTCTGTCTGTGCCTGAAAGGGAGAGCAGCATTTTCATCTCTCTTGTATCTCTTCTAAAATAATTTCTTTATGGAGGCGGGGGATGTTGATCCAAGGCTTAAGGCCAGGGTGCATTTTCAAACATATCTCCCTGAGTCTTGCGTTCACACTAGAGCTGTGTTGACCAAAAACCTCTGACCAGCATGACTTTTTCACCTGTAGCCCGTTTCCATGACCTGCCATGCTGGGCTGTGCCACGCCCATGCTGGGAAAAGTACTGACAGAATAGGACATGTTGGAAGTATTGCAAAGAGTGACTTGAAAGAAAGTACAAAGAGAGTAGTTTATTTATTTTGTTACTTTCTGGTTCACTGTGGCTCTCATTTTCAGCATGTCCATGTTGATTTTTCCTTCCTTAATCAATGAATTCTTTCAGTTGAGGACACCATTGATAGTTTAAATGTGATTTCAACAAAATGAAATGAGCAAAGCTTGATAATCCTTTAGGTTAAATATTCTTTAAAGGTGGACACATAACACACCATAATTAAATTCATCATCATGACTGCTGCACATACGTGTAATAGAACATATGTATCCATATTTCTGTACATGAACATTAACTGACTGTCAGCCACTGCCAGCCTTTCTATTTTTTTCTTTCTGAACCATAAAAAGAAAAAACTCCCAGAGCTTAATATAGATGCTGGTTTCTTCTGGACTCCCCTCCCTTGAATGTCCCTGCAGTAAACACTATGCCTTTCAGGCTACCTTTGAGAACTGCGCCATAAACAGGCCACATGCTCGGGCACTCACTAACTACTTAAAGTAGTTAAGAACCTTAAATCTGCACTGACCTCAGATTACAGGCTCCCTTTCAGACAATTTAACTGAACTCAATACTCAACATTGCATATTCTAGAAAGTGGAGGAAAGCTGTAGTACCTCAGTAGAACCCACGCATGGACATAATGGACACACACATACACGCACGCACATACACACACACACACACACACATATATATATATATATATATATAGTGGCTCTGAGGATTGTGTTCAGTGGTATAACAGGTGTGTGCAGAAGAGTGCACATCACAGCCAAGCACCCACTCCACCTTGAATAGATTTGGGACAAAGGATTTAAGCAGTGAGTGTTATCTTCAAACCTCCTCAAGGTTGTGCCACATACCCTGTCAAGGCCACATACTGGTTCTTTACACAACATGACCCACTGTGCCACTGCTGCATAATACATCACCTCCTTGACACCAAACGGCAGAGACACCATTGCAGCTTACATCTTCCGACTCGTGAAAGACACGTCTTTGAAGCTCCACTGCGTGTTAACTCCACAGAGTGTCAGGAGCATCGTGACCTGACATTGCCTCTAAAATAAGAAAGAAAGGATCTAAGACTTTGAATGCACAGCAGCACTTGGAGAGCCAGACCGTCTGTCTACAGATAAGATTTGCTGCTGGGATGGAAAGAGAGAGAAAAAAAAGTTTATCTCAAACGGAGTGTTGTACGCTATGACAGGTAAATAATGATGCGTTGTTATCAGGATGAGGCCAAAAAAGGCCCCTGTTTTCTCTCAGCTTGACAATTTAGTGTCCTTGTCATGTGCTACACAGAGTGGAGTTACAAAATCAGGCTGCTCTCATTTCTGTGACTGCTGTCACAGGGGAGCAAGTAGGACGCCTTTCCTACAATGTGAAACAGCCGTGTTGGGGGGGGGGCCGTTGCTGTACAATGAAGTGTGCAATAGTTTTATTTTCTGTCAGTTTAAAATCTTTTTGTGAAACCAATTTATTTGCCTTAAATACCCTTGAAAGCTGTGATAAGTTATGATTAAAGTTTGCTTAATTAAGATGAAATGTGTTAAATGTCTGACTGAAATCAGCCACTGTTTGCTAAGCTAATCACGTCTGTCATTTCTGTCTCAGCGAAATGCTTGAGTAAACGTGACAGCAATTATGTGCTCATTAGACATAAAACTTTTAATCAAATGTGCTATTGATTTGAGGTCAGGCCTAAACAAGGGCCAGGATTAAACAAACAAAGTTTATTTCCAGAGCCATGGGCTTTAAATTGCAATTAGGCTACTTTTACACAAACACACACTCAGCATGTGCACCTTTACAATCAATAATGAAATAGTTATTTTTGTGTCTGGCAATCTCAGTTGAATTGTGGAAGAACGTGTAATTAAAATGCACCTAAATCTTGTCTGATGCAGCAACAAACGCTCCCTCTAAATGACGGTACACAAGAAAACAGAGGCTGTGTTGCACAAAACGTTGTTATTAAAGCTTCTAAGTGTCCGCTCCCCTTAGTGACAGATTAATACCCTTCTCAAAAAATGGCAGCAAACTAAATGTTCATGCAAAAAGAAGAGAATAGAATCAGTGACTTAACATCAATATGTTCCCAGCAGCCATTTGGCACACCAATGTCTGTTATTTCTATAAGTAGGTACTCACAGTATAATGTGCTCTGCACTTGTGTATTTACTGTGTCAAAGAAAGTTTGAACTGAGTTAAATAAGGTCACTTAGTACTCGACTCTACTTCAGTGTACTCTTTGACACGGAAAGGCAGATTTTCCACAAAAACCTAAAAGTTTTGGGGAAAACAAATTAAACCTGGACTTTTAATTACAGGCAAACAATGATCTAACTTACAGAGTACTTACTTTAATCCATCTTTGAAGTCCGAATTAATTCACAAAAGAAATTATAGGAATGGTTCTTTAATGGGGGAGCGGACACAAAACAACATTGTGTTTGCTGAGCCAAGGTAGCTGTCCCACTGAAATGAATGTCCTGCTTTTTGTTCTGAGCATGGTCTTAAAAGAAACTCTGGGTTTTATAGGTTTTATGGAGTCTTTCTGGGGCTCTCAGTTGAGTCAGCACTGGTTGTGTTGAAGTCCACAAGTGGGATAATGAGAAAAAAAATCAGGGGCCAGAAACTATGGATGGCCAAGTTGTGTTGTGGGTAAGATCTGACTACAGTGTATAAATCGTTGTGTAGTCAATTCATTTCAACAGAATTGCTCTCAACAGTGAAGTAAATCTGCGTGTATGTATGCGTGTGTCTGTATGCGTGCGTCTGCTTGCATGTATTTGACTTTTGTGATCTTTGACAATAGCAAACCTCGACAGGTCTGACCTTTGAGGGAACACAGATTCCCAAGATGGAGGAAGCTATCATGGCTTTTCAAGTATGAACTCATAGAACACATGCCATTGTTGTTGTGCACAATCTTTTCAGTGAATGTGACTTGGAAGTCAAATTTCCTGTGATAATAGACTTGATGCCCGCCTTACGCACTTCTCCACAGCCACAACAGTGTTGACAGTCATCCGTGAGCCTCATTCAGGGCTGTTTTTCCCGCAGTCAAAACCTGACTCACCAAAACTATGAGCAGAACAAAGAAGAACAACAGCACTAATCTGAACAGATTTCCTGTCCACTGTGTCGAGTGCTGCTTGGCATGTGTGCTTCAAATGCTGTGGGTTTCAAGAGCAGTCAGGCAACAAAGCAACCAGCAGACAGGCCCACAGGCTCACTCTCCCTCTCTCTTTCTCTCTGTCTCTCTCTCTCACACACACACACCAAGAAATCAATTACCTGCTGTTCCCTAAAACAGAGCTTGAGTAAGCAGAAGTGTAAAAATGTAAAGGGTAATTAGCAAAAGGTGTTAAGTCGATTCTGGGCCTGGTGGGAGTGTTTGCTATCTGTCTGTCCCTCTGTCCATCTGTCTGTCTGTCTGTCTGTCTGTCTGTCTGTCTGCCTGTCTTTCTGTCTGTCTGTCTCAGTCTTTTCCTCTAGCTCTCAATGCTCAAGGTGAGTTCAGCCCTTCACAGTCCAGTGGGCCGGTAACATTTCCTTCCCATTATGATGGCTTGCTATGCACACACATTCTCACAAACAACACATGCACACAGACACACACACACACACATATATATACTTATATATGTACAATTACATTGAGAAGAGAAGAAGACAGGAAGGGGAGGCAGGCACATGGCAGAATGCAGGCAGGCCATCCAAGGTTTTCCGGTACATGGGTCTCATCCCACCACATGTCACCCTCAATTGTGGTTAATGCCAATGTGATCAGAGGCTCCCCGACACTCCTCTGTCGCTTCGGCACCTAAAGGCGAAGGAGAGGCAAGGAGTGGAGGGTGGTAGGTGGCAACAAAACCAAAGAAAGAAAGGGAGGGAAGGAGAATGTGGGGGGTCAGAGGCTAGAGACACCAGAGCAGTGGCAGGCAACAGGAGAGAGAGAAAGAGAGAGAGAGAGAGAGAGAGAGAGAGAGAGAGAGAGAGAGAGAGAGAAACAAAAAGTGGCATCAAATGAGGAGGTGGAGAGGAGTGACGAAGGCAGCTGTGGATAAATAAGAAAGGAGGCGGGAATGTTGTGTGTGTGTGTGTGTGTGTGTGTGTGTGTGTGTGTGTGTGTGTTTGTGGTGTGTGGAGACTGAGAAAATGAGGCAAAAGGGAAGGTGAAAGGAAATTGGTGAAGAGAGTGTGTGTGTGTGTGTTCGTGTAACAGAGGAGGGGTGTGTTTGACATAGTGGAGATGCGTTGAAGGGAACATCAGCACTGGTGCCCAATCCGCTGTTATTTCTGCTCCACTCTCCTGTCATTAGCCAGCATCACTGCTGCGGCAATTATCTTCACAAAAGTGTGTGCGTGTGTGTTTATGTGTGTGTTTGTACGCTGTGTGTATTCATGTGTGTGTGTAAATTAATTAGAACTGAGAAAATGAGGGATGGTGGGGAAGGAGAACAGGGAAGAGTGATCATGCTCCTCATCAAACACTGCCAAAATAAAGGCGACACACACAGCCCCTGTGGAGATGGTGTGCTTGTGTGTGTGTGATTGTATACGTTATGTTCAGTTCAGTCAAGCTGCTAATTATTTAAGTCAGTTTACAACATGTTTCCCTATGTTTTTGCATGTGTGTATGCAGGTGTGTGTGTAATTTTCTCCATGCCTCATGCTGGAATCAGTCACACAATCATATGTGAGAGTAGGTGTGTTTCTCACTTCGTATGTGACTTTTTGTGACTCAGTCTGAATGTGTGTGAGTGTATGTTGCCAGATCCAGTCACATTGCCTCCCTCAGTCTGCACTCATTACCCATACTCGCTCTGCAAGCATGTGTGCAACTACTCCAATGTTTTTTCTTCTTCTATGCATTAACGGTGTGTATGTGCGTGCGTGTGTTTCCCCATCAGTGTATGTATGTGTTTCAGTAATGGTCGACTAAGCCGAGCAGTTTTGTTGCCCCAGTGTAGCCCGGTGATTCACCTTTTCTCCTCCAGGTTTCCACCTGGTCACTGGAGCGATGCACTGATACGACCTGACACCTGTCTGCTTGGATGGCCAGCAACAGGCCTCACACACACACATATACACACACACCTACACATGCCCACAACTCACCCATGCATAAACACACATTCACGCTAGAGCCTCAATCGCACACATACAGATAAAGGTGCATTCATGCTCCTGAACAAGTTTGAAGATAAAGGTACATACACGCACAAAGGCATATGCATGCACGCAAATGGAGGACACACACACTTCTTCTTCCTCTCTCATCATTAGCCTCACAGCACTGCACAAATCATGACGTTAGTGTGCTCACAGTGCCTGGAAAGCTGACAAAACCCTCATGTGTTCTTTAAAAGAGACCCACCGTGATGTGTGTAAATATGTCAGAGTTTATCTAGTGCTGTTTTCATAAGGCAACAAGGCACAGTGATTCACAGCCAGCCGACTGCATCCATGCTACGCCACACTGCATGCTATGAAAAAAGTGTTTGAATTGTGTATGCAGATACCTCTGCCAAGCCAAACTATGGATTTGTCTTACTGAACTTTATGGCGTTTCAGATAGTTTGGGGTTCTGAGTCATAAATATACAGAAGTACCAAATATGTTCTCTGGAATAGATATTGGCACAGACTGCACTGAGTACAAGTGTGAAGACTAACTTGATGTGATGTTTAGAGGGTTTAGTTGTCAGTTTCCCTTGCTGCAGGTGGTGATTGTTGCTTGACAAAACCCTCACTCATCATTGTCCAGACGTAAAAAGAAGTTATTGTTGGAGGCTACAGTGAGTCGCTATTGGAAAGTGACAGGCCTAGCTGGTTAGCATGCTTAGACCATTACAGAAGCAGATGTTTACCAGTTTCCCAGGTTGACCATCTTTGTTCAGAATTTTAATATGCCAACTTTGCTAATGAGCACCAAGAGTGACATTAGTTTTGCAGATATAGGTTGTTGACATATATTACTCTGGTAACTATGAGTGTCTGTCCAAGCAATACTTTTAACTTACTGAGATTTTTCAGTCAGGGCCAATGTGGACTAGCAATGCCTAAAGTTATGCCACTGGCGTGGCTAAAAAAATTGCAATTAAAATATCTCCTCTAACCTTATTAGCTTGTGGCTTTCACTAACAGTTAGTACAGCAGGGGAAAATGCACATGAGCAATAAAGCTATTGCAGGATGGGCTTTTTAAAGCTGGCATTATTATCATCAATGAGGACAATAGCAGCAAGTGCAATCACAACTGGGTAATGACTCATTGCTGTGATTCTTGAAATAGCACTGTCAATGTGAATTTGTTGGCGTTACTCTATTCTGAATGTAGGCCATGTCAATATGACTCCATGTTCTCAGCTTTCACCATTTTCACTGGCTCTGTCAGCTAAATTGTGGCACATATGTATATACACACAAACACACATATAAAATGCTAGATGAAATAAGAATGCCTCGTATCAAAAGATACTCATTTTATTTTTTATTTTTAAAGTGTGATCTCCAGTGCACCCAATGTCTATCTGAAGTCACTCCACAGAGATCAAGTTCCTCTTCAAAGCTTGTGGGTGTTTGTTGATGTGTGAATGTGTGTGTGTGTGTGTGTGTGTGTGTGTGTGTGTGTGTGTGTGTGTGTGAGTGTGTGAGTGTGAGTGTATTGTTAACAGTCCACATGTAATATCAACCTTAACGTTCAATACAGCAGGCAACCAAAGATTCAAGACATAGGCTGCATGTGAATGCTTGAGTGCAGGGATTAATGAACAGCATGAGAGCTATTTCCTTAGCAAACTAGAAAACTCCATTAACTGGGCTCAATATACACTTTTGCATCAGAAGACAAATAGTGTATATGCTATAATCCATACTCACACTATAAATAATAACAGATTACATGTTAATAATGCAGCTCATTAAAGCCCACGGTGCATTAACCAGGCAGAAACAGGTATACTCAAATAAATATGGGAGGAAATAAAATGTATTTTCTGTCTAAGTAGTGTGAGTAGGTTTGATGTCAGGTTTTTAAGCAAGATCACAACATTTACCCAAACTGAAGTGCCAGAGGCGTAAACTGTAAGGACAGTGTTTGCAGATATGTTCAGATATGAATTTTCCCTTTTTATATTTCTCACAAAACATACACCTGCAATCAAGTCCTAAATTAATGTTATTTTGGGCATGGCTGGAGTTGCCAAACAATAGCATGAAGACTCAATAAAAATGTAACCACTTGTCAGTGGATTTGTCACATCAACAAAGAAGTTGTAACAAGTAGTTTATCTGTAAATGTTATATTTTCAGTAAATAGCAGTAAGCATCAATAATCAGCGATCATTCTCTGATGTGATAATAGGGTAAGATTATTGCTTAAAGCTTCAATTATGTCATTTTTATTCTATTATAGGCTTTATTGTGGGTTTTTTGCATTATTGCTTTTTTTTCGGCGGCTTTTGTTGATGCAGTAGCTGAAGGAGAGGCCTTTGTGTTCCTTCTAGTGTCTCTTGTATTACCACAGGATTTTCCATGTTTGGGTTTGAACATCATTGAAGCAATAGATGTCCTGGTCTATCCCTATTAATTCCTCCCCTCATATGCCCCCAGTTGCCATTCAGCATCTCCAATTGTATGATTCAAAGATCTGGCAGTGGTTAGTGGCACTTTGAGCACACAGGCATCAAATGCTGTGAATAGACTTGCTAATTTGTGATCTGGATGCCATTTGTCCTGCATTCACACGCAGCCATAAGCAGAGTAGCTCTGACAGAGTGACGGCTCACAAACTGTCCTGCCACCAGTGCAGATGACAAAGAGTTCAGGGAGGCAGCCTCACAGACAAATTCAAATCATAATGTGCTTAATGAGTGGATGGGAAGATACCCAAAATGAGGGCTGGATCCAGGCTATTGGAACAACACAGCAAGAATGTTGCAAGTAATACCTCCAAAACACGTACGTCTGAGCTCCTCCTGCATCCTGAACTGAAGTGCTACCTTCCACTGTTGTTTGTGTTTGCTTTAGTGGGCCCACACTGCCACATCAGGGGCCAAAAAAGTCATTGTTATTTCACTAGCTCCTGCAGATGTAGCAGCTGTAGTTGCACTACTTTTAACAACATGGGCACCATGGCAACAGCGAACTAATGATGCACTGTTGCTCCATCCCCTGATTCACATCCTCCTTACTACTCCTTTCAGTCTCGGAAAGTGTGAGGAATGATGAGACATTCATCAGTAACTCAGGAAACACAAGCACACCCTATCTGGATCTTTTTTTGTTCTCAACAATTTTTCAAAAAATAAGCTGTAGTTCTGCAGAGACCAAGTGCAATTTGATGCTCCTCTGTCTGCCATAGTATGGCGAGAGGCTTTCTCTCAGCATAAAAGGCCCTTAAGCAACTCTCAGACATGGGCCACTCCTGTGTCGGAGGTGGACTGGCCATCTGGAGCTGCAGTGGACCTGTCCACCAAGGATCCAGTCCAACATCACCTCCAAGTGTCCCATGACGTTTGGAAGTGCTGGTGTACACTGGAGGCTGCTGCGTTCATGTGCGTGTCAGAGAGGAGAAGGTGGGTAAGAAAATAGTTCCTCACATCTAATGAGTCCATCTTCCCCCCTCCTCCTGCCATCTTTACTCTCATTCATTGCAACGCCCACACTGAGCTGACAGCAAGTGGCTGAATTTGGAGTGCAGGCTGCAGACGAGTTGACCTAACAGGGGAGCACGGAGGACCAGCAGGTTAAAAATGTAAGAATGAGGCTGGAAAATGAAGTCACAACTGTCCCTCGTGGGCAAATGTGATCAGATGTCATAAATTAAATTATGTGGTTGCAGTGCAGCTGACAGAGCAATGTAAATGTTGCACATCAACATGTGGCAGCATGTTGGAGTAACTGGCATTCTCCTGTATTATGCTGCCTTCAGGTATCAGACTTAGGAGTTGGATGCACATAACGATGGAAGAAGTGGCATAAATATACGGCATACTGGGATGTTGTGTGATCTTCTGTCAGTACTTGTTATTTGAAATGGCCAAGCTTTGGTCCATATGCAATATTTACATTGAGGCATTTCATGCAGAAGAAGCATAGGTCACATTCAAACCATCACAACATATACTTACAATCTGATGAAAATCAATAGCTATGCAACAATCGCACATGTTCTTCCTCTGCAATTTGCACACATGATTTGAAATGTACAGGTCCTGGGTTACATAATACAGTGAAGTCTGTGGAGGCCCATTCAATCATGCAGTATTTATAAGTCACGTGTCAGGCTCCATTCATATTTGAAAATGCACAGGCCTGCACACTGATAAACAGTGCCCATGCTCATGTGCAGTTTATGAATAATATCTCTCGTGTATTAAGGTCCTTTGTTTTACCACCCATGGCACCTGTCAGTTGTTTTCATATGATTCTATAATCAAGCAGCCAATCAGTATTGGTGTGTGTCAGGAAACGCTTCTTGAGTCTTTAGTATTAACACATACCAGCAAGTGAAACTGTTCCCAACTTGAGCCTGGCTGCCAGTCCCCGTTGGCTGATCCCTCTCATTAAGTGTCTCACTCAGACATGCAGCGATGGATTGCAGCGACTGCTGCCAGGGCTAATCACAGGCATGAAGGAGGAGGAAGGCAAATTCTAATGCCAGCATCCAAAAATATTGGAAATGGTTCTCGTTACTTCAAGTTTTAAATGCCAAAATGGTTGAATAATAATCTCTAACAGTAAATGCACCTTCTCCTACAACTTCTCTTTCTTTGCCAGGTATTAAAAAAAACATTTCTATTCACTGCTCATGGTCACTGGCTTTAGACCAAAAGGACTTTACTTCAGAGTTATGGGGTAAAGCATTTCATATAATATAACATTTTTTCACCATTTATTATTAAACTAACCCTGGATATCTTTGAAGTAACATTTTGCAGCACTTTACAATCTAGATACAAGGACCATCTATCAGATCCCAGGATATTCCATATGCTTGTTTCTTTTCATTCAAACATGACTAACTTGGCTGTGAGAACTTGAGTCTTTGGCGCCTGCTAGTGACGGCTCCTGCTGCATCCCTGAGTTTACATGCTCCAGCCTTCAGAGAGTGATGAGGGTGCTCATAATTCTTACATTCCCCAGTACATCCATCAATCCATCATTCGAACTGAATCCACTCCTGGTAGCGACCTGACCCCAATCTGGTGCCAGATCTGCAGAGGATTGCAGTTTTTCTTCTCCATTCCTCTGGCCTCTATGGTGCCAGGTGGGATCAATCAAGCCCTGCTGAGGCATCTGGGAGGAAGTGAAGTTGTATTTGACCCTGTAGATTTGCTGCCAGACAGTGATAGTAAGCAGAACAGACAGGTTCAGCCTGCCCTCACTCTCCAGACGACCAACATGGACTAGACTGGACAGCCAGGGGAATGGAGATGAGCAGTGGGATGATAACCCTATGTGAGTGTGTGTGCTCTGTGGCGAGAGCATGCACTTGTATTTGCATGTGTGCATGTGTTTTGTCGGCGAAGTGGCTGCCATGTGTGTGAGTGGGGTTATGAACTTAGTTGAGTGATGCAGTGCAGGCTGTGGCTTGGAGAAATTGTGCATCCTTTTGTGTGTGTGAGCGAGAGCGTGTGGCTGGTGATGTGGTTGTGAGTAGCTGTCAGTGCACGACAGTATCTATGTAATTTTAAGTTTGTAAAGTCAAGGCACCAGTGCAACTAACATGCTCATACAAATATAGATAGATTATAAAACCAGACTTCTATGACGTGGAAAAGGCTGTTAACCCAGGTTACAGTCAAGTAAAATGCAGCTTACCCACTTAACTTGATTCTTTTTTTTTTCTATTTCTAATTCTAGCAAATTTGACTCATTTGTTGTCATGAATTTATGGTACAAACGGCCATCAAAGATGAAACAAACTGATAGGATCAGGCCAAACTTTGAAACCTCTGCCACAGAAAACAGAAAAACAGAAAATAGAGAGCGAGAGTTCAGAATATACTTACTTGTATTTGTTATGACTAGAGCAAGTAAAAGAGAGCATTGACACCATAACTGAATGGGTTTATACATGTATTCTTTTATTATTGCACTATACTGTTAAAATGGGCCGCCCACATGGGATTACATGGTACTGAATGATAGCAAATATGAATAAAGACTGCCGCCATTTTACATTCGTGTCCCAAAGAAAAATCAAACACAACGCAATTGCTGCATGTGCCATACTGAGCTATACATGTTTTATTTATTAATTCCCAGAAAGCAGCTGAGGAAAGTGCGTTTGCTCGACTACTGTACTTCACTATAATGTTGAAGCACTTGTACTGAACTTAGCTATTTCCATATTTATAGCTAAATTTTACAGGTTATTTTCAGATCAAGAGTTTATGTTAGTGCTCTGTTTCACAGGTGTCCAGCTAATTTCCTGGATGGTAGCTGGTACAGTATTTAGCTGAAAGAGAGGTGGAGGAAAAAAACTTAAATAGAATAATGGAAAAGTTTATAAGTTGCATAAGTTGTACTGTTAAAAGAGTAAACCAACAGTTTCCACCTTTTTGGCCTCACATTTCTCCCCAAACTCCCAACCGTTCCATGTTAGAAACAGCTGGAGACCAAAAGTCCTGCAACACTTCAAAACACACAAAAAATCAAGGATTAGGAAAATAAAGAAAAATAAATATATACGAGTGGCACAACTGTTACATCAGTATCAAGAACATGATAAGGTGGTGTAAATATACATCGTGTAAAACCCCTTCTAAGGGTTTTTTTTGTGTTACATAAGCTCCATCATATCCACACAAATAGTTTTCAATATGGCAAAACCTTCATTGATAAGTAAAAAGCACTTAACCTTCCTCCATCTTGCTGCCTTATTCTGTACATCCTCATACACATAATGAATTTTCTTCTTTTGTGCAATGAGGTTGAAATGGCAAAATGTGTTGCTTCCATTAAAAACAGGGAAATAAAAGACACTTCACAGGCTGGTGGAAACTGCCTTCCAGAACAAACAGAGCATTGATTTCCAGTCATTGTTCCTGTGCACAATCACCATTTGCTGTAGGTGGAAGAGAGGTGGGAAAAGGGTGGGTCTCTATGGAGTTACATTATTGAAAAGCAGTAATTGGCTAGGTATTATAGAATTTGTCCCATTCATTTCCACGGAAGCAATACAGTAAGTGATATATGAGTTTAATCTCTGGCTTCATTGTGGTCGGATTGATGGAATTAATCACAGAAGATGAGGATGGCCATGTGATTAAACAGTCAGTCAGTATCAACTTAAGTTGATTTGACTTTCTGCCTCATGATGACCACTGGTCAAAGATCACCCAACTCATGACACCTCCAACGTGCTGATCGTCTCTGCCATCCACTTGTAATAGAGTCCACCCATCAAAGGCTGTTGGTCCTGATGCCATCGGGTGGTCAAGGCCTGCAACTCTTCCACATACTCAGTATGTGTGCCTTCAGTCCGTGTTTCAGATTCAGTATTGGGTGCTACTGAAGCTTTTTGCCCTGGAACTGAACCTGCAGCTCAGCATCAGTAAAACAAAGGAGCTGGTTGTGGACATCAGGAGATCTGGCACCTCCTTCTCTTTCCTATCTGAGCTACTGATCCTAATGATGATACTGAAATACACATACTCAGTGTCTTTAAAGGTGAAATGATGTCAAAGTTTTGCACTCCAGTTTTTGCTTCTTTTTTTAAAATCCCTAAAACGCAAAAAAAATCCTCCCACTCTACAGCTTTGACATTAGCTGTTAAACTTTATAGGCTAGGGGCCCATAAAACCAGCCACACCTGAGCCCTCACCCAGCTCAGCCAGGGGCCCCTTTGTAGTGTAGTTTATAGGACAGAGCCTATAAAGTGTTGCCATCCAAAATGAGATACCCACCACTTTAAAAAATATTGAACACCTACTCCTTACAAAATGATTGCTGACATGAAAGCTCAGGATGGAGTGCCATTGATGGCATCCAAGACGTGTGTATATCTGTGTGTGTGTGTGTGCATGCATGTAGATCTGTAGTTTACAAGCCCTGAATGTGGGCAACATCACAGTGCAAATTAGCATTAATAACACTATTTGATTCCAAATAAGAGGAGCAAACAAACGTGTACAAGCACACCTGGCTTCCCAAATTCAGTCAACAGATGGGTACACTGCAGGCCAGTGATTGTGCAGGAAAAAATGCTAATGAGCATTCACAGTAGGGCGCAATCATAGAAAAACAAGGAGAATGGGCTCATATTTCTGGCCGGCACGTCGTCCAAGGTGATGGCGATGGCCAGAAATGGGGCAGCAGTAAGCGGGACACAACAGTATTTGAGTCTTGATGTTTGCCTGTCGGCCAGCTCCTGGCTGGCCCACCACTCTCCTCTGCCATGAATAAATCTCCTGGCTAACATGCGCAAATATGGAAAATTTGCACTTTATAGTCTGATGAGGGCCAATTATCGGATTAAATGCCATAACATGATCTTAACCCTCGACGATGCTGGCCAGTTCACTGCAATTCATTTTTTGATTAAAGCGAGGACAGGACGTACTGTACCAGAATTTAAAAAAAGAAAAGAAAGAAAAAGAAAGAAAGGAGCTAGGAAAAGTTGAGGCACATGCAATTTCATGCAAATATGGAAACGGCAATTTGCAAAATGTCATTCAGTATTCAGAATTTTTGGAGAAGTGGTGGTTGTAACGTACTGCTTCAACAGGAGAGTGAAATCACCGCAATAACAACCAGGGACAGGGGAAGTAGTGTTAAGGTACGTTCTCTTAGGCCAGAGCCTGTGGAGGCACACATGTCCCTGAGAGCCAAATGAGAAAAATGCACTCAGCATGTTGTCCACACTTGCTTCAGGAAAAAGGGCCCATCAAATGGCATATTTACCAGCTCCCATTCACTGTGACAGTTTTTAGTCATAGTGTTGTTGTTTTTTTTACAGTTCTCTCTCTCCCTGTGGTCACCTCTATATTTGAGCCCCTTTCTGTGTTGGATTAATGGGATGGTACTGACATATACGCATTTTACTTCTCTAAAAGTGTTGGGTTTTTTTAGGGGGTCTGACCTTTTAAATGCGTAAAAATACTTGCCAGATGGAAATTTAAGCGTGTGTGAGTGTGCATGTGCAGAATGTGTGAAAAGCCTAAATTTATCTTTCGGCTACTGTTATGCTTCCAGTATTGTGCCCAGATTTTGGCTTTAAAATAGGCATGCCCTCTTTAACAGATCACACACACACAATCTCTGGATTCAGGTCCCAGTTACATCAGGGATGCCCCAATTGATCGGCTGTGGATCATGATTGGCTGATTTTCATTGAAAATACATGCTTATATGATGTATATATACATAATTGCTCCTCTTGTACTGATGAGTCAAAGATGAATTTAACATTATCTTACATTATCTGTGCCACTGTAAATGAACCAGACTTTTATTTCCCAGTCCCTGGATGCTCAACATCAGGATTGGTGACATCACATACACCCTGCATGCTCGCTCTGATGGCTGGCATTAACTGAGAGTGATAAACACATTACATTACACACAGTGGTGAATTTATGTGGATCTGACACTGTGGAGAGATACTATTATTCAAAAGTGCCACCTGAGAAATAATTTAAAGCACTGAATTAAAACAAATTATAGCACCTTTTAAGATTATATTAAATCAATAAAATGCACAGTTGAGATGATAATGATACATCTGCAAACCACAACCCCTGTGGATATGCTGTAATGGATTTAGCAGAAATAACCCTGATGATCATGGTGCGTCTTATGAAGCCAGGAGACACTGCTGTCCATTCAGAAGGAGTGAGCAGCAGTCATGACCTCAGATGATTTGGGAAGGGGGGGTAACAGCTCAGCGGAGCCTGTTTCAGATTGGATTGGCAGTGTTTTGTCAGGGTGATAATGCTGCTGGATCAGACTCACTCACTCTGTTTGAGGAAGTTGGTGCTCTCTGTGTTAATTAAGCCTCTCTCTGTTGCTCCGTCTCTGACAGCAGTATTCACCAGCAAGGTCTGTAAATCTGAAAACAACTCTCTGTCTCATCCTGTCATCTCCTCACATCATTCACTTTGTCGCTCTTTTGTTTCTACATTTGATTGCTTTCTTTTTCATTAAAGTGAACGGTACAAGCAGCGGTACTTGTACCCCAGTGGGTATTTCAAAGATGCTAGGGGGTATATGTGAGAATTGTAGTGAAGCTTAGCTAAATTGAAAACATAAAGATAAACATCTGAACACTATGTGCTGTGATTGAGAGTGCATGAAGTGTTATTAGCAGGAAGTCTACACAATCAGCTAAAAGAATCGCCAACAGTTGAAGTAGGCAGCTGAAGTTGGCCCAATCAATAAACAGTTTGAATATTTTGATTACACAGGAGGCTAAGTAATGGGTATTGGAAATAGCTAACATTCAACGTATTGGAAAGGCTCACCTGAAAGTAGTTAAATAGTTACCTTTAAATAGTTAACTTTAAAAACCTAGAACATGTTGAGTTATAAATAACTACGTGATGGATACACAGTTAAATCTGTTGTCGAAAAGTAAGGGATG
Organism: Caranx ignobilis; assembly: GCA_021432705.1. NCBI lineage: Eukaryota > Metazoa > Chordata > Actinopteri > Carangiformes > Carangidae > Caranx > Caranx ignobilis. The sequence continues at coordinate 22,790,909 of MU269989.1, forward strand.
TGCAATTAAAACAGTTAGGGAGAAGTAGTGGATAAATGGTTGGCATTTGATAAGCACAGTAAGTAAAAAAGTAGCCAAGAGTAGTTAATGGTTCAATTAGCTATTAGTCAATAAGACATTGAGATTTATTTAGTGGATAAACAGTTGGAGCAAGTGATGGATTCTAGTCTGATCAAACACCTCCACCACGTGTTAAATAACTCCCACTTTGAAAAAGGGCATTTGGAACATGACAGGTCGTGTGTATGAAGGAGCAGGACCAGAGCTGATCTGATAAAGCTGTGGGGCACAAAAACTCTCTCCTGAACCTTGCTGTTGACATTTTAGGTTGTCACCATATTTATGTAGAGACTATATATAGATATAGTGAAGATACAGCCTTCCACTCATCCCTGCACTCTTATGATCATCTCTGTCTTTACACACTCACTTGCAGGTGAAGTAGTATTGATGACTTCGGAATGCTTCCATCTTTTCTTTACATCTCCCCTTCCTATCATGATTCAAGACAGATTAAACTGCAAAAATCCACACGAGATCATAGCTCTCAGTTGGATTTACACTTGTCAGTGTCTTTTACCAAAAGCATAAAGGCTCTCGTTTGGATACTCAGAGGATTTAGCACCGTGGTTTTCATTTGCTGCCATCTTGGCCGGGTCTTGCCTTGAAAAAGAGATTGTCTTCTGCTTTACGCCACTGGTTGAATAAATGGCTTAACTGACTTCTAACTGTGTCGCCTCACACCCTTTCATTTTTCTGTCTCGATCGTTCTCGGCTGTACTTTCTCTCCGTCAGCAGAAATTGATGCGGATTTCAAATTGCAGAGCAATAACATTCTTATAGCGCTTTGGTCAGCCCCGCAGTTATTAGAAAAATCAGGAGAGCAGAATCCTTAAGCTCATAGATGCTGCAGAACTCCTCTACTTTACACTCAAACATCCTTAAATACATGTTCACTGGTGCTCATACTGTACATGTATGGGCTGCACTTGTGCTTGTGCATGCAAATGCAAGAGAGAACGCAAAACAAATTAGATGAATAATAAATCGATAATAATAAAAATTCAGCTCTATTTGCAAGTAGACCCCGCCAGGACCTCTGACTGGCTGCTTTTGAATTATAGATGTCTGAGTGACAGATGAATGCTGGAAGGAAATTAATGTCTGTCACTATTCTTGTGTGTCTGTAATGACACACACAGCCATGCATAAATATGATTTCAAATTGTTCCTGTAGTCGCAAAAAGAACAGCACAGATATGGCTGCTTGGCTTTAAGCAAGACAACATCACGTCCACAGATGTACACACACCGGGGCATCCACACACACTAGTGTCAACAGCAGGTTTCAGTGACTCGTTGAACCACGCAAGGTATTCACTGTTGTGGTGGAGAATAATGATTGACTGGTTGCAGCCTGATCTGCGTCAGACAGAGTAGGAGACTCTCAACTGTGCTGCAGGCAATTACTTTGTTTTAGAGGAGAAAGAAGGAGGGAGGGAAAGAGAAAGAGAGGGAGAGAGAGGAAGAGAGGAAGAGAGGCAGAGACAGAGGGGGAGGGATTTGCAAGGCCAGGGTGGAAGGGCTGTTGTGAGTTAACAGTGACACCTGATGGTGAAGCCCAGTACTGTGCATGGAATCATATTCATAATAACAATAGAGGATGTTGATTTTCTCACTTCTCTGTCTGTCATGCTGTAATCACCTTTTCAACAAAGTCCTTCATGTTCTGCATGTGCCATGTGTTTCCACCTACACCCTTGAGGACTTTACATTGATAATATTGATTTCTAACCTCTAAGCTTACAACCTTAAAGGTGCTAAAGGTAATGTTATGGATCAATATCTCACTGTCTCATTAATTACATCCTACAGCTTACTCGTTGCATATTTATATTTATTTACTGGGAGACTCTCTTCTGGGAGCCGTTGCTCAAAGGCTCAGCTGTGATGCAGCAAAGACGATATTGAGCTGCACTTTGAAATTAGTAAAAGAAAAACTTTAGCTCATTATGTGAACTTATTAATGAGTGACTTATACAATGGTTTAATTAAAACTAAAAACAACATTATTATTGCTAGTCAAACCAAATAATTATGACAGAAAAAACATCCATTTGCTAATCCAAGGACCAACCCTGGATAAACTTAGGTTTAGCAATGGCTTAGTCTAGACTACCTTTGAAATAAGGTGAGTTTTGTTGTCTGTGAGGTGTTCTGTGTCACCAGGGCCAGTGTGTAGCTACCTACTCACTGTGTTGCAGTATGTACTAATTCAGACAAATACATAAACAGTACCTTTTTTGTTATACAACATAGCTAGCAGCATCTATCTCTCGCACAGTAACACAGCACTGAGACTCTTTTTTACTGTAACTGAAAATAGATGGAGACCCCAGGTGTGATTAATATTCTGACTGTATTATCTTTTCTAACCTCCTTTGCCATGCAACTGATTTTATCCTAGTTGTGCATAAACAATGATAATTGAGGTGATAATTTGCAGCGTGAGCCTTATAAAGCAGAACAGGTTGCACCTGTTAATGTTTGTTTCTGCGTGTATTTAACCTTGAACCACAACAGACTGCAGAATAGAGTCATGAAAGCGTTTCCAAGAATGTTGCTGAATCCTACATCATGAGATTACCTTCATAACTTTAATGTAAAGATGATTCAAGCACTTCATCAGATAAGTCCCATCAAGTTTTGTAACGAAATGCATGTCTGAGTGGGGCTTTTTTTGAAAAACCATAACAGTCGTGTGCCAGAATACGCTGTGTCTGGCTTTCAAGTTTCGTAGTATCGGTGTAAAAACAAGTAAACAACCCTAATCCAAAGAATAAACCTGAAAGGAAATTATCATAACATGGTATTCCAGCTGGAGGCTATGACACAACACTGAAGACACAAGCGAATTAAGGGGTGGTGCATTTTCTTGAAACAACTTTCTATTTGTCATATTATTTAATAGTCAGCAAGGTGAAATGTGGCTTCTGAGCTCTGACAGAGCCACAAAGAACACTTCTTACTCCATACATATAGCCTGTCTGCTCAAATAGAGAGAAACCTTGGCTCCAGCTCCCAGAATTTGCTATGTTTAATGAATTATCCCTTCAGACCAGTGGACCTCAAGACAGACTTGGTTTTAAGAAATTGAGACAGAATATGAGATGACTGATGAGGCCAGTTCTTACTGTAAGTCCTGTCTGTGTGTCTTTTAGACCTTAAATACACTTGAAAATGCTTTCAATCATTCATGAGGTACTTTAGGTTAGAGATATTTGACCCAGCACCAGCTTTTTCCTCTCACATTGTGAGTGTAGTTTTGTGTTGTAGCCTTTTTTTATTTAGGCACCCAAATTGCCTAAATAGTGGGTCCTGAGGGTCACAGGTTACAAGTTACAGTTCTGCATGTACAAGTCTGCATCTTCTCCTGTTCCTGCAATTCAAAACAAACCACCTGATTGATTTTATCAGACAGCTACCAGCTTCACCACTGCAGACACACCACTTTTAAAACAAATATTCAGAGAATGCATTCAATTACTAAATCACCTTGGTCCGGTTGCCAAGCAACATTAGTGCAAGAAGTGCTGCTTCCATTTTCTTTCAGCCTCTCTTGTCTTGTTTATGTACATTAGTCGGAGAGAAAAAGAGGGGGGGGGGATGGAAGAAAAACATGTTAGAATGGATTTACAATGGGACAAGCATGATAGTAAAGACACAAACACACTCATCGCCCCGTAATGCTTGCAGCCGCCCACATAGCAGCACACACAGACACACTTAGACTTGAGATGTTTCGATTTGGTGTGTTGTTGTTTTTCCACTTCTCCCACTTAATTACGTTCACAGTGTCCTTAGCTTCCCCGCTGAGCACTTTGTGAAAATGCTCCTCATGAATAAATTCAACATTGTCTCTCACACACACAAAAAAAATTCTGCATACATGATGGAGTGTGCATGCAAGATGTGTTATGGTAAATGTCATTGTCAGATGCACTGGGACACAGATGGAAGAGAGGAATCTGTTAGTTGCCATTGATCTGTTGTCCAGTGTGTGTGTGTGTGTGTGTGCAAGCATTTAACCTCCGTTTACAGTGAATCACCAACAACCATACATGCTGGCATGATTAAGTGTGTCCCTCTGTGTGTGTGAGGTGTGTATCTCAATGCACATCTACAGCTATTGTGTGTTTGCTCTATGTGTGTGTGTGATCAAGAGGGAGACAGGCCCACTCTATCACCCTCAGCTTCATCTGTCACGGCAGGACAGCCGACATACACACGCACAGATACCTGCGGAAAGGTTAACGAGCGCACTGCACTTATGTGTGTTTTGCTGCGTGCGGTGGCGTCTGTGTGATGTATGTGCCTCTCCTCGCGACAGGCTCCATCACCTCCTCTTCGCGCTTGAAGTGGTAAATGAGTGGATTGTTGTTATCCTGGACGCATGGGAATTTGTCTTTCCTTCCGGATTTGGAATAACTTTATTTGCCCTGGAGGAAATAAATGGGTTGGGGTTTGTCTTGGGGACACTGATGCAGTAAGATTGCGACAGATGAGATTACAGTGACAGTTTGCTGTTGTTACACATGGTGGCAGGCTGTCTGTACATGGTTCTCGGGGCACTTCCTTGACAGCTTGGATGCATTTTTTGTTTATTTTAACTCTGTTTTGTCTTGGTCTCAAGCCCTCTTGGAACTTATCCCTAAGATTTGTCTGTCTCCATGTGGACCACTTTTGTTTGCGTCCTCAATAGCAATGCTTCCACTCAGGCAACAGCCAATTATGGTTCTGAGTTGTCCATCCATCTGTTTCATTCGGGTGGACGTGATATCTCCCTAAAGCCTGAAGAGAGTTTGGCACAAACGTTCACTTGGACTCCAGTATGAGCTGATTGCATATTGATGGTCACAGGTCAAAGCATTGTGACCTCCCTAAATATATCCTTTAAGTCCCTTCAAAGTCTTCACTATAGGCCTATATATTCGATCAGTCTGGACAGCTGTAGAGCTTCACCAGATGGCGAAGGAATATAACCATGTTTCTGCTTACACTATCTAATGGACCTTATATATAAGTGATGTTGAAGAATATAAAGAAGAACAATTTATTGTATGTTTTTTGTAAAACTTTAATTCCTCAGTGGTCGCCACTGCAGTGGTGTGTCGTGTTGTGTCAGGAAAAAGCCAGAGTATGTTGTAAATGTTATTCTGTTATAACATTGGCACCATATCTGGAGAGTGATGTTCCTGATGAACTGTCTAAATTAGAGTCTAAACCTCAGGCTAAATTCTATTCACTTCCATTGTAAGATGTGAAATTGGTGAGATTTCAGAGATCAATGTCTCTGATTGATTCCAGCTATCTATATGACTCGATACCACAAGGGAGAAGTGAGAACAATTTCAGTTTCATTGCATTTGTTCACTTTGGGTGAAGCAACTTTTAAATGAATTTAAAAGACTGATACATTGCAGTCCCAGACCTGTTTTCAAAAAAAAAAAATGCAATATCAGTTGTGGCACAGTAAATTGTGTTTTTGTTATTAGGCCAACTATCTGTTTATTTATTTTCTTATTTCTTAAGTGATGAGATGGGCTCCATCCTTGCAAAGTGCCACTATTACAAATATTGCATTCAAGCAGCTGATTAGAGGCTGCAGTGAGTTGCTATTGGAAAGTGATGAAACGGTCTGGGGCTAGGTCTGGTTAGCATGCTAACTTAGTAGAAGAAATGACGTGATGGAGACAAGAGTCCTCCTCCTCCATCTTTCCCATGGACAGTGGAATAGTTTGTCTGTTGTGTAAATATGATGCTACCACCTGCATAAACACAAACATCTGGCTGCTGTGTTGAGGTCTTCATACCAAAATTCACAACATTACCCATGAACCTCCACTTGTCTTTGTTTGCAAAAAATGATGGCCCATAATATGATCCCCATCAACAGAGGAGCATACAGTTCAATTAGAAAAAGGTTACAGCCGAGTCAAAGATTCTCTACCAGCATAATTATTAGAGAAGGGGACAAATGTCAAAGCCCTCATTAAGTCCTTTTGGTGCCACTGTGTCCAGTGCATAAAGCCAAATGGCCTCTGTTCTCAGTGGGAGGGCACTTGATGTCACCCCCTCTATGGCAGCACTTAACCTATTCATAGCCATAAAATGTGACTGAAGTCCTCAAGTGTGAAGAGCATTTCCAAAGAGGCAGTAATGGGAGGACTAGACATTACCTACAGTGTCAGGAAGCTGCTGTCGGACACCCTCTGTCACCAGTAGTTGAGCTTAGCAGTTTGGCCCGCAACATTTGATCTCTAACACAAACATCAGTTTTAGTTCTTCTGCAGGGCTCTATCTGCCCAAGGCCTTGTCAAAGACCACCCAAAGTGGTTTGAAGATCTGTCATCCAGCCAAAAGGAAACTGAGATGGCACAAAGAACACAAAGAGTAACCTTGACTGTAAGGAAGCTAGCACATACAAACACATACTTTTACCACAATATACAGTGTATATATGCAGCACCAAATGGAGACTGAAGAATCTTTTCAGTTGTTTTGGTCATTCTCTTAAAGAAGACCCCAAAAAACATGGTACATAGATGGGTATCTCCAAATCCAAATACTAAGGAGATATGCATAGATTATGCACACCTGTGAGCAAAATAAAAAACATCCCACAACTGCTATTAATCCAATACATGCACAAATGTTTAATCATTTGTGATATTTGTGAACAGATATTAGTTTAGCTTCGCAAGTTGTGAATTGTAAAGGTTAGCGCTAATGGTTTGAAAGTAAATTAGCTACATGGTGTTTCCCTCCCACAGTCTCCACTTTCTTACCATGAATCTTGTGCTGAATGAAGCAGCGTGTGCAGTGCAAAGACCTTCACTTCCTGCTAAATGTGGAAAAAGCTTGCATGCTGATCAGTGTTTAAATAGAAACTGGAGTTAGACTTCCACACTGCAGTTTAGCTTTTGACTCTGAACCTGTCATTTGTTATCTAGCACTGTGGTTAAAAAGCCTTTCTGTGCATCCTCACTATGCATTTGTCCTCTGCATTTAAGTGGGTGTGTCCTTAGGTGAAACAATGACTTAGAGGAGCCTTGTAAAATGTACCCCAGAAATATACTGCTGTATTTTTCATTTTAGCATTTCACCAACAGTGATGACTGAAGAGCTGAACTCTGCTCAGAGCTTAATGCTGTTTTCTGAGCTGAGCCTTATGAGTTGCCACTTAAGTCCTCCTCTGCTTTAAACAGTTGGAAGACTTTCAAGTGTTTTTTTGTATGCTGTGTTTAGACTGATGACTTATGAATGAAGTGTGTGGATAGAGATTTGAAATTCATGTTTTTTTGATCACTGTTCTTCACTGAAGATGTGCCTTTTTGTCAGATAACAATGTTTCGTAGGAGATGTTGCTGTGGTTTTGACCGTTACATAACTTGTGTTTGGATTTAATATTTGACATTGCTGTATATTTCGCCTGCATTTGTGTATTGTGTGTGTCCTCACTGGTGTCTTGTCTAAAAATCAGAGCTGATGTGCCAAAATAATACACTTGTGAATATTTTTTTCCCCCTCACAGCATTTGGTGAATTGTTCCACTTATTTCTGTAGAGATAACAATGCTCTGTCAGTTGGTCCAGGCTGAAATATCTCAACAATTATTGGATGGATTGCTGTGAAATTTGATTCAGACTTTAATGTTCCCCACAGGATGAATTGTTCCGACCTTGCTAATTAGGAGCAATGTCCCGAGCCAGTCCTTTGGATCAGTATCTGAGCCAATCTCGGCACAGATCTGTATTGATAACAACAAAGCAACTCAAATTTCAATTCTTTCCTTACTGTTCCCTGGTGTGTTTGTCTAGTGTGGCAGCGCTGCTTTCCTTAATGACAGCTGGGCTGCACACTTTCAGCATTTACTGCATATGTGAGTTAAAGTGCTCTTTGCAGCCAATATCTGTTCTTAGCCAAAGATCATTTGTGAGGGAAAACTCTCCATTTTATATTACAACTTCGTAATCTTAAATTGAGGGTTGTGCGGTTCCTACAAGTCCAACAGAGTGATAAACTGCTTCTTCTGTCCGGTTGTGAAGAAGTCGGATAGGTTTCAGGTTATGAGCATATGTTTGTCACAGACTGGTGTGTGACAGTGAAGCAGTGTGAGACAGTTTTCAGTTGTGTTTTTGTCACATCTGTCTTACGCATTTGACAGAACAGATACAGTTATTGTCAATCAATCCACAGGGGGCTGACTTGCATTTTCCTCTCTGTGCACTCGTGTTACAAAGTGACTCCAACGCTCTGTACTGCACGACTAGAAACTGTGTGTTGGCTTCTGAGCGCTTCAAAACATGACGTGACATAGAGCTTAGTACTGCGCTTGAATGCATCCTGTGTAGACAAAGCATCTTGCAGCTCCTGGCATGACTTTTGTTCCTTTGTTTAACATAATGTCACAGTCTCACAGTCAGAGGAAAATTGGTTTGTATTGAGTTTAAAGTACATTATAACTTTTCATTTAAAAGTGCCTGTTATCCACAGATACACACATTAGAAATAATATACAGGGCTCCAGTTATTATGTGATACTGCACAATGTGCCTAATCAGTGAGACTTAAGTCACATCCCTTGGAGCCACCTGGTTAAAGTTTAATATTAGTTCAAGTGCAATTTCATTTTCATAGAACAAGTTTCTTCAAAGTTGTGAACAGCAGAACAAAATCCTGCTTCACACCCTAACTATCACTTGGAAAAAGAAAAACAGCACAGGATCAGGTTCTGATCACATGGCAGGTTCCATTTCCTCATAGGTTTGGATTTGGAGAGGCTAAGGTATATTGAATTTGTAGCCAACAATACAGCTTGAGAAAATCTGCTTTTGCATGGCAATCAATATAGATAGGCCTTGCATTTCCAGTCAGGAGCACAATAACGGACGAGACAGTGGTAGAACATCTTGGAGAAGAAAAAAAAAAACAGAGACTGAGTGAAGTTCACTGTGCCATCCCCTTTGTTAGACCAGGCTTCTAATTTCACTATGTTTTGCTTGGAGGATTAAATATTCTATTATAGAAACCCTTTTTTTTAAGCCTTCCCGATCGAATTGCTCAAGGAGAAAGAGAGAAATTGGGGAGATAGCAAGTGAGCCGGAAGACAGGAGGGTGAGAGAGGAGAAAAAGATGGAAAAAATTTAATTCCTGGGGTTTATTCAACTCATATCACTCCACCCTATCTGGGCTTATAGTTGGGCTTCAGAAAGGAAGTGGAAGGAGTGAGAGGAGGCAGACAAAGGACAAGGATGAAGATGGGATCAGATGGAGGTTAGGTGGGAGGGAGGAAGGAAGGCAGGTAGCAAGCAGCTGAATTGGGGGAAGCTTATCGGTGTGATGCACGCCTGGGCCGCCGTCCTCTACCTCTTCTCATGTGTCTGAGATGAAAGCTGTTATAGGCCAATAGCTGCACAGAGGTGATTGATCCTGCTTTCACCTGCGCTCGTCCGTTGCATCATCCAAACCTCCTCTCAAGCTTGACGTGCCTCAGCTTCTGAGCTGTTTTTCTCTTGTATACACTCTAGTACACAAAAAGGTATTAGCACGTTATGGCAAGAAAGTGAATGTGAAAATGTTTCTTTACTAAACTTTGCAACCCACTAAACAAGATATATTTGAAATTTAAAAAAAAAAAAAAAAAATGTCAGATTGAGTTTATTTAGTTCAAAAATATGTTATGATGAATGGTTCAGCATTAAATAACTGAAGCAGAACGAGCAGATACAGAAAGAAGGTCGGAAATGCTGTGGTTTTTTGTACCTCTGTTGCTAATGAAGTGTCAAGAAAGAACAACACACAAGCCTGTTTTCAATTTAGTTTGTGGTATTCAAGATTAGACACTTAATTTTGTCACTCTCTCTGTGATACATGACCTCCAAACACCATTGCCTTTGTTTGTAACCAGGTCTCTCTGTTAAATATGTACTCCCAAGACCACAAGCTTTCTGACATATAGCTTGAATCCAATTTTCAGTCTATACAAAGCTAGTAAGATAAAACTTCACCTCTTTTTCAGCCATTGCATTGCTCACCATCCCGTCTGATGTCCTCTGGTACCAAATAGCATCTGCAGCCTTTTCTGCAGAGACAAAAGTGACAAATGTGTCAAGAGCTCAACAGGATTCCACTACAATGTAAAATGGCTAAGAAATGGTATGATTATTAATGTGGAGTATGATGTTTTAGTATAAGTTAAGTATTGTTTTCTCAGCATGAGACATGTTGGGGGGAATTTGTCTGCTGCTTGCGGTTTGGAGGCAGCTACCACATTACAGTCAAACTCACAAATATTGTAGTGTTTACAGGCACAACACCACATCTGAAGGCAGAACACATGCATCCCCTGCCCCCCGGCTCCTAGTTTCTGCAGCCTTCCATGATCAAAGACCTCAATGTGGTTGTCAGGGATGGAAAAAGGGAGGAAGGGATGGAGGGAAACAACAGATGGAGAGATAGATGTGTGCTTGAATTAAGCACACAATTGGACTTTTGAATTTTGGATCCTGGATGCATGAGAGAACATTTTTAGCTTCTACTGAAGCATGAATATTGAGTAAAATGATTAATATTCATAACAATTCTTTGGCTGCACAAGCATAGACATAATAAAGATGATACCACAGTCCCCTTCCGTTCATGCTCTATGCAATGTGACACTAGCGGTGGTAAAGAATAGTTACACTTTGCTATACTTATCTTTGATGTGCTGCTTATTGTAATAACATTTATGGCTTGGTTTGGTTTCAGCATGAACCCTACATGGATAGGTTCAGGAAAAGATGTGATTTAGGTTAAAATAAGTACCACCTAGACAGCCTTTGCTGTCATAATTGACAGATATTGGCAGATAGTTTCAAATGGAAATCGAACACCATGCATCACATTCCTGTATTTTCTTGAACCATCCACCCGTGAATGTGGGCAAACAACAGCAGTTATTCCCAGCTGTGCGTCAGTTTCCCTGCAGTAAAGAGCATGTCAGAGGAAATCTACATAAAACTGAACCATGGAGTTTCCATTCAAAACAAATGAATGAATGAATCATTGCTAATCAATTACTCAAAGTATAGTGACAAATTCATTAAATTATTGTTCAAGGTCATGAAACACACAGTGGGTGGTTTTCCTTTTGCACTGGCTAACCACCGTAACAAAACGTGCCTTATCACCTCTGCACTGAAACACTCAAGGGATGTTGAGCAATACAAATGTGTTGTGCAGCTGCTCGTTTTCTGCAATATGAATAGAAATCATCCTCACAGGAAGGATTAGGGAGGTGGGCTCCATTGTATCTAATGTCTCAGTGGACAGTCTGCTGTGTGAGTCCACCACATAAAACCAAATTAGAGTGCAGGACAATAGCAAAAGTGTCAAGACAGCCTGTACAGTGCCAACCAGAGACTTGCCAACGACCGATCTGTATCTTACCTTTAAAATGCAATTAGAGCAGTTTGATGTTCCTTGATGACTAATTTCCCCCCTTACTGGAACAGAAAGGCGTGAGGGTTGGGTGCTGCTGGCACAATGATGCCTCTGTGCAATAAGATGGAAAAGAGAGAGAACTCATTGGGGATGGAGAAAGGAGGATGGGGGGAGGAGAAACGAGTGGTCTGGACATACTTAGCATTAATATTTTCTACCCTTGGCCTCCATCCGTCTCTACCACTGTATTTTTCTCCAATCTAATAAGACAGAAGCAAAAAGGAGGACGGTTTGGTGGTGGAGCTGTTGAATGTCATGAATGTATGCCCCCTGTGATGCAACGTCATTTCTACATTAAGTGAAAAAAAGAAGTGAGGCTCTCTAATGGCCATTTTACCAAGCTGAATAATATGGAAAGGCATTTGGATTAACACCCTTTTTTCAAGGTTGTTCTCTATTCACATGGCAAAATTTATACCTCTGCACACAAAAGTTACTAAGGTAGCAACACTGGTCTGCTGAATGTAACATCCAATGAATAACACAGTGCAACAGGATCTCCCATGAGCCCTAGTGCAAAGACAACAAGTGTAAAGAAAATGTGTCCAGACACAGGTCAGACACATCATGGGTGTTTCAACCACAGCTGCCCCTGCGCTCTAATCTACAGCACATTACTGCAGTATTAGCAAGACGAGGAGGTGTAGCCCTGAGGTGAGGGACATGAAGCACAGAATATGTATTAAAAAGACTGATAATAACTGAAACAAGTTGGCAGGGCAGATGATTGGACCTTGTGCAGGAGTGCTGGTGAGTGGGAGCTCAAATGTATTTGATAACTCAACTAGATCTTCATCCTATAAAATTGCACAATAGATTCACTTCACAGAGCTGTGGATTTAACTTGATCCAAAGTTATATGCTAAAATATGCCCCAAAAAGTGCAATGCAATACAAAGCCGTAAAGCGGCTATAATCAGTATTTTTATATTAATAGTGGATCACATGATTACCTGTTTTTCAAAGGAATCGCTCATAGTGACAAAGCCAGAGAATTATCACCAACTCTGCAGATCCCCTCAGCTCTATGGGGCTTTAAAGTAGCGTTCAGTTCATTGTGTTGGTTTTATATCCACAAATGTACCATTTTGGTTCACCTACCATTCTCAGAGTTGTTTTCTGAAGCCGCTTCTTTTTCACCAAGAAAGCTTTGATAAGCCCACAGCACACTTCCTTCCCAGCAGACCGACATAGTTAGTGATTAGCTGGTGAACATAATGCACTTGACAGCTACAGAGCCAGCTAGCTAAATGATAAGTATTGGACTTTCATTTCATGAAGTGGGCACAAACACAACTCCAATCAAATGCAAATTTTGCTCTCAGTCTGCTGGATTTGTAAATAAGCAATTGTTTGCCAACATGCTCACCACATTAACTCAAAGGTTGTTTGTTTATAACTTGTTTCCAAATGGCAAAACTCTATTATTGCGGGTTAAAATCAAAACGTTTCACCAAACAGCTGCCACAGTGTCTACAAATGACTATTAAGTTATGCTAAATGCTACTCTTTTGTAAATAGCTAACAAGCCAATGTATTAGCACTAGTAGAGAAGTGTAGCAATAGAGGGAACTGAGAATATTCACCCAGTTTGCTTCTGTGAATTCATGCTGTCTCTCCTTCTTGCTGCTGCATGGCTTTAAAAGACGTCAAAATTTGGGAAAGACAGATACTTCCAACCAAACATATCACTAAAGTGAAAAATGAAGTTGTCGTTTTGTGTGTAGTATGTTCTCAAAGGACATATTCTGTGAAAACATTTGCCAAATGAATCTGAACTGCATTGCACACCATTCGTGATTTCTCCTCCTACTTATTCCCAATCTTGCCCCTGGTCAATACCCTGAATAAATTTTCTCACAGAGCTGCAGTTGGCTGCTAATATAATGAGCCTTATTCCCACAGAAAGGTAAAATTAGTTCATCTAGGTCCACGCTGAAGGGGAAAAAACAAATGAAAGAAACTCCATTGACATGAGGACCAGGTCAGGTGAATAAATGAATTGATCCCATTAGATGGTTAAGATGTTAGGCCTTTGGCCTAATGGAAATCTTGATTATCACTAATTGCCCCAAAGGAGGGCCTGCACAGGTTGTGGCAGGCAGAATTAACAAGCAGTAGTACAATCCAATGTGGATAAGGACAAAAACACACACTCCTGCACAGAAAAATCAGAAAGAGAGGCTTTTTGTTCTGACCTCTAGAGGGTTAATTTGCCTCGGGCTACAGGAGAGACATCATTGCCAGGTTAGAGGTGTCCACTGCCTCCCCAAGTTCAGAGTGCAGAGAACTCTGGAATAATTTAAAATCCTGGTGCACTTCATTTTTACCTTGCTGTGGTATTTAGCCAGTGTTGCTCCCCTCCAAACTCTTAACTGCGTGCACTAAGCTGATAATCCAGATGTAACAATTTTTGCCCTTGACTAACCTCGTAATTGCGCATCAGCATGAGTTTCAGGCCTATTCAGGAAATGTACTAATTAATTGGAAATGGCACAAAGTAAACAACATCACATAGAGGACAGAAAGCAGAGAAGGGAGAAGAAGGGGGGATAAGATGTAGAGGCTGGCTTCACTTCTCTGCCAGACGGTTAAAAGGTTCAAAAGCAGACATCATTTAGGGGATGAAAGAGAGTCCACTCGAGCAAACAAGCAAGAGTTTGTGTGTAGGCTGATGCCTGCAAACACACACACCACTTGGAGAAAGGACATGACATCCAGTACATGCACTATTATGTGCAATTAACATAAAAAACTTAATTAACCAGCATGGCTCTACTAATGAACCAGTGTGTGTCATTTTTGGTACAACTCTTTAACAGATTATGTTTTCCTCCTGGGCATTAAGTGGCTAACACCCTGGCATGTGTCAATCATCTGAAGGAGCCTGAAAGGACTTTAAGACTTATGACGCAAACACCCAATTTGAAAACGTCAACAGCGTGACGACTATAGGAGAGAATGGGGAGGTGTGATGATGGGCTAAATTCACTTCAGTCTATGGGCAGTTACAGGAGCTTTACAATATGTTTCCACTGACACTGTGTTTGTGCTAAACTCTGCTCCGTCGCGATGATCTTGCCCTCCCCTGCCAGCATAACAGCTGCCTCCGGCTCAGACAGCCTCCATGGTCTCACTCCGAAACTGTTTTCATCGTTTTATCCCCGTTTCATCTCCGCCCAACCCATCACCGACGTCGGCACAGGTGTTTGTGTGAAGCAGGTGAGCTGCACACAATGCCACAGGGGGCGCTTCATGTACATTCAACAGCACACGTGACATGTCCGTGTTTATACTGGAAACACGTAAGCATGCGTATGTGTACAGCTCACTGAGAGTCTTTGTTTTGTTTTGGGAGTATTTGGCCTGACAGCTCCTAAACTATTTGAAAGTACTAACACCAGAGACTGTCAGATTCATGAATCAAACATCACACAGCACAGTGCATTATAATTTTATTACTCAACTGTGGCCAGGACACATGGTTTTGTATTTTGTGAAAAGCCTGTCATTTTGCGTCATCTCGAAGTGACAAATGTGCCTCATATGTAGACAAATCTGATTCTTGTACAGTTCAAACTTCAACAAGCTGAAGTTAAAGCATGTTTGGTCCAGTTTATACTAACATGAATCATGCTTATCCTAACAGGACAGTCAGTTTACAGTAACTCTGCTGCTGCTAACATGTGCACTGTGTTTATGATAACACTACATTTTGTGCCACCAAAGAGATATTGGACTGTGATCTGTGACTCTGTCTACGTTTTTGTTTTGTCTTATAATTGAGCTCAAACATGAGCTCAACAATGAGATAAAACCTCTTTCGTGAGTGAAAGGTCACAGAAATGCTTAGCTCACCAGTCCCTGCTCTGCCAGTGATAAATGTCTAGATTTAATTTGACGTCACATCTTACTTCACTCCAGCTCTCTGTCCTTTCTGCTGCATCTAAAGCCATTCACCTCCATTTCTGGGACAAGACTGATGCTGGGTTCTTGCCCTGCTAATAAAACTTCCATTGCTTCTGGGAAAGGAAATTTAACTGAGGAATCATGTTCATTAGTGCAAACAGGGAGACGAGCTGTTTGTGAAATAAATGCAACTGATTAGACGGCAGAGAAAAATGAGAGAGAGAGGCAGGACAAAGTGAAAGGGGAGGGGAGGAGTGAAGTAGAGTGAATCAATAATGATAACCGTATCAAAACTGAGCAAGAGAAAGAAACAGATATAGAGGAGACAAACAAATGGCAAGAGAACTAATGCAGCATAAAAAGCTAATTTCCTAAACCTCTGAAACCCCCTCCTGGGTGGAAACAATTATTGTGTACGGGCAGACAGTTCTGATTAAACAAGCAGTGTCTTGACAGTGGAGATAAACTTTAGAGAGGATGGGCTGACAGAGAGTCGTGTTTGCTGCAGAATGATAGCTAATTCGCCTTCGCTGATCAGCGCCTGCAGTGAGAACCGCAGCATGGCAAATGACAGTTCAGAGTCAGATGCAGTGAAACACAACCCAACTCAGGAAACATATCTCGTCTACAAGTTGTGGTTCCAAGAAGTGCAGGCTGAACTTTACACGACTTTGCCTCATACTGAGGATCACACTAATTGTCGGTTCCTCTAGGAAATAAAGATGATGTTCGTTGTATGTATTGGAGACTTACGAAAGACTGCATAGCATCTTCTGTATGGACTGTGTTACTAAATGGCATCATTAGATTGTAAAATAATGGACAGATATGACAGAGATTGTCAGCTGAATTAATGAATTAGAAAGTGTATCAATTCTTGTGAGACTGAGAGCAAAAATGGCCAACTACAAACCACGACGTCAAACTAACAACAGGGGGGCCACTCTGGCATCAGCTGAAAGCCGTGGATTGTCATTAAATAAATAATGTTTGGCTGGATTGCTCTGCTTTTTGAAAAGTGCCGCAGTGAAATTGGTACACTTCTCCATGGGAATCATCAGCAGATGATTTCCACAAAAACTATAGAGGAGTGTCAGACTTCCACAAAAATTATTCATTTGTCGCTGAAGTTGAGCCAGTTCAGTGTGACCCAGAATGGCCTTTACCCTCAAAAGTTCACACTTCATTTAAAGCTCACCATGTAAAACGACAACTACTTATTTTGTATGCCCACGCTTTTAATGGACAGTGTGAATTTCAGTTTGGAAATATAGTATTATCTATCTATCTATCTATCTATCTATCTATCTATCTATCTATCTATCTATCTATCTAAAGTTGGACTTTATCATGTCAGGAACATTTGCTGTGTACGGCATAATCACATCTATAATCCTCTTCTTTGAGCAACATTGTTAACATCAACATAACATGTACCCTGAAGGAGGGTGGTGACACCAGTTGCTATGATACGTATCCTTTTTTCTTCCTCGTATCAAAGCCGGTCTTGCACTCTCTCTCTCTCTTCCTCTGGTCTTCCTTGGTCTCTCCTGCACCATAGATAGATCTGAGTATCTGCCTTGGTCCTGTTCCAGATATTCATTCTGTTTCCGATGTAGCCTATTCACCCCGCTTGTTTACAGATATAAAATGACAAGTGTGGAGGATGGCAACGAAGCGAGCAGATGCTGGCATTTCAGTCCTGTAAATGGCAGTTTATGAGGAACAACAGAGGGCAGGGAGGGAGGAGCAAGAGGGGGGCAAACATTTCTGGAGCAGGATCAGAGCCTTTGGCTGTGAACTCATTACCGCTCAAATCAAAAGATTGCGTGGAAGGAGCATGCCGCTGTCACTGAAATCTCCTCCCTGCTCCCACATACAAAACACAACTTTTCTTTCCGCCACGTCATTTGCCCGCCAACCACACCACTGCCGCCACCTTCCTCCCCTTTCCCTCGTCCTCCTCTGAAGATGACAGGCAGCCAGTCTTCACACAGCCTCTGCAAACTGGGTCAATAACAAACTGAGACCGAGAGGAGTGAGAAGGGAGAGAGCTGCTCATTTCTGCTCTAGTTTTGGGACATGAATGATAAGACGTAACAAAAGGGTAATCTATCATATGGTGTTTGTTTTAATGGTTGCTCCTTCTCTCTTGCAGTGTGTGGGTGGACACACATCAGCCTCAGACTGGAAATATGGTCCTCAACTTCTGCAGCCCAACAGCCATGACGTGGCTCCCTCTGCTGTCTGCCAAGGTAACATCACTACACATCGTCAGTAACTGGCAGCAGTGCACTCAACAGAATCAGCCTGTTCATTCATAGACAAAGTAACAGTGTAAGATTAGCCACTGAACAGCAGCATGTAGTCAAGAGCCACGTGTATCCCAACAGCATTAATGGAAAACATAGGTGTAGCTCTGGTTTCAGTCTCTTCAGGGGTTCCTGTTTACTATGGAAATTCCTGCATTACGGTGCACTAACTCTATAATCACATGAGTTTATTTGACAGAAACCACATTAAGTGATTACCAACCACGGGCTCTTGTACCCCAGGGGATCTTTCTGCAGTTTCTTACCTCAGCCAGAGAGGTTATGCTGTCTGCAGCGTGTGTGTCTCTTGCATGTGTGTGTTGTTTCAGTGTTTGTCAGTGGGATTATGCAAAAAGCACTGAGTCACTTTATACTGAACTTGGTGGAGGGATGGGCCATGAGCCAGAGAGGGACCAAGATAATTTTGAGGCATTTTTTTTATGTGCCTTTCTTTTCTTAAGTCTGGTATATGCTGTTTGAAACTGGTCTTGGCGCAGCCTAAGTTCCCTTCAAGTTGTACTTGTGATTTAGGACATGGAAATACTCGTTCACTTTATTCTGCTATCTGTTGATTCTGCTCCCATATTACATCATATCGAGCAACAGAGGTTATTCTCCTTTTTTCTGAAGAAACCCCCAGTAATTCCACCCTCTTGATGTCCCATGAATCGGTGTTCAAATTCAGTTTTTGAATCTCTGAAGGGTGGTGTGTGTGTGTGTGTGTGTGTGTGTGTGTGTGTGTGTTTAAGCCAAAATGGGATGATAAGTGGCTCTTTGAATTCAGTTGCAGTGATTGCTCTGCAGCACTTGAAGGCAACTCAGATAAGCAGTATCAACATGTTGATCGACTCCTCTCTTCCCTCGTCTGCACTTCTTTGGCAGCTGTACAGTAAGAAAGCGCTGTTGGGATAAAACCTGCCGCTGTGCATCAGTCTTGCAGCTGCAGTCGTCTGACACACTTCTACCAACCTTGAATAATTCCATTTCAAAAACTTCTTCATTTTACCCCCGCTACATTTGAAACACCGAGTCCTTCTCTTTTGTGTTCAAAGCCAGAAGGCAACACTTAACTGTGCTGCATTTATTCGGTGCTTAGCATTGTGTGTGTGTGTGTGTGTGTGTGTGTGTGTGTGTGTGTGTGCATGTCAACAAAGGACTTTGAAAATTAGAACAAAAAAAGATAAAACCTGCAGCAGAAGGAAGGTCATGTTGTCCTAATGAATTCAGAAGACACCCACACAGTTTAATGAACAGCCCAAGTCAAACTGCTGCCCAACAAATCCATCATTTTAAATGTGAGAGTGAAGAGGCTGAGTGTTTTTTTGTTGTTGTTGTTGTTGTCTCTTGTTTTTTGATGTTTACTGTTGTCTGCTCGCCTCTCAGTGCTCAACTACCAGCTACCAGCTAAGAACATTCATTTGGTGCACAGCAGATTTCAGCTTTCACAGTTTGCCTTGGTCTGCGTCATTGAAGTGAGTGACTGCAGAAAAGTTCACATTTGAGAACTCAAAACAACAAATAAAAAACACATGAACTTATTTGACCTCATAGCTGAGATCATACGTTTTTGCTTACATCAAACATGATGTCACTTAATCACTGAGCAGAATATGGTTGAAAAGTGGAAATTGAGATTAGTGTCTCAAGTCAGTGTCTTTTAGTGAGGGTTCTAATAGTGATTCAGTAGCTCTGACACAGAATCAGGCTTATTAAACAAATGTATTTTGAAAATATTTTGAATGCTGTTGAAAAAAATACATCTAAACACTCAAGAGTTAAGACAACTTAGAGCTCCTATAAACAAATAAATGACTAATTAATTATTGCAAAGTGCAATACCATAGAAGAAGAAAGTATTTCCTCTAAACCAAAAGATTTTGTGCAGCAGTGAGATTAATTAGCATGACAACTAGCTGTTGATTATTCAGATGAACTAACTACAAAGATGGAACCACTCCAGCTGGGGTTCACTCCACAGTAAAAGGAACGGAGCAATGAAAGGAGTTCAGCTATCCCAAGGCCAAGTTCTTGTATGCCAACAACTCAACAACTCACTTCACAACCCCAGAGCTGGAAACTCTGGAAATGATCAGAGATTCAGCTCAGTAGCAGGGGAAAGAGTGATTTTCTGTTCCCCATCTCCTTTCAGGGAGCATTTGCAGCAAGATCAGGCCTTGACAATAGCTTCTAATTCAACTAGGGACCAGTCTCCCATGACCTTTGACTCACGTCAGCCCTTTGCGCTTGTGCCACATAGATGGCAGATGTTCGTCAGGGGGTGCAGGGCTGCGATGCCGTCTGTTTCCAGCTGTTCCAGTGTCCTCGCCCTCGCATTTTCTCCGGGATAAAAGTAAAATGGATTTCAGGTCACTTCACCCACCTCCAGCTGTCTGCAGGAATAAACTCACAATGTAGCATGTAAGCACATGGGATGTCACCACAATGCGACGACTTGTCACAACAAAGGGAAGGTTTCTCCCAGCGCTGTTGTTTTTTTAATCATGCCAAATTAGTTTGGCTCTATCCTTTTCCAGAAACCCCACAGATTTTCTAAAGCATAATTCGTTGCAGTTGTTTTTTTGTTTTTGTTTTTTTTGTTTGTTTGTTTTGAAGTCAAACATAAAAGAGGAGATATTCCCTCAAATCCTCAAATTTAGATTTAGATGGTCTTTGGTGTTAAAAATAAAAAGTGGAAAAGTCTAAGTCTGCTCCACTGGGCTGTAGCCCACCATTGAGTGGCCAAAGACCCAAAGAAATCACTAATTCCTCTCACAGCCGTGGCAACAGGCCCCTCTGGCCCTGCTCTCTCAGTTAAGTAAAGGTTCAACAAGTTATCGAATCTGGTTTGTCAACTTTCAGCAACTTTTGTAACTTTTTAGCCACAGGCTAACGTTATCACTCGTCACAGCAACTGCCTTCTTTCTTGCTGCAGGTCTAAAAAGCAACTAGACATCACTTGCTCTTGTTAGGTCACCAGTAGGGACTGCTACCTGATTGGCTGACTGATCTAGCCTCTTAGAAGCACATTAAATGTGAAATGAATGAGTGTACCATTCCTAAATGTACATTTATACTCAAAATGCATTCTCTTAATTAATGGTCAATGATTAGATTTCTTTATGGTTTTATATGCAGATCATTTTACCATGGTTACAGTGTGTCTATACTGTGAACGTTTCATATCTGTATGTGTCATTTCTCACCTTTCAACACCTACTTTTTCTCTTCTAGTCACGCAGTATAGTGTAGGTCTCGCTGTGCTGTCACAATAACATAATTACCCTATACCTCATGTCAGTGCATATTCCACTCACGTTCATCTTGATGATGCATGTGATCGGCTCGTAATTATGAATTTTCTGTATGACTCACTTTGCCATGACATAATATTTCAATTACATCAACCAAAACCCTGTTGGGACTCATCCCACAAGAAAAACAATGATTTCTTTTTCAAAATGAATATCGCCTCATGTCGATAGGATCAGTAGTTTTGTAAAATGTCATATACCTAAGATAATTGTGACATTTGTGGGACTCTTAAATTCACTCATCCTGAGATAAAGGAATTCATAATATGAATCAATATCCAGTATACACGGTGAAAGGGAAAATACAAGACTGTTACCAAAACTTCTATGTCGTTTCATTATACAAATAAGAATGAACCCAAGAAGGACAAAGTCAAATCAATAAAATAAAAGCCTCTCAGTCTATCAAACACAGGATGAAGGGATTTTATCCAATAATAAAAAAAAACGAATCCATACATGTTTAAAAAATAATACCTTTGGGAGAAAGTCCATGAAACTGTCTTGTAGTACCCTCGACATGCCACCTAAGGGCATTTCTGGGTAACATAAAAACCCCAGGATAGTTGTGCTGCAGTGAATCCAGAGCAAAACAGCCTGCAGTTTGAAAGGGTTAACCCCTGCATGAATATATAATCAAAAAACATGTACTTTTCACTGCTTTAATAAGAACTCGGTGTTTCTGAGAATTTGGCTGTGCCGTTATCCAGCAGGACAGACTATTACAATATTAATCCATAACCAGAGGGACTTGTCTCACAGTCCCGACTGACTCTGAACTCTGCAGCCAAGCTCGGCCATTAAACACCATTCCAGACCGCTGCTCACAAGTCCGCTCACGTTGAGCCCAACAGCAGATTGCCCTGCCTGCTCTAATGCAGCACCACTATTGGCTCATGGCACATTGGGTATGGCTGAGGCATCATCGGCTTCCTGAAAACATTAAAGTCTTTTCTACTGCAGACGGCTCACAATTGAAGCCTTTTGCCATGAAGAAAGAGAATGGGGAAGGATTTAAAAAGAGAGTGAGAGACTGACACATCGACGGAGGAAGAACTGGTGCTCACATAATACTCGCTGATCGACATATAGTCTCAGCAAGGAGGCTTTTTTTAGGCTTTGAGAGTCGTATGCACCAGGCAACTTAGGTTTTATTCACAGCCAGGAACAGGAAAATCACATCTTTACCCTCGTATGACCCAGAACTAATAGTTTTTTGAGACAGAATAGATACGATCAAGGATGTATTAGGCAAAAAATCAACTTGTATTTTCCTGTACACACGCAGCCTTAGAATAAGATCTTGTTCCTGCTGTGACCTAAAATCCTATTTCATTGCTGCACAGCTTTGGCAACAACTTAATCTTTTCTAAACTCAGACATATTGGGACTTTATTCAACAAAGACCCAGCTCTCCAGAACTGATAGTGTGAGATTTAAGTGTTGCATCGTGACCAGTTTCAAAATAAGGCTACAAAACAAGTGTGTGTGGCCCCAGATTGCTGATACAGTCTGTTTAAAAGTTAACATTTGTGAGACGTATACATATATATTTATTTTACCTCATGATTGTATTACCTGGAAGAGTTTGTTGGGTTGCTTGGCAGAGTAGGAGCAATGTACCTTACTTGCTTTTACCCCATCCTGCCAAAATCCAGACGTGCTGGCTCTGAGTTGTTAGATATTTCCTCCAGCTCATCCATCACCAGCGTGGCTGAAACACGCTTAACCATATTTTACACCGTGAACAAAATGAAGATAATAAATTTCCCTGTTTTTCTTTTGCTATCAGCCCATTAACTTCATGCTGAGCCCAACCTGAGAGTCTCTGTTTTCTAATTTTATTGAACACAGTTAATCAAAATGCTTATTATCTCAGGTACCATTGCTCAGCCCAAACAAAGTACATTGAAACATCTCTATCCTTTCCCTGTCGAAGTAATTTCCTATTTCTATTCAATCCTGCTCATCTAAAAGCCTTTTTTAAGATTACTATTTCATAATTACCTACCGGAACCAGTATTGAAAGTGATGCTCAGAAACAATTACATAATTCTAAATCACAGCTGACAGCAACGCTATAGATAATTTGCATGAGTGAACTGGCGGCATAAGGTTGGCGGGAGCTTCACTTGCTATGCTGCCCTGGTTTCACCCTATTTAGAATATGAGCAGCAGTAATGAACCCCAAAGTGTGACTGTGGCTCAGCAATGGAGCAGCAACTATTATAAAGAGCGTCTCAATATGATTCCCACTTTAATTTTCACTTTTATTCCACTGAAGGTCATGGGTGGTTGAGCAGGGAAAGAAAAAAAACTGGCTTCTACTTTCTTATTTATCAAAGGCAGTGTGAGAGTGTTTAGTGTGTGTGTGTATATATATATATATACACTCACACACACACACTAAACACATTAGCATTCATTTCAGTCGCAACCGGACTTAAGTGATTCACTTCTGATCATTGTCTATAATCAGTAGCTCAACATTAATGTTAGACTTGGTGGATTGAGGAACCTGAATGGGATTGTGATACAACTGCTGCATTGTGAAAGGTTCAAATCCCCAGACCAGCTTTAAAAGCCACATTGGGTGGAAAAGTTGAAGGCTAACCAAAAGACATTATGAGAACGTGGCATTAGAAAAGCCTTTAGCCTCCACACCAACATTAGAGCAGGATGTGGAGTTGATGCAGGTGAATATCTACAAAGCTGTGACTCACCAGCCAGCTATTGCCTCCTGAGGCCGGCCTCCACTTTGATTTTTTATTTTCCTCCTTTATCAAACCAGTTGTTGTAGTCGGCTTTGTCTAGATGTTTTTGGCTTGTGAAGCCATCATAATCCTCTCAATGCAATGCAAGGCCAATATGGCTTATCTTGCTCTTATTGTTGGAATCTGAGTTGATCCTGTTGCTTAGATTTCATCTGCTAATGTCTTTTTTTTTTTTTTACTGCATTCCCTGAGATTACGTCCAACTTGCTTAGAGTTGAAAATGAATTTCATTATTATTATCAGATGTGCATTTGGAAGCAGGAATTCATGGTCAAACAATCTAAAAATATTCCATTATTAGTTAAAGATCTGTACAGTACTGACAGGAAAATATACTTAAAAAAGCATTTGAGAGGTCTATTCTTAAACAAAGTGTTTAAACAAGGAAAAGGAAAAGTAATAATATCCGTCTTTGTTTGAAGTCTCACAGCCACATTCTGAACAGTTCGGAGTCTGTTAGTTGTTCTGTGATCTATGCCAATTAGCAGACCATTACAGTACACTAAATGTGAGGAAGTGAAAGTGTGTTTAGTGTTTTCAGTGTCTCCAAAACTCTTAAGATGATAATTAACGGGAGCGAAAGGAGGAAAAAAATAAAGTTCTGATGCAGAAAAGAGTATTTATTTTTTAGAGAATTGTGATCTTTAAATATCAGATGATTTTTACCTCATTAGGCTTCGAATACTTTTTTAATTGGAACCATCTGAGAAGTTTACTGGGGAAATGAGTCTTTGGTTCAAGTGCTTACAGGCCTCAATTTGCCTTTTTATAAGCAGCCACAAGCATCATACACAGACATGAATTGATTTTTTTAAATGTCTGTACTATTGGTTCACATAATGCATACTATGTCATCTTATATACAAAAAAAAAAAAAAAAATATATATATATATATATATATATATATATATTTATATATATATATATATATATATATATATATATATATAAGGACTATACAAGTCTGTCAGATAGAGAGAAACAAAGAGAGAAAACAAGCCCTTTGATTCACAGAGTTACTGAGACCAGCACAGCCTGCCCCAAGAGACCTGGATCTTTGATACTCTCTCTAAGGTTGCATTAAAGATTTATTAAAAGACCATAATTCAAAGCCCACACATTATACACACGCCTTCACACACATACACATAGAAAGACTTGGCAAATGTCCTGCTCTCCTCCAATGTGGCAAAAAAAAGAAATTAAGTTCTGTGACAGGCACCTGGCGGAAGGATTATTCTGATTCTCCGTCCACCCGTCCATCTCCATTTCCTCCCCAACATTTCTTTACCACCTGGCATCGATCCAAATAGCTCAGTGATGCCGCCAAGGTGTCCGTGTGCTTTGCCCAAGGGAAAATATCTATTATCCCCCCACCACCACCTCCTTGTTTTTCTTGCCTGGCAGAGGAATAACCGTTCAACGATTCAGGGCTTTCACCTCTACTCTGATAAAGGTTATCTTGGCAATTTAGTGCTGGCGATATCGCATTATGGAGAGAGTTATGAGGCGGAAATCAAATTTTGCTTCCAGTGACTCTGAGGAGAGGCAGGATGAAAGGTGCATGGGACTGCACAGTAATGATATGGTAGAAATTGTTGTGTGAGTGTGTATGTGTGTGCACATCATAGTCTGATTGCATGTATGCAATCCTATACAGTCTCTCAGGGACATCAAAGCTGAAATTTCACCAAGGAGGAAAGTGCTTTTTACAAAATGGCTTCATTTCACAGCAGCTTATATTGTGCGTGTTTGCTCAGTGAGGAGTTTTAACCCAGCAGCTTTGAGGGACATGTTGAATCTTGCTAATAGGTCTCAGAACCGCTAGCTGGGCTTTTCACGTTTGCTCGATGCCAACTGTTGAGGCACTCAGAGAGCGGCAGAAGTAGTAGAGGTCAGTTTGTTTTTTTAACTGCTTTACTTTGAAAGTCTAAACCATAATGCAGAGGAACTTTGAGCAAGCCATTAGGCATCAGGAGCAATTTGCGTCAAAAATTACCCCCTTTTACAGAGTCATAACTGTCAGATCATTCAAACACTATGATATGATACACATATTTTTAGATTCAGTGTGACTTACACTTCCTGGGAATATTATTGTTGCCAATGTCAATTAGGAATAAACTTTGAAAAATTGGCTTTAAACTCAAAAACTGTGCCTCAGTTGCTGTTTGTAAACTGCAAATGAGACACTAAGGCCTACGAGTGTAGCTCCTGAAAACTATCAACCTTGACAACATGTTTGGGGGTTTGTGCGAAATGTTGAACTGAGCTAAACCCTGTTAAAAATGTTGTTTCGAAGTGCAATCCTCAGGCTCCCTGTCAGTGTTGTTTGCTGCCATATTATACTGTAAAGCTTGGGTCAGGTTGGTCGACAAAGGATCCAACCAGCTGAGCTTTTGTTGCCCAGGAAAGATGAAGACACATTGGGTCTTCAAAAGCAGCCGTAAAAACATGTAGCACTTGAACTGGTAAACAAACTATAATGTACACATGTACACACTCCTTACATGTCCATAACTTCCCTCTAAAATCTACAGTTTTCAGTTTTCTTCAGTGTCAACGTAACCCAGTGGGACTTTACTGTACATCCATGGTTGTATTTCAAACAGGAACTGCTAACAGCTAATTGGGCTGCAGTTTTGCCAAGAAATGCAATAGGCCTATTAAACTTAATATTATCCTATACTTAATTAAACATAGTTCTCAAACAGTGATATTTGCCATGGTGTTGGCAGGAGGGGACACTGTCAGACTCTCAACCCCCTCTCTAATGAATCAAGAAAGCAACATTAATTTACTTAGCCACGTCCCTGCAGTACAGCAGGATGAAAAGAGAAATGAAGAAAAGCCCACACTCTCCAGATAGCATTCACATGGTGAAGCTGATAGCTCAGTGCGCAGAGTGACACCTCCTTCCCCTTGTAAAAGAACAGGAAATTAGAGAAACACATTACTATCAGGGCAAGCGAGAGAACCTACAAAGCGCACCATCCCATCACACCTCCTGTATTTGTCAGATGCATTATCACATTATTATATTCACAGTTTACCCTACTCCCTGTAGAGCTAAGAAAATTTGCCATTGCAAGGCTTGTTCTTTGCCAAAACGGTTGCCATGACGATGAGATTTGACTGTTTTTCCTTTGGTTTCAGTACGTCCAATGCTACTCCTTCATGTACAGTTACCATTGTAAGATTTTTTTTGACACTGGAAATCATTTCACCTGCTGCTGTGTGGATCTGTGGAGCTGTGTATAAAACAGAATTATAGAGAAAGAGCACAGCCTTTTGCACCTCCGAGGTAGTCACCAGAGACTTAGTTTCTCACAGCAAATTGGTTGTGTGATGGTGTTCCTCTTACTGATGGGGACACAAATGTATTTTTAGCAAAGCTGGGGAGAACTTTTATACCTGAAGTCAGACAGCCCAAGTAATGTGAGGACACCCCGGAACAGGGAGGCAGGAGAAAGCTGCTTCCACTGTCTCATGGTCTCAAACACATTCAGGTCACAGAAAGGAGTGAAAAGAAATTCTCTTTTTCCGCGCGTTGTCAAAAGAGATTGATGCCCTTTGATGCCACCTCATTGTTCCGACTTCTGAGCGCTGCAACCCACAGAAAACAAATTGTAACAAGAACTGCAGCGATTTCATAAAAGAGCTTTATTTTTAGACCTTTAGTGTGAGTCATACTCCAACAACAATACATGAAGGATCTGCAAAATATGTCTTGCGCTTTAATGAATCTGTGGGGTGATTGTACAAACTTGTTGATGTAGGGTTAAAGTTTAAAATACCATTTGGGGACAAGAAAACAAGAAAACTAAATTCACACTTGTGTTCACATTTCACATTTGTGTCTCTATGCAACAGTACCACTTCTATAATTGGCCGTGCTCACATAAGCCTCACAAAGTTGCTCTTGGACTATAAGACATCATGCAACTGTTTTCACGTGTTGAGTAATAATCTGTCTTTTGTGTGTAAAATACTTGGAAGGACCCTTTCAGTACTGGGTATGAATATGTGCCCTTGGGAATGCATTTTAAAATAAGCATTTGAACGTATCCCTACCACCTCTTACTTCATTAGCATACGCTTAACAGACAGTTTGCAGTTAAAGACCATATAAAGCTAAATGAACTAAAGGAAGAGAAAAATAGACACCCCCTACAAATCAGTACCCAATTAATTAACAATCACATGTTTCTGACGATTTAACAACATGTCGTACAAGACTTCACACTCAGTTGGTTTTTAGCCGTGCCATCAGCTGCAGTTTGTGTTTAGCACTATTTGGGGCATTTTAGCATGCTAATGTTAGCACACTAAAGTATGGTGCTGGTAGCATGGAGTGTAGACACCTAGTACCACTTAGTTCCAGCTTCCTCTTGCTCTTTTAACCTCCTGGTGTGTTTGTGACAGGTGACTAGAGGTAGTGTAACACACACGTACACAAGAATCCACTTGAGATATCACAACAGTGACCCCAGCTGGACAGACAAAACCCGGAGATCTGAGACCATGTCGGGATTTGTTTGGCTTCCCAATGCTCTGTGCACCTCCTGCAATGGCCACAGCTTTATCCTTTTTCATCACTTCACCATAAGAGAGAAAAAGCTTCAGTTAAAGCCCATCCAGAGGCTTTTAGGCCCAGCCCGACTGCACAGAATGACTGGATGAAGGATTGGATAGAGTACTTCAGTGTCAGAGAGAGCATCTGCACTGTCTGTTGGCAGGTTTTATTCTTACCCTGGCTCTTTTTCTCCAGTGCAGCTGGTCCTGTTGAGTCTGTTCCATTTCAGTCTTTCATATGAATAATATCTTCAGTTCTCAGATGTGTTGGATAAATGCAATATGTCTCTCTCCCTCTCTTTATCTAATCATCATCGTTCCAAGCAAAGATTTAAGCTTTTCTTTTTCTTGTCCTATATTTTTGATGTACACACACACATTTTCAAGCAACCAATAAATAAAATATATACTCACTGACCCAATGTTGGCACACACACACACACACACACACACACACTCTGATTGCAGCTGCGTCACTTGAATGCCCTTGAGGTTTCCACACCCTCCCTGCTCATGCTAATCTTAGAGCGTGGAAGCCTCCTTTCAAAGCCGAATACATTATTGTACATTCCAGTTTTTCCTGAAGCATGATATTGTTAGAAACCGGGACCCATATTCACAAAGTATTTTATCTCACCACCAAGAGTACTGAGTCTCACTAAAAGTTTCTAACTTAAAGTTTTCTCCTGAGTCCTATTCACAAAGCATCTGGGACCAGCTTTTACTTAGGAAAACTGAAAACTATGCAAAGTGCAACTCTGTTGTTATGGCATTTGTCAATTTTCATGAAGGAACTGTCGACCTATATAGGTAACATATATAGTGTGTTGGTGGTGTGCGTCTGTTGTGTACAAATACCTCCTCATCTTGCAATGGTGCAACAGCACATTGCATTTAACACAATCACACCAGACTGGCAGTTTCTATGAAGCTGCTGTATCTGTCTGTGAGATCTCAAAGATGTCACTTTTGAAAAGGTGCATTTTTTCTGTTGCTTCATAGCACACACGTAGGATTTTCTCCTTAATTGGCAAGTTAGGAGCTATACTTTTAGCCTCAGAATGCTTTGTGAACACAGGCCCAGATGTGAGTGATTTACTTCCTGGGGGGAGCACTTTAGCTGACCTCATGTCCACACCAGCTTAATGAGCTCAATCCATATCAGTGTCAACAAGCGAGCACTGCAGAGGTCAAACTGACCAAAAGGATTGATGGGAGAGAAATGAGGCATGTATAATAATCAATATGTGTGTGTGCTATATGTTTTATTTAAAATCACATTAGTCTTACAAACCGGAAGGGAAAGTTTTAAAAGTTTTAAAGCACTGTATGATTATTATGAGGCTGCAGGGGGTTTATGTGATTTCCAGCTTTTGTTGAGGGAACGGTAGTCTGACATGTGAGAGCAGGAGAAGAAATTCCATTTCCTCACTTATATTCCACTCTAAAAGATAAATGGTGTTTTTTTACTCCATGTTTGTCTTGGGTCATAAAAAAGCACTTATGGCAATATGTAACAGACAACAATCCAATCTCTGGAGAAGAGGTTTATTTTTCAGTTCTGAGAAATAGGTTACAAGTGGATCTTCATACATGACATATTGTGACAGTGTCATGTATAGTAACGTCAGAGAATTAGTCAAATTGAATTAACCTTCAACACAGTTTAAATCAGGCATCATACCTTGGTAATTTTTTACCATATGCAAATTAAAATTGAACATGCTGACAGCTGCTGTTGGGATCATTAACATGGTGGGTTTATAAATGCATCATGTTTTTTTGCTCCAGGTGTTATAAACATAAGTTCAGAGTATGGTAAATGGTTTCCTAAAGCAGCAGGGAGCTGGTGATTTCTCCTTTCTCAGCTGTCTCAGTCATGTTGCCTTTGTATAACAGTAAAGTTTTTAGGTTTGTGAATATGGGTGTCAGGTGTATGTAGGATTATATGCAGCTATCAAGTGGATACCAGCATCATATGCTTCCTTATCTTAAAATCTATATACACACATAAAGTGAAAAACACCCTGTAGAGCTTACTGTGACAGTGCTGTGCTGATGTCACATGTCTAATACGGTACAACAACTTGTAGCAGCAGAAACAATGAATTACCTGCAGACAATAAAGGTATTCAAATCAAAATGCAACACAGTTATTGGGACTAACAGGCACTAAGAGTTCTCTGTCAACCAAAGTGCAGCAATGAGTCTTGCAAAGTGTGCCGACAGCCTGGAATATGCACAGGCTGACAAGCTTACACGCTAACAAGCACAAAGTCTGCTGTGACGCTGGTTCTGGCGTTCCCTCTTCATTCTTCAGTGTACAGGTTGCATGTTCAGTATTTGTTCCAGTCGTATGTGTGGGAGCTCGTATCAGCAACAGCAGTGTGCTGAACAGTGAGAGCAAACAGCGATGTCGAGCCCTGAGGGAAAAACATGATTCAGTCCTCACCTGCTTAAAACTAAACTTTGTCACACAGAAGTCAAGTGAAATTGTAATGGAGTTTAAAATTGTAACTTTCCTTTTCTTTTTTTCTTTTTTTTTACAGGTGACTCACACTGACGTTGACCAGTTCACAGTCTCAGTAAGCACAAGTGCTTGTTCACTCTTTTATGTTTCTTCAAGACAAAACACAACTGACGTTCTCTAAGGTAAGAACAGACATCTGTAACAACGTCAATGCTTTTTTGTTTGTGTATATACCAATGAATGGTCTAGACAATGTTCAATGACAGACTGGTTTGTGTGTAAAACTAGAGGTTATGTTTCAGGCTGATTAGTCTTTGTTGTTGCTTGAATTGAAACAGATCCATGTGTAGGTATGTAACACATAGGCTATTGTGAATTGTTCTAGACACTCATTTAAGGGACAAGTCAAAGAAATTTGTATCACAGGCTACTCACTGGACAATAGTATTCAAACTGCTTTTGCTTTGCACATAGATAAATACCCCTGTGGTCATATAAAGGCAACGCTTAGATGGAACAATATTGAAATGTATGTGAGCCGAGTTTAAGTCCCAATTTTATTTAATTTTATTATCTGCAGTGTTTTCAGCCAGTCAACAGACAGGTCAAAAGCAGAGTTAGCTGAGCCTCACTCAGTACCCGTATCACGACTCATGGTAGCAACAGCAACTATTCTGTGATTCTCTTTTCTTCCCTCCAACTCTGCCCCGGCCAAGCCTGCTATGAGTTTCCACTGAGACGCTTCAGCATGGCCTCAGTGTGCTGTGTGTATTCTCTGTATTGTAATGAAAAGGAGAGGCTGCAGAGAAGTCAACAAGAGTTGGAACAGAGTCGATATTCAAAGCTGTGAACTCCACAGGGTCATGTTATTCATATTAGTCGACAGAGTGGAACACAGAAAAAAGCTGACTGGTGTGTTTATGTTCAGTGGCAGGGAGTTGTTGTGGATCTATGGATTATGTAAGTCATAAGTGGTATTTATTCATTCAGTTAAATGGGTGATGTCTTTAAATGTGATGATACCATTTTGAAGCAGATTTGAAGTGAAAAACACATTTCATCTTAAGCAGTTAAGATATTACCCCATCTTGGACTGAGGCCGTCAGACATTGTTCTGGGTCTGCAGGCAATAGTTATGTTAAAAATCTACTAATCAGCTCCAACTTTTTGCTCAATCAACAGCCAAAGAAATGTTAAACTATGGCAACCAGACAAAGCAGAAAGCTAAAAGCAAAAGTTTTAATACAAGTGACCCCATCCTCTCAAGCCTGTATAATCCTGCAGGGCTTCTTCACAGGCAGAAGAAGAATCATATATATTTCAATGTGTTAAAAAAATAAGCTTCTTCCTTTGTAGATTTTATCGAACAACTTGTCTTTTAGAGGTCGACAAAGTCAAAGCAGCTCTGAGTAAAGCTCCAATATATGACTAGCACAGTGCTGATCTGAGCATAGCAGGTGGGACTCCATACAAAGGAATTGTACTGTCTATAGTAGTATTGGGCAACCTCTGGCTTGTGACGCCTCACAATGAAGTTATGTCTACTTGCGACCCTTCGACACTTGCTGCTTGGTTGTACTGGGCATTCAACCAAAAAGCTTTTTCTTTCCCCTGTGCTTTATCTGAATGTTTTCTCAAGACGTTAAGAGATAAAATTCACACTGGTAAATGTCAACTCAGGCTGGGTGAGCTCCCTCAGGTCCTTAGATCTGCTTTGTGCTCATTAAATTGAACATTTGTCCTAGAATACAAACTAAGGATGCAGCATCAAGTGACATGATGAGGACCTCAAGGTGCTCCTGCTTTATTACCAGATTTCAGCTCTGTGTTGCTAGTTATTATTGCTGAACACAGTACACAAAGATTCAGAGGGGTGGGAGGATGAAGCCCCTATGGCAGGTTAGTGTTGCTCTTTCATCATGATGGAGATTCAGTGTCATCTAACTGACGCCTGCATCTTTGCTGCTCTGATCAGATCTTCTGTTTGCAGTGATTGCAGCATATTCTAAGAAACTGGCTTTTGAATGCATGTGTGACTGGGCACCTCACCAGTTCCTTTATCCATTTTTCCATGATGGAAACTCAAGTTAATTCACCATATGCAAGCAGCACTTGTCCAGTCATAGCTTAATGGCACAGCAGGTCTGCCAAGCTCTGAATTTGTCCACATTTTCAAGCAATGTGCAGGAGGCTGTATCAAAAGCTGAGTTTAGGGAGTTCGGAAAGTTCTTGGAACAACAAATAGCAGCTCTATCAATTGCTATAATTACAAGTCTTATCATGTCTAGATGTCTACATATTGTATAAATAGAGTTATTGATGTGGTGTTTCCCACACAGACTAGAAGACAGTCCTTTGTGCTGTCACCATGAGAGAATGGAAACCACGAGAGAAGCATGTGTGGCCTTAGGAAGCAGTCCATTAACCAAAACTTCATAGATCAGTGAAAAGTGAATTTCTTTGTTACTTGTGTGTGACACATTTTTGAATAAATGTGGCAGTACAGTGCTAAACCTGGCAGCTGTAATGGCCCATTCATCAGGGTCATATCGCAACAATACTCCAGCCTGAGCTCCATCTCGGCATGTGTGCCAGCAAGAGAGGAGAGGTGGTAGACTTTGCGACTCTGTCCTTTTACAAGGCTATTTCAAACAATATGCAGTGTCTGCTTGACAATCCAGACACAGTTCATCTCCCGCAGCAGCAGGGGTTTTAAGGTTTCATTTCAATTTTCTCTTTTTGTATTCCGCCGGGCTCAGCGGGAGTGAGATTCACTGTTCAGGTATTCCTGGAGAAGAAAAGAAAGACCATTGCTTGTGGTGCAGGACAAAAACTTTTGGAATCGCTGTAACTCTGTGGTCATTAAATACTCAATTTTCAGACCTTGCTGGCTCCATGGTAAATGGACTTTAAACATGTTTGATTCAGCAGCCTGTGAGATGGCTGAGTGAGCGTGCATGATGGATGTTAGGGCCTCCAGTGCCACTGGAATGCAAGCTAAATCCATCTAAGTGGTGCTTTATTGTCAAGGTGGATCAAAGATTTTTCTGGGGACAAGATAGGTGAAGCAGTGTTATTGCCTGTCACCGTGTTATTAATTTGGAGGGCACAAGACTGTTCCACAGATATATTAATCTTGCCTTTTCTTGTGCTGGAGTACAGTAATCACACTTTACAGTGTTTATCTAGGGAATACAATTGCTAAAGCTGCCTTAATTTGAGTCATTTCAAAACAGCTGTGATTGAAGGTGCATGGTGTTCCCTAAGTAAGGATAGAAATGAGGGCTGTCAGTCCACTTGAGTGCTTGTTTCCTTCCCACCGAAAAAGCAAAACCTGTGAGGTGTTTATAGAATCAGCAGGAGGGTAGTGTGAGTGTGAAATAAGAGGAAAATTAGTCATCAGCCTGGACCCTCACCCATCAGTCATACTCATGCATGGCTGCATAGCTCATCAGCAGAAGTGCGTCTATTGAGAATACTTTCCAGATTTGTTGCCATTGCATCATAGCGCAACAGATGTGCAAAGGAGGTAAATGAAACTTGTTGTTTACCCCAAAAATCCAATCGAGCCTGGGGAGAAAATTGCTGAGACAAGAAGGAAGTGAATTTTGGCAGGAGAAAAACAAAATATTCTGGTGTTTTACTAGAAATGTCAATTATCTATTACATCAAGATGTGTCCAAAACAACGAGTCGGTGTTTAACTGTCAAACAGTCTAAAGGAAAACTAGCAGCCTAAATCCATAAAATTCTTTCAAACATCTGTTTTTTCAATATTTCATAACTTAACAAAAACAACGTGTCGTTCTGTCTCCTCCATCTTTGTGTCATACAAATAAGATTATTACCATGCTTTGTTTTTTAGCCTTCCATATACCAGTCCTAGAGGTCTTGAAATGGTTGAAGACTGCAGCTAGAGTTTTAACTAAATCCAGAAAATATTGGCCACATTACATCAATTTTAGCCTCACTTGATTGGCTCCCCATCCAGGACAGATCTGGCTTCAAGGTGCTTCTGATGACAGACAAAATCCCAAACAAGCAGGCATTCCTGTATGATCTCCTTAAACTGTTATAATCCATCCAGTGCTCTTAACTCTACACAGTAAAAAAGAAACAAGCAGGCTGCGGGGCTGTTGCTTATCATACACCTTGCTCTGGAACGACCCCCCTGCTGAGATCAGACTGTCTGTGTTGAAGCACTTAAAGCTAAACTTAAAACTCATCCCCATGTCTTCACTTTCAGTCAGTAGCTTATTCTTTGATTACTTCAGGCCTCAAACCTGTGACCGTCCTCCTGCCGTAGTCAGAGTGAGTCTGAATGAATCAATTAAACCTTGTACTTTTCTGATAATCATTGCAGCTCTCTGAGCCTCTGCTTTTTCATTCCCTGAAGCACATGATCTCCCAGATCGGTGTGCCTATCTCTCTCTATGTCTGTGACCATGAAAATGGCTTGTTTCTTTCATATTTCTGCCTCTACATTCAACAAATCTCCAACAAAACAGTTTTCCATAACATGCTCCTGCTTGTAAGCTTGTTACATTTTCATTATTTTAACTCCATAACAAGAACAAAAAAAAAAAAAAAGCTTTACAGGTAAATGAACCACAACCAGGGAGACAGGGAAAACAAAGGAAGACAAATTGTTTAAAGAAAAGGGGAAGTCTGAAAGCTCCCTGATCTGGATCCAAGTTAATTTGCCAAGTCATACTCTGAGTTGATTAAAGTGACCTCTCCCTGTAGTGCACTACTCCCAACTTCATAATTATTCTGTCTGGAATTGATCAGACTCTCTATTACTAAAATAGAGGAAAGAAGGTGAGAGAAGTCTCAGCTCACATTGTTTTCAGTCAAGCTTCGGGGAGCACTGTGCCCGGATGTTTCATAACAGGCCAAATTGTATAGCAGTGTATTACTGTAGGCCCACAACCAAAACACAGTCCAAGATAATCATAATACAAATTACAACAATGAACAAATTGATCTTTTAAATTGTTTAGGCTTTTTTGTTGTTGTTGTTGTTGTTTTATCTTTTTAAGATGAAAATCCCATTACCTTGTATTGATTGCAAGCTGCAGTGTTAGGGAGCGTCCACAAGGGAGTGCTGCTCCACAATTATTCACAACAGCTTAGAGTAAGCGGAGTATTGGTTTGCTAATTAGTTGTATCGCTTCCCGTGGATTGCTTTTAACTTTGGATCTATAGCAGCCTGGCAGAGAGCCTCAAACAGCTCAGAGTGAACAGTGTCCAGGGAGCATCAGCATGATTAACAAGCTTCTCTGTCAGGCCCGTCAATATGCAAATTAAAACTACTCCTGTGTCCTTTGATAGTATACTTCATGTTGACAGAAGTTATCTGATGCTGCAGCACTTGCACTAACACCACTCAATTTGTTTTGATCGCATCCTGGACACTGCTTAAAAGTGCATGTTCCAGGTCCTTATCAAACTGATGTGAAATATACACAGTATAGAAAATGTGTTAGTTCTCAATTGAGTAAAAACTTCTTTCACTTATTTTTTGAATTAGATTCTATCATATGTGGCAGGCACCAAAGCACAGCTGTTATAAGTAGAGTATCTATGTAACTTATATATTATAAAGAATATATAATGAAAACAAAACAAAAAGTAAGAATCCTCCAAAGTAAAAGTACCAATGTATCATTGTCAATACACTTAAAATGTCATAAAGTTTAAAAGTTAGTCATGCAAAACTACTCATCACTGACTAGATTACAGTCTGCACTACTTCATATATTACTGGGCAGTGTGTGATGTATAGAAAACAAGATGTTTTATAAGAATCATGTTATCTTATAAAACATCATATCACTGTGTTTTGTGTAGCCTATGAAATAACAGAACTACATTTGTCAGATGAATCTCATGGAGTAAAAAAAAGTAAAGTGACATTAAACAGAAAAACTAGAGTGCAATACAATTACTAGTTTTTACCTGCCTGTTTTTTTGCACGTGGGAGTCGCACTATAACAGTTGAAAAGTTGAATTGACACTTCAAGTAACTGTTTCCATGGTGACTCCGATTTGGTGACCAGAGTTAAACGTGAACTAGTGTAACAGATACATTTTAGTGCAGTGATATGTAAAAAAGAAAAAGAAAAATGGGTCAGCACTGATAAGACAGTCAGGATTTGAGGAGGGCAGCAGTCGCCCACATTTCCACAGCAGCTGACCAGCAGTGCTCGGCTGCTGCTGTACAATTGATCAGACTGGGTGTGAATGGCTGCTCTCTAGCAGCCAATGGCTGAGCACCGGATGCGAGATATCCGCTGCAACAACAAGCGCTCTGTTCCCCCTTTCAGTTTGACGCCATTTACAGCCCAAATCCCGACCTCCTCTCCGGAAAGAGCAGAAAAAAACACCCAGACACGAGAAAAACTCTTTGCAACCTCTCAGAGCCTTGCGGATAAAACACGCCAAATTAAATTACTTTCGGAGCTGGAGTTTTGTCGCTCGCCTCTCTTCTTCTTCTTCTTCTTCTCCATCGTTTTCTTTTATTCTTCTTCTCCTCCTTGTTGGAGCAAAAGTGGAGTCAAGCTAAGTTTACCCTCCGGCGGTGACTGACTGAAGTTTACGCTTGTTTTAATGCCTCGTGCTCTTGCGTAAAACACGGGATCTACGTCTTAGCGCTGCTTTTCTGAAAATGCGCACCGCTTGGAAACTTTGTCAATGGATTTTACCGACGGCTTTCCCGACTGAACCACTGATGTAGGGAATAAACGCTCTTCCAATTTGGATTTATTTCACCTTAACGGGGGCTAAAGCTTCGGAAGCACGGTGAGTGTCATCTTTTCTACACACCAAACTATTATGAGTACTTTTATTTTGAAGGCAACGCATATTTCTTCGTTTGAGTTGTGTCATTAACGTGTTAATGCACTTCTACTGCACTCTTTTTTATCGGTGTGTCGCCTCTCCCCAGCTCCCCCCGCTTCCTTTAGCTCACTGTAGGCTTTACATTTGTTGTGGTTGTACTAGACAGGGCTGTCGCACTGTAGTTGAAGTAGTTTTGAACTTCTTGAGTTAGAAGTGCAGTTTTCCATAATGCAGACAGGTGTTTTTGCTGCAGCTAATATTCAGCATGTGCCTTTCTTCCTCTGGGCTCGATCTACTGTCTAATTCCACTGTTTATCTGACTGCTGCTGTCTGTTTTATTAGGAAGTAGTCCTGTCCGGCTGCCACATGTGTTTTCTCATATGTGCACTCACATACATTGTAGCCCCGTGGTTCCTCCCCTCTGTGCACACTGTATCTCTGCTGAGCTTTTTTTGCCACTGCACTCATATATATTCACCACACATAGTGGAAAACACTACCTTATCAGTTGTATGCATCAGGAACAATATGTGTCAGAGGATTTCTGTATGTAAGCCAGTGTACAGTGTCCCATCAACACTTTGGTCTCTTCATACCTTTAACTGACTGTCATTTAATTAAGAGTGGATGCCATCAGTTTGCTCCAGTTTACTTCCATAAGCCCCTCACACCTCACCCACCCACTGTGGCCATCATGAACGTAGGTCCTGTTAGGAGACGAGGAGCTGCACGCCCCCCACCCCTTTGTAACAGGTTAAAATTTGAGTGTGCCTTGCAAGCCCTTCATTAGGAGCAGAAAGCTCATAAATCCTAAAGAACCCTCATGCATGCTCACTGAGAGCTTCACTCCCACCGTCACCACCCTTGAACGCATCACTCACAGTTTACATGGGCTCTTTCATGCCCCTCAACTTCTTTTTTTTTTATCTTGTCACTCATCTTCTTTTCAAGAATGTCACAATGTAAATGTGTTAGAATGGGGAAGGTTGCAGCAGGCCATTTGTCATGCAACAAACAAAAGGCCTTTCCTGTATTGTCATTGAAAGGGGGGGGGGGCTTCACAACCCCCCCTCTAAAGAAGGCATTTGAAAGCTAATTAGCGCAAGGAAGGAGAATTAAGGCCACCACTGTCAGTTTCTTTACTTTGGCG
Organism: Caranx ignobilis; assembly: GCA_021432705.1. Lineage (NCBI taxonomy): Eukaryota > Metazoa > Chordata > Actinopteri > Carangiformes > Carangidae > Caranx > Caranx ignobilis. The sequence continues at coordinate 22,829,800 of MU269989.1, forward strand.
TGATATGTTAGTGAAAACAAGGCTGTGCATTTGAATATGTTAGATTAATGCAGAGTGACAGTGCAATATGCTAATCCTTACCCTGTCCATACAATGAGTCGGCGAGATAATAACTGGCCCCGGGGGCTGTGGGTTCCTACAGACGAGGGGTCACAATTGTTGTTCATAGTTAGAAACTTAAAAAAAAAAAAGTGTACACATTATATTGAACCCTTGCATCAGACGTCTGTCCAATATTTAACAAAAAGCCATTTAGTGCCCTCCTTTTATACCTTGTAGCTCACTCTCACACGTGCTTTAACTTTAACATGTCTGTGTTATCTCCTTGACCCGTATCAGCCTCAAGTAACGTGCCCTGCTTTTGTTAAACCCTCAATAAACCAACAGAAATAAATATACCTTTGAACATAGCTCCAACGCCTATAGTGTCTAGTGTATAGTTACATCTACTACTGTAATATGTTGAAAATTGCCCACTATAATTTACAACAGGTCAGGGTGAGGTGTTCAGGTGTCCTGTGCTGTCCCACCAGCCATCCAAAATCCCACTCTTATATATGTTGCAATTACATGTGGCAAAAAAAGCAGGAGATCGACACTTTTCCCCGAGAACAAATAACCAATAGATGATCGTTTGATTAACACACAGTGGTCGATTAGTTTTGCTTGAGCTTTTTATTTTTTTGATTGTTTGGTCTATAGAATGATAGTAAGTAGAAAAATAAACACACATCACAGTCCATTAAAATTAAAGTAACTCTGATCAAAATCAATTGATTAACAACGTGGAGTTAGAAAACAACAAATAATAACATGAAAAACAAAACAAGAGACATTTGTTCAAGAAGGGAGCTGGTGGATTTCTGGTAGTTAGTCAGTATGTGCAAACGTACTTGCTTGATTTTCTTGTATTAATTCAAAGTATTTCAGGGCATTTTACGGCCTTACTACAGACGCTAGACAGAAAACAGGAAATGAGGGCAAGAGATCCAGACTAGACTCAACACTGTCGCCATCTTAGAACACAAAGGTGCCCAGCAGATGAATTTTCCATTGATCGACTGATTGATAGTTCCTAGATTTGAGGTCCAAGCCAACATGTTAATCTATGGTGGGACTCTGGCCCTCAGTCAGTATTAGCCTGGTCTCAGTGTTGTGTTGTGCAGTAGATTTGGGGAAACAGGAAGTTAGCAGTTCTTAAACATTAAGTTTGGATGTGGAACTCAAAACGACTTTGAGCAAACAATGATTGTTTATATTGAACACAAACACACTGTTGCTTCTTGAGTGAAATCCCCCCCCACTGCCACCCAAAACTGCCTTCAAATGTTGCATAAACATATTCATCAAATGTGCCCATCTCTGCTCCCAACAGTGTGATGTGTTTGTTAGGCCTGATTTACATAGCGGTGCCTTCACAGATATCAGTTATGATTTGCATGGTATCATTTGCATGGCCGGTAACAGGTGGATATAAAGTCTATGCTTCTTTTACAGGACTTCAGATGTGTCCCATGCCAGTCAGAGTGGCCCGTCAGTCCCGAGATGGATTCCAGAAGTCAGAACGACAGCGATGGGGGAGGAGGACATCACGGATGGTCACCGTCATTGACCAGTTTGTCCGGCACACCGCATGACGAACAGAGACAGCAACCTTGGCCTCCGCAAACCCACAGTGGTCCACTAGATGCCGGGCTGAACAACGGGCAGCTGCCCCATGCTCCAGTGCTATCTCTGGATCAGATTAGGATAACTGGGAGTAGTAATGAGTATACAGAAGGGCCCACAGTTGTCCAGAGATCGCCGTTCCCTCAGCAAAGGCAACAGAAGGACGATTTGTTGTCATCAGCAGGTTCAAGGACAAGTGTGCAGCTGGAGTCTCGGGAAGAGAGGCCTAATAACCTCCACAACCTGCATTCATTGACTCAGCATGGAAACACAAACACGTCCTCCTCCAGGGAAGGTGTGTTGCGGTCCTCCAGTGTGGAGGACTCACAGAGTAGCATCAGAACCAGCGTGGGGAGCACCTCCTCAGGCCAGAGGCTCCTCAGCAGTCCGGCTGGGGGTGACCCGATCATCAGAACCCAGCCGAAACGTGCAGAGCTGAATTCAGAAGAGTTAAAACCTCTGAATGATGAACCCAGGGCTGTGGTGGCCGTTCCGGGCACCGGAGGCCATAAAAGTCCTGGTAAACACTCAAATAAGTGTGAGAGCTGTGGTCAGTGCCAGTGTGCAGATTGCAGTCGTCCGCGTGTGCTCCCCTCCTGCTGGATGTGCGGCCATCGGTGTGTGTGCTCGGCACAGAACGCAGTGGAGTATGGAACATGTGTCTGCTGCATCAAGGGGCTTTTCTACCACTGCTCCAGTGACGACGAGGACACATGTGCCGACAAGCCCTTCTCGTGCACACAGGCCCGCTGCTGCGTCCGCTGGACCACCGTGTCCCTCCTCTCCCTGCTCTTCCCCTGCCTCCTGTGCTACCTCCCGGCTAAAGGATGTGTCGCCATGTGCCAGAGCTGCTATGACCGAGTCACCCGACCCGGCTGTCGTTGCAAGAACACAAAACCAATCCACTGTGAGGATGTTGGCAAGCAAACGTAGACAAGATGGTTAACATGTGTCGAAATGCAGAAGGATGGAAAGACTCCGTGTTGACTGAACTGCTAGATGTTGTGGCCCCGTAGCTGTGTAGTGGAAAGATTGGATTAAGGAGCTAATGATGCTGTTGTGTTTGAGTTTTTGTTTTCCATCATCTGTGCCCGACCAGCTCCACACTGGAGGGGCAGCCACTCGCCTTAGCATGATGAGTTTCACTTGAAAGGTAAACCAAAATAAGCGCTCCATGTGTTTAAAGGTATGAAGACATATTCAACTACTGTTTTATCCCGAAAAATAATTTCATTCTCCCAGATTTGGTGTTGTTGCTACGAGAGTCCAAATGGATAGTTGTTTTTTTGTTTTTTTTTAACATTTAATACAACTTATATGCTAAGAACAGACTCCTGTT